>UELW01000245.1:416146-1016146 GCA_900490495.1 Danionella dracula
CCAGTGGAGTCCCTGTGACCTGTCGTTCTGATCTCGATGAGACCAAGCGAGGACACACAGGTCATGTGATCAGTGGAAAAGTGAGAGAGAAACTGAAGGAGAGAAGCACTGTCAGGGGGAAAGCAAGGGTGTTTTTGGTGTCCGCAAGGAACACTGAACAAGCTGCTTCACTGATAACTGATTATAGACTAGAGATTTTGGACACAAACATTTGAATTGTCCAAAATTTTGTTGATTCTGTTTATTATCCATTACCCATTAACGCCACAAAACTGGATTGATAAGATTATACAATAGTTTTCAATGCTGCTTATACATTTTATTTGAGTTTTTATTGAAGCAGAGCTTAAAAACTAAAAAAGTCTGTATACTTGCAACACATGCTTACGTGAAGATCTAATGACTGCAAGCAAATGAACAGTTTAAAAATACCCAGGATATTCACTTTTTTGTACCTTATATCTAGAAAACAAATTATAAAATGTTAACTGTGTGTAAGCCAAATGAATGCTGCCAGACCATGCTAAAATACTTTGAAACGCAAATATCAAACATGAACATGGTAAAATAGACTAAAGTTACAAAAAAAGAAAGTAAGCAAAAGATTGAAGCATCAACTCATTACAGCTCATCCAGCCTTAAAACTTTCTTATCTGTTAAATAGATATTGAAAACTATACTGAATGCTTTTTTTAAATTATTATTATTTGGAAAGAACCTACAACAATAGTTTTAATTCATGGTAAATGTAGTTATACTTGTATTTTTTACTTTATATAAAAACATTATAGTTAAACATGTAGCTTAAATTATAAAGCTTTATTAAAGGTGCTGTATGTAAGAATTGAACCACTATTAATCATATGGTGTTTTAATGTGGTAAGAGATATTAAGGAAGGATGGTCAGTCTTTTTATATTTTACATTTAAAATAAAAAAAAAATTCCTCTACGTTTGTTTGTGCTTACTCTCTCCTGCTGTTCAGAGTGATTGAACAGCCAAACTGTTCCAATAATGCCTGTTGGCACTAAACCAAAACCAATGACTGTAAAAAAAACAAAAAACAAAACGGTCAGTAAATAAACAAGGATAGGATATGTCTTTGATATATGGAAATGGCTAAAGGCATAAAAAATATGAAAGATGACTTGAAACTTTGATCATATTAGGCACACATCAAATTTATACTGTATAAAAGACGAAAGACCGTTATTAAAGTGAACAACTGAGCTGGCATTATCACTGAATGTGTCTAGTCAAATGTATTTTGCTGTTACATTTCAATCCTTCAAGAAAAAGGCATGCTCAAGATGAATAGACAGAAATATTAGTGTATGTTTTGTTGCTTACAACACATCACTTTAACTGCAATCTAACCCGTTGGAATTTTACTAAAAAAAAATTCTACAACTTGCAATACCAGTTTTAGTCACAAATGTACAAATCTTCATGCAAGCACACAACAAAATTAGTTTAAACAATATACTTTATTTAGTATTGCATCAAAATGTAGTATAGATAAACTATCCTGTAAAAGAGCAATTCATTTTTTCCTCAATCACATCGCAGTAATAAAGTTAACAATTTCTCTACCCCCAATTTAAAATAACTCTCCACTTTTAATTTTGCTCATTCTCCAACTTATACCTCTTCTGATAACCGTATTAGCACATCTTATCAAGTTAGTCAAAGATCATCTCAATCTGATTAACGCGTAGAATCATCTTGTCTGTTACTATTCCTTTGCTACTTGATTCCATGTCAAGCTTGATCTCTTGCAGAAGCGATGCATTTCTTTGACTTCTTCAGAATGTCAAGCTATAAAATCATTGTTTTGTGACTCTCGATTCCTCAAACAGTCTGCTAAGTGGCTTAGAGTTTTCGATTATAGTCCATCTGCTCTTCAGTCAGATTACACTGCAGGTGCTTTCGGGAGAGTTTCCATTAGCTCTCTGGAATGTGTTCATGCTTGAAAACATTTAACCCCTCCGTCAGCCTTGGACACTTAATGACTTCAAGACACTTGAAGAGCCAGCCAGAGGGTGACACTTTATAGTATGCTGCTACAATTCCCATCTCGCTCAGCATCCAAGCCAGAGATCAACTGCTCAGAATGCTTTATGGGACGTTTCTGGATCATATTCAGCTGAACTGTGCGATCATCTGGGTCACTGGTGTTAGGTTCCTGTTACACAAGCATTATGTACTGCAGGAATACAGTTCACATTCAGAAGAAGGATTACACTATTCCTCCGATGACTACCAGATTAAGAAAAACACTTGCTGTGTTTAGAGTCTTGTGTTTAGTGTACATCCACATTGCAGTCATAAAACTTGCAATTTTTGCTTAATTCAGAAGCACTTGGATCAATTCTTTCAACTGCAGGCCATTTCTTGCTTTCTACATTCTAGTGTCTCACTCACCAGCATCCTGGTAATGCTCATGTTTTCTACAGATATTTTACTTTGTTATTAAGATCATAAGTAGTTAGTAACTAGCTTCTCTGGTACTTTATTTTTGCTAGCAGCTATTTTGAAATGTTCTACCATTAAACATACCTTGTACATATTAGCTATTTGCTTTTCAGTTACATGGTAATGCTTTTAGCTTATCAGCTATAATTACACATGAGTTCTTAGAGCATCTCACTCTGTGTAGGTATTCACTGAACTGATACATGCTTTCATCTCCAGCAGGCTGGACTACTGTAACGCTCTTCTCACCGGTCTTCCCAAAAAGACCATTAAAACAGCTCCAGCTCGTTCAGAATGCAGCGGCTTGAATTCTAACCAAAACTAGAAAGTCAGAACACATTTCTCCAGTTCTTAAGTCTTTACACTGGCTGCAGGTCTTCGTCGGAACAGATTTTAAAGCCCTGCTGCTCGCTCATGAGTTCAAAAATAACCTAGCACTTAAAAACCCTACAGACATGCTCAGTGAATTCCAAATAGGGTAAATACTCCTTTAGTTACCATGCATCACACAGATGGAACCAACTTCCAGAGATCACAGGTGCTAACACTTTAGTCACGTTTAAATCCAGGTTATAAACACACCTGTTTAGTTGCGCTTTTGTCGATTGAGCACCAAAATCCAAACAACAATCTTAATCAATCATGAGTTGTTACTTTGAATTACCTTGTGTATGGAATGTGATTATACAAACTATCTAAACTATAAAGTAACATGGTGTGGAGATGAACGTGAGCTGCTAAACTCATCAAATTAAAAGAAAAAAAAAGAAAAAAAAAATCAAAAGCTTGCTGGGATGTCCCTGTCTATGACATTGCCTTTAGCTAATGAGGTTTACTTTTAAGCTTAAAATTATGTATTTTACAATGATATTACTTATTATATCTTGAATTAAACCCAATATGTTTGTCTATGAAATCTAAATTTTATAAACCATATTTTTGTAAGCTACAAATAAAAATAAACTTTTGACTATAATAGACTTTGTCAAAAGATTAAAGATACATTAAACTATGTATCAATACACTATTTAAATGGACTGCAAACGAAACATTCTATTCTATACCGATGGAGATAAGGGATGTTTTATCATTCTGGCATTCTAGTCAAGGAAATATTTGCAGCAGAGGCAGAATATCTCCATGTAGCAACTTAAATTGGCAAACATATCTAAGATGACTAAAAGGGAACGTTATGGAGACATTTTTGAAAGATGATTACCTGATTCTCTTCAGTGGAATATTTAACTTAAAATATCCATTTCATCACTTGTTACACTAAAGTGAAAGACTAAAACCCCACAACAAATACCGGATTCTACTTCAGAAGAAATTGTTTCCCCAAGTCCTCAACCAAACCATAACTGATGTAGCTAAACTTAACGGATCATCAGTTTTGGTGTGGCTGCGGCTTGGCTTGTGGCTTTGAATTATAAGTCTTCGTTTTTTTTAAGCTGTTCCGCTTCACATCCTCCGCAATATCAGTGTTTGTTGATATTTATCAAGCACTTTGTCCGTCCTGTTAAACCTTCTGGAAACATAATCTTCTCTTTTTACAAGCTTGAAGAGTAACACTAAAATCATCAGTTATCAAAGCATAAATTGAAAGATTTGCAAGTATTTATTTGCAAAGGTTTTTCATGATTTGCAAGCTGGTATAGCATGTGACCAGCTAGACACGATATTTTTCCTTTGGGACTGTTTATAGTCAGAAGATCTGAACTCGTAGCTGGATTCACTTGTTAACTGTGTTGTAATGAGCTCTGACAGGGCAAGGACGAAGCTCCCAGGGTTCCTTTTGATTAAACATCCAATTTTAACTGGATGACTTCCGCTCTACCAGCACAGCTGTCTCTGCGCTTTGTGGTGCTGATGCTTCTGACATCTCTACTCAATCACTGAGTTAAATATAAACACAGAAATCCTCATTTATCTCTTCAGCAGAGCAGAAACCAAGCTCATTTGTCAGGTAGTTGAGCAGATTGCATCCAGGTTTAAGACTTTGCTTTACTAAATTAGCCAGATGGCCTTGCCACAGAAACGAGTACATATTTAACACTTGGAATAACTTCTTGCTTTCTTCTTTTATTTTTATTTTTTCTAAAACTTATGGACAGTTACTTAGAAGTATGTCCACCTCTCCGTAATTTCTGTTCACCTTTAAGTCAGTCTGTGAGTGGCAGATAATTCTTGTTTGACATTTAGTCCTTGAAAGATGTCCACTAGCCCAAATTTAAAAGTTAAATTTCTTTAGAAGTGGGCCATTTATAACATCTGAATTCATCCTTTGCCCTTTTCAACTATTGTGATTAGAGGTTTAAAATGAAAGTGCTCTCCAAAATCTTTGTCGTGTCTATTTTTTCCCAGATTATTTTGTTTTTATTGTTCTCAACTGACTGCTATTAACCAGAAATGGACAGGCAGGTCGATAGATTTTGGTTAGATAGCTTAGGTTATTTTTTACTGCAAAAACAGTTCATCTTATTCAACAAAACTCAGTGTTCTTATAATAATGTTAAAACACCAAGACTGACTAAACATTTAGAGTATAAACCCTTCCCGCTCACGTTAATTATGAAAAACTCAAGGTTCAATACATTTTAAAATTAATGTCAGTAGACCAAAAAGGCAATAATATACAAATGTAGGGGTGTATGCATAAAATTATTTAAAATATAACAATTTGTGTTTGCGATTGACCTGAGCTCATCTTTCTCAGTTATGTGCAGTAATCATCACATTAAAGAAAGGAAACATCTTTAAATATATTAAGTGATGAATTAACATCTTACTACAGATTTTTCTTGTAAATAAATACAATCAGTATTTAGCACAAATTTAGAAATAATTCAACTGCTTTAGCTCACAAACAATGCTTCGCAAACTTCTAAGTTTCTGTCCTTTTTAATAGATGTGATTAACTTAATGTTACACACCCCAGAAGATAGTTCAGACAAAAACGAGTGGTAAAATTATGCTATAATTTTGTTACAACTTTAAAAAGTTTTTTTTTTAATACGGCAGAATCAAACCACAGTAACATAACCCAAGTTTATAAATTACATTGAGAAAATATTTTTGACAAATGATTGTTTTCAAATAAGAAATAATTCAGCCACTGACATAAGTGAAGTCTATTATTAGTGTATTTGTGGTAAATCCTTTGCCAATTTAATGATATTGAGATTCTTTAATTTATTAAAATATTATTACTTTGTTTGTTTTGAAACTGTACATTTAACATTGCTGTTGGGGACATTAGGTTCATAGCCTATTTATTATTTTGGTGCATCAATCAGTATTTTTCACTGGGAGAAAAGCCTTATTGTTTTCTGCTTAAAATGCTTCTTTGTGGATATAGATCAATCGTGTTTTGGATACTAGAATTTTTCTGTATAAAAGCTTAAATAATGTAAGCCAGAGATGGGTATGAAATTTTATCTCTATCAATTTATGTAAAGAATTTAATGACAGCTCTATCTTTTCCTCAAACCCACTTGTTACCACTATCTGCAACAAATAAAATAATGTACCAATTACCATACACAGTAACTAAAAGAACAACCACAGCTCAATTTTATGTAAAAGAGTGTGTGCTTGAATAAGAAAGATGCAGATTTAGATTAAGATAAGAGATTTATTTTCGCCAAAGACTTCGTTAAATACAAAATGAATTCTCATTATCTTTGCTCAGACATCGTTTGACTGTAGACTATATGGCTTACATCGAGGTGACCTCCGTAAGTATTTGAGCTGCCAGCCTTATTGCCCGGCTTAAACTGTGGTCCTGTTCCATCCCCTAAAACAGGCCCACAGGAAAACTGGCTATTAAAAGGCTGTGCTGGTTATGCCAGGCATGCCACCCTAGCCTGACTGGCCTTATAAATAGACTGCTCAGAGGACAGGGCTTGGGGTCAGAGACTCTCCGAGGGACCCGTTAAATTTCATTCGAAGCCATCTCTCTTTTAGCTCCTTCACTTTCATCTATATTTTTTAGAGATCATTTTGTATGTACTATATTAAACTAGAGGTGCTGTGTCTGTGAAACAATCCATAGGTATTGTCAAAGTATGAATTTACAAAATTTGCACTCAAATGTATCTATATACCAATAATCTACTTTTAAAACAAACATCTCACACATTTTTAACACAACTATTCTGCAAAGTTACAAGGTAGTTTTAGATATTTCATAAAGATGCATTTATTAGTATTCATTAACTATTAAAAATATCACTTTAAAGGCCCTTGCACATTAAGATCAGTTTAACATGCGATTTTTATTTGAATTTTTTTTTTAAGCCAGACGAAAATAAACTTTTAAAGTAAAAAAAAAACAGCATCAAATGTTCTCCACTTTTTAAATTTCTGTTTTAAATATCCAAAACTGTTGTTTTAAAACTACTTCATTTATGAGGAAAAAAGTTTGCTCGTTCTCGTTCACTTTACATTCACTGCAGCCGTTCTCAGGGAGGTGATCTCAACACTTACTTACCCACTCTTCATGTCTCAAAGGTTTAGCACCAAAAAACTGAACCAAATAAAGCTTTCATGTTCTTAGAATCAAACCAGTTAAAACTAACCAGTGATCAGTCCAAAGAAAAAGGTGTTTTTGGTTACTATGCTGCTCGTAACTATAACTAGCTTTCAGACCGTAAAACACTAGCTACCTAGTGACTGAAGATGCATTTATGTTCGGTTGTCTGATCAATACAATGCTTATTTAATGTTTCACCACTGTTATAGGAAGACATAGGAAATACCTATATGTTTGTTTGTTTGTTCTTGTTTTGCTCTCTACAGGTCCTATGGGGAACTAACCAACTGCACGTTCCTCGTGGCCCTGAAGATGAACTGTTTCTGGCCCAATCGAATGGTGGACGAATTCTTCATCCGGGTGCATCGAAACTATTTCCACGACTGTTCTCTATCTGGACGGCTACTTCATGATCCTCCCAATCGCATTTTGGGACCTTTCATTGTGGTGCCCATTCTGGTGACTCTGCTCATGACCGCTCTAGTGGTGTGGAGGAGTAAACGCAGTGAGGGAATCGTATGAGTCTTCTAACCAGAGCTCGATTATGAATGAAGTGTTTGTGAACTATCACCTTTACCATCTGTGTTCACCAAGATTTTATCAAAGAGCTGTATAATCCAACACCACTACCGAACAGACACTTCTCTGCTAAGGGAAGATTCACAAATCTTGTACATGGACAAATACTACATCATGCTGTTGTGCCAACGTTAAGTCAGTGAAAAGAAGCATCAAAACAAAAACCAACAGCTCAGTGAAAGACTAGTTGGTCGAATAAGCACTTATCTGAAGAATAGACTCATGGATTTTTTTTTACTTTTATGACCTGGAACAATTTATTTTCAAACAGTGCTGTGCCAAATAAAAATTATAAAGAGTTTAGTTTGATAATTAAATATAATTCATAACTTGCATATGTATGCAAAATAATGTTACTGTATCCCTAAAACAAATATTTCTATTATCAGAAATATTTATTTAATTTTTTCTACATTCTTTGCACTTTAAACACTTTCTCTTGATTTCAAGATAGCATTGCTAAGTTAATATCAATAAATCAAAATGCTTGGCCAAAATCTAAGTTCTGCTTTACATACAATTTACAGAGATCAATTCCTCTATCAACTACTTAATCAAATTATTATACTTCCATTAGTTATTTTGTTAAAATATAGACATTAACTACAAAAGTCTACAATCGGAAAATGTTTGTTTTAAAAAAAAGCATTTATACAAAACAACATTTACCAGTTTTTTTTCAGTAAAAACCTCAGCGAGGTATAGCTCGATGTATAGCCACAAAAAGCACTCGAAAGATTACTGCTGGACATGTGTGCATTTAGCATTTTAAATTTCCTAATTTATCCAGAGGTCATAAATGAAGACCTTTTAAATAATGTAATCAATGGTAATGATTGTCTACCAGCATTTTCATGCAGATAATGATAAATAATGAATTCACTAAAATGATATGGAGGACAGAAATGCCAAAGTTCAATCGATAAATACATTATTGGTTTATTTTATTTAATTAACTTTAAAATAATGAAAGACATATACATTTGTTTAAAGCCAATTTGGATCATGTCAACCATTTCCAATAACTAATGTACGGACCTGTGTTGCATAAATTTATTATATCCTTCAATCACCCATGAAAGTTTACTCTTCACTCTTATTTTGTGATTTGATTTGGTTGGCCCTTGAAATTTTCCATCAAAAAGTAGTAAAGTAGTAAAATATTTCGTACACATTATCATAACAAAAATGGATATTATAAAAACTGTGATTAAACTAATTAGATACATTTATTTATTTAATTTCACTTTTAGATTAATTAATGGCATATTAAATGATTTTACTATTGGTTTATGTCACTGATTTTGGTATCTTCTATTCTCCAAGGAATAACAGTTATGCTCTTTACATGCAATGAGAAATTGGGTTCTTGGGTAACAACTACCCACTCTGAACATATAACTCAAATAATGTTTGAAAACCTTATAAAGCTACTAGTGTGCATGTACATTTGATGTATTAAATATTATCAATTAGAGAAGTGGTCCAATTGTGTGTCTAAGGGTCGGCGCGATACCGGTATGAAAGTGAATACCTGGTATTGTGTTATGCCATGATATGGATTGTGGATACTGTTACACATTGATAAATTTCATGAATTCAGCTTGATGTTAAAGTGCACACTCACTTTATTTGATGTTTAGACGAGGAGATGCAGAAACCGATGTGATCTTGCGCTGAGAGGAGACAGGGAAGCTAGTCAGGAGGTTGCATCAGTGCTGCTCTGTAGGAAAAGCCCATCAGCCAGAATGAACAAATTTGTTAAAAGTCTCCAGGAACAGCAGAAAACTTTGCTAGATTTGTCACTATTCGCTGGATTATATAAATAAAAGGATCTAGGCTGGTTGAAGAGTCGCTAAATACAGCAACAAAGTCGCTAAGTTGGCAACATTTGAAGGGCTGTGAGGACGTCTGCCTGGGGCGACCCCTCAGCATGCGCACACTCTTTCTTTCAGCACTTTCTCGCTCATCAAGACTTAGTGTATTGATGAAAATGTGTAAATAAAGACTTACAGTCTATATTCCAAGTGTGAGCGAGAAATGAAGTACAAAACAGCTTGGAGTGGTAAGTAAAAACCACGGGAGGGAAACGTGTCGGAGAAAAATTTAAGCAGTTAAAGTTACAGTTAAGTAAAAACACTTACTGAAGGCTCATCATGAAAAAACTCTATCATGCTCTAGGTAGCAGACTTCACAATTAATCTACATAAGAACACCTCAGAATTAAACACAGAGTGCAGTTTGAGGTAAAACGTCAGCAAGTAAACATGGTAGAAATGAAAACAACTATCCGTCAGGGCAGTGGAAAATATCATGATATATATAACCCATATTGCCCCCCCCCCCCACGTGTGCCGATTGTCTATTTTAAAGGCATAACCTGAAATTTGCTAAAATGAGAAATGGCTACTAGTACATTTCACTGAAAACCAATGATTGATATTTTCTTTCTTTGTCTGGCCGCTAATTATAAATGATAAACGTTGAAGATGATTGAATGAACAAATCAATGTCATTTATCAGCCATGTTTAGGCCACAGAGGTTACATTTATTTTTATGTACATACCATATATTGAAAAAAGTATGTAATGTATGATCATGAATGCATTTTCTTATTTTAAGTCAAAACAAACCTTGACTGTCTACTGTAAATTGACATTGCTGGCTGAGAACTTGAGCTCAATAAACTACGTAACCATTAAAAAAAAATTTTTATTGCTGTACTTGTCTACGAGTTAAAATATGAAAGTGGTTTAAAGGTGTTTAAACAACATAAATGCTAGATCACAAAACGTACACAGTCCCCAGCATTCAGCATTTCAAATAATGTATAAACTAAATATTTAGACATAATAAACACTGAAAATCACTAATTTAATATCCAGGAGATTTGTACACATGTATGGTGTTTCTTGAGGTTTACAAATTCTAGAGAAAGACAAAAGAACTAGTCCTAAGAGACTTTCTGCTAACAGAGTTATAATTTTACATAAAAGACTACACAAACTGTGGACGAGTTAAGATGAGAACTCGAGAGCATCCCTCAGCTTTACAGAGTAGTAGAGCGCTACAGTATACCTCACAGATAATCGATTGAGTTCTGAATCAGCTGCAGCTTTTGTGACCATCAGCCTATTAGAAGCAGTGAACCAAGAGATTCTCTGTGCTTGTTACGAGTCTCTCGTGAGCTGAGAAATCAGCCAGAGCGAGCAGACCACTATATTCTCAATATCACAGACGGCGCAGTGAATCCAAGCTACAAACGCAGTGAACTGCATGATTCCCTGCATACTGAACCGAGGAACGCAGCTTGAGAAATTACTAGTCACCAGACTGCCACAGAGTACAACGCACAGAATGTTCTGACTGCCAGCTGCAGTACACTGTACACTTAGAAGCAGGGAACTGAAAAGCTCTCCATTCATTAAATATGATCAAGAGAAATGGCATTTTCTTTTCCTTGTTTTATCAACAAAAAGTTTGTCTTGGAGCAATTATAGGAAAGATTAAAATCAGGTTATTTATAGAAAAAATTAATTTTGCTGTGTTTTGCTGTACACTGGGGTCCCAAATCTCTTCATAATGATGGAAAAAGTGCTAAGGCTACATGATAAAGTTCCATGGAAACAAAGGAATTTGCAGGTCTTTTTGTCATTATCAACATTTATATTTACTGTGTGTATCAACATTGGTTAACTATGGGTACCCTGATACAAGTATCACGTATCAGCCCAATTCTGTGCTCCAGAGCAGTGCTCGTACTTGTGAAAGTGCCCGATAGTTAATTTTTGATGGCAGGATATCCATCGTCCTCAGTTTTTTTGTGTCTCACTCACCAGCACAAACATGGAGATTCTCTAAATGTTACACGTCAATGCGAAAAACATAAAAGCCCTAAACAATGCTGAACTCCTAAACTCGCTCTTAATGAGGAGCTTAATGACACAAAGGCACACAGTGAACGCTGAAGCGGTTGAAAAACCTTTGAAACAGACTAACCGCTGCTAATGAAGAAATGTTATTTTACATAAACAAAAAAGCTGCCTCATACATATGATAAATATACGCATCCTTTGTAGGTTAGAGCGTTGTGTTTTCTGTGTGGGGAGTGATGAAAACAAAATGTCATAGAAATATAAGTGTATTAAAAGCTGAAATCTACCAAAATGTTTATATGTCTCTATATTTCATTTGTCGTCAATCACAGTTTTCAGAAATGACATAAAAAATAATAATCGGACAATATTCACATCAGAAAACATTCAACGCATGTTTTGCACATAGCTGTAGCGATGACATTTTTTCAGATTTTATTTGTACTGCTACCATACAGCTTACTACTACAGAGGGGCTTAGGGATTAATATTGAATTTGGTCTTAAAAAGCTACACACATTCTCACATTTCTATAATAACCTCCAGTTTGAAACCCTCTGATTCCTGCAGCAGTTCCAGCATTACCGGCTTTCACTTCATCATTCCAACATCTCCCCTTATTACAGCTCTGTTCCCTCAGCTGACAGCATATGATGTGCTTCAAAGCAGACAGAGTTAAGGCAAGTGCTCAGTCACTGGAGGTTTAACGGTTAATTACAGGTCACTCAGGGCTCCATCACAGAGCCTTGGTTTTCCCAGCATACCACCAGCTTAATGCTGAAGGTATGCTGTAGGATCTTTTGGGATGTGTGAATGTGCTTAAAAAAACAATCCCTGATAAAAGAGCAAAAAGGATGAATGATATTTTTATATATGCCTTTATTTATATAAATGCCTGATTAAGCAAAGTCCAAATACGTCCACATTTTAAACACAAAAAACGATATATTTGTTTCCTGGTTAAACATGTCAAAGGGCTATTGCAGCATACTGCATTTGATTAAAACAGCTTTTGTACAGATTTTTTTTAATGAGAGGGGTAAAGGAACATGCACAATAACTGTGTTAAGTGGAACATGAAAATGCAGATAAGGTGAGTTATCTTGCAGATCTTTTATTTTTAATTATTAAAATAACAATGTTTAAGATGCTTACAAATTCTGAACTTGCTTCTGCTACCTTAATAAATCCAAAAAACACCCCAACCACACAATTTTCCATAAAACAAAGATTACAATATTGATTGAACTATAATCAAGAAAAAAATAATTATTGTGTTTATTAGGAACTGTATGTCTGGCCATGCACCTAAACACACCGCTAACGCCTACACACACAGATTGCATCTCTGGTCTCTTGAGTCTAGACTTTTGTGTAGCATTACATGCTTCATTTTTCCTTCAGGATGTACACACGAATGTGAACTTGTTGTAACAAACCTTTGGGTGAACCAAATACATTTACATTAACAATGATAATGAAAATAAAAACAAAACCATGTATAGTTTTATTTGGTAGTTACATACAGGGTTTAATATTTTTAAGATGATTAAGACCAATTTAAGACAAATTTAATACCTATACATGACAACGGCTTGAACCAAGCCCTATACTCAGATTTTTTTAGCCAAGTGGAGCTACACCTGCACTTGCCCACAGATAACACTTTTTGAGAAATTATTTAAAAACCAGGAACAATGAAAATACTAATCATTTGCCATAATTTTAGAAAAAAATTTATTATATGACTTTTAATTGAAGGTGATATTTGGAGTTATTCATTGAATCAATAATAATAATAATAATAACAATAATATCCATAGAACTGAATAAAACAGCCAACAAAATATTCTCTGCAGGAACAATCCACATGTTTTTCCTCTAAATAAACAGATGTTTCTCAGCCACATAAACAAACAGTTTTAGGTACCCAGCAGTTTCTGTGCAATTTGAAATTCTTCAATCTCTTGATGAACTAAACATCAGAAAACTCATAAAGGAGTTCATCAAAGGAGGTACACATGTGAATAGGACACTGGCCGATACTGACTAACTTTACGTTATGAAAGTTCACAAAGAAATTTTGGAGCTGCTAAATCATATAAGATCTTCTCTGGAGGGATCTAGAGAGCTCTTATATAATCTCAATCAATGATGGATTTCAGGACTGCTCTCCTAAGCTTCAGATGCTTTATTGATTTTCTTAAGAAGAGCAGATTATTGAATAAATCATATCCCACACCAGCATATTCCTTTATTAGCATAGCTTCACAGTAACCGACAGCACATTTCCTTGAGATGAACTTGACGAATCAGCTATTATATCTCTAATAAAAGCCAATTAAATCAGCTTGATGGAAGAGGAGGGAATAATGAATTCAGAAGCAGGAATCTGAAGGCATCTCTGAAAGGACAGTCCCCTGCACTAGATGAAAGGGTAAATGGAATGACACAAACTGAATGTTCACAGACTCCTGGCTAATGAGCGAAAGCCACTATCCATCTCCTGAGCTAATGGCCATCACCAGAGAGTTATTTCCGTTAAACGCAAAGCCGTACTGTACGTAATGCAGCAATTAGAGGAGCTGCTATCATAGAGGAAGGAGAGGACACAGGAAATCCATAGAGGACAATTCCACACTTTTCTCTGAAGCTTAATGAGAAACTCCCACTCATCTCAAAGCTAATTTACATTGTTTTAAATGACTAAGATTGATGCATTTCCTTTAGGTTTGATTTACACAACCTTCATCACTGTACCTTCGCAGCTTCAAAAACAAACATTTAAATGCGATGGAGCGGACACTTTATCAGTCAGATATTTAGCTACATGGAGCAGCAAATTGTCTCAAAACAATGTAAGCTTGACAATCTGAGGTCTCTGTCTCCAGAACAAGCATTAGATTGAAGGCGTTAACCTTTAGAAAATTACAACTTATTTTCGGTTGTCTGAAGACTTCATTATGTGGGGTCAATTTAAATGCCGTCACATTTACAAAACAGATGTTTGCTATAATTCTGACATTTAGACTACTAACCTTTAGAAGTTTAGTAACTATTTTAGAAAAGTGACATTTACTGTTTTTTTGTGATTTATACAAGTAAGTGAAAGGAATGTGTGTATTTGCATTATACTTTAATTCATTACTCAATCATTACTGAAATGTAGCTCAGGGATCTAAAACTGAAATCTGTTCTGTCTCCCACATCGAACACTTACATGGTAGGTGATTGGGCCATGTTACTTGTCACTGAAATATTCAGCTATAGTCAGTGCCACACGGGTGCTTAAAGTGCATACTTATTTTGAGAAGAAAATGTACATCATTTTTGTATGTGTAATACGAGAGTGTGCACGATCTGGGACATACTACAACTTCAGGTGACGAAAGTAATTGTCCGACATCATTACGCAAGCCGTGCTTGAACTTAATTCCTTCTTTCCCAATCCTTCATTAAAAAACAAATCTAAAAAATATTTGTGGGTAATATCCAATAATAAAATTGGATTGTGGGTAATATCAGCCAGTTGAGTGTTAATCAATCTGCACTTCAGAATCTAACTGGAAAAGGTACACATCCGGGACCCCATCAGAAACCTTTTTATGTATATATGTACTTCAGTTTGGGACACACATTCTTATTTTGCACCCATACAAGTGTGGATATGGGAACCGATTGGGATGCAGGACCGGTCTTTTTAATTATCTTTTCATTTGAAGGAATGGTGTGCAAATTACATTTACATTACATTCTAAATCTTGCTATATAGTCACAGTATTTTGCTAGTTTCCAAAAAGGTAACATTTAAAAGTGTCTACATTTGCTTGTAGTGCCTACTGTAGCAAGTTTTGAACATGTGGCTGTGTAGAATATGACGCCTAAAGATGCATGTACATTAGGATTCTGAGCCCTCTCTCGACAGTCACTTAAAGAAAGCAATCCTCCTGGTGGTTGATTAAATGATGCGTGGAAAGGCCACGGTGACCTCAATTGGTCTGGGAATCCTCTGCACTGCACTGACTCAACAGACAAAGAAAGTATATAAATAAATACGATTCAATCACAGCTCCATCACTGAACTGTGAGCTGAGATCCAAGAGTGAGAAACAAGGTTCAAGGCGGGTAACAGCAATGTTTCCAGCTCCAACAGCTTTTGTTATTGTTACCAATTCATTGGCTCTTGAAACTGACACAAATACTTCCTGATGTTTTCCAAAATTTCTAGTTCAGGGTCAGAACTAGAGATAAAAATGTATAAAGCAACTACTGCAAAACACTGCAACAGGAACGAGGAAAAATGGGCTATATTTAGTTTTGATCCCAGGCTTACAACGATATAAGAAGGCAACCTTTGGGATTCATTTACGTCAACAGAGATGCTTGTCTGAGAAGATATTCAGGGACAAATTTGAGAGAAGTCAGAGCTACAATGTAATTTTACTCGATCTACATCAATTATGTTGAAAAAAATAAAATAAAATTGTTATATATATATATATATATATATATATATATATATATATATATATATATATATATATACCTACTACGGAAGAGTATTAGGGCCACTGTAGAAATAAAATTGAAATTCTGACTTTCTTCTCAGAATTCTGACTTTAATATCAAAATTTTTTTTCTCAGAATTCTGACTTTAATCTCAGAGGAAGCCATCATGTCACTTGAACAAAAAAGGTGAGTGGAAAAAGTGTGAATTTGGTAGCGTTGAGTAAGCTAAAGACTCGTCGACTACGCATTCAGCTAGCTACATGTAGTGAATATAGTATGTACATGTGTATGAATATACATGTAGTACATGAATATACATGTGGTTATATTTTCTACAGTGGCCTCTTCTGTAATCCTCTTCCATAACACGCACGCACGCTTGCACACAAATATATTAAAACTTACAAATAAAAACAATTATTTTCAAAGCACGACTCTTAATTAAATTACACAATGTATTGGCCAAAAGAATAATATAACACCCAAAAGTGTGACTGGTAACAAACATGTTCATCAAAGGTTTTAAGTTTGCCAGAGGAGCAGTGTTTTGTTGGTGAAAAGGTTAATACACTTGCAGTGAGTGTTTTTAACTTGTTTTAAGATGAAAAATGTGTCAGTTATTTGAAACAAAGAATAAAAAAAAGTTTAAATATGTTTGTAATAACTGGCTAACAAATAACACCCCTTATAAAGTAATTACATATCCATTTTTTTATCATTTATTAAATGATTTTTTTTTTTAAATCAACACATTTTTAAGTGTTTCCCCTTTCACAATTACTAGATAATCATTTGAATGATAAACATGATAAATAAATCCTATTAACGAAATGGTAAATTCACTTTCATTTTAATAAATTAAAATATGGTCAAATCTAAAAGTTTAACAGTCAACCCATCAATCTAATTTCCTCTGTTTTATTCTGGACAATTTATTAATTCTCACAAGGCCTACAACATCTGGAACTAACTTCCTGTACTTTTTGCAGGCTTCATTTAGATGAACAAAAGCAGTTGAGTAGAAATGAAGTGGAAAAGCTTCTCTTCTCCTCCCACCTGTAAAGTAACTGTGTGGGCTGGTTCAGGACTGTAGAAGCACACTGAGGGTGTGGGTGGCTTTCATCAGCTAAAGCAAAGTCAACACACAGCACAAGCTCAAAGCCTCTTCAGCCAATCAACGCATCTGCTGAAAACCAACCATTACCTCACTCAAAAACAGTTCTATTGTTCAAAACACGAGACAAATTTAACATTGCACATAATTATGTTGATGCTGTTTCCATTTAACTCTTCTCACGAACAAACAAACCTTGGTTCTATCAACATGCGTTTTCCAAATCATTATTGCTCACTGAATGTATGCTATGTAGGATATGATTTTAAAATGCATACAATGATGTAAAAATTACTTTGAAAATGGTCAAAATCATCATTTATCCAGCTGCCAAGATCCTGACCAAAAGAGCATATCACACCATTACTCAGGTCTCTACCGGCTACCTGCTAAATTCAGAACAATTACATTTCTGATACAAATGTAAAACCTCTGAATGGTTTAGCACTAAATACAAGAAATTATTGTATAGTAGTGAACACCTACTATTAAAAAAACTCTTTTTTTCCCTCCTCTGTCTTTATCTTCTTCCTTTATTTCATTCCTGCTATGGTTAATTTATCAGTTGATACAATTTCTATTATGAGAAACTGAGATAGACTTTGACTGAGTAACAAATAGCATATTGTCTCTCCCCTAATGTGAGTCGCTTTAGACAAAAGCGTCTGCCAAATGCATAAATGTAATGTAAATTAATAACGGAATGCAACATCAATCGCAGCTCTCAAAGGGCGGCAGTCTATCCAATTAGAAATCTCTAATAAAATGAGTCTCTCCTTTTTAGGTACTATGCTGCCTAAGGCTGAAAATTAGCCACATTTAAATCTGAGCTAAAACCATCTGTTTATTTAGTGCTCAATTAAGATTAAATTCTTAAGAATTTCTTTATAAAACTGAGAAAGCACTGAGAAAAAGTATCAGGACTTTATCAATTTTTTCTCCATGTTAAAACAGGTATTTTTTCCACAACATTCATTAACTTAATGGGATTTCTAAGCTGTTTAACAATAAAAATTAGACAAAGCATCTGGAAACTCCTCATCAGAAGAGCAGACACGTGCAGAGGGGAGTGCAGCACACCTGCCCCTTCTCACTTAGATGCTCAACTCACACTATCACTGTACTTCATGGTTCGAAATGGATGTTGCCAGTTAATACTATGTAATGCCAATCTTTGTTGAACTGATGGTTAAAGAGCATGAGATTGTATAATGCTGCTGTTGGATCTGGCTATTTACGAGTCTTTGTGGGTGATTTCTGGGTGGTTGTAGTGCCAAACGATATTAACCAATCGAGGCAAAGCTCCTGCAGAAGAGCATGTGCACTACCCACTGCACCACTTCATCCTTACTGATGTAAATTAACTATGTTTTTTTTGTAAATAAGCAAAAGCTTCTCCACAGACCAAATGAAAGAGAAAATAATGAAAGCCTGCCATTGTTTGGGATATAATGGCACCTTTTTATATATGATAAATCTCTGAATATGATAAATCCCTGAAAATGTAAGAAACATTAACAGGGCTTTTGAACTTTATTTTTACATGTTTTTTTCCTCAGCAACAGTTATTTATTTGTTTATTTTCATATATGTAATGTATTTATTTAAAATTTGTGTACTGTGTAAAGCATCTTGAAATAATTACATGGATTACATGGATGCTTATGGATAAGAGAAGAGTCATGTACTGCTGCGCAAACTCCTGACCTAAAATTAAAGTCAATCAAAAAAGCTAAGCATTGTCATAATAATTGTAGTAATTTATGCAAAAGAAAATGTTCAACAAAGTACTAAGTGAATAAAAAACATACTTTTAGAAGGATTTACTTGTTTCTGTTTACTTATGTAACGCTCAAAAGTTCAACGTTTTTGAAGTAAAATGTTAAATATAATATGTGGGTTTCATTTTATATCATGAGTGAAAAAGCCTTTGTTATGATATTCTAATTGTAAAAGATATAGACATGTCTATTACACGATCATTCGAGAACCATTGCAACTAAATACCTTTTGTAAGATATTGTATAGCTCTATTTCATCCATAAAAACTTAAACATGACCCTGAATATGAACAAATACACAATCCCTTTGAATAGAAAAAGGGAGAATTCTCTGCATTCAATACAATTGATATGAAAAAAAATATATAATAATCAATAAATAAATATATGTATTTTTATGAGAACCTCAAAGGTTCCAAATGTAATAAAATGTAAGGGTCATTTTAAAGTGATTTCTGTGCAAAATGTTTTGGAATTCTGATATTACAACAAAAAGAGTTAAAGTGCATCAACAGTCCAATACTTCTGATTTCAGCCCCTAAGCCACTTTAATATATTTTATTAGTACTAATCCTTAGGCACTACAATTCCATCTGGTTAGAGATTTTCAGATATCCTTTGCATAAAATAATGATGATATCCGAATACACACTTACAATACTGACCACAACTTCCCTTTTACTGAATGTATTCCTTTACTAAAAGTTTCTGAACTGGAAATGAGAAGGAAAGACATCTCATATTCTAAGCGCTTTTCTAATGGGACTAGTTGTGGTGACCTCCCGTTAACCTAAAATCTCATGAACAGTGAATTTTAAATGGCAAAATTATGCAAGGATGTTGATTTGGAATTTGCTGCTTCGCTGGAAGAACACCAAGCATGACAGCAGCCTGGTCTCATCTTGAAAGAGAAATGAACATTTGACTGACAGCATGAGAAAAAAAAACTGTAGTTCACAATTTCTCGTACCAACACATGTTACAGCTGCCGTCTCCTAAACAAATTCTCCTCTCTCCTTTCTTTCCTCGCTCATCTTTCTTTCAAGAGAAAATCATTTGCAGATTGTGAATGGCTTCAACACATTGGGCTCTCTCTACCTGCAGCTTGGTAAGAATCAAAAGGACTCTGGACACACAGAACAGAACTGTGTATGTAATTCTGAAATGCTTGAGAATTCATGAATGGAGGAAAATAACTCATTTTTTTATGGATGTATGCATAGTGATTATTATCGCTCACAGTCAAAGCATGAATGAGCATCAATGACTGCTCTTTTATAACAGCATGCATGATATTGTTGGTTGAGTGGATGGCTCTGGTCTCTGACTGTGATCATGTTTATTTTTAGCTCTCAGAGCAGCGGGAACATGCAAAAGCCAGCTTTATATAGATTTCAGAGTATATGAGCTTCTTGGAGGTCTATATAGGTAAACAGGATTTTTTATCCTCAAAATTCTTGGATTTCCACAGCCTGGTCAATTTGCTGCATCATGAATTAAATCAAATGTAATTTGGAAGTGATTCCTACTAGAATATAGATTCTGAAACGTTTTAAATTCAACGATTTGTGCTTTGTATACAAGCTCTAGTTGTTTAAAAATTCCCCCTATGGAGTTCAATAACACCAAATCTCTCTCTACACCCTGCAACACATGCAGTAAGTCTCTCTCTGCTGTGCCTCTTGCAGGCCTAGATTAAGAGACCTTTTCGATATTGTTGCTTTTTTTTTTCTCAGAAAGATGAACAGTGAAATGTTCCATTTGTGACGAGTTTTGGCTTCCAAACTACTTATTTTTTAATCCAAACAGCTAAAAATTAGAGCTTTTGATTGCTAAACATATAATTATATAATATATATATATATATAAACTGTAAAATAAATATATATTTTAGAAGATGTAAGAAGCAGGGTACTGAAATCTTGGACCCCATTCCTTTCAGTCACAATGAGGTCAAGTGGCTTACGATACAATTACGTTGCATCTAGTGTCTGCACTGTTGTCGAAATGGTAAAGCAAGTGGCAAAACAACTGTTTATGTGAAGCTTACTAAAACTCTTGGATTCAAAAGCAATTCTATCAAATTGCCAGACGGCCAGCTGTCTCCAAACATCAAGATTGGCCATCTGAAAATGTAGTTTATTAAGAAAGCTGCCAAAATTACAGACTGTATTTGCAAAACGTGTCATTTTACTGCAGTCTGTCATGTTTTATCCACATTTAAACATAATGTTAGTAGTTAATGCATTGCTTTTATCTACAGTACTGTTGGTCAAACATTAAATTCCCATACATGAAATAGCATCAGTTTTTATATCAAAATTATTTAGTTTTTACAAGCATTTACAGCCTTTGATCTATTTTTTCATTGATAATAATAATCCAGCTAGCGAATATTTAGAGTCCTTGGATTTCACAGCGCTTACACAAGGCACAGCCTGTAACAAAAATATTGTGTAAAAACCTCAATCTAGGTTTTTATGGACACTGTTTAATTACTCTAGCCCACGTTAAATGATGTTCACATTAAAAAGGTTCATTAAACAAAAAAAAATAAATGAAAAAAATACAACTTATATTTAAAAAATTTATAATTTCAGAATGTCCCCAAGCCCTTGCTGTAAGCCTTTAACTTATTTCTTTGAATTTATGTTAAAAAAACAACAGTCAAATTTAAAACTTTTATTATAGCTTTTATAAAGTCAAAGCCAGAAGACTCATGTAATTGCATTTCATTTTCATTAACTCTTTGAAACTTCCTATACTTTTTGATTCTTCTGAATCTAATAAACATAAAGCCTTACCCCCCAAAAAAACAGTTTTTTTCCACACAAGCTCAAAAATAATTGCTGCAGTGTCAAAGCAGTAGACAGGAGGTCTTCAGAGGAACAGGAGAGCAAGTAGATGTTTGTGTTCTTTTATTCCCAAGACAGACAGAGCAAAGGCCTTGAGTGCAGTTCTAACATTCTCAGACTCCACTCTCTCCCTCTCTCAGCACCGAGCCGATGATGAGAATAACAAGATGTGATGGGGTGAAAAACTGCCAGCTTTCATGCTGTCAGACATGTTAGAAGTGTTTTTTTCCACATCTATATAAAGCATCGATACGAGGTCTTTAAATCCGATCATTATGCTGCACACTGGACTGCTCAACACAATCAAAATAGTCCGTTCTGTATTTTTTGATAGTTCACTATAATCACCTACAGAATTATTTAACCATTCGTGCAGTACTTGGATTAAAAACTTGGCTCGTTTTACAATTTGGGAATCATTGAGTTTATTTATGTACATCTTTTCAAGCATTATAAATACATTTGAAATGTATGACATTTACATAAATGTACTTTCAATTGTAATTTAATTACTTTTACAGATATACATTTTCACAGAAGTTTAATAGACAGAAAAACAAGAAAATTATTGTTTTCACATGTTTTTGTAGAATTCAAATTTACAAGTGCCATAAAGAATCGGGGTCAATATTTATTTTCAATCAGTACTGGATGTACTTTTATAATAAAATTTAAAAAAGGGGTTAAATCTTGTTAAGTAAAACTGTCTCAAGATACCAGGCAATGTTGCGTGAGCACAGCTGGATAAATGGAAGACAGTCCATGAAATCTGATTTATTTCACAAATAATTACTCTTTGTGCGAGGTGTTCATGCCTATAATACATTTCACTTGAGAGAAACCACAGGTGCGGGTTCTCTGGTGTCTGCCTGAAGGTCAGTGACTGTAGCTTTGAGTACTGGAGTACCAAAGCATAGAGTATCAGATGTACTGACACTTAGATTTTTTTTTTTATAGCTGCTGTTAATGTTCATCATCCGTCCATTTCTATCTGTTCCATCAAGGGCCGGTCACAGGGGCAATGCTCTAAGCAAAGAAGCCCTGACTTTCCTTTCTGAGGTCACTTCCTCCAGCTCTACCTGGGGAATTAGGAGCTTTTCTCAGGCCTGTTTCGAGACATAATCGCTCCAGTGTATCTTAGGTCTTTTACAGGGTATTTTCCCTTTTAAAAATGCCCTGAACATGTCCAATGAATGCACGCCTAATCGTAGCATGCCTCCACATTGACCTATTGGGAAACACATGACTGAAGGCTAAGGATCACAGGTGAGACTAGCTAATGACTACATGCCATAACAAACCTTTACACGTCAACCTTTAGAACACACTTTTTAACAAATTGTAAGTATTTTTGCATGAAAGACAAATTCTAACTTAAGTGGTTTATATAGAGGTGGTCTACGCTAATCAAACAATGAAGTGTTCTGAGGATAGGAAAAATCAGAAAAGGATAGAATTATCATTTTTATGTGCTTACATAAGTGCTATCTCGTAGACAATCAGCATATCAAAATATCATTAAGGTGCATTACTTATAGAACCATGTTTGTTGAAGGAGCTTCAGATATTAACATCCCAGAGTTCACATAAAGCACCTTTAAACTACTACACTTGAACCTCCATGAACAAAAAAAGCTAATATTTTCCTTTCCAGAACTGTGGTCTTAGCCACTTATAGCTCTTACTAATCGTCAGAGTACTTGCTAAGCTTCATTGAGCCAACTGGAATAAATACATTTTCCCTAAAAGCTGGGGCAGAACCTTCAAAAGGAAAACCCAATCCTCTTATTGTCCAAGCCAGCCTCAATAGAATCACCCCATAAATAAAAGTATTCACAACATAAAAAAGTATTCAAAACAATAAGTCAGTGAACACATAACTCACAGAAGTGTCTCTGTAAATAAAATGTAATTTTATCACTCACACGTCACCAATTTTTTGTGCATCTACTTATTTATTCATGTATTTTTCACATATTTTTGATTTAACAATAAAAGACTGTTAAGCTAACTATACAACATTAAAATGGCTGTGTAAATAGTGTTTTAACTTATTCATTGATTGGTACAACTATAAACCCCAGAGTTGAACTTCTTGTTTAGAAATGTTTAGCTTTTATTGAAACCAGGTAAAAAAAAAACAAAAAAAGACTTCAAACTTTGCCCGTTAGTCACCCAGAAAGGCTGTGGCACCTGTAGCGAGAAGTGTTAAAAACCCATATTATTCCTAATGTTGATGCTTTTTAAAAGTAAAATATCTCAACTCTTGTTGCTATTGTGTTTAATCATGATTATTATTAGTTAGAGAACGAGAGTGTTTAGGTAAATTTATTAGAAACTTACAAATAAATATTTACACTTCTCTTTTGTAAAGTGTAAGTATATATTTTTTATTTACCTAACTTTATTAATCAAAATGTGTATCAAGAACTGTGGAGTTTTCTACTATTAGCTTTAGCTTTAAAGTAAAGACTAGAAAGAAGAAAAAATGTTATCCAATATAACAAGAATTGATGCAATAAAAACATTTACGTTTTTAATTGATTTTAATTAAGCGTGTAGTGTCCGTTTTTGAGCATTTTTGTGTTGTTAAAAGCTAATTCAAACAAATGCACTCTTTCATTTTCATTTCTTTTTGATACCACACTTATATGCTCATCTGTAAGTTTACAAAGGTTGTTTGTGACTGCTGTAGCTTTGATATATTATGCGAATCTCATCAAAACATGTTTTGGGTTTGCATGTATCCCAAGAGCATAAAGTCCCCGTTGACTGGAATTTTCTCTACATTTCCAGATAACAAGAAACATAATAAGTCACATAAATTTGTCATTCTAACCCTAAGCCATTTTTTTAGAATGCTGCAGTAGTAACTTATTCAGTATATGGCATATTTTGTAGATTAGAAGGAGAGCACAGCACACAAGAATGTGAACCAGAGGACAGTCTCTAACGTGCTGAATGGTAACTTTAGAGATACCCCGTGATGCCAGCAGTAACTCCGGTCATTAAAGCATCATAACACCAGGGGCACCGATGAACCTTGTCCTCAGAGGCCTTCAGAAAGGAAAGAGCTTTTCTGCTGCTGTATAATTAGGGCACTTGACTCTTGGATGCATCACAAACAGTGAAAGAGAGAGACATGAACGGCAGTTAATTTGGCCTGCGGAGGGAGCTTGACTGCTTGGATGAGGATGACAGAACTGCGGTCTTTATAATCCGCCTCATGAGATACAAACTCCTTCTCCTCCCACAGTCAAATACTTACATAACAGAAATATTCCTAGCCATGTGGAGGCTTTAAATAGTTCCAGTACAATTGGATATCAATCAGCTGGATAGACTCACAAACCACATGATTGACTGGGTTCCTTATAGATTTCTCTAATTGTGAGCTAATAATACCAACAGAAATAAACATACAATAATGCAAAGACTTAAGAAAGGGAAAACATGGAGCTCAAGTAGGTTTATTGGTCTAACACCACTGCTTACACTACCTTCCTGATGACATGTGTATTCCCAGCTGTCTAACTCACATGCTTTAGAGATCAGCATCTGCCTTGTCTCCTGGTATTGCACTGAGAGGCATCAAACAAATCCTTACATCCCAGATGCTCTTCAATGAGCCACACATTCAGTAAAGTTGCAAACAAGCACTTGGCCAATCAATTAGAATGCTATTCTCGTCCTGCTGCCTCTTTTAAAAAAGAAGTGATCTTATCAGCAGATAATATGAGCCTGTGAGAAAGGCCTTGGAGCATTAATCAAAAGGAGATCTACAGCTCCGCAACATTCTCTGGGGAATCATACATCACCAAAAAAGATCCAGAGATGAAAACATTTCCAAGATGTACAGTATGAGAAGCAAGCACAGGGAACTTGGGCATAAGACAAACGAGCAGGTAGCTAATATTTTGGAAACTAAAAGCAAGAAATTCATGAAGAGAATCAAATGGTGAAACACCAAATTTAAAACCATATACAAAAAGAGTACGAAACATACAAAGATACTTTAGAATTTTTTTCTCCAAGCTCTTTGGATCTTAACACATTCTACCAAATACATTCCACCAACAAACAACTCATTTCGAGTTAGTAATTTCATTGGCACCATGCATTATGATTTATAATTAGACCAAACACATCTACACTTCAGACTCTTGTAAAAATCACTCTCAAAATAACATATTAGTACAAATTGGATTACAGACTCCATATAATAGCCAATAAAAATTGCAGTTTGGAAAAAACACTATAGCTAAAACATGTTTATTATCATCAAGCATAGGAAGGAAGTTATTTGGACCTGGAGGGGGAAAAGCAGAGATCTATTTCAATAAATGAGTTTAAGTACCTTTTAAATATAAATCTTACCAGTAAAGACGTTAATGAAGGTGAGAAGAGACAGTAATGTCTCATGGTTTTGAGTTGATCTGATGCTAGTCTTCTTCCAACTAGTGTTGAACTGTTGTTGAACTGATTCCCGTGAATCACTCAATAGAGGCGCGCAGTTGTGAGCGTTATGACATATTTTTGACAGTCCTTTCACATCGCATTATGCGTTTGTAAATTTCTGGTTTGTGCGTGTGACAGAGCTGTTGTAAAACCAAGTGTTTTGTGTATACACGGTCAGGGTTGTGCTTTTTGAAGTTGTACTTGTACATAAACACAAAGAAATCGTGTCAGAGATTTTGTAATCCAGTTTGTCCAATAGCACAAAATGGCCCACAATACTTTTAAAACACGCTCGAGGGCAATAAAATTACACACAAACAGATGTTGTGCACATGACCAATTTTATTCCATACCAAAAAAAGTATACTATTGAGAAACTGCTAGTTTAATTCTTGGCACATTCTATATATTTAATCGTACTGCTCAGCTCACCTTGTGTATTATGCACTGATCAGTGTGTAAGTGCGGCTTTTCAAACTAATTTAGGCACACAAATGAGCAGCTGGTCAGCTGATTTGAGAGCACATGTGAATCCATGAAGCTGCAGCAGCTCTAAATATATTTAATGGAAAAGTACAGAACTGATCATTTCTTACATGGAACGACAAAAACCTCAAAAAAAGTATTGTATAATATTATGATCAAATGCAGTAAAAAGCACACAGTGCGATGATCATTGGTCAAACCCTTTATCGAATATTGAGAAAGTTTTTTTTTCTCTCCATAGTTTGTACATTTACTGTTCAATGCCAAACTGGTACTTTTAGTTCCATAAATAGTAAATACAGTCAAACAAAACTTAATCATATAACAAAAGAAAGCATGTAATTACATAAAAAGCATCAAGGGAATCCACACTTTCAATGAGTTAACTATTTAACAAATATGGTCATCGCTTAATCTAATTACAAAGCTAAATAAAGTAATTCAAAAATTACAAGTCATAAAAGAGCAGAGAAATAAATATGTGCACTTCATCACAAATTCTCATTCTCTTACTCTTGAGAGGAAAGAAAAGGACCCAAGACACTCATTTGTGACTCAGCTTTCAGCGAGCAGCTACACATACATCTGGATTCTATTAATATGAATTAAGTGAAAACATGATGTCATGCATGAAGCAAGTGTGCTTGCATGAGAGTTATGTATATACAAACAATTATATATATATTATATATATATATATATATATATATATATATATATCTATATATCTATATTATACATATATATATATATATCTATTATCTATATATCTCTATATATCCTATCATCCTCATCTCGCAAAGCTATTCGTCCTTTTATTACAAATCCTTGATTAATAATTTTAAGACTGATGATTCAGATTTTAACAATGTAAATAAATTTCACTTTTATTTCAAATGTTACTCAAATACCACCTGAGTTAATAGTAGCATTGCATAAATTAAACTCTTCAGGTGATTTATACTTGAGCATTAAGCTGAATTCTCCAGTCCAGTGAGGCTGAGCTGTCTAAGCTGGGTGAAACTCAAGAAAACCTTCGCAGCTGGTAAACAAATTATTTATGGGGCTTTCATCTACTTCTTGACTCCATGCTCTCACGATATCTGTTAATTAATCAACAACACCAAGTCTCACAAGGCTGATTTTTCTCATTAATAACGCACACTGAAATAACAAAAGGAACGCCAAATGAACATGGTATGCAAACCTTGAAAAATCCAGTGTTTAATTAAAGGCTATTCCCTCACAAAACATTCCTGATTCCCAAATCCCCTCTAGTTATGAAAACTTCTTCAGTGTTTCGAGAGATGCTCATTTGAGGATAAAGTCAGGACCCTGCATTCTACTATAGCACATAGTCTTACATTTTAGCCATAAATTAATACCACCGTTAGTTTAACAGATAAATCATTTCTTCCTAACCACCATGGATCAGTGCTGATTCTTAGTCAACTGCAAAGGTTGTTTGTTTTGGTAACTTAAGACATCAATATAAGACAAAAACTTTATTTTATTTACTTGTAGACTAGAGAGGCATTTTAAAGGCTTTTATAAATCAGAAATAGATGATAGAGGAGATGCGCAGTCATCAAAATAAAATCTACTGTATATGTGCATTCCCTAAAGCTGTAAAGGTGATGTGGCAAAGTTGTGTAAGTAAACGCAAGTCTTTGGATCTTCTAGGTAAATATGAAATGAGGTTAATTAAGATCCAATTATTAAGATAAGATCCCTTTTTATAATTTGCTACTAATCTGGTGTTTCCCCTATACTTTGTTTTTATATACTGGGTTAGTAACAAGCTAAAAATGCAATTTTCACCATTTATGCAGGCTTACATCTTCCCCTCTTTCAACAATCGTCTGGAGATTGTTAAGGGCTCTGGCTGCTTCCAAATCGGACTTGGATAACTATCCTGACATGCTTTGTTATTGCTTCACCATGTTTGCTTGCAGTACTAAGCAATTAAAAGTAAGAGTAAACTAGTGAAATATTTAGCTCAAAGACATCCCATGGTGAAAGATCAAAATCAAGCAGAGCAAACAACTGAAACCAATGCTAAACAAATGTTCCAATCACCAATAGTAGTGTCAAAAATAAACCTTGTAGTCCTTGCTAAAGAAAGCACCACATCAAGTATGATTCATGTCAATAAACAGATAATGTTTGGAGAGCTGCTGAAGATCTGTCTCATGAAAAGCTTTTTCAAGCATCACTAACTGGTTCTTCCTTGTATCCATCGAGCAAACTGAGCACTGCAGTCAATACACAGCAGTCCCGTAGGGAAGACCCTCGTATAAAAGCTCCAAAGATCAGAAGGGCCAAAGAGAGGAAACAGTGGCCCTTACACTAAACAATGTCAACATGGAGAATCGATGTTCTCTAAGGACTTCCTGCTGTTTTCAACTAAATGCAATTTCACTGCTTGGTTCAATAGCAGCACTTTAAAAGCGAAGATCCAGTGTGCTTATAATGCTGCCTACATGGTGACCTAAAACTACTATTATGTAATAACACAAGTCATCAAATCATAATCAGTAAATGATGATGTCAAGCCAAAACATATCAGCACAAGATTAAATCAAATCAGTTTGGTAATTATGAAACTTCTCTGCTAGAGAACCATTGAGAACATGTAGCATGGCAGCACAAGATTGATTATATACTCAAGATTGATTGAAATACAGATGTACAAGTGTTTCCAAGGAAACATTCTAAAAGTGAATTGGATGATATCACTTTACACAATAGAAGCATAATGAATATGAATTAAGGACATATAATCTACTTTTTAATTTAATCTTAAGCAAACTAAGCAATTTGATGTAAATGCTATCAAAAAATAAAGTTAAAACGCATCGTTTTCAAGAACAGCTCATCTGTGTTCAAAACTTATCAAC
The DNA here is from genome assembly GCA_900490495.1 of Danionella dracula. Lineage (NCBI taxonomy): Eukaryota > Metazoa > Chordata > Actinopteri > Cypriniformes > Danionidae > Danionella > Danionella dracula. Next base: position 445,713 of record UELW01000245.1, read on the forward strand.
ACTTCAGTTTTTCAGTTTTACCGTTCTTCAAAAAAAGAAGTAAAACAGGAGGAGATGGAAGAAAATAGTTTGTAATAATTTTTTATGTTACCTACACGTAATAAAAATCTATTAGATCATTTTGCAAAGGCAGGTTCCCTGCACTTAAAAAATCTATTAGATAATTTTTCAAGAGCTTTTATGATCCTCTTATCAAGCTTTTTCAAGAAACTTAATTCCTAAAACTTTACCAATCAAATACAAAGGCAGACCCCTTTGGAAGACTACACACGTAACTAGAGGACCCAGATTTAGGTTGAGTGGCTTTCATGTTAGGTGTTTTTGTTCCTTCATCAGCCAAATAAACATTGAACAGGTAAGTATCAAGCACTTTTTTTTTAAATCCTTGCTTTAAATTTTAAGCTTCCTGTGCAGTTTCAAAACTCTACTTAATAGACTTTTTAGGTGTTGGTATCCTGGTATATGTGACAAATTTTAATTGTGTATGAACTGCACAAAATGGGGGTGCAAAACAAAAACAGAAAACTAAAATCAGGTTATAAACGCTCACCACCAGTTGGGGCTATGACAGGAAATGTGCTTTGGCAAAAAAATGTGTTCAGGCTTGGACTATGGTGAGAATGAGTAAAGTTTAAGCCAGTTCAGACATTCAAGATACCAACAACTTCCTATTTCAAATCGCAAATTTGTCATACCCCGACCTTTATGGTAGCCAAAAAAGCTCCACAGTTTAACATGACATATGTCTTTTGATGATGCTAATGGAGTTTGGAGATGTTTCGATAAAATATGGTTTGACTTCCTGTCAATTTTGGAAACACACTACATATCACATTTTTGTTCGTCTTGACACCATATTGGTGTGTATCAAACTTTTTACAAGCAACGGATAGTGAGCCAGCCGCTAAAATGTGTTAAGTGGCGCTATATCGACTTTCACCGCCAACAATAAAAATATATATTTTCATAAAGGATATAACATAAGGTTTTACTGGTTGCATTTAGTAACTAATGAGTAACATCTCTAGGAGGAGTTTCTTAAAATATGAACCTTCTTTGCCCGGCCCTAAATATAAAGAAGCATTGGTTTGGGTGTCAAACAATATGGGAGAATAACATATAATAGGATTGAGCCAAGCAAGTGTATATAGTGAATATCAGAATATGTGTTTTAGAGCTGTAGTGTAAGTGGCTCTATTTTATTTAGCTGAGAGCGCCACACATACACACACACACATGTGCACACACACGCACAAGACAACAATATAGTTAGCATATGAGAGCTGTCAGTTATAGGTGAGAAATTTCACAGTGTGTTCCAAATAAATACTTGTGCTTCAGGGTCTGCCACGGCTCATAGTGGCAGTGAACAATCACAGTCTCGCGCTACTTTTGTTTTCAAGAATATGTTAAATGTAGAAAATAATAATAGATTTTTTTTTACTTCAAAGTCATCAACGCATGTCAGGTTGCAAATTTGCAAATCATTACAACTTTTTTCCCCGACAAAAGTCACTTCATGCTTTCTTCATCTTTCTCACGAGGTCACTGGCACATTAAATATTTATATTGTGTTGACTGGAGAGAAGATTTCGGTTTGTCCTGCAGAGACGAACAGGAGCGAATCTCACAAACCAAGATAAATATGCAGGCTGATAGCAGTGAAGCCTTTCCTCTTGATTAGAGCGTGAGACATAGGGGGCATTACTAAACACTTACGTCCTTGCATTCACAATGGGCCAACTGAGATAGAAGGCATTAACATCCCCTTGCTGAACTCCTCGTTTTGTTCCCTCAAACCCTTCCGTTTGTCCAAATATCCAAGCAAATGTCCCTTGAACATTGCTCCTGGATGGGATTTTAATTAGTTAAGACTCCTCACAAGGCAGATAATAAAGAGAACAACCCTTTTTAACGATCAAACTAAATCTGCTTCATTCATTGCAACATCTACTTGATGAAATCTGGGAAGAACATTCATTTAAATTAACTACTTCTTAAATACAAAGCTATATCAGATAAAGATGCATTCAAAACAAAACAAAAAACTAACTCAGGAAGGAAATTGAAGTGATGTCTGAAAAACAAAGGCAATGAATCAGTGAACCAGCAGAGGAAACTCATTTCATGACGAATCGTTTCTGCAATGCTGTGGAAAAATTGCTACCCTTGGAAACATGGCAGGCCCACATATCTTTCTTGCATCCAAAATGAAACCACATAATGCATAAAAGGGAAAACTGTAAAGAATTTAGTCCCCAGAGACTGGTAGATATGCAACATTTCTTAAAAACATACTGCAGCAAGGCCATTCATGGTATTGTTGGTTTACTAAAACAATGATGTCTAATAAGACACTATGGTTTAATTTAGAGAACACAAGGTTTATAAGATACAACGATTAAAATTTGAGAACATTAACGATAATGAATACGAACTATTTGTAAGCTAAATGTTTACAACAAACTGCTCAGAAATGGCAATACAAACTCCATAATGTGAGCATGAAAAGATAAATAAATTAGAAGTAAAAATAGTTATTTTCGGACAAAAGAAAAAAAGTCAGCTTTCAAAAGAGTGTCAGTTTCAGATAACTACGGTTTAAACCAGTCCAGCATATCTTCCTGCATTTAAATGTTTACTTCCATATGCCTTCAATATAATTATGAATGTAGTATCCAATCACAGCATATTTGGGTTTTAAAATGTAGGATTGTTATAAAAACAAGTAAAAATGCTATTTACTATACAAGAGAATTAAACTGTTTTGACTATATGTGTCACCCTTTTCCAGGGATGTGCTTGTGTTAAATCAATAAAGTATTTTCTAATTTCAATTAAACACTAATCAATCTGACCTAAGCACCAGCACACAAGTCATCTAATCAGAGACTTTTATCGATTCTAAAAAAGCGTACATAGAGATTACCTTTTCTATAGTTGCCACCAGACTCTGAAAAAGCCTATTTCTCTTCATATGGACTCAAAAAATAATAACAGATACTGCTTATTAAAAAGCATAATCTTTATATTTGTACTGCTTTTAATCAATTTCTCATCAAAATGTCTTGTACTCCAGTTCTTCTTAATATCAGTTTGTTGGTTGTTATATTTTTCAATGTTTACTTCCTGTATAGTGCATGGTTGTTTTAATTGTGCTTTGTAAATAAATGCAATGAATTAATGTCTAAAGAATAACTGTGAAATGTACAGCATGTACCAAAACATTAAGACAGTAGAGACTGAAAATATTCTAGCACACGATTCCAAGTGTTCATCTTCTCTGAATATATTACTAAGCATCAATCACACTGCAAACAATAATGGTGCTTCAAAGAGACAGTGCATTCTGATGTGCCAAGGCATCAGCCAGCCTGACACTTACATGGGCTTGATGCACAAGAGTTTAGTATGGCAAAACAAAATCTATTAAATATAAGATCTATACATTAACTTAAATTACAGAATAATTTCATAAAAGACATCTGATCCATGACATCTATTCCCGTTCATCTAGTAGTCTATGTCTAGTTCAGCAGTAAAGGTTTAATCACAGATATAGCCACTTCCAAAAACAGAGGACTTCTTAAACATCTCAATAATTATTTTTAAAAAATTAAATTTTTAAACAAACACTAGCCAAAAATTACATAAATGAGGTATAAAGTTGCATGTTACACCAGCAACCCCTCAATATTAATGTACATAGCATTGCTTTTCAAGTAAAAGCAAACAGATCCTTAAAAAAAACTTGTTTTAGATCTCATCTAAATCAAACTGCCATCCAAATCCTAATGAGATCTGGAAAAAGAGGAACTCCTCACACATAACCACAGTCAGAGATGGATGACGTTCTGCCATGTTCAAACCCCAAGTGATTCATTCCCCTCTTTCTGCATCCTTTGCACATCTCCTTTATCCAAAAGTCAAGTCAACAGTTTCGTTTATTAAAAATGCATTGATTAGACCACATCATCCTCAAGCACAGAATATGGAAAGCCAAACAATGCCAACCACAGTGAGGGGGACAGAAACTCCTCGTGTTGTAGTGTCTTTGAGAAAAATGACAGATAGACGTTTTGTTAAATCTAATTCAATATCTACTCGATTCACTTATAGTGATATCCTATAATATTTGATGCAAATGCTAAATTGTTCAGTCTTGGTGGTCTGTACCTAAAAGCTTTTGGAATTTATGCGAAACAAAATATATATTAATGCCCAAGAGTGTGCACAACAGATGTCCTGTTTAAACCGAAGAACTAGGTGTGGAACCTCACAAGGGTTCAAGTCCTGCTTGTAGTGAGTAGAGTCCTGTCGCAATGCTGTATATCCTGCATGATTTATATTGAATCTATCTTTCAGAAACATGCTAAAATGGAGTCTTGCTCCATTTTTAATTCAGAGATCCAAAAGTATCAACCAATGACACAGTAAATGGTTTCTAAGTGTTTCGAACCACAGTGAACGTTATGTTACTCAAGGCAATGATTCACTGACCTGAGACGATGTAAGCGATTATTTGTATATTTATATTATTACTACATATAAATAAAGTTGCTTTTAAATAGTTTGAGAAAATGTTTTTCCTTGTTTATTTTTTTATGTTAATTTATTTTTCCACCAACTTTGTTTTCTGTACAATATGTTGGCCCATTATTAGTAGTTGGGTGGGCAGAACATAGCTGGACTTTGTTGAATTACATTTTAAGACTCATATATTGGACCAAAATGTACTTTTTTTTGTGGACAAATAATATGATAATAATGATAATTAATAAACAACAGCTTTCTCTTTCCTGCACTAACTTCAATTACAATACCCCAAAACATTGCATTTTCACCACTACGCCTTGAAATTTCATGAATGGGGTAACAGAAACGAAAATATATTAAAATAATGCAAGTGTTTTCTGGGAATACAAACTGTTTTATTTCTCTTAAATTTAAAAATGCATCTATATTAATTGTGGTGTCATCATGAGTAATCTAAACAGAGCAATGAGATGCAGATCTGAAGCTCTGCTGATGGGACTATAACAGTGGTTCTAAAAATAGTCAGCTCTATTTTGTGAGTTCACAGTCAGAGAGCCTGCACAAGTGAGCTGACAAACGGGGGAATTGAAATCAAGACAGCTTTATCAACAGCGACTGCCATGGCAGATGACTATGAAAGAGCTGGCAGTGACACAATCTATTCGGAAGCCCACTTTATCTTCACTCCTGCAGATTTAATGATGCGATACAGCCAACACTTGGATTAGACATACAATACAGGTTTAAACAAATCCTTTTTTGCACAAGCCCTTCTTTATATATAATTTATTCCTGTGAGTCAAAGCTGAAACCTTTAGTTGACAGCATCCTTACTTCAGCCCAGTCACAATCTAGTTATACTGTACACTCACCGTTTGAAAAAAGAAAAAGAAAATAAATGGGGTTTTACATAATGTTGAAATTGTGTCCCACTTCGATACTTGAGAAGAAAGATCATAAATGAAGAGTTGTAGGACAACAAAAAATAAAAAAGCAAGCAAGAGTCTAAATTTGGAAGAATGAGTAACAGGCTATTATAAAAAAAAAGAATAAAAGTGTGGTTTGACAGCTCTAAGCTCTAATCATGCAATTTCATTTTGATCCTTCAAGAAAAAAAAAAAGAATGACTATCTGAGCTCACATGGTGACGAGGTAAATAGAAACTTCGAAACTGTTCAGAAGAGAGAATGCTATTGTTGGTCACTGGTTGTTTGTTTAGGATATGGCCATGGCTTGCAGAAAATGTAAACTGGAGACTAGCAGAGTAAGAAAGGTTCTTCCAACTAATAAAAGTGGCAAGAAGATAAATAACTAGCACATTTTCAACACAGTAAACAGTGTGCTAAATTGCAATTGTGGATGCCAGGAGAGCAGACTTTTGATTGCTCAGAAAAGTACATTTTCACCTTTCAACACTATTATTGGAAGTCTTAGCTCATTTTTTCCTTCACTGACTATTTATAACCAGCCCTCTTTCACGCACCATTACTGCTTCTCCATGGCTTTAGACTAACAATCTGTGACCAGAGAGATGAAGAGAGAAGATTGGAACCGTACAGGCTCATGATGAGAGATAAAAAATAAATAAATAAAATAAAAAATTTAGGGGAAACCCCTTCTTATAAGTTCTTAAAAATCACGATGTCAAGCATTAAAAATTATTGTTTTAAAACCACTGTGAATAATTCAAACTCCTGGAAATTACTTACATTTTGATGCAGACTGTGACAAACCAGCAGAACAGAAAAAACGTCTTTTAAATACCATCATGACCGCAGCGCCAATAACAGATGCAACAACTAGGACTTAACTCAGCCATCTAAAAAATCATTTGTTTTCTTTTTCATCACAATGGTAATCATTTAGTTTCTTTAGGATCATGAAATTTTTACTAGCTACTTTAATAGAAGTACACTAACATGTTTTAATTGGCTTCTCATTTATCTTTCAAAGCTGTGCAATTTAATGATCTGTTTTAATTAAAGAGTGTTTGCCTTTGACACTGATATGACATTGCAGAGGGCTGATTAATCTTGATGTAAACTGATCCACCAAACTCTCACACGAATCTTGAAAAAAAAGGTTAACAAGAACAACAAAAGAGAACAATATCCTCCATTGATACTGACATTTGTTACGGCCCTGGCCGTTTTGCAGCGTTTCCCTATTATTTTCTGTCGCCTGCTTGTGCGCGCGCCCGTGCGCGCTTTTGCTTATTCCTCCAGGTGACTCCAGCTGTCCCCTGATTCGCCAGTTGGGACGCCGATCAGCAGCGAGGAGGCGGACCACTTCGGCTCGTTTGCGAATCAGCGGCGGCAGCTGGAGTTGAAAAGGAACGCGCCGACACCTGTACAGCAGCGAGGGCTCTACGGAGTCCTTAGCTCACGCGGCGTGGAGAGAGTGGCTCCACTCGGTTGCCGCCCGTTTTGTTTGTCCTTGCTCCCTGTGTTTGCTTCCGTTTGTTGCCATTTGAGTTCACTTCTGTTTCCTACCCGGTGTGTCACGTTCGTTGTCTTCTGACTTCCAGGGTCTCAGAGACAGCTTAGAATGTCACGTGACATACATTCTGCACGTAGGCTTATTTCTGTTATACACACTAGTTTAGCGGTGTGCGCCAGGTTTGTTTATTGTGTAACTTCCTAGTTAGGGAAAAGGGAAAGGGAATACAAGGAAAAGGGAATATCTTGTTAGAGGTAAAAGCATGAAATGAAAGAGGGGTAAAGCTCAGCTGTATTTAAATACTTCTTTGAAACATACTTGGAGACTTTGATTTCAGCTCCCTGACTTCATTACGTTTTACTGCTTAAACTTACATTCTAAAATCTGTTTTACTTAACTGAAAAGGACCACAGCTCACACATAGACCTTAAAGGGCCATGAAAACTGTGTGGGTAAGAAGGTTAAAGAGTGAGACAATCCAAAGTCGATGGAGTCATTATTGCAGCAATATTAGTTGCATACTTGTGTTGGACTATCTCCAAATCAGTCCCTGTTTACCTTCACAAGTTCATACACTCCTACATGCCCTCCAGAAGCCTGCGCTCAGAGTAGGAACAGCGACTCGTAGTTCCGTCCGATAAAGGCAGAAAATCTCTTAGCAGAACCTTCTCTCTCACTGTCCCTGGCTGGTGGAACAATCTCCCTGATCCAGTCAGGAAAGCAGCAACACTAACAGCTTTCAAAAAGAAACTGAAAACTCTTCTCTTCAGGGAACACCTACTATATTAAAAAAAAAAAAATATATATATATATATATATATATTTTCCCCCCTCCTTTGTCTTTATTTTCTTCCTGCTATGGTTTATTGATCAGTGGATACAACTTCTATTATGAGCAAGCTGAGATAGACTGACTGTGTAACAAATTGCATAATATCTCTTCCCTTCTGTAAGTCGCTTTGGACAAATGCATAAATTTAAGTGTAAATGTATATTTGTGACTCAATCTGCAAGTAATCCTCAACCCATACTCGATTTGTGAATGTGTACACAGATGTGTAAATTAAACAACAAATGTTAAGTCTCTGGTTTAAGAGTAAAATAACATTGCTAAAGTAAAGTTGTTACACTAAGAAGAACCTTTTGCAGAGCGCTTAATGATAACCCCATTAAGCGCTCTGCAAATGGTTCCTCTTAGTGTAACAACTTTTACGAACAACAAGGCACAGAAACCTATAATGGAGGAGCAGAAGAGTCCTCGAGACATTGTAGAGAAAGCAAAGTAACTTAACTTCTACACGACTTAAACAGTCACTTAAAAAACCTGAAATAAATTGTTTTTTGTGTTTGTTTTTTGTCAAACAAAATGGAAAATGAACAAGATCTAAATCAAGTGTTAACTTCCTCAGCCGAACGTTAACAGGACGAATTACTTGAAGGCTGCTCTAGATCCCTTTTCATTCATCATCTTGCTGCAGGTCATCCCACCTCCTACTCTTGTCTCACACCATCTTATCTTAACCAATGTCAAATGATTTGTCATTTTTGCTTACTCTGTTACAGGGGAATCTAGATATTCTACCGATCAAAAGAGAGGTTTCCTGAAAATTTCTGCAGTAACTCCATTATTACAGTCAATCTGCTAATAAAAGCTATTTAATTCTTAAAGTTTTTACTAAATGAAGTTCAACATCAACAGACATAGATATCAAATGTTCAGCTTGAGTATTTCATAACTCGCAAATAATGCAGCCAGCTAACCTACACATGCATGTTTTTCCAGAGAGAGCAAGATAGCCAATAGAGCTCCCAAAAGAACCATCAGTAAAAGCAGCAAAACAGCCACAAGCAAAAGGCTTTATGGTGGCTGCTCACTTCAGATTTACAACATTGACTCAGTAAGTGATGCTCTTACGCTTCAACTGCAGAAAGAAGACCTCAAGACGTTGATAAAATGTTTCAATAGGACTCATTCTGTAGGATTTTGGCCAAAAGATTTCATTTTAACCTACTAGGGCCATTAGCCAGTGTTGAACAAATATGTTTTAATTCTGATTGCCAAGCTACCAAAGTGATTCAGGGCTAATTTCATATTGTAGATTTTTCTACGTTGGCTTTGGAACACACCTGTGCATCTTCTGCACATGTTAGCTGCATGTGTTTAATGTAAGTGTTAAAACATTTTTCAGTGTTTCAGTTTTACATCAGATACCTTCTTCAAGCTTGAGGGTGCACTGGATCAAGCCATTGCTTAAGTACGTAAAGGCCTTGATATAACAACAATGCTACGCTGAAAGCAAATTTATCTTAGTAACAATTATCAATGGCAATCAAATCAATTCAAATTAAAGATACCTTTATACTACATAGTCCTCTGAGATTTGTCAAAATACAATTGAACCATCATAAAAACTTGCTCTTTTATTTCTAACAATGATAAAACTGTTCTACATCTTTGAACATTTAGAAACACAGAATTTAAGCTTGATAAAATCATCCCGTGACAGACTTTTGATGTCTGTCGATTGATTATTTCTGCATCATGAGCTCTTTGTAAGTCATTTCAGGTTCAAAGCCTTTTATTGAGTCACTCATATCTTCAGTCACTTCACCTTGCCTTCATCTCACCGATCCTGACATCTGACCAGTCCTTTCGAAATCAGTGAAACAGAACATTCATCTTTCAGTCTATCTCTATCTCCAGATGGTGACTCCTGGCCTTCAGTACCTCCGCAAGCAAAATACACTCTCTCTCATTACAGATAAGTTCTATTCTACTAACTGGACAAACAAACAAACAAACAAACACACACACACACACGTACGGACGTACACACACACACACACCAATCAAGCAGTATCAATTATTTACATTTGTTTCTGATAAAAACTCTAGACAGTAATAAGAAAAACTAAATCCATTTTACAGCTTTCAATTGAAATTGAAACATGTTCACTAGCTAAACAAATTGCTTTTCAAGATTTATAGAGCTTTTTAAAGCAGCTTATGACACAATAAACCCTCTGTACATCCACAGAGCAATAAACATTGCCATTTACCAACTGATTAAATGCCATTAACAGGCTTTGAAAAGACAGCAATAAATTTGCTGGCTGTTTCTCTCCATGACAGTAAGATCAATCACCCTCGATCAAAATCACCCAATCAATCATAATGGCTGGAGATTTCAGATAAAACTGCAGGACTGAAAGATTAGAGCTGGAGGAAAGGCAAACAAGACTCAGCTATGTATAGTCCCGACACATTCTTATACAAACCATCTTTTAGAGGATGCTGCCTCCCTATTTCTTATTTATCCAATATCTTATGTTTAGAATTATGCATTTAGCAGACACTTTTATCCAAAGTGGCTTAAACTAGGGGGGAATTGTATATGCAGATTGTTACAGGAAGTCTGACTTAAAGAACTCTCAATAGAGGTTGTCTCAATCAAACAAATAAAGAAGGAAATAAAGCAGAAGAATATCAAATGTTATGTTTTGTGTAATGCTTATTTCTTAAACCTTCCTTAAACTTTTAGTAACACATTTCCTTTCAAAAGCTAAATATAATTTCACAGTTTCATATAGTTTCAGTCCTGCAGACCATCTTGCATCTTTTAATGGAAAGGAACTTAGAATTGATCAGACAGAGAAAACTGCTCTTTTAAAGCGTAACTTGTGTTTTTGAGATAACACCAAAAAAGTTGACCTTAGACAAAATACAACACACAGTGAAAATTAACTTTACACAGCTTTCAGAGACATAAGAGGCCAGCTTTGTGTGCCTTCAAAGCCCAGATTGACTCATTTGCATGAACTGTTTCACTTAAAAATTCAAGTTTGACTTTGAATAGACCAAAATGATATAATATTAACTACTTTGCGTAATCTGGTTATTAAAATGGTGAAAAGCTTTGGAATTCAAGCCATTAATTTCAAGACGAAAAGGAGAGCATAGCTTGGATGTGGATTTTATACATCACCAAGGCTTTTTTTTTTCTGTGAAGAGTGCAAACCTAATTTTTACTCTACAATTCCATTTTGTAAAGAACTATTACCCTTAATCCTAGAAGTCTACTTCATTGTTCAAAAACTAATGATTATTCCTGCTGTAAACTCTATTAATGCATGACCCAGAAAATTTGAATTGCTTTTTACAAAGTTTTGTTGTTCTTTTTGTTTTAGTTGATTGAGAAAGACTTTTATTTAGGATAAAGCGTGGTGTTAGATAAAAATTTCTTTGAGTAAAACATGTATTCTCAAGTGATATTTTGAATAAAATAAGAACATTTCAGAGTAGTCAAATTTCCAGCAGGAACAAATCCCCTGAGGTCCACCCACATGTTAAAAAACAAACAAACAACAACAACAACTTTGAGCAGAGCATAATTACATCAGAGCTATCGGTGGCATCTGAGAAATTTCACATTATCTGGTAACTCCATTAAAATATATAAGTCCATTAGAGAGTTTCTAAATGAACTGAAAATAGCAGCAAGAGCAAATTTTAATATGAACTCAGTGAATTAGCTATAATGTTTAATTTACAAATCTAATCAGCCATCTGCCACGGTGCAAAGTCGGTAAATCTTAATATTATGATGCAGGACAAAAATGTAGAGCATGTACAACAATCTCTCCATTGTCATTTCTGTAAAATTCTCCAAGTCATGTCTAATAAAGCCATAAAAGGACAAAAAAATCTGCATCAAACAGGATTTGATTTTTTTTTTAAAATATAGGATATCTTGGCGGTTTTTTATGTTTTTAAGTTTCTCTCTGTAGCTGACGTGGGGATTTCTAGGTTGTTTGCTACCTTTAATTTGCCAGTCTAAAGGAGATTATACTGAATGTCTGCTTGCTGAATGCATCCCAAATAGCTTTCCCAAAAATAGCTAAAAGAAACAGAAAGGAGTATGACAAATGTCGAGACTTGGCAATGATGAAAATGTACTGTGTTCACATTTAAATGAAGGTGGAAAACCTGATGAAAAAGATGGTGCTAACTTAAAAGGCCACGAGATGAAATCGGATGTAGGATTAGTTTGCAAACAAACAGAATCAGGTGACGAGCATGTCAAGGACCATGTGGCAGTGAAGCAAGTTGCACAAAAGAGAAATTCATTATTTAGCTGCTGGAAATAAGACAGGAAGCCATGGACTAAAGGCTTCATTTTAGAACTATACATTAGTAATGCAGTCCACATAATCAATCAGCTTTCCAGTGCAACAACAGTCTAATATAACATCGGCGACAGAGGACACCAGCGCTTGTGGTTAATATTAATGTAAGTCATCAGGTCAAAAACAGGCCAACCGCATTCTATCCAGTTTCATCTCAGAAGTCAACACAGGTACTGCCCTTTTAAGCTATTAGTATTCACATAAGTCGCAGCAATAATCTTAGTTGACAAAAAATATTTTTTTAATAAAAAAATTTGAATTCATGACAATCCATACTCACACTTTAACAACCCTACAAAGCACCTAAAGAAACACTCCCACACTGTACATCAAAACAGACTGTTAATATCAACAAGTGAAGTGTCAATGATGTAATAATGATGTGCTAAATGATGGCACATCATGTACATCACACCGGCACATAAAGCACTACATTTCTGACAGCATAATCATCATTATTCAGTTGTGTTATTTAAAACAAGGCTATAAAACTTGAGAAATAAGACAATTGTTGCTACTCTTTTGTATATTAACAGTGCTATCTAAAAACCGTTCAGGTTCAAACAATGAGTCAGTTCACAGCACACAAATAGAAAGGAGCGTTCCATCACTGAGAAATGCTTATGACCTTGCCATTGTCATTTGCACAAGAACATCCATTTGATATTTAAAACAAAAGAGAGTGTAGAAACGAGGGATTGGAGATGAGGGTTAAAGCAGGACTGAAGCCATAACACTGGTTACACTACAAAGAGGAGGGTGGATCACCTTGCTCAACCATGGATGAGGTCAAGGATTTAGACAGCAGAACAAGGGAAGGCGATGTGTGTGATTACAGTATAAAAATGTCATCACACAGAGTCCATTCATTTATGAATGATGCCTGTTCAGGCCTTAACCATTTGAATGCAAATATTATCTGAATTTGGGTGCTAACAATGGACAAAGAACAAAACATAATGGGCTTAAAGTAAAGCCATTCCAAAAGTATGCTTCTTCCTCTCAATGAATCAGTAATGCATCTTGCACTTCCACCACTTTTGAGGGGAGTACCTGCTATGGCCTCCGGTGTTTTAGGTTTTATCTTCAGCTACTTTCATACAGTCACCATGGCTGGAAACGAGCATCACTATGTACTTGCGTAAATTAAGAGTTACATTCCTATTGGATCATTCTAAGGAGTAAAAATAAAACTACCATATACAGTACTGTTACCTTGGAGATTATTAACATAAAGAGAGAGTTGATTTAACTGGGTCACTTGTCATTAACTTGATATAAAAACACCAACTTAAAGCAAGTTTCTAGTGAAATAAAGCTTATTTTTTAATTGATGTGAGCAAAAATAGAGAACCCAGGTTAGAAAAAACCCACACTCCAGGAGCCAACTTTGTCACCGGTATGTTTTTGGAAGCTTGTTGTCTCGGGTGCCAACATATTTATAAGAGTCCAAGGATAGTGTCATGTATAGCCCAAAATAACATTCCATCCCTTCCTCCAACACTACCAAAAAAACATTTTGGGTTTCTTTTACGTTCACACAAAGAATGTACAGTTAAGATGAATGGTTTACGAATTATTTACATGAAGTCAAGTCAATGGGGTGGACTTGATCGTGAATCCGTGCAGAACAAGTGCAGCAGTTATTGTGGTGGAAATAATGTGCTATAGTTGTGCAGAGAATGTGGAATTCAAGGTCGAATTATTTGAACTTTGGTTGATATTCGTGGCACGCCAGCCATTAGGAGCTTGGGAATTAAACAAAATGAAAAATGTTTATGGTAGACAGGATTTTTCCTGCAGCAAAAGTGAGTGAGTTGAGATTTTCTACTATTCTATTTTTGTCTATTCTGTGACGTTCATCACATTTACACAATCATGGTCTTAACAAGGCTCAATGTCAGTTCTGTGGTTTGATTGGATGTGGCCAACATCACGATTGTTTAAGTCCAGAAGTCCCCCTCTTCTGTTGTTATACAGCCATAAAACTAGTCAGATGAAATTACGTCAAAATTTCCTCATGGGCATTCAAGCTGAGTAGTAAAGCATCTAGCCTGCACTTACCAATCAATAAAAGGTGCAGGGTAAACAGAGAAAGAAGAGTTTGAACACAACACAGTGGAAAATGGTAGGCTACATATGTACAACACGTGAAAGGCTCTCTGTGCTATGTTCAAACATCTTTTTTGGGGTTATTTTGCTTTTGATGAATGAAAAAAATTTATTATTCTAAACAAAAATATTGTATTAATCCATACAAATATTTATTAATATTGCAATAATATGCAAAATATAGAAAACTTTGACTAGAAACATGTATATAAAATCTAAGTTGTTTCAAGGTTAAAATTCACACAATCTAAATAGTTTTTCTCTGACATATAGACCAAATAACAGATCAAATGGTAATAAGCACCAATAGGTGTTCATAAAAGCACCAGATGAAAAATGTCAATTCAAATTACGAACAGACAGAATAGAATAATACACAAGGGAGAGAAGTTGACAGAGAGTGAGAGTTATTTCCATTCCAGACACCAACTGTCAGAGAAACCATATCAGCTTGTCATTCCAATTGTATGATACTCACTTCATCATAGCAACAACTGTTATCCATGACACAAACAACAAACAGCACATAGCTTTATCTAAGTGACCACTGGCCTTCCTCAGGAGCGCACTCTCCAGCAGGTCTGGCTGAATCTCATAATATGGTATTGAGTTTATTGTCTTTCCAGACTTCTTGCTTCAAAGCAATGTGCCTTAAATGTTTGTTGTGTTGCAATTTCATCCTCATCTGGGTTTGCACTGAACAATAAAAAAGGTGCAATAACTTTGAGCAAGGCTGCTCACTGCAAGGGTATTTTCAGCGAAACCCACTGTTTTATTTCATTAAATTAAAAGTTTTGTATTTTAGATCATTTTGCTAACATTTTGAACAATAATCTAAAAAATGTAATCAAGTCATTATATTTAGTCTCAGTAACAGAGTTTAAATAGTATTTTAAGTTGTTGTGTCGAATGTTGTGTTGCTATTTGTAATTGAGGATGCTCAGGAGAACTGACGCAGTAGGCCCAGGCTAATTTCAAGAACATAAAAAACACTCAGGGGAAGAGATTTCAATTCTTTCTATCTCTAATCTGTCTTCTCTACACTTATTGTAGTGTTAACCTAGTCCCGTGCATGCAATAAACAAGTGCTTTTTTCATTATTTGATAGTCTTAAAATAAACTGCCGTTGTTGCTGTGCCCTGTGCCTTAAGCATGGAATCGTAATTATTTGAAAGAAATACGTTCCATCCCAAAACACATGGACTACCAGGAACTATCCTGAATGGAAAAAGAATACAGGCGCATGACTAATTGTTGTACAAAGCATAGAACTGAATAGCTTTTAAGAAAAAAGAAAAGAAAGGTGAATTAAAAGAAGGGCTCAAACCAACACATACAACAAACTAGAACAATAACTCTTAGTTTCAATTACGTTTGGCCTCTGTTTATTAGAATGAAAACTCCCTAACGTAATCTGTTCTCTGTCTATGTTTTGAGTAATATTAAAATATCAATCGATAAGGCACTTTTTATATGAAGGCAGGACAATAAATAACAATAAACCTCAAGAAAAGACCATTGTGATTGTATTACTCCTAAACCAGTAACTAACTTATACGACCAAGATATTAAAATAAACATTGTAACAGAATGAAGAAACAAAACATTCTGATCCATAAAAAAGATACATGCAGTCTTAATAGACATAATAATGCATCTATTATAATAGATAAATCATTATAGAAAGGGTTACAAAGTTTAACTTAAATAATTTAAGTAGGTGACACATGTTAATACTAATGTCGTTTTGCACATGTACATTTTTGCATAACAACACCCGGATGGTTACGAACAGATCACTTGAATTGCTTTTCACTAGCACTGGATCAGTGCTGTTTGATAGCCATCGCCTGATATTCAGCTATGTGAGGTTGCAGCACTGCACGTTCAGGCCCCATTAGACTGACGATACAGCAAACTGACAAAGCTCTCTTCAAGCTGCCTGCAGTGACAGCTCTGCAGTCCCAGTCCCCAAGTACAGAGCATTGAAATGCATGAAAACCCTGCTCTGCAATGAAGCGTTCTGGCAGATCCTCAGAGACGTGGGAACAGTTTTCCTTCTCTGTGGAAATCATAATGAGGAATCTGTGTGTATAGACCTCAATTATTCATTTGTAAAATCTGAAACCTACTAGAACAGTGCAAGAAGGGCTTTTTAGAAGAAGGCATCTTTTCCTGAGGGTAGGAGTGTCTTTCAAACTGATTCGTAGAATGTAGAACACTGGCAACAAGCTTTAGATTCTGAAGGGAGAACAGACTTTCCCTTTCCTACAATAAAAAACGGAATTAAAAATGAGGCTTAACTGCATTTATATCAGCTGTTGATGTAATGGATCTATTGGAAAGCATAATTACAGATCGAATCCACTTTCACAACAACATATTTCTATTAGTCCCATCATACATTAATGCAATTATATATGTGTTTAGTTTGTGAAGAAAGAGACAATTTACCTAACAATACATGTGAAGAAGAAACTGGCTCATAAACACTTAAAGTTAACATTTTGTCACCACTTTTAATCTTATTGTTCTTAAATATTTTAGATCTTATGTGTTAAAAAATTTCTTTTTGTGGCCGCAAATGAAGGCAAATGGAAAAAAGTGCCCTGACTACATTTATTCCTGTCTAAATATTGTTGTGGTTAATCTACAGATTAAATGTATATATTGACGAAATAGTATAAATGTTTGTTGTGGGAAAAAATACACTAAATTTGAAACCAGCATGGAATTTTGATAGCATTTTACTGACATTTCTTTTTTTATTTTAACAATGCCACATGCAACCATTAAAAATGGACTACACATGGAAATTTATATTGACATGCTCACTGGCATAACAATAACTTCACACGTTAACTTATTAAATGTAAAATCCTAAAGCCATTTAACTTAAGAAAATGTTAGTGTGGTTTGTTCAGGGTGGAGTTTTGTAAACTTTTGCAACCCAGTGGAAGATTGAAACTGGTATTCGACAGATGCAAACTCACTGCAGAAATATCAAAACCAAGAATGAAATCAAGGTTGTCTAGGAAAAGATTAGACAAATGATTTCCTACAAATCTGATCACATAAATCTAAGCACATATTTAGACATGCCACAGTTGAATTTTTCAGAAGAAATAAGAATGTTAATAAAGTAGTACACACAAGACGGTGAGAATATTGTGCATGGGAACTTTGGCGGCCACATAAACGTGTTGTACATGTGGGCTCTATAATGATTTATATACTGGCATCACAAAATGCTGATAACACCAAGAAAATCTGCATTACTGAGAGGCTAGCCTGAAATACTGCAGCCTCTGCAAAATAACAAAGGGCAAAGCAGGAGGAATTACAAACAGACTCCAGTATAAACAAAAAAAATGGTTTTAAGACTAGAAACAGAGTCCTAGAAAAAACAAATCAACTTTCATTATTTGAATATAGCCTTCGAATTTACTCAGATGTGCTGCTCAAAAATCTATCAGCACTGCATTGATTCCGAATTGTCATGTTAAATTGTTTGACACCCACTTAGACGAGTCAACTCACACTTGACTTTGACAAATACGAAACTCACACACTGAATGCTGAGTGAGCGGATTCATCTCATATTCACAGTAACTTGACACCAAAAAAACTGCATCGTAGAAATGTAGCATTACTACGTAGAGCTCAGTTGGAGTTGATTGCGTTGTTCATGTGTTATTCCTGCAGATATTATAAAGTCATCACATACAGCCCCTTTGCACACCTGTTAGGTTACTTATTTGCAGAGGAAAGCCTTCTAACGGTATGTACAAAAATACATTGAGGGTTTTACACAAGCACAAATACTGTAAAGATCATTTTTAAATCTATCTTTTAAGTTGAAAATGGCATGATGTGCTGAATAGGGCACACTTTTTTTCTTAGACAGAAAAATACATCCATTTGCTGTCGACAGAGTTAACTACAATAGTGATTCGTTTCCATTTCAATTAATCATTAATCAGGAATAATTATTTGTTTATATCATGGAGTGTTCCAACCTAATACTGGAGACTTGGTGGACGATCACTCATGGTTTTAGGCAAGACTGATTAAATATATTTCCAAAACCCAGCTTAAAATCAAGTCAGCCATGTGTTTGATCCCTAGTGCTCCTATGATGATTCCTCTGTGTGAAGCAGAACATTTGCAGTAGAACAGTTCAATAAAACCAGCAAACCTAATACAGCACTCCACAAAACTAGAAAATGAATCCAAACCAACCGTTCACCTTTCATCACAAGATCACACAGCTAGCAGCTTTGTCAGCGTAAAATACACTTTCCTAAATCATTTAAATAAGATTTAGGTTTTAAACTGCTGCGTCTTGAGCATATCCTGGAGCACAGCATGAGAGCTTTTAAAACTGAATGTTTAAGAAGAAAATGATACCCCGATGTGGAGTGATGTGCAGATTCTAACTATTACAGAACTACCTCCCGCTGGAGTGTTTATTGAACCGTAGGGCTCTCGGCTTCAAATGTGATGGTAAAATTGCTGACTCCAGCACTGAGGAAACTTCAGCTTCCCACAGTGAGATGAAAGAATTCTGAAAAAGGAATCTAGGGCACACTTAACGAAACAGCCTAAGAGTGTCACAAGAAATCCTCTTCATGTAAAAAGTGTGTGAAAATATATGACTTTCTCCTGTCTGAGCTGAATGATAGACCTGTAGATTATCTTTGATGTTTCCTAAGAGGATACCCCAGTCTGAAAAAAATCAATCACCTTCACCCTAATGCAGAAGAGGAACATTCGCCGAACAAAGAGCTCAAACAAGAAGCACCTTCTTCGGATCTAATGGTACAGCAGCAATAATTAAGTTGGCTTGCAAGAAAGTATAGGACAATGGCCTTGAACTTGCAGAGGTACTTTTAACCACCAAAATAAAAGCACAGTGGCAACGCTACATTCACACTGTTTTGGTGAAATACGACTTTTTTGTGTGTGCTCAATCACATTACACAGATTTGAATCCGTCCTGCATATGAATGCAATAAGACTCGCTGTGAGCCGCATGTGCAGGAAATGGCTTTCATCAAGACAAAAGTAAATATGGATGAGAATGTAATTCCACATCAAGAAAAAGTATTTCTTTTTTAGAAGTTTTTATCAGTTCTATATTTCA
The DNA here is from genome assembly GCA_900490495.1 of Danionella dracula. NCBI lineage: Eukaryota > Metazoa > Chordata > Actinopteri > Cypriniformes > Danionidae > Danionella > Danionella dracula. The sequence goes on from UELW01000245.1 coordinate 465,133, forward strand.
CTTTCCTTCCACTGACTGCTTTCAGCTATGATTGGCATGAAACTTCCCGCCCATGCCCAGAACTGAGATGTTCGTCAGTCTACAATCACGAAAAAAAATCAGACACAACCAACTTGGCTGTTGAGACTCAGGCTGCATTGTCAAATACCCTGATATGTACTGGATTCATGCCCACAGATGAAAGTGACCTGGGTCGGAATTAAATAAATAATTAAGCTGTAAAAATGTGCAGGGCTCAGGACCCCCAGAAGCAGACTTGGTAATCGCTGAACTATTTCAATATTTTAGTTTTTTATTACTTTTCTGGTAGAAAACATATTGCTAAAACATGATCATTCATGACAGAATTAGATTTAGCCGGGTTAAGAAACCAATGTTCTGTTTGGTTTTGTGTAGTATTAGTTATGTACTCATATGCTCATCCAGCATTATGAACAACTCAAGAAAACTCTAGAAAAGTACTAAAAAAAATTTTCCACTTATGTCTATCTTAATAGCCAATGTCAGGCATTTACAGAAACAAAACAATCATCCAAGATAACGTATGATAGATTTTCCATAAATGCATTAGTACTTATGTGTTTCAGTGTGTATCAAAAGAAAAAAACTACAAGATGATATAGAAATGTGAATTAGGAACTCAACGTTTATGGCACATCTGTTGAAATTTATTCGGGCGTCACCTATGATTTCTCTGAACAAAACTGAGTTTTTATCTCATTAATTATGTATCCATCAATATTGTCTCATCCAGATTCATCCTTGGCTGCGTTTAGATCTCAAAAGAATGTAACCCTGGGACACAGAATCTCTCTATGAGGAATGCTCACGCTCTGTCTTTGATATAACCGATAAAGTCTTCCTTGTGTCCTGAGGCTGAAGAGACAATGGTCTAGAATACTCATTTAGCGTAACTCTTGGAAATAAGCTCAAATAATGTATTATATGCAACATAGACTATTTGTTCAAGACTTTAAAAGGTCACCTCTTTGGAAAAATGCCTGCCAGGCAGCATAAATCACTTTCATATCTTGATAAGGCATCCTTCCAAACACTCAAAAATCAGCTGGATTACTTTTGTGATATATTCATTAAGTCAGAAATTAACATATTTTTGATACAAAGTAATTCAAAATTGAAATCTTCAAGTATTTTCTGTCCGGAAAATCTGCTAATTATATGATTTAACAATCCAATAACAAAGAAAACTGAGAAGATAAAAATGAAACCGATAAAAACATTTGCTGTACAAGGCATGAGCGTACAGTATGTGCTCCACAGGAAACTTTTAAGCCAACTCTAGCTATTAATAATTAAACCAGAAGGTTGCTAGATACGTTATTAAAATGTCATGATGAATAAAATTAAATTGCGCCTTGGTTAATGTGAATATTTTCCATCGAAATATAATTCCATTACAAATATATTTTTGTCTGTTTCAAAGTGAATGGATAGCTGATTATGTTTATATTAATCCATTACTAATGTAGCCTTCCGTGTATGATTAGTTCCTTTTTACATCTACGTGAGATTACATTTAGGTTGTGAAATACAGCAAAGGTTCAGGCATGTGTGAAAGGGCAGATGATTCAGCATCGCCCCTTTCAACAGCAAAGGCTCTGAGGGATGAAAATATTTCACGATGGATTAAAGTATGGCATGTGAACGGTCACATCTTCACAAGTTGCAATGTTAGAAGGGGCCCGAGCAGTGACAATAAACATGATGCCAGGAAACTACTCTTCTCAAAAGGTGCCAGACAGCACCCGAAGAAGAAACAAAAAACAAAACAAAAACTAACAAACCAAACAATGGTTAAAAATGTAGCACAGACAATAAACAGGTGATCAGCTACAAGATGACCGATAAATGATGGGGATAGGTTAGATAGGCACATTGAAACACATTGTTTTTTCAACAGATTGTATGTTTATAGTGCTCAGACACCATATACATTTTCACAAATACCAGGAGCCAATTATCCGAATGCTAGATTAAACAGACACGTACAGATACTTTTTATTTTTAAAGGTAGATCATGTTAAATAAATATATGCAATAGGCAGCATTTGAAATGTCACACATGTAGTGAGCTTTCAATCAAGGACATGTGTGCGTGGGGCTTGTGGGTATTTTATATTTATATTCCTACTTTTCAGTGAGGTAATTTAGCAGTAATGACCCTGTGTTAGAGTAACCTCTGTAACCTCACGACAGTATATTTCCTTGCTGGACAGGCAAGGTCCAGTAAGGACTGATAGGAGAGTACACAACTTTTCCAGTTATTTTTCTATGCCACTGGGGGAGTGGCGAAAGAGAGACCATTTGCTTGTTTATTTAGTAACGTTAGTTTTTAGCCAAGGCGACATATGGGGTAATTTCCTGGCTAGGGAATTATACTTAAATGGTAGAGAGAGACCATAAATGCATAGAATTGCTTATAATTTTATCGTGAATTGTGTCTTACCGTTGAATATCGTCCTAGCCCGAGCAGTTTTCCTGAATTACTTTAAATCGTCGACATCAAGGACCGCCACACACACTTCTTGCAGGCCAATTATCACCTGCAGGTGCTGCTGCGTAAGTAAATCCACACTGCCCTCTGGTGGAGGCTGCCAAACTACTCAACGAGATTGGCACGTACTCGGTACAAATTGATTTAAATTAAGATCATTTAACAAATATTTCAAAAGACATTCTCGTCACTTTATATGTCAATAAATTTACATTGTAAAAATATCTTTGGATTTATTTAAAACTAAGATAACTTATGATTGATTTTCACTTGTTTATGAATTAGAATAAGAGTTTTGTTGTTGGCTAAAAACGTCAGGTTACAACCAATTATTTAGTTCCTAGATGGTCAAGTTTACTAAAGTTACAGCCTTATTGAAACACACAGAACTTAATATTTCAAATAATAAATAATCAAGCACTTCAGTCTTATTTGAACATTGACTGTTTAAATGAAACTGACACATTCAAATGAAAAGACAACAAACTCCCAATTTGTATTACATTTTTTAATAAATTTGTATACCTATTTAATTGTACTAGTTAGCTTATAGGAAAAAAATGTCACATCAATGTTTTGGAAAGAGTGACCAAAATGAATACAACTCAGTATTCTTAATATTAAGATTCCTCTATTTCAAATGAAATGCAATCTCTCTTACATTAAGGACATATTCTACTACATGAAACGATCTAATATGAGCCCTCTCAATCTACATTGGGTCTCTTGTTTATAAAGCTACTATGAAGCATTTGATTGATTGATTGAACGATTGATTGAACAACACAACTTGTAAATCTGGTAGGAAAGATGTTCTAGCTGTGAGCTAAAACAAAAACCAACCCAAACTAACCACAACAATGATGAAACTAAAATAACATTTCCCAGATCTGAACATCTTAGATCAGGCATTCTGACAGGTCTGTAAGCAATGACAATATAAATAAAATGTGAGGTCTGGAATACACATGTTTTATTCCATTCATGGTCACAAGGGGATCAGCATTCAGATATTGTCTAGCAGAGAGATTTAGTCATAAAACATGAAACATTAATCATTTGCAGGTTTTTGTGCAAGCAAGAAGAAATATTTAACGCCCATGATAACTTCTGTCTCTGGGGATGTCACGTTCATTGCAAGCATCAATCTAGAATAGGAAGAGAAAATACGAAAGAATAGAGAATTGGGTAATATTTTGTATATTTTCGATGTAAAGCATCTTAAATACCTTTGTTTGATGTCCAGTGAAAGGTGTCTGGCTTGTTCACGGTCTTTTTTTAAGAGAGCCTGAAAAGCGGAGAACGACTCGACCATGCCAATATAACCAGAGAGAGGAATGGTCTTCTTTACCCAAAATGTGTCATGCCTAAACACAAAAAGAAAGTTCTCTAGAAACTGAATTCATTTTTTTAAACGGAGCAGCCATGTTAGTTTACAAAAAAAAAAATAACAGCAAAGAAAAAAACAAGATCTCAACCAGGTAAACATTCTATTGATGACTTTATTAAAAGAAAACCTTGCGTTTATTTTTACCTTGCGTTTATTTTAAGGTTTTCTTTTAAAAGAAAACCTTGCGTTTATTTTTATTTTTGAAAGTCTTTTTTTGTGAAGCAAGATCTATTATCTTAAAGGCATGCAAAAATTGCAATTAGAGACAACATCTCCATCCCAATCATAAGCATAGAAATGACAAGAAAGACATGTGATCCTAAATTGGTTTAACAATACTCTGGTTTTATAAACCATCTGAAACTTTTCAAAAACTTTAAACTTTAACGATGCCTTTTTAAACTTTAACATTAGCATTTTTCATTGGACTGTTAGTAACATATTCTACAGACTAAGACTGACAGACCTTTGGACTCTGCACTCATCTGCCAAAGAGCTGTTAATATATAGTAAAGCTTTATTACCATTCTTTGACCGGATATTGGAGTGAGTCGTACGTGTTCTTATAAAGGATGAAGGAACTGGACCCCAGGTAAGGGTGTCGGAATGGTTGCAGGGCAGCATGAAACTGAAATAAACAGTTTAACAATGAATTAGCTAATCTTTTATAATCCCCAAACACATTTTAGAAGACTAAACAAGTATAACATTCTGACCCCAATTGATTTGGTGTTTTGTACGCAAAGAGTAAAAGGCATAAACATATTCAGAAGACCTGCAATGCTAAGTTGAGCTTTTATATTAAAGTGCTTTCAAAATCTTGAGTAAGATACTTAATAGAAAATTTGATCATTTAAAGGCATCATCATGCACTTGCAGTAAATCAATTGACAGTGCAGCCATATAACTGCTGAAACTCTTGTCAATCATTTTCAGAAATGTCAGACTTATGACGGACCTCATTGCAGATTTCGTTTAAAGTTTTCGAGCAGTCTCCATAGCTCAGCTGGATGTCCATTGTGTAGTTGATTAGTGCAAGGGAGCCAAGTGGCTTCAGCACTCGGTCAGCCTCCTGAAGAAATCTTGAATGATCAAACCAGTGGAAAGCTGACATGGCCGTCACAAGATCTACCGAAATATCTTCGAATGGCAGATCTTCAGCTGGACTCTCTCTTTGAGACAAACAAGGGAAAAGAAAAAAATCATAGCATTACTCGGCAAGAATAGAAAGATGGTGTCCAAACCCTCCTGTGTTTAGTTGCTTTCGAAGTTGCTTATGGCTTCCGATAAAATTTGTATGACGTGCTAGTTTGTGTGAAGAAAATGCAAAGTTTGACTTAATTGGAGTAAAAATATATTAAGAAAGAAAAGCAAGGATTCTGGTACAATACGAAAAAGAATCAAAGTCAAGGTAATATGTTCGGATTGCGTTGGGGTTCATTTTTAAACTGCATAGATCGTTAGCGAATAGGGTGAACATTAGCATATGGTACAGCAAAACAGCAAAAAAAAAATGGATGCAAAAAAACTGGGTGGGTGCTGACCTTCCAGCTAACAGGGAATGTTCTCGTAACATTCGCTAATGTTCTTTAAAGTTTGTCTAAATGTTAGCTCATAATGTTTTCTAAAGAAAGCTCTAGTAACGGTAAACTAAAAATGTTATCTAAACAACATTCTCAGAACATTCCTACAATGTTTTATGAGAGTGATTAGTGTTCTCACAGTGTTGAAAGAAATGTTCTGGGAACAATGTTCTCAGAACATTCCTAGAATGTTTTTTTTTTGTGAGTGATGAACGTTCTAGAAACGTTTTAATAACCATTTACAGAATGTTAAAAAAGATTGGACATACTAACGTTTATGCAAAGTTAGCAGAAACATTCTCATAAATTTGTTAGCTGGGCTGTCAACTCTTGTACAGAAGTGACCATATAACAGGACAAAATGTATATTAACTAAGTAATAGTAATGAAACCAAGGTTAAAAAAGAAGAAGTTAAGCTAACTGCTTTAACTATTCATAGTCCAAGTGTGCATCCATCTTGTAAACAACTTAATTCAGTTTACAAATTCAGGCTTAATTACTTCGGTAAAACTTTTTTTAATCTGATATGATTAAATGAAGTGCTTCAGAATTTTCTTTATTGTCAACTTTGTGCAACAAACTATGTTTGAGGTACTGGAATGTACTCTAGTGTAACAAACAAAAGTAAAGTGCAACCAAACTTAACATTATTATTTAACATTGCATTAACAAGATAAATGCAAGTAAATATAATTATTTCACATATACTACCACCAATGAGCATGTGCACTTTTATCTAATAGAAGGTTAAGCCACTTTAGATACTGTATTTTAGATGTTATTCATTGACAAGGGGGAGATATAAGGGGTAAAATGAAGAATACACGTCATAAAAATGTAAACACAATTTGTGTTTGTATGACTGAGGACAAACGAAGTGAGGTTTTGTTGCATCTGAAGTTTAAGTAAAAGAATGTGTTTTCAAATACAGATTTAACTCTACAGTTAAACCCTAAATTGATGCTTGCTACAGGAAAATGTAAATTTTTCAACATGTTATTGAGCCAATCGTAGAAATCCTTTGTGCAAAACGGCTGTTGTCTTATTTTTCTTACAAAAAAGTTATTTATAAGTTTGCAGTTGTATATACTAATTTAAATATGGAATAAATTGGGATGAATTATTTCTTTTAATTTATGGGATGGTGGTAAAGACCTGGAAAACAATCAACCACCAGGAGGCAATGCAATCCTAGTTTGTTTACAGTATAGCATCGCCTGTGTCCAACAGTGACAAGACATTTTGTTAACCAATTTTTTCTGTTTAATTAGTGATTTTCAGTTCCACACAGGTCAAGCTTGCCTACCTGAAAGTGAGGTTTGGAATGTTCACATGTTTTCTACCCATCTCCAGCTGAGCATGACTGATATCTGTCCCAACAACTTGAGTGAAGTGTGGAGCTAAGAGAAGCGTTCCTTGACCTGAGCCACATCCAACATCTACAGCCAGGTCACTGCTCGAGGTTTTCTGATGACAAATACCAAACCTATCATAATGAAACTTATAATAAAGACTGAAAAAAACTGCTGCATGACTAGCATCTTACATTTCTCTGATGAAACTGTAGAACTTTACTAATGAGCTCTTCAGAAGGAGATACTCTATACCTCCAGTACGATGTGGCATGTTCTTCACCTTCAAACAAACGTACAGCCATTTTTGGACAGCCTTCCAGCCACTACAGCCAAAAAACGGAAGAGAATGGAGAGGCAAATTCAGAGAGAAACTAGGACACAAGGGGAGGAGCTACTTCAAGTTCTTGGGAGCTTTGGTTATTTTTCAACTCAGCGAGGAACAGTTGTGTAGCTGTTTAAAACATTCCTTTGAGATAACAGTAACATGCTATGTTTGCTAATGAGGACTTCACACACGCTGATTCTCTCACGTTCTTTGTGGAGTACAAGAGTAAAAATCCTTTCAGGTTTAATCAACATCTCCCGAGCAATGACCGGAAAAGAATCAAAGGTTTCCAGGCTAACCAGATGCCATGCTGGGAAGATAGATTAAAACATTCAAACTGATATCAGAGCATAAAAAAACTTTTGTTCTTTGAGTTACATTTTTCAAACGCCAGCCCAGTTTAAATGTGATCTGAAAGTGAAGAAGGCAAGTTGAGAATGAAGAACAGATGTCATCATTGTGCTAGAGGAGAAATATTACAATTATGGAGCATTGGTTTAAAGTAGTGACACTACTTTAAAAAAAGTGTTACTCATCCGACTAAATAATACCAATATCTAGTCATACTTATACATACATACATATAAGGTAAAATGTTATGCTGGTGCCAATCTCTGGATCATGTTGGAGGGAAAACACTACACCCCATGTTCATCACACATCCACACATGGAATTATTCATCAATTAACATAATTTTGGGAGGAGCTTGGCTGATACTAGACCATCCAGTCATAAGGTCCAGCCTATCAATATTTCTAGTGTAAAAGACATGACCATTGAGACAATGTACAAAATACGACCTACGTTGGTCAAGCTATCCCTCCATCCACACCTTTGCCACTTGGGGGCATACTCCAGCCCCAAGTTTTCCTCCTGGTCCTAAACTCCTTACTCAGACAGCTCACCTAGTACGCCAATCATCCTTGCGATACTAGGCAATTATGAGCAAGAGCGAACTCATGAAACATTGTTTAATCTCTCAGCAGTAAAGCTCATTTCTGACATCACTAGTGACCTTTAAACTCTTTGAGATGAGCATGCAGCACTACCCACTGCTGTATATGAAGAGGATATTTTTGGGAAAATGCTTAAATGTTTGTTTTGTAGTTGAAAACCATTATTACAGAATGATTATTTTAGTAGAGCAAAGACAGCTTGGTTTAGGCCTGGGGTTCAGTGAGCTTTCAAGGATGAAGGAACGCGTCTTTTACAATGATACGTGAAGATATATATTTTTTCCATGCAATTCTCACAATAACAAGTTATTTTGTAATGTTAGCCCTTATTTGTGTCGTTTACACAATATCATGACAATCGTTATGTTGTTTTTGTGAGACATCAATGTCATTTTCACAAGATATTTAGGTCATAAAAAACAACATAGTAATGTGGTAAAAAATAACATAATTATCTCATTTGTGAGATTGTTACATATTGTCAGTTCTGGTCTTTGGCTAGACATAACACATTACTAATTCGTTTTTATGAAATAATTATGTAGATTTTACTACCTACTTGTAAAAACGAATCTTGGAAAAAAAAACCACACAAGAATCTCATAAAAACGGCATGGCAAACCAACAAGATCAGAGTGAGTAAAATGTGGTAAAGGTGTTTTAAACGATTGAATTACTTACAATGACAAAACCATTACTTTATCATTAAGATTGAAAGTTAAAATTACTATTTTTAAGTTTAAAATAAAAATATTGTATTGTTTTTGAAACAACACGATTAAAAGATTCTGTGAAGCAAATGTTTAAAATCCTCTCTTATACGTTACATTGATGCCTTTCTAGTGAAGCAACATACTCTTAAAACATATCAAGTTGTACTGTTGGCTGAGCTTGAACAGAAATTCTGGACCGACTACAGATAAGGTTTCAGAGAATCCTTAACTCATTTTGTCTACTGTAGAATTACACTTTTTTATTTTAATTCCACAATTTGCACGTTACACTTGCATCGGAATAAGCTTTGAGTGATAAAAATATAAATATAAAAATAGACAACGCAAATTGAATATTCATTTAACAGCAGGAAAAAAATCACTCACGTTTTCATTATTTGTAAAAATGGTATAAACTATTTGAAATTTGATGCCTCTATGAAGTGGTGTTTGTTCCATCATGTATACCCAATAGACTTTCAAAAATCTATGAATTTTGTAGCTTGAGTTTATGTGTGAACATTTATTTAAAAATGTAATATTTCAGGGATAATTATAAAGGTATAAGTTAAAACTTTAACTATTTCACAAATTAAAATGTAAAAAACTTATTAAAAAATAAAAGTCAGCTCTATGCGTCCAGTCTTTAGATTTGTCCATGTTCTTTAATATTTCTCTGTTAGAAACATTGAATTAATTAATGTTCCAGAGTTTGTTTGATTTTATAACTTTCCAGGCCGATACATTCCCAAACCAAAGACCAAATATAAAGCAACTACACATACATATTTTTTTTTATGAACAAGGGAGTACACATGAAATGCTTCCATCGAGCAAACAAAGTACAAATTGCAACAATATAACAATCAATTTATTATTTAGCTTATATTAAAGTAAGCAATGAAAGGTGCAGTTTAGTTGTTTAAGACATCCTGTGAGTGCTTTTTAAAATGATTAATGTGAAATAACTACAGAAATGTGCCAACCATAAAACGGCAACGTGATTATGTGTTTTAAGTGGATAATTTCCCTATAAAGGTTTGACAAAAGATTATTCATATCAATACCTAATAAATTAACCAAATTTAATCTTGTATTATAAAGATTAAAGTTTATATATTATTTTGGCTTCCATTATTTCATTCTTTCCCTTCAGCAGCTCAAAGGATGCACTTGTGTCACTCTGGTTTACTTGCAAAAACACAGAAGTAATCCAGTATAAAAATGATGTTCGTCTCAGTTGAGGATGTTTTCATCTCCTCTAGAAACCTGAAACAAAATAAGTAACAGCAGAAATGATCAGCATTTATGGCTTAGTTGTAAAACTAGCAAAGTTGCTTATTAGTATGGGCTATTTTTAAACAAAGAATCACCGTGATGTTGTTTTCTCCAACAAAGTGGTTGCAGCCTTCGGATTGTCTCTTAGATAAGCTTGATACATGGAGAAAGTCTCCATAAACCCAACGGTGTTCTTCACAGTCAGCTGTTGCTTTATTGGAATATGTTCAATCCTTAAGAAAACACAACAATTGCACTTCTTATGGTTAAACCACTTAAAACCTGGCCATTGTCAAAAACAATATCATTCAAACATTAGCATTTGCAGGGTCTTAGGTGTAACATTTCAGTGCCCTGCACTTTACCTCTCTTTATCCGGGAAGGGAATGGCCTCGAACAGCTCCTGCAGTTTACTGTTGGCCACGTTCACCCTGGTGCTTGTGTAGGGCAACAATTCTTGCTTCAACTAGAAGGAAAAATTTAAAACGTCTGGAGCTATTTTTCATTATACTTCATTTTACATTGTAACAGCAGCAAATGCCAGAATTGAGCATATGTTCAATAACATGAAATGTGTTTTTAAATACTAAAAAGTAATAACAACAATTAGATTTATACAGACTGTTCGCTCTTTTCTTTCGTTGTAGAATCTTTGAAGAGTGTAGATTTGCTTACTTCCTCATAAATGTTACTAAGTTGACCACCACTGGTCTCACTTTGCATTTTCATATTGTCCCCATAACCAAAGAGGGCCAAGCATCCACAAGGTTTCAGGACACGTTGAGCTTCTTTTATGAAGCCGTCCTTGTCAAACCAGTGAGCTGCAGATGATGCAGTCAGCAGGTCCACAGAGCTGTCTGGGAATGGCAGCTCCTCTGCTGTACCTACTCTTTAGGTTGACAAACAGAAGAGAGCTTCGTTGTGTGCAGAGAAAACACATAAAATTGGCATTCGATCTTGAAAACATTTAACTTTTTTTACTCTATCCCTTTAAGAAAGACCAAACGCTCTATTTACTGACCTGTAGGTGAGGTTAGGGAAGCCCTGCACTGCCCTGGCTTCATCCACCTGAGCCTGGCTGACATCAATGCCCACAACCTCCTGAAAATGTGGTGCCAGCGCACGAGAGGTCTGCCCTGTCCCACAACCCAGATCTACAGCCAGCTGAAACGGCTTTCCTTTCTGAGAAGAACGTGTCACACGTTATTGTGCATGAAGCAAAATCATGAAACTAATCTAGTCTAGACTTTGAAACAATTTGCATGGCGTCTTTCTCCTATAAGTCGCTTTGGATAAAAGCGTCTGATAAATGCATAAATGCAAGTTGTATTAGTTTGAAGCCTTTACAAACATGCTCTGCTTGAATGAATGAAATAGATATTCATGTCTAAGTGACCATTTTTCATAAACACCACCAGGTGTTTAAAATATGTATGATTGTTCATCTATATTGGACATAAAATAAGAGATTTAAAGATGAGTTGCAACTAACTTAGAGTGTGTTTCTATTGTTAATAGGAATGTGTTACCTAAAAATCAATTGAAGCTAATCTTCTGTTCACCTAAAGAAAAGAAAGCTGTGTAAAGGGTTATAAAAGGGTGAGTAAAGGAAACGAGGTAACTTTCAATTTCGGGATTAAATGAGGATATCTTTCTAAACATACATCATGAGTGCAAGTTTCGTTTTTGCTGCTAAAATGAAAAGAAAAACTAAGGCAAATATTTAATGATTGTGACAGCATCATAGTATGAGGGGGAAAATAAACATAACTCGAAAAAAAGATCTTAAAAAGTACGTTGCCTTGTTATTCAAGAGGTCATATTTTAGGTGTGTTAATGATACTTCTGTCAAAAGTTCAACAGTAAGACTCGCTCAATAGTTACCTTTTTGTCCAGATATTGAAGAATACGTTCCATCAGCTGATCAGGTGGGTCAAATCGATATTTCTGATAGAGTGAGGCATGCTGACGTTCTTCAAACAGTCGGTCGGTCATTTTGTGTTCAGCAAAGAAAAAGGAAGAGTTTACAAGTACTGTTTAAGCGTTAATGATTATTGGACGTGCAGAGACAAGACGAGGAGCTTAAAGTATAAAAGTACTTGAAAATTTGTGTTTGACAATATTTTTGCAGTCAGCTTAATCACGCAGCGTTTATATGCGGTAAAAAGTTATGACTTTAACCAAAAGTGCCTTGCGAAATAAATCGAATTTTCCATGAACTCAAACATGATCAGTTGGACTCATTGACTGTGTATAACATGGAGTAGCCATTTTTGTTTTAAATAAACTCGTTCTTGAGTCACACTGAGTTATCGCGAGAGTACAAAACGTTCGTGGTGTAACATTACTTTTTAAATTATTCACACCAAAACGTTAAACTAACGATTTACCGTCAGATATTTTGTTCGTTGGGGTTAGAATTGTTTGTGACGCTTGGTAAAAAGGCATTTATCGCATGTAATGCCTTTACGTTGTCAGAAGAGGGCAGCCTTTACACATACAATAAATTACTGTACAGCAACATCTCGTTTGATTTCAACAAAATGTAACTGAACTACATATACTGTAGAGTAAAGAAGACTTAATTTTCTCCCATTGAAAAAAATAACTTCTAAACTTATGTCATGGTTACTGTCAAATTCCTCAAAATACGTCTCAGATAAAAGAATATAAGTTGTCTGCATACATTATATATTTAGTTTTATTCACTCTCTCTTTCACAAGCAGTGTTTATAGCCTATTAGGTAAGGTTTATTCCAAGATATTATAGATTTAAAGGATGCTTTATATATATAAAAAAACATAAGATTATGCACTGTGATTACATAAAATAACTGAAAAACTGAAATCTGAAAATAGTAAACTACATTTCTCCTGTCATATATGTGACATGCGCAAAATTGGACACTGATCTTACTCACTTATTTTACAAATTTTTTTACATTATAAGCTTTGGATTAAACAAAAAAATCCCCTTTAAATTTCATTCATTAGCAAATGTCCTGCGTTAAAAGGCCATTTGATGGCACTGTTCAATAACACATTAGATGGTGATTATGATGATGATATGGTAACTATCTTTTAGTCATTGCTTTCTCTAACTTTCTCTCTGTTAAACCAAAACTATAATTGATTCCAAATTCAAAAGGATCCAATCATGAGGGAGAAATATAGTAATTTTTGGTTATACTTGAAAAGGATAACACTGTCTTGAGACTGCTCTGCTTTTGATACAGAAACTTTTCAGCATCTGCTAAACAGAGCTACGAAGAGATGAATTAGAGGATGACGAAGTGAAAACAGACAAAAATTATCTTAAGTTAACAAGCAAATGAATTTGATGCACATCAAATAAAGATGAGATAGGCAGGTGGGTGCACATTTAAGTTATAGGAGCTTTAGGGATTATTTGGAAAGTTCACTCTATCAATGCATTATTGTGTTAAAGGTCTTATTTAATTTTAATTATTTAGAGCATTTCTACATGTACAGAAAAAAACCTGAAAGTATAACATTATTTAATCATCATTAAATGTATTATATTTTACATCAGTGATAAAAAAAAGAGATGATAAAAATAACAAACATTTAAAAATATATTTCTTTGTGACACATTTGCTTCTTTTTAAATTAAGTTTGATATTACACCAGTGAAAACATGCAAGTGTATATTTCGAAAATATTCTCTCAAACAAACCATTAAATTGATGGCAATAGCTCCAACTTGGAACAAGGCCTGAGCTTTCATTGGGAAACAAATGTTGTACATTTGAATAAACTCTAAGATTCCGTTTTGGTAAAACTAAAATTAATTCCAGAATAACTCTCCAAGAAAAATGCTGGTCAAACAGAAAAATATTTTGAATGGACTGACTAGTTAGCATGTTTCTGTAAGAAGCATGCAGCATGCAAAACACGTAATAATCTTGAAACCATGTAGTGCTACTCTAGTATCCTCTTTTCATTCAAGTTTCTCCACTCAAGGATTCCAGTCCAAAACTCCAAAGACTGATACTGTTTGGAGCAATCCAGAAACTAACAGCTAAAGAGCTTTTAGCGGTGCTTTATTATTTGCATATAGCTGATAAGGTATGCTTTGGGATGTCTGTGCTACCAGATGTCTGTCGTCTGGGTTTTTCACTTGTGGAGGAAACCATCCTGGGGCATGAATCTTGAGTGTATGTTAAAATACTTTGAGGAAATATGCCCTTGTGAATCTATTATCCCTTTGTAATGGAATAAGAAGCCTGTCGCTAAATGGCTGTTGTTAGGGAGCCTTTATTGTTGGAGCTTCGCTAATATGCTAATTAACAAGAGCAAAGAGAGTGGAATACGACAATGAATAGAGAGCACCGAACCTGATCTACGAGTTTAATCAAATGTGGTGCTAGATTTTATTAGTGTAAATAATGCCATGCTGCTTTTTAGTTGCTTTTTACGGCCACATAATATTCTCAAAGCAGCTTTATAAAAACTGTTGTAAAGTGATGAGTTTTAAGGGCTGAAAACTAGAGCTTCTGCACACAAACCTATATCTCTCTGGAAGACAGTGAGAGCATGACTGAGAGTACTGGGGATTCTGGGAAATGGGGACTTGAGGCTGGTGTATTTTGATGGACATGTCGCTGACTCTGTCTAGCTTCACTGAAAAGAAACTTCTTGGAAGAGCACACTTGTTCCCACTGGAGAAAACCAGGGAGAAGTTGATGATAGTAGATTTGGGCTCACTTCCATACCACTGTCTGAAGGAAAGGTGGAAAATTATGTTAGTTTCCCATCTACACAAAAGGGCATGTTTCCCCTAATGCCTAATGTTACTGAACATGGAAAGGTCGAAGAAGCATTTGTGACATCTAATTAGTTGGTCTGCTGTTCCAGTTTAGATTTTAAGAAATAAGGCAGCTGCTTGGGTGTTGTCAAATTAAATGCTGCATTGTTTGTTTTATATCCCATGTTACACATTAAATCCCTTATTATATATTGCCTTATTGTACAAGTGTTTTTTGCCACAGAATGTTTTCACAATTTAAACTGCTGTGTACGCCAGAACTCTTTTTTTTTAGATGTCTGTACTACATAGGGAAGTGGATTGAATCTGATTCTAATCCAATAGTTTTCTCAGTCAGCTCAATATTTTTCCACAATTCCTGAATTCGCTCTGGCTCATAACTGCCTAGTATCGCAAGCTTGGTTGGTGAGAAATGTAGAAGTGTACTATGCGAGCTGTCCGAGTGTTAACCCAGGAAGCGTTGATCAACCTAAGCCTAACCCTAACCCTAACCCAACCATTATCGCAGTTTAAAAGAGGAGTAGACCGTCTTTCACAAAGTAACATGAGATGAAACATGCATGTTGTGTGGCGAAGGGGTAGAAGGAGGGACAGCTTGCACAATGTAGATGAAAGCTCTTTGGTCGTATCTCATACTGGAGAGGATATGGGTAGGTGGGACCATATGATTAGATGATGATTAGTTAGCCAAGCTCCTCTCAAACTTATGTTAATCAGAAGATTAAGCTCATATATTGTCAGCAATTAATTTCACGATGTACATCAAAACATCTGAAGTGTACAATTACATTTCTGTGACTTAATGTTCGGATCTTAGTTTTTTTTATTTATATACCTGTAAAGTCTGATATTCATTATATTACCTGTTTAATAGAAATTGACAGAAGCAATTTGCTTAATGTACTTCTAAATGGGACTTTTTGGTTCAATTTAATCCCAGAAAAGCCAAAAACATAACATCAATATTTTAGAGTGTGCCCAGAAGTAAAAAAGTTGACCGTCGAACTGCCATAGTGTCAATATGTGTGCTCACAGATCCTATAATATGTATATTTTATGTGTTCCAGGAGATAAATAAAGGGATAAATCAGTTGACTTGAATATAAACAAATATTTTATGTTCTATATTAAGTATTTGCTTTAAAATGTGCCTTTTGGTGATCTATAAAGTGTTGTTATTTAGAAGGGCAAGTAAAACACTCCCAGTTGTCTTGTTTTTGTTTTGAATGAATGGTCGGAAAACAAAGCTTTAATTTGTTGTTTTTCTATCTCTCAAAGTGATGCAAAAAACATGATATTGTGTGATTGTGACTTATTCTCCAGAAAGAATACGCAACTTGTGTGCAAGTCACTTTTTAAAATCAGCATTTCTATTTGAAATAATTGTTGAAGGAGCACAAAATCTATAAACAACATATGCTGGACTTGTGCAGTCAAACTCGGGTATCGGATTCTGTAAATGTCTATATTTAGGAACTAAAGCCATGCATAATAGATTCAGAACTTCTGAGATGCAGACTGAGTACAGTATAGCTCCCTGTGAGTATATATGGAAGATTCACTCCAGAGTGGCTCAGCAGGGTCGATGGCGTGCAGACTCTAGCACTGCAACCCTAGTGTGAATAGTCCTGTTGGGTAATGGGGTCTCTGAGCTGCAGTATGCTAAGGCATAAAGACACACACACACACACACACACACACACACACACACACACACACACACACACACATATGTGTATACACGCACACGCACACGCGTGCACACACGGGCACAAACGCACACACATCCATTAGCTCTTTCGAACTTGAACTCCCGCTGTGAGTTAGGAAGTGCATCGACACACTCACTTTGAGTTCACTACGTTTATTAGAGGAAGTCGCTGAAGCAGTCTTACAGTGTAGGCTAATTGCTGGCTGGAGTGAGTTCTGGCACACTACAAAATATTCACAAACTATATTTGAAAAGCATACATTTCAGCTCTTCAAGGAAAAAAAAATTATGGAAATGCTAAAAAGGTGAAATAACAGCATTGGGTGTGAAAAAAACCCTCACATGTCAGCTCACAGCTGATGTACACAGTAGATTTGAAACACAAAAAATATTCAAATGTCAGAATGTTAATGTTAATGCAGATATATATATATATATATATATATATATATATATATATATATATATATATATGGCGTCACGGTGATGGTCTCCCCGTGATCGCGTGGGTTTTCTCTGAGTGCTCCGGTTTCCCCACAAGTCCAAAGACATGCGGTATAAGTGAATTGAGTAAGAACGATTGCCCATAGTGTTAAAGTGTGAATGTGTGTGTGACTGTTTCCCAGCGATGGGTTGCGGCTGGAAGGGCATCCGCTGCATAAAACATATGCCAGAGAGTTGGCGGTTCACTCTGCTGTGGCGACTTCGAAAGGGAAGAAATCTGACATGAAGATAAATGAATATATATATATTCTTTTTGTCCATTATCTGTTTAGTCCTTGCTCCCTCATTATCTATTTCCCATCTCCACCATTTTCCGTTACAAATCAATAGTTTCTATTTATTTAATTAGTTTGTATTTGTTCATATTTTACCTGAATTATCCTTGTTAGTGTCTTGGGTGTCTGCCATGCACACATAAAAAAGTTCAAGCTCACAATGCTTGTTTAGCAAACTGTGTACATGTTTCAATCTCTAAAATACACCAAATTAAGGCATTAAACCTATAAATTTCTCATTTAGACTTGGGGCTAAGTTTCAAGCAGCCTATTAAAGTCATGTCATTGTGCTAAAAGTAATGCAGCAGTCATAGTGATTTTATAATAACATAATAACTTATCTTTATAATAATGTCTTTGACAGCTGAATAAAAGTGCCATACTATGACCCTTTTAAATTGACCTTATTGGACGAGTCTTCTGTCAATCAAAAGTATTGAAGGCGTAAATACAAAAAAAGAATGCTACTTCAAAGTTAAAGATAACAAATTCCCTTTGCAGAAATTATAACCTTGTCTTTTGGCAAAAAAAAAAAAACGCTTGTTTGAGCACTCGTCGTGATTGACAGAAATATCCTCCAATCAGTGTCAAGATGTCCATTCTCAAATAGTACTTTCCGGTTGGTCAAAATGTTCGACTTTTTTTTTGACAATTTCTTGTAATGTTGTTACATTACAAAACAAAACGAAACAACGTTACAAGAAATTGTTAAAAAAAAGTCAAACTCTGCTTGTTCTGAGAGGCACATTGCTTACCACTGTGCCACCACATTGTCATTAATAAATAATTAAAAATCTGTTTACAAATCTTACAACCATAAAAACAACTCCACATAAGCAAATCAATAAACTGTGAGTTTTATTTTACACAAATGAAAATGCTTATCAGACGATTTATTATTAAAGACAATGATAATGCCAAACCCCATTAACACATGATGTTAAAAATGACATTTATTAAGTCATAATGGAGCCATTTGAACCAATTACAGCTGAAATTATAGGCATATGAGGCTATAATTATGAGAGCATAACCTAGCCTACTGTTAATATTGCTTTTTAAAAATTCTGCTGCGTTCTATTATGAGCTCTCTTGCGGTGACAGGAGTTCATTCACCGCACAGAAAAAGCTCTGCAATAGAACCCTGTGAGCTAAATATACATTCACCCCTCATCTCTCACTGCTTCACTTTAACTTGATATTAATGACTTTGCTTTCTTCTCTATGCATATGAAAAATATTTGCATATGGTCATCAGTGATTTAAGATGCTGTAGTTTTCATAATGTTTCTGAGAGATTATATAAAGCTCTTTTCTGTTTTGACTTGTTTTTGTGTTGAAAATTTTAGTTCTATGATCGGTAAAGAAAAGACCACACTTCTAAATTAAAGCATTAAAGTTGTATATGCTTAAATACGATTGAAAAAAAAAATCTTGATTTTCTAATTTTAGGAAGCGATTCTAGTTTAGTATTTTAGGGTATAGATTATTTAGCTTATTTTGAGAAAATAGGACTTAAATAGTATTTAGGAGAAAAAAATGCTTATTATGATCATTTCTTAAAATAAGAAACTTTGTAAAACAAGCTGTTGATTTTGCTACTGATGTTAAAACAAGAGTTTCAAAACATATTCTTATTTCAAATAAACATTGTTTAAAAAATCAATGTTAGTGTTACTGATAAGAAAACTAGTCTTGGAAAAAAAATCTTAAATGTAGTTCAAATCTATCAGATCAAGTAAAATATCTGACAAAGGTATAAGAAAATTTTAATCTTTGAAATAATGTCTAGTTTTAAAAATTATATATTTAGTATATTAGTTTTTATGTAGTAGAATTAAGCAAAATCTTAAAATGTTATTTTTCCTTCTATTATTCAAAGAAATAAACTCTTAAATTTAAGCCAGAATTTCTCATTTTAACACCTTATACTTTGACTTAAGAACTAAAGTTAAGCGCAAACATTCTTGAATGAAAGCGGTTTTAAAATATGAGCAAATATTTCTAATTTTAAGACAAAATCTTATTATTACTTATTTGATTTAAGTTTGTAATTGAATTAAAAATCTTACAGCTTACTCTTGAGTAAAAGAAAAAAACATCCTAGTTTTAAGACAATTTGTCTAGTTTTGGTTAGATTTGTGGCTAAATACAATTTGAATTATTCTAGTTTCAATGCAGTTTTACTTTCTAAATAGCTTGAAAAGACTAGTTTTGAGTGTTTTCTTTGATTTTTAAGAGCACAAGATCAACAGCATTTGTTGTCAGCTAGACATTTTTGCTATTCTTAAGAGTTCTTGCAAAGTAAAATGTGCTTATCCTACTGGTAGATTTGTTTATATAGTTTATTTACATTTGATTTTTTTTTCTTGTTCTAAGAGGGTGTTTTTGCAGTGCTCTGAAGTCAAAGCTTGCTAGTGGCCCTCTCTCTTCTGTGTCCTGCACTGGGGCTGTTCTAATGATGGACTGTCAACCTGATGACGCAGCTTACTGGCATCTCAAGAGCTGGAAATGAATATTTAATGCCCTCTGCTGTGTGGTCACGTTGTGGAATGGAACTGTTTGCTGTTAACTGTTACGGGCCTATTATGTGTCATTAGGTGCAGGGCTCTCACTCCCTGTTTCTCTTTGTGTTCTCATCTCCCCAGAGCATTTCTTTCATTCCTCCTCCCATCAATCTCAGCATCTTATCTGTGCCTTCAACATCACCGAATGTCCCATTCCTCTGGCAGATTTGCGATTGATTGTTCTCCTCTAAGTTCCTTCTTCCTTCTCCATGGACCGTTTTCTTTCTTACGGCCGAGTGTTGATAAATGTTCAACGGTTCGTTCTCTACCTCTTTTTCCTATCTGTTCATCCCGCGCTTCTTTTAGCTCATTGATGGTTCTCTTTCTCTGTCCGGTCCGGTGTCTCCTTCTCCCTCCCTTTCTATGATGGATTTTTATCTGTCTGCAGGGCCTGTGTTCCTCTTGAAGAGACTGCAGCAGACATGCTCTGTGGAAATGACTGGAAATTGATTTTTAGTGCAGGCTTGAGTATAGCCAGCTATTAAACGGTAACAGGATCCCTCATTAACATGAAACCTGAGGAAGTTAATGTGCAGCAAACTTAAAGGCGAAGACGAGCTGCTGTGCTCATTGTGTTTTCAGAATATTGTGTTGGTACTGGAAGCTAGATTAGTAAGTATTCTTATTATGTGCATTTTGTTTCTGAACAAGTCACCTTATGAAAGCATTTCTGTGCTGTCAGGATTCAGCGTATCTCAGTATGCTTAGAGATTAAAGATAGTATAATACTACGCATGTAAAGTTACCTTTTTTCAAAACACAGTTTGAAAGCTATAAATGGGTGCAATTAACAAATTTTTTGTTAGAAGCACATCACTTCTGATTTATATAAAATGGGATAAAGAGTTGAAAATATGAGAAGGTGAGGTCAGCACTGGTCTATTCCTGACATTCAATAGAATTATGCAATAATTCAAACAAATGCAAACAAATGAGTAATACAGAATTCGTTCTCTTCCAGTTGTCTTGAAGGGTAAAAATTGCAATACAACTCTTAATCAGAATCAGAATCAGCTTTATTGCTGTGTGTGCACACACAAGGAACTTCCTGTGGTACAATGGCACCTTAGTGCAAACAACATAAGTACAATACAAACATCATAAGTACAGTAAAGTACAACACAACTAACAATCAATCAACATAAGTCTAATTGCTTGTTAGTTATAAAATCCTGTTGGCACCAGATTCTGAACTGTAAAGTTGAGGAATTTAACATGAGTGTCAAAGGAAATCAGCTACCACCCCACATGGACAGAAACATGTTCATATGAAACATATATACAGTATATGTACATATTTGATTATTCATATATAACTTTTATCTCACTTTGGCAACGGTTGCACATGATGCCTAGCTCATATTTTATATCATAACTAATAACTAAAACTAAAACTAAGTAAAAAAAAAGGCACAAAAAAAACCCCCGATGTATGAACGATAGTGTGAAATTAGTATTACATGTAATTGGCATGTTATGATATTTAATTATGACAAATAAGTGAGAGGAATCGGACAGCTACCGTTTTCCTGAAACATTTACAAGGTCTATTAATTCTTGTATCAAAGAAATGTTCAGCCTGTTTCAATTCTCCACATCTCCTTCTTTCTCCTTAATCTGTCCAACAGTTGTGTTCTAGTAATTTTTTTTAAATGCCATTGTTAAATTGATAACATCCAAGTATGTTATTAGTACTCTTCTACTTTGTCAGCATCATGATAAAAAAGTATGATAGCAGAAATACTTTTTCTTACTGGTATTTCAGCAAATTTCACAACTTGCCAATTCCAAACACCACCAGTCTGAGCGTAGCCACCAAGAACGTTGTGTTAGATCAGTCTCAGCACTACCTAAGGGTTAACATGAACCCTCTGAACTGACAAGAAGCATGAATATGTCATGCAGCATGTATGAAATCACACGGTAGTGAGAGAGCGCAAGAGTGTGCATTCTTCCTTTTCAGCATCTATCAACTGACTAAAGCTCATACTAATTGGATTTCACCAAAGAAAAGCATCCGTATGGAGAGAGACAGATAGACAGAGTGGTCAGGAGAGAGATGGAGGGAAGCATTAATAATTGCCACTGTTCTGCGGCCGATAACGTGTAGCCTGAATAAACAACAAACAAACAAAATAGCTTTTCACACACTGTTTTGCTCGCCATCATCTACATTACAAGCAATCTCCCTTTCCCCTCTTCCTCTTTAACTAATTTGTGTTTTTTCCTTCAATTTCTTGCCTAGCGGCTGAGTCATGATTAGACTGTGGTGAGGCTATTGTTAGCCTCAGGAGGGGCGCTCGCACCACGCTGCTGTCACCATGCCAACACACACTCCACGGCAACAACAAGCAGGCGGAAGATACTTCTGATGAGGAACCTCAGGGGCCCCAACCCCCCTCGCCAAGCTACATTAATGGACAAATTTCATCAAATGCGTAGCATGTTTATGTTTTCCTTCGCAGTTGCCCAGCATAAATCTCCAATGCTGATGTCTCGGCTCTGGGAAGAGGAGCTCTGGGCGCGTGGTGTCTCTTAAATACAACCCTACTTAAGGATTCATTGCTGTGATATATGCATATTGGAACACAGTTTGCCAATTAGACCTGCTACTGTTCTTAGGGGGGGTAATAAAAGCTTGAGCTCACGTGCATGTAGCTGGCGGCGTCCTGCAGAGCACGGTTCAACTGATTGAAGATCAGGTGGTGCTTGGGGGTGTTGGGTTCAGGTTGTCAAGCTTTTATTTTCTCATCCGTCACTCGGTCCCCGATCAATAGCCCTCTTTAGACCCTTTTGCTCTGTGCACAGACATATAGTTTGTGCTTTTTCCCATTTTGGAGCCTAAACAGTGGCACACACTTCTATCCCTGGGTTAAAAAGTGTTTATTTTGACAAAGCAGGCATTTGATAAATTGCAAATGGATTGGCTAAAGAGGAGTGATGCATCGTGGGATGTGAAGTAATTTGCAATTGATGTGATTAGAATAGATTATCCACGCACATGCACGTGGGGGAAAATGACACATGGCCAACGTCGTCCCATGGATGAAGGGTCCCGCAGCCATCCCTCTTGGTAAATGAGAAGATATTATTGCTGTAGATTGATATCAGAGGGGGAGTCTGGGATGAGACCGAACAGCCTTATTCATTAAGCTCTAACAACAGACTTCATCTGTTTAGTGTGGCAGTTGATGCAAATTGTATCATAGTCAAGTAGCGGAGTTGTGTGTTTGTGTAACAGGAGGAGACAGGTTCACATAAGAAATATATGCTTCATGTGCCACTCAGATAATCCTCATCATTTATGTCCTTTTAATGGGTTGTAAGCAGTTAAGCCAAAAGTAAGGACCGTCTTGATGATCTGACTTTAGAAATTAAATAAGATCATGGACCCATCATCAAAGAATCTTTAATATGTAACCCTGTGTACTGAGGTTACTACTATATTTATCTTATTTAGCATAAGGACGTCAAAGATATTTTTGTCACAATTTACTTTGATTCTTTCATAGATTAATCTCTGGCTCAGATAAAGCCTGCATTCTTGAAGAAGATCTTACAGTGTTAAAGAAATTGCATTTACTCATGAAAGTGGAATGATGTACTTACTTTTATATTTTAACTAAAAACACATTACTGTGTTGCTCACATGTATATATGTTCATTTTGTAAATGAGGACAAACTCAACATCTATAGATGAACAATACAGTAAAATGTTTTATTTAGAAAATAATATGGTGAAGAACAAAATAAAAAAAGTGCATTTTATTGCATTTATATCTTCCTGAGACCCAGCCTGTTCTTTTATGTCCACTGTAAAATATATTTGTTTTTGGTCTATATATTTTGACTGCTTTGATCACTCATCAAGTCCTGGTGTGCTCAATAGGAGACATACTGGTATTTACAATGATTTCTAATGTGTTTGTGTGAGACTGCTTTAAATAGACAGGAAATCACAAAAAAAGTTGTGCTGGAAGATGTTTTTTCCTTAGTTCTTGGATGGATATAGCTCTGATTAAAAAAAAAAATCAAGTTGATTCATAGTGCTCCAAGTAAAATGTACAATACAAGAAATAATACATCTAGAAAAAAAAATCACTCATTAAACTCAAGACGGTTAAAACGTCACAAATTTAAAAGAACTTTTAAAATGCCTCCACATAAAAATACGTCTTTACTCTGGTTTTCATTAAACGTAACATGTGATAACATGATTTTATCACCCACAAAAAACAAGTGATAAACCTTAATAAACAAAGTGTTAATCCATTAACATATTATTATTAAAACATGAAAAATTAATTGAGAAATAACAACAGAATTGTGGTACTGAATACTGCTTCCAAAACAGGATGTTTCATGACATCCGACGGAAAAAAATAAATAACAATTATTTGGTAAAAGCCCAGCGTCACGGTGGCGCAGTGGGTAGCACGGTCGTCTCACAGCAAGAAGGTCACTGGTTTTAGGCTCGGCTGGGGCAGGTGGCATTTCTGTGTGGAGTTTGCATGTTCTCCCCGTGATCGTGTGGGTTTTCTCCAGGTGCTCCGGTTTCCCCACAAGTCCAAAGACATGCGGAATAAGTGAATTGAGTAAGAAAGATTGCCCATAGTGTTAAAGTGTGAATGTGTGTGTGAATGTTTCCCAGCGATGGGTTGTGGCAGGGAAGGGCATCCACTGCGTAAAACATATGCCAGAGAGTTGGCGGTTCATTCCGCTGTGGCGACTTCGAAAGGGAATAAAGCCGACATGAAGATGAATGAAAGATGAATGGTAAAAGCCCTATCACACGTAGGCAACTGAAAGAACAGAAACAGCACCATTAAAATGATTTTACATACAATTTATTTTTTCTAACACAGTTTGTAAACACCACTTATCTTCAATTACTGTTTTATTTGACAAACCTAGTTATTTACCCCATGACATGTTAAGTTCTCTATTTTGTGTGTGTGTGCATTTATTCATATCTGTCAGTGTTTTGTATAGATAATAATACATTTTAACGTAGATACCTTTTGCAGTCCTCAAGATCAACTCATAAAATAAACAGAGTCAAAAAGCAAGGGAAAATATGTTACAGAGTATGATACTGAGCTGAGGAACTAAGACAGTATTTTTACTAAAATACAGTGTTAAAAAACAGAAATAAATAGGAACAAGTATTTAACACATTATTTAAAAGAACAACCTTGTCTTTTTAAGTTAAACTAAACTTTTTTTAAGCGTATTCATTAAGATTGTCAAAGAATTGTTGGCTCTAAACAGACCAAGGAAGAGGAACGCAGTGAAACAGATGTGCGATTCGTTTGTTTAGATAAGTTCTATTTCAGTCTGATTTAGTCCTGTGCTTTCCAGTGTTTAGTTTACAATGTTCTTGAGTTTTTAACAGATTAAACTTTTTTTCTAACTTTAACTGATCACACCTTCTGCCCTCATGATCTCTCTTTAAATAAAGATAGTAAGACTTGTTCTCACTGTCTGCTCTACAGTCCACTTTTGGGACATCCCTAAAGCTCTGTTAAATTCTTCAGCTCTTCTCTCTCCGTTGTCCCTGGTCTCTTTCATTTCATCAGATTATTTTGAGAAATAGACAGCTACAGTAAAAGGGCTAGTGTGTGGAAGCATGTAATTGTACAACAGATTTTTAAAGATATTTTTTAAAGGGCAAGTTTGAAGAAATGGTTTCCATCAAATAACGCAAACAATCACACACTGTTATTTTCAGTCCATAATGTTTAACATTCAGTTTAATTCTGCTTATGTTCTTAATTGACAGGTACTGTGATTTCCCCCATTCATCAGCAATTAACCTCTAAAAGAAGCTTAAGAACACTGAACCACAATATTAACAATCACTTGTGCTGTAAATAAAATGAGGGTCCAGTAGAAGTTTAGACTATGGCTTTGCATTACAAAAAGAAACCACATATGCCCTATGCAAATACAACACAGATATGCAAGATTTCTTGTAGTGAGATGAATTCTCTGCCCTGAACAAATGCAAGAAGATGTCTCCTCATAGCAAGGTCATCATCAACATGTCCTTCACTTGTAAGCACAATGTCAACAGGATGTAAAAATCCTCCCACTGCAATTCCACCAAAGCAATTCTATAAAGGTTAATTAAATCAGAGTGCTTAATTTATTCTAATTAACTGGTTGGAATGACCGGAAAGAACACATGGGTTTCATAGACGATGAAAAAGTAAAAAGGAAG
The DNA here is from genome assembly GCA_900490495.1 of Danionella dracula. Classification (NCBI taxonomy): domain Eukaryota; kingdom Metazoa; phylum Chordata; class Actinopteri; order Cypriniformes; family Danionidae; genus Danionella; species Danionella dracula. Next base: position 491,320 of record UELW01000245.1, read on the forward strand.
AAAACTGCACAAATAATTAGATGGCACGCAAAATGGCAGACTGTTGGCACGTCAGACTTATGAAGAGCATGAAGGATGGCATGTGAAAGTGTTTTGTGAATGTGTGTGGGTGAGGGGAGGGATGCATGAGGAATAATTTGGGTATTTGAATGTTTTTTCTGTTTTTTAGCATTATAGCTTTTTTCTTTGTGGGAACAAACATAATTACCTCCCTGCAAAGCCGTGAAGCAATGAGAGTTTGTCTTCATTCAAGACAGCCACATTAAAAGGCAAAGCACACCATGAGAAGTGAGCTCGCAACAGCAACCCCCACAAATGAACCCTGCCAGATTTCTCTCTCTTTTTTTCATCCCTATCATTTCTAACCCAGCACCCCGTTCCTCTCTCTTTTTTCTCCTTTTTCACGCTCGGCAGATTATCATAAGTCACTGTAGTGGAGTTCTGGTGTGAACACAGCACTTGACCTCCGAAGCCTTTCATCCTCTCCTGTAGTCCAAACAAACCGTGCAGTTCTTCCATTGCCGACACGCAGAAGCCTGATACATTCTCCTCCCTTAAAAGGAAAGAAAACCAGCAAGGAGGATTCAAACAAATCCGATTCAGAATACTTCAGGCTGTCATTTTCCACTTGACTATGTAAGAAAGCAGACGTAACCACACATGGTAGTGCTGGAAATAATACAACAGTTTGATCTCTCATAACTACAGTTGTTGAATAGTCTAGGGTACATAGGTGGAAAATAAAGTTTAAACTAACATCACCTTGATGTTGTTCATTGGTACTTTACCAAAACATGCATAAATATCAACATATTTTTTCTCTTTATGAACACTGAAAATTCTGTGAACTTAACTACAGTTACATTAACACGTAGATAGTTTTTAATGTAAAAATACTGTGAAGATTTGGTACGGAAATAAAAATGTCAGATTTTTTTCAAACTCTTTACTTAACTGTGTATCAATTGTTTGCTTTTGTTCATACAGTGGTGCCTCAAGATACCAATGCTTCACATTACGGAAAATTCATGATATGAAAGGCCACGCAAAGAATACGAAAAAAATTTAAAGATTTGAAAAACTTGCACGAGAAATACATATTTGACATTTGAAATTTAGGTATTGAAACACTGGGCATCACGTGACCGCATTCAACCTGCCACCAAATGTTCTGCTCTCCGATTGGTCAGTTCTAGCCCTGATGCTGTGTGTTCATGTGCAGTATACCGCTCTCCTATTGGTTGCCTGGCGCCCCAGGTCAAACGTCAAAGCTCTCTATTCATGCACACTTTCGGTTTCGTGTTGGTGTCCTAAATTCAGGAATATTTTCATGTTGTTTTTTTGGCAAAGTGCATTTTTATGGTCATGGCTCTCCTCCGCTACCGTTCGTTCTCCTCCCCTACCACCTCCTCCAACACTGCCACATTGTCTGTACTCCAAAGGTTAGGGTCATTTTTTATTTAGTTTATTCTGTTTTCAATGTTATACTAGTAATTATTAGATTTATATTATGTACTTTTAAGGATTGAAGAACCCTAGTTCATTTTTCGCTTGTTTTCGATTTATTTACGTTTTAATAAAAAATTTTGTGTTTCTGTGTGGCTTTGAACGGATTACCATTAACAGATTTACATTTTACATGTAAAACTTGCTTCGAATTCAGCATACGAAGTCCACCTTGGAATACATTAATTTCGTATCTTGAGGTATCAATCTATTTTTAAATTCACATGAACAGTCTGGTTCCAAAATGTCCTAAATCAGTTTTGATGAGTATGTCGATGTTTTTTTTTTTCCAGAAAGGGGTTTGGGGAAAAACCCACTATTTTCTGCTCCAAACTTTCATAATTAACATTCATCAAAGTCATTCCAACACAAATAATTGAAATACACACTATTGATAAAGAATAATTTACAATTTTCTTTTTTTAAAAATGGCAACAGCATGGCATCAATAGTAATCAATAGTAAAACACTAACAATAGATTAATCAGCAAGTTCATTGTGGATCAGGATATCCTTCTGTGGAGAGTTATTCATATTGACACATTAAATAAGTTTATACAAAGCAACACATTATTTATACAGCAACATTTAACTCACCTGATATGCTTCAAAAGGTGACCTTGCAGCCAGTAATCTTTGTCGGATATGTTAGTCAGCAGGTTGTATAACGTAACCTTTGTAACATTCCTCTTCTTTGCTTGTCAATTTCATCTTTCAGACGTCTCCATTAGACCTTTTTGACAGCAATTTTTTGTCAAATAGTCTGATCCCACTTAGTCTTCGTTAAAAGTATTCAGAATTTATTAAGAGGATTTTTTGGCATTTCTTTATCTGCATGACTGATTGCAGGTGACAGTAGGCTTTTTCCACCTGCTGAGTGCCTGAGTTTACCAACAACAGAAATATTTATGTTTTGTTTCTTCTTTTTCTCCAGAGAGTCATCAGCTAACATATACAGAGCCGTTGTTTGAATGAAAATGTGGAAAACATAGATTAACCTACATCATGGCAGATATGTACCACCCACAACTGTATAACTTGGCAGATACTGTGTTTCTTAGAAATTGATTATGGAGTTATTAATTATGACCAAAATAGACTTCAGAGTTGACAGTAACTTGTAGGTGATTATTGTGTTTTGGAAACAAACTCTTTATTTTGAAACCGTTCAGACCTTATTTTCAAATAATTGAATAAAATATCCAATAAATGTTATTCATTATTCTGCTGTAGTGACCACCCTACCCCTCCTCCCTCCACAGTTGACTCCACTATTGTTGTTTTTATTCTTATAAAAACAGAAAGCCAATCAAAAATAATTAATTTACAAATCCATATGTATGAGCTGCTTTATGGTTAATAAGGCATGCAAGATGTGAAATAAATTATTCACTTTACTGTGTGATCTTCTGGCATACACAAGTTTCACCTTCCTTTATTTTGTTAGTCTCAGTTTCAGACGTCACACCAGCGGGTTGCTAGCTAAACATCTGATGAGTTTGGTACAAAAAGTTGGAAGTTGAGGTTTGATTGATTAAACTTATCTTGATTTTGGGTAGTAGCAAGCTTTATTTTAGTTCCACCTGGAAACACTGTTTGTTCCGCCTGTAAACACATCATTTTTTTAATGTTTGCATCTCCAACATATAAAAAAAATGTTTCACATTGTCATTACTCTAAAGTTTGAAGTCAATAAAGTTTCTTGGGTTAAATGTTGTATTTATCAAATCAAATTAAATCAAATTATTAGAATTTGTATAAAATTATTTTTTTTTTTTTAGACATTGCAGTCTTTAAAAAACCGCCAGCTCTTCTTCAGTTGCTTTAAGCTTTAGAATGAGTTAGCTGCTCAGATGTAGGTCCATTGAAATGCATAACCAAAGATCAGACTGTAATCCATATTTTAACACCTGGGATTTCAACTGGAACCAAAGAGAGCTGATTTCAGGCCTCTTGATTGCTAACAAAATGAGCTGAACCCATGCGCTCTGCTGTCCTTCAAGTCGACCTTGTTAACATATCAAAGAGAGATGGCCCCAACCTCGTTAGACGCATGGATTCAATTAAAGTTCCGCTTTTCAAATGGACATCACAGAAGATACCAAGAGCCTTCAACACATCCTGAACCAATGTCACACAGAAGTCCTTCCACAATAAGCAAGCGAGGCGTTTTGTGATGAAGGACCTTGTTGGGAGGCAGCTCTGCGAGGAAGCATTGTGCATAACTTCACACGCGGCAGACAGCGAATAGACTTGTTCCTTCAGTGTTGCCATCAATCTTTGTAATAGCTTATCTGTTTTTATTTCTCCCCCACACATTCAGTACATGCCTCGGAAGTTTTTTTTAATGCATTTCTATTAAGGCGCTATTTCAACATACAGTGCCCAGTTTAAAGAGAGACAGAGGGAGAGAAGAAAAGAGGTATTGCGAGAGAGAGAGAGAGAGAGAGAGAGAGAGAGAGAGAGAGAGAGAGAGAGAGAGAGAGAGAGAGAGAGAGAGAGAGAGAGAGCTTGCTGAGCCATGCGTGCTGCTCCAGCTGTGGGAAATAAGGAAAATTGATCTGACATTGATTTTCCATGCCTGGCTCACGGTTTATTCTGGCACTGAGGTAAGGCGATGTGCGTTTCAATGTGTGTGAAGGCTTTCCCTTGGGACTTCGGGCTGGCTGCTGAATCAGTCTCCTCGTATTCACGTTCACATCGGCCGGTAATGGGGTTAAACGTATTTATACAGAAGCACTGACCTGCATCCCGTCTCTCTTGTTAAGGGCGGATTGAAGCCCCAGCCATCTCTGTCTTCAACAGGAAAAGGAGAATAGAAAATAAAGGATGCTTAACCAGACCTGATGAGAGCTTTTCTTCACTTGTCTGCTTTTGGCTTCTCACATGGGTCCAAGCGTGCGAGTTAATACCAGCGTCTCTATTAATAATGGTGGCCATTATGCAAGCAAATGGACTGGGCCTTTGCTATTTGTTCAGAGGAGAAGCGGGCCGGATATTTGTGCTGATAAACTGGCAGTGCACCGCTGATTAGAAGCCATGTGCCTCCTTTATCGTTTAATGAGAAAAGACTGGTGACTTCCCCACTCTCTGCTAGTCTCTCACTTTCCCTTTGCTTCTTTCCTGTTTTGCCTTCCACCCCCCAACTCATCTGGGTTGCCATGACAATAGTGCATCGCCACGGCAACGGTGAGAGCTGACAGGTTGGTGGAAAAAGAGATACAGCGATCTATGCAATCCAGGCTACATATAATAGTTGTAGAGAAGTAGAAAGAGGGAAATGGCAGAGGAACACTGGGGTGAGATGGTGATAGTAGAGAGGAGGAGATGAAGAGGAAGGGAACTGACAACTGATAAGGGGAGGTGAACATGGCACCCTTTTGATCTGGAGAGAATGTGAGAGGGGGGGAACATGTTGAAACATCTGTCCAGCAATATCTGACAAGGACTGCTTCTTCACTTTCACAGCGCTGTTCTGTCAGGAGAACTTTCACAGCTCGACCCTGACATGGAAACCTAGTGAAAAATTTTACTGTTCACAGGTTACTCCAGTGGATTATGATTTGAAACCGTTCAATACAACAAAGAAAAGGACATTTATGAAAGACACTATAAATGTTATCCAACATGATGTATTTCTGAAGTATTAGTGTTTATTCCTTCATCCAAATTTGCTTTTTAGAATTGTCTGATTTGCTTGTATTTTAAGAGGAAATAATTTTTTAGTAGTTCATTTGAAATAAGTTACACATAATTTAGATTAAGAATTCAGTTGTATGCAGTATACATACGTAAATATATATATATATATATATATATATATATATATATATATATATATATATATATATAGAGAGAGATATATATATATATATATATATATAGAGAGAGAGAGGTGAGAGGGAGAGAGGGAGAGAGAGAGAGAGAGAGAGAGAGAGAGAGAGAGAGAGAGATTTTCACAAAAATGTTACACGCAATGGGAATTTTATTGTACAAAACAAATATGAGTCTTAAGAACACATGTAAATTTTGGGCACATTTTTGGCAGGGTGGACCATGAGGTCGGGTAAATAGCAAATTGTAGACCTACTATTGTTCCTAGACATAAGCAAAGCCTTCCGCTACAGATGTGAAACATTCCTTATATATATATATATATATATATATATATATATATATATATATATATATATATATATATATATATATATATATATATATATATATATATATATATATATATATATTCTGAATTCTGAAAAAACATTTCCTCACAAGAGCCTAATAATTATAAGTGTTTTTACATGAATTCCCAGCGGAGATGTTTTGTCATATCTGTTTTTGCCCATATTTGCCCACAAATAATTATGTGTCTGTAAAACTGTACAAGAAAATCTCTGTGGTTGAACCTGTAATAACATTACTCAACTATTAAAAGTAACATTATGAGGGTTGAATCAATATGCCATTCTTTATTAACACTGGCAGGGTTGTTAATCCACATAACAGTGTTAGCTAAGTGTTAACACAAATAAATGTAGTTTAATAAAATTTGCGCAATAAGGCAATATTTACATAGGTAAAACCCCTGACACCAGCAGTGTTAATTTAACACTATCAGTGCATTTAAAAATATTCAGAAATCCATAGGGAAAGCCAGACTTTGTCAACTTTAAATTTATAATTTTCCAACTATGTTCAGATGGTTTTGAGATATTGAGCTCGAATGTTTTTACAGTTCATGTAACAGATTCTGATAGAAACTGTTTTCCTTTTTTTTAATAAAAAGTCAATGCGTGTAAATGTACATAAAGTAAATTAGATGTAATTAGATGTAAAAAAAATCTGAATATTTGAATAACTCTAGTTTATAAAAATGTCAGACAGAAGATTATAATTCCATCCATCCCTCAATGCATCCATTTTCTTGACGGCTTTCTTCCATTTTGGAGTGGCCACAGCGGAATGAGCCGCCAATTCTTCTGGCATATGTTTTATGTGACGGATGCCCTTCCAGCAGCAACCCATCGCTGGGAAACATCCACACACACACTAACACTCAAACACTATGGACAATCGTTTTTACCCAATTGACTTATACCGTATGCCTTTGGACTTGTGGGGTAAACCGGAGCACCCGGGGTAAACCCACACGATCAATCTTGCTCAATGATTAGCTAGTCTCTAAAAATGCAACTCAAAATATTTGAAGTTCTGATCAAAATGAATGGTACATTGATTTCCCTGACCTCAATCTCAAACAGGGGAGCATAATGGTAGCTTCTACATCTTTGCATCTTTTCTGATTGAGAGAGAGGCTGAGTGCTCCCTCCGTAATCAAGTGTAGGAAAGAACCATGATTTGAATATACAGTTTGTAAAATTCAACTTTAGGGTCCTAAAGAAAGAAAATGTATTTTCATACAATCTACATGCTAGACTTTTGAGACATCTGCCTTTCTTCTTCACTTCTGGTGCTTTCGTTTCACAACACCAGCAGCTTTTCCCAAAAGTAATCTTGAGGCAAAAATACCATTACACTAAAACTGTCATCCTTTAAAGGTGTAGATTGCAAATTGCATCTTTGTCTGCTGCAGCCAGATCTCTCAAACACTCTCTCTGAGAGCTTACCCTACTTCACTTGCTCATTTCCCCCAGATACTTTCATTTGATAAACAAACACCTTAGGAGTTTGAAAGAGAGTGAAATGAGTTGGTGGGAAGCATGTAGCGATCAAAGATTTCAGTCTTTACAAACCAGTGTTTTTATTGCTTTTTGTGTGCAGGTGAATAAACTATAATAGGCTCATATGCAGCTGTTTATTTATCAAATTTAATCTCAGAAAATCAGAGAGAAGATTATTTTAACCCCTTCATATTTAAAAGAACATCTTATAGACTGGAATGGTTCCATAGATATATTCTTAATGGAACCATAATGCTGAAAGTCAAAAGTTTTGACAAGTTTAAAGAAGTAACATATTAAATGGGCATATCAGCTGTAAACCTAAAGAGCTCCCTATGAAGTTGTAGAGTCATAGAAATAAAGGATGTTAGAGGAAAACAGAATGTTTCCTGTCCTCCATTTGAAAGCTCTCAGCTCAGTCCTGTGTCTTGACCTTGAGCTTGGCACTCAAACCTCATGGGCTAACGCTAATGTGGCCCGTGTGGATCAGCGATTCCCACATCACATCACTTAAAATCTGCTTCACGCTGACCCCAGCACAGTCCCCGTAGCACCATTCTCCATACCGCTCTGGTTAATACTGATCCGTCTCACTGACTCGAGTGCAGTGTGGTCTGTCAGATCCAAACACACAGCACTACACAGTTTCAGAGACTGAGAAACACATATTAGATAACACAGAATGGAGCAAATTACATTACACTCTAAGAAATTCTCAGTGAGAGAGTGTTTCATTTTAGCGTTTTACAAAGAACAGAAAAAGCAACAATATATATCAATACATATTGATGAGAATGAGAATCCGATTTATGAGAGCCAACTGTACCTGTAGGTTACGGGGGAAAACTAGCATTTTTATAGAAGCTATTTTTGAATGTTATCAGCTGCTGAACAGAAACTATATGGTACATGAAATACACTTTTAAAACTGATCTGGCTCTCATGTCTCAATTAATTGTAATAAGCTAATAAAACATAACTGTTACCTAACTGCAAACATTTACCTTACCTTACCATTGAGTTATTTTTTGTTGAAGGAAATGGTTCAGTAAAATACAATCAAACACCTCAATATCACAATTAGTGTCTTCTTAACATAATGACAAAACACTAATTATTTATCACAGGTATTTTTATAAGGGTAAGCATTTTTTTTTATTTGCACAATTTCTAGCACATGACAAAAATGAGGGGACATATTCACCAGTTATTAGAAACCTCCCTGATTTCAGTGATTACCAACTCAATGCAATCGAATAAAAGTTCTACACAGTATTACAGTTCTTGTTCTAATCCTTTAGGCCTCTTCAAAATAAATAACACAAGGCCAGAAAACACAATTTACGATGATCTCATTCTTTAAAACAAAAACAGCCTTCGTAGACCCATTCACTACTGCTGAAAAAACTCATGTTGTTGAAGCAGATCAAAGCCAATTTCTGTTTGATAAGGATGCTGGAAGCAATGAATCAGCCTTACTAAAGTCATCAATATTTAGAGGAGCTGAGGGGCACAGTTTTGTTGAAGCTAACATTTGGAGGGAGCGTTGTGGGAAAACATGACTACAGGCTCTCAATCTAGTTTTTTTACTTTGTTTGTCACAACCCCACCCCCTCCCACCAATTCACCTGTTTAGAAAAAACTAATGACTGGAAGCAGAATGTCTGTCTTCGCACTTTCTCTTCATCACAGTCATCACTCTTCTCTAAATCTGTTTCACACCGAGATCCTGTTTTCGTAGCTCGATCACTCTTTTCACGCTCAGTTTCTCCCCCCCCTCATCTATCTGTTGTGGCTTATTGTAGTTGCTTTATTTGTTATAATGCATGGTGTCACCGGTATCATGGATATGATGAATGCAACACAAAGAGTCAGAGCCGGAGGCTGGCCAAGAGTAGTTTACCACACGCTTTCTACCAAACGGAAACCATTTCCTCTTGCCCCCAGGGGCCTCACGAAATCATGTTACCACCCTAAAATGGCTCCCCCTTGAAGCTTTCAGCCACCCCAGAACAAACCCAGTTCAACAGCAAAGTGCTAATAAAAACCACTCTCCATTACAAAGTGAATTTAGCTTCTTCCAGCGTGGAGACGAGAAGGCTTGTCTCGTGAAGAAGCCGGAATGTATTTGTCTGGCATTTTTAATTAGCATTCCATGCTGTGAATTAAACTAGGCTTTACCTCACGTGTTGTTTTGGAAATGCTGAAATTCTTTTGGAATGCAACAGTGCCCAAAGGTGGCGGGTTCTTTTCAAATTTCTCAGGGACATCTGGGGTCAGGCATCAAACAGACTACTTGTTTTTTTTTGTCTTTCCTTGGTCTAACAGGTCAGTTTTGTAATATTTGTAACATCATTTTAATGAACAAACCTATTATTTCACACTGTTTTTGTGCGTCAGTTTCATAAATGAAAGTTAAACAGGTTTTCAATTTCAAGAAGAGGGAACGCTGTACAAAATAGTGTTTACAAATTAATTGATTAAGTGGTTTCTCTTCTGTTTCTTAGCAAGCAGGTTCTAAATAGGGAGAGGTTTAATCCATTTGCATATCGATTTTTATGAAATAGTCTGCTTGTGTTCTGGGTTAGCCTGCTAAGTCTACTGCTTGAAAAGGTGTCATTATTTTTCAGACACCTGTTGGCTATCATTATCTTCTTTTTCAGTTAGTCAGTGGAGAAGGTGAAGCTTGTGCTACTTTACTAAAATACACAAGATGATTCCATCTAAAAAAGTCTGTTTTGAGATTGTAACCTTGGCTGTTTGATGTAAGTCGGATGTGTCTTAAATAACTATGAATATACTGTTAAAAAGTCAAAACAGCAGGAATTTGTAGTGTAGGTGCTTTTCAAATTACAGATAAAAACAAGCCTGGCAATATTTTATTTTCTTGCTTTTTTGTTTATAATTAACCATTATACAACACAGAAGTATATGTTATATTAATATATGTTCTATAACATTACGGAAATTCATCTTTAATTTGATGAAAATGTCAGTTGAAAATAAAAATAAAAGTGTTTTATTACAAAGTACTGTTCTTTCCTTTTTATCCCTTTTATATAGAGCAAAGACGCTGAAAGTAATAAGGCAGTGTCAAAAAATGAATAAATAATAAAGAACAAAAAAAGAAAATGAAAAGTGTACTTTTCCTGTCAAGAAAATACAACCATTACTTAATTAGCTTAATTTATTATATTACAGTTTAACTTCCTAATTGCTTTAGCATGTTTGACCACAAATGCTACAGAACTACAGTTCATTCAAAACTATATGCTTTCCATATAAGAGCACTCTACACAGCTTCCCAGAGCAAGATTCAGCAACCAAAATTGGTGAAGGAAAAGGTCAATTGCTTCAGTGTAAATCAATGAGCCTCACCCCGGCACACTGACAAGTGTTGCAATACAATTTGCATTTTAGGTGACCTTTACTGTGCATCAAAAATTAAGGTGCCTGTTAATATGACAAAAAAAAATCTTTATGGGACAAAATAGAAACGTAAACCTTCCAAAAATACACACTGTACTGTTAGTACAAGAACTGTTAAATGTATGGATCTTTCTTTTGTCTGCTACAGATGCACATGGAAATACAGATTCAGAAAGTGAATTTGACAAAATGTAAAGATTTTTTTTTAAGTAAATATTGTGGGGCAAAAAAGGAGTGAAAAGTCAGATGAACAAAGAAAGCTTTAAGAAATATAAATAAAGATGTTCATTTTTGTCAATTTAAAACACAGAGAAAACGTGAGAAAAGAAAAATGTCTATCAAATTAGTGCTACCGCCTTTAAACCATCAAAGCAGTGTAATTTCTTATAGGTATGGTTTAATTTATGTATTTGATCAACCAGTTATAACAAAAAGATGATAATGATCTTCAGTGTCCCATGAAGGTGTAAACCAAATCATGAACTGAAACAGAAACACTCTATGAGGTTGAAATGATTCCTGTCATGGCAAGATCAAGCACAGCAACAAGATACAAGGTACTTCTACTGTATTAATGTCTCTCCCAGACACAAATTTCAAACCAGGGGGTTCCACGATTTGCTGTTTAATTAGATAAAGCCTTTACATAGTATTGTAAAAGCAACCCAAATTGTCCAAACTAAATTATTTTTTTAATGGCTGTTATTGGACCCATCTTCAGAAACACACAGGGTTGAAAGTTGTGGTTGGTGATACAGATACCTTGTTTATTAAGGTGAAAGAAAGAACATAACAGTGTCTAACAGACACAACCGGACAAAGAAAGAGGGAACCTGAGCTGTATGTAAGTGAACTGACAAAAATGGCTGTAATCTGTGATAGGGATAATTTTAATTACTCAATAATGCTTGATTACTCAATAATGTTTGATAACTAGAGTTCTCCATGCTGACATGTGTAGATTGATCTTGTGCCTCATTGAGTTTGGTTGGAAGATCCATGACACAGTAGTCATTGCAGGAGTTGCACACTTGTTTTTAGAAAAAAATAAAAAGGCAAGTAGTCAAATAACAGCAGGACAATCTTGAGATGTGCAGTGTGTCAGGCTACTGAAACCACAGTAAGACATTATCATGACTGTTTCCTTACTTTCTTGCAATGTGTTTTAAACTGTTCAATCCTTTTAGAGGACATCAACAAACAGAACACATTTTTTATAACCCAATACAATAATGTACAAAAAAATTTATATGTGAATTGCATTAATCATATAGGAAATGTTACATTTTATTTTACAACAAAATATATATTTTAGTTTCCTCTTCGTTCCTCTGATGATTATCTATTCTGATGATTTTTCTTCTTTATTTAAGGCCGAACACCATAAAATACTGAGAAATATGCCAGTGTTGCATATCAAAGAAAACCCAGGGGGGCCGACGCATACTTAGTAATGATCTCCCTTTCTCTGAAAGCAATTTAGAGGCGGCATGATTAAGACTGTCCAATCACATGAGCTATATTTGCTCGAGGTAGAGAAGAGCACAAACACAGACTGTCCAGAGAAAAAAAACAATTCAGCACTCAGCATGCATACAAGCATGTTTAATCGACCCCCCACAGCATGTGTTTAGAATAAAAGTCTAAAGCTGCAACTCGCCTGGGCTGAAAAGATGAAACATATCTACTAAAGACGCAGACTGGGAGCTTGTAGACAATGCAGGATTATCCCACAAAACATTCAGAGGAACTGAGTAAGATCAGAGACCTCTTCAACAACAGAGACTCCTGTCTGCTCGCAAAGGGAGAGGACAGCTGTCAAACCAATATAGCCAATCATTTATATGCATGAGGACAATACGCTGCAAGCTTCAGCATTGATGACATAATTAAACCCAATTTCATGGTGTAATATATAAAACAATATTTGATTTGCATAATTCTGCTCTAATTAAGGTTCACAGCTCAGAGGAACCACATTTGCATTTACGAGATATGAGTGGTGGGTAAACCAGATTGATATTGGCACCTTCGTGGAGAGCCAGTCTGTTTCCTGTAGATGAGATAACATGCTCTCTTCCTTCTTCCTATGCCCTTGTGCTTGCTGGTCTCACTGGCCTCGTGCCACAGCACGCTGTACAGATAATCAATGAGGAGATCATGGCTGCTAGAGTCTGTCAGTGTGACTCAGCAATCACCAGTTTTCAGATTGGCGGTTGAACCTAGAGCCCAGGAGACTGTTAGGGGCCATAGGAAGCAAAATATTTCATATGAGAAGTTATTTTCCTTATTTTCTCTTCTATATATCAGTAGATAGCAAAGGTGATGGATCTTCAATGCATTCTTTCAGAGTAAAATAAAGAAATAAAGAAAACCACACAGCTATAGAATGAGTTTTTCCAACAGAAACCACCAAGCACATCAGACAACCTTACGCCCACAGAGGAGAAGAGATTTGGTGTGTTCAAGGAGGCGGAATTGAGTAGGAAAGTAATATATTGGAAAACAAGACAAGGGAGAAAAACACAGAGAAGGGAAAAGGTATCCAAAATGAAAAGGGCAGCATTTACATGTGAATTTCAGAGATTTTGTATTTATAACTTGTATTTAAAATATAAAAATAATTCATAAAAATGCTGAAAATAAACATGGATATGCATGCTTTGAATACTTCTATCAGTAACTTATATGATTTTAGTTTATTCTTAAAATCAATTAACATTAATTCAATGCATGAAAGAATGGTTACCATAATGATCTCATTTTAGGTTAGGGGCCATGTAAGTGTTTTCCCCCCCAATTTTTTACTGGGTCAAAGAGATATCATCATAGTAAGAAAACGTTCACTCACCAGTTACTCTCACTTTTTCTCCTGCAAGTAATTTTGAGTCGCAAATACTAAAGATGCAAATCTAAAGAAAGCCTAAGCAAACATTGAAAATACAGTCCAACTCTAACTATGTCTTTGACAATGCTCATATGTATTCAATAATTCAGAAAAACTCACTAAAAGAAATGCTTGTGGGTTTTTAATATCTACACAAAATGAATTCGATTGGGAACCATGATGGGGAGTTTGTGAGCAATCTGAATTGTTTAAGTGTCACCTAGTGGTGCATTGGGTCATGTTGTTGTGTCTCAGATACCCGGCTGGTTGACCAGGCTACGTTCTTGTACCGAAATAGTTACAGGAAGAGCCCAAAGATGCATTTGAGGGTTAATGTAGTCATGACTCGTGATTCCAGTAGTATACTGTAATATGTGTTCTTTTTCGTATCAATATTTTTCTTAATATTGTTTAACACTATTAAAGTTGGCTCTGATCAGATAGTTACCCCCACAAAGCCTCTAGATTGTCCAAGTGCAGCCGGTGCTTTAGTGTTTGTGTTAGCGGAGCATTCTGGGGGAAGTAGCTTCCTCTTCTGTGCATTGTGTCACATTGGATTTGCATTTTGTTCATTCAAAAGATGGACAGCAGGCACATATTTTTTTTGTAAAGTGAAAGAGCTAATCAAAAAAAAACTTATTTCACACACACACACACACACACACACGCACACACACACACACACACACACACACACAAAAAAAATCTAAACTGGGCATTAAGACCTCCAATCTGAGTGTATCCTTAATGAGCAGAGATTGAATGAACATAAGATTGAGTGCTCGAGTGAGTTTCCTCCAGGCAAAAAGGTTTAACAGTCCAGAAACACAATTCCGGTGATTTGAAGACTAAATTGCCTCTGAAGTTTTTTAAAACAGGTGTCTAAATGTCCCACAGGAGAGAATGGAAACCTGTCTTGTGTGTACCCAGTCTGTCTTTCTAGTGTTTTCAACAGATCCCTCTAACCTTAACCAGGATTAAATGGGTAAAGATAGTGCAAGGATACATTAAATCATCAATAGAAATCTTATTCATCATGTATCATAGAAAGAGAATAATAAATTACTGACACAGAATGTACTGCAATGAAAGGTCTGATCTCCACAAAGTCTCAGGTTTGGCTCTGCATTCTGGTTAGACTTGATCTTCACAAAGTCTCAGGTTTGGCTCTGCATTCTGGTTAGACATGAAGATCTGGTTAGACTTGCTGCTGTGGACAGTTCGCTAGGCAACATTGAGAATGGATCCTTCAAACCAATGCGGCACCACAGATCTGCTGAGCTAACTATTCTTCCTACCAGCATCTAAATGAGCTTGTAACAGGGTTGCAAAATCCCAGGAGCTACCAGGATGTAAGCTTTCAAAAAAGCCATGGGTAGACAAGCTAGTGAGGAGAGGAAGAAAATCCACAGCAGCTTCTCTGAGACTGATAACACGGGTAAAACCGCATCCACTACAAACAGGCTTTCATTTAGTTTTCCCTATTTTGGCAGCGAAATCACAAAAACTATTTTCTTTCTAGGTCTTAGCTGGATTTAGCTGGATTTGGATACTTTAAACTGGTTCCAATTCTACGCAAACAGGTTTTTTAAGAATAAGAAAAAGTGTGTTTTAGAATATTTGTTTTTGTGTATGATGACCTGAACAGGACACATTAAACCATGGTTCTGCAATTGTCTGTCAATGAACATCTGCCAGGCTTGTTTTTCCAATTAGTTCTAACCATCTGTATTAGTTTGCACAATCAGGTATTGAGATCATAATGTTCAGACAAGAGATTTGGGAGTCCCATTGGGTTTGTTTCGAGGTGACACCAACACAGATTTCCCTGAAACGCTCTAAGAACTGACAGAGTTAAATGCGGAGTTTGTTATAGGTGGTGACTTTTTTGTAAAATGCATTAATGAAAATGTTCAGAAAAAATTTTACACTTTAAAACATGATTCACTTTGTTATGCTTCAGGAAAGCTTTTTCTCCATTTAAATAAATATGTTCAGAAATACTTATTTCATTTACTTAAGTAAAAAGAATCTGGTGAAAAATCTATGCAATTGCTTAGCTACAAATTACTTTTGAACTTAACCATATGGTAAAATGTAAAACTCTCAAAAATTTAAATATATTTAAATACTTTAGTTTTTTTTTCAGATTGAACACTCAAGTAATCATAACTTAGTGTGGCATACTCTTACCAGGAATGTTTCCTGGTACCGAGAGTGCCCTGACAATTATAGGGAAGTATAAGGAATTTTACCCAGAAAAACAGTTTTCTTGATGCCTTGTGGCATCATGTCTACAACAAAATACATAGTGTACTGTTGCATAATCTGTCAAAATTAAATTGTTGTATTGAAAAAACAGGACGCACAGTAATATAATATTTGGACTGAAATGTCATATTCCCCTTAATTACTGGGAAAAGTGGAATGACCGCAGAAATATGACGAAAACATAGTGGGAACATACACCAACTCCCTCAAACTAATTATAAAAGTAAAGGTACACAAGAATATTTATGATTTAGCTACAAAAAAGAAAACAATTGGTGTCTTTTGTGAGATATTTTTTCTTGCTATTGCTGAAAGAAGCGGGAGCAAAATGAAAGCATAAAAATGCCCGACATCATTCCTGAAGCATAAAAGCACCCCTCAAACAAAAACTAAAAGGTACACAAGCATATTTATCATTCTCTTTGAAACAGTAAACACTAGTGTAGAGGCAGTCAAATGTACCTTCTTATGTGGGCTGTTAAAAGCAAAACAGCCTCAATTCAAAAAAAGAAAAGTTAAACAAATAAATAAACAGAACAAATAGTAAGTTTTTGGTCCAAGGAGTGTGGACTATGGAGAAAGTCAAAGAAGAACTGGCAGTTATAGGAAGAGTAAGCAGCTGCAGGTAATTTAGTGATTTATACCACCAAAACAGTGGCAGCTGTCTCTAATATATTGGCATATGCCACTAGTTGTAGTGGCAGCTGCTATTAAATTTGGTACAACTACAGAAAGGTTTTGCTGTTTCTTTCTCTCGTTTAATCACTTGGGCATAGATAGTGATCATGAAGGAAGGCATATTTTGACTAAAACAGCTTCGCAAATCGACTAGGTAAAATATATCTAATTTGTTTATTGACATATATTCTGTAATAAAAACTAAAGAACAAAACTTTCAGGGCTCTCCTACCCCACACCTCTGTTAGTCATTTTGTATAGAATCATCTGCTAGTTGCTTTAGTGTATCTATAGAGTATTTAGTGTATATCTTTAGCATTTCACTAAAGAAGACATTTTCCATTATTTTAAATTCACTTATGAGAAACTAAAACTTAAAAAAAAAAACATTTGCGCCCTCCACACAAACACAAACTACCCCTCGATATCATGTAAATAGACAGCTGCATGAGGAGATATGTTGTACGACTCTCACTGACTTATACACAGCACTCTTTCAATCTCCCTCTCCACTCCATGCTCCGGCTGCCATCCCATAATCCTCTTACCCCCCATGTCACACTGACATACATTCCCCCGTCCCTTTCTCAGCTCCAGCGATGCGCGCTCACACCTCTGTGGCCGTATCCAGTCAATTAATCAATGTTAATGTAATACGGCCCTCATCGCACCACCATCAGTATGGCGTCATGCCACTGATCGCTTCACACCAACCGATCTGCTTACGGGAATCCAAGGTCACGGCTTACAGGTTACACGGCATTTCAGTGTGTTTACAACAATTAAAATGGACAGCGTCGAAGAGAAGGGCGACCGTGAGTTTAGGGGTGGACTCTGAGAAAACATGGGATTAATTGTCACATTATTGGATCACGTGTCACAGCTGACAGCATAAAGCAGGTAAACATTTGAACTGGTAAATCGATAGAGCAGACAGATAGAGGACACGGAAAGAGATATTTGATGGTTGTGGATAAAATGGAATGGAATGAAATGCTTTAGACGTGAACGGCTAAATTTACTCAATATGATATTCATTACGGCTAATAGAGAAAATGTAGTCAAATTTAATCAACCCCAGGGAAAAAACAAACAAAAGCATTCTCCATCTGTCTGCTCTACTGAAGATGATCCCATTCGACAGACACTCTCTGTGTGCAAATCCTGACGTGCTTGGATTGCATTTTACAGCAGCTGATGCAGCCAGAGGAATAAGAGACATTTTTTTTCTGTCTGGCACATATCTGACATAATTCTCACTGTATCGAATTACCGTGTCTCATCCATTTGCTGTTATTTTAGAGCAGATCGATGAAAAGAGGCAAACACGTGTTGACAAACACAGGCCTGCATTATAACAAGAGTGATCACTTCAACTGAATTAAATTTAAAGTCTGGTAAAAATCCTATAAAAATGCAGGACAAATGTAACTGTTTTCATGATTTACAAGGTTCTATCTGTATTTTGATACTTGTGTTGCATTATGGTACAGTCTGCAAATTGTGCTGTTGAAATAGTGTCTATCTTCTTTTTCAGTTAGTCAGTGGATAAGGTACCACTTCTTGACTAAATAACATGGTTGAATGACATGTTTCTGTGTAAATAGTATCTAAATAGAGTGTTAACAGCCAGTACCCCGTGGTATAGTGTGCAGGACTAAACAGATCAGGTACTTCTTATTTCAGAGTTCAAATCCAACCCATGACAATGTTTCTCTTTTTAAAATCACAATTGTATTGTAACATTAAACAATAGCGAAATATCAGATAAATTAATAAATGTTGAGTGAAATCACTGACATTTCTTTTTTTACATTTACAGAACTACCCATTTTAAAATCGAGAGAAAAAACTGACGAAATTCTTAGACAACCTAATCAATCAACGTTATTTGTCTGTTATTTTTCCAGCATAATTGAAAGGGCCAGTTCGATGAGCTAAATTAATGATGAGCTTTTCATGAAAAGTGTAAAGTTCGAACATAACAGTTCTAATTACAACGGATTAATTATGCTAAGAAAAAAGTCCATTATGAAATGTTTGAAATACAAGACACAGCTCACAGTAAAGGTTGAAACATAGAAGTGGAAAGCTACTTGTGAAAAAGGGCTGGTTGTCAACATTTGCATGCCAAAAACGAAACTGATTACGATGTAGAAAATTAAAACCTTTACTATGGAAGAATTTAAAATTTAATCACTCCGCACAATATTTTCATCATAATCCTCGACCCTCGACCATATTTATTTTTTTATAGTTATTTATTTATTATACTTATAAAGTATTTATTTAATTCATAACATTGCATGCATTTGTTGTTAGTGAGGGCAACTGCTTACTCATTCTATATACCTCTTAACTTCATAAATTCACTAGCAGTTGCATCAATATTATGGCCTATCTATGTCTCCTTTTTTTGCTTCTGATAAGTGTTAGTAAGCGTTTTCATGGACTCTACGGTCATAACCTAGTTAGTTAATAAAACCATGATTTTGCAGCTCATGTTATTCACTATTTGTTGTTCATGTTTCACTTCTCTAACCACTGCTTGTTTTTCTCAGGTGCTGTCCAGCAACCTGTCTGTCAAAGGATCGTAATTTTAGATTTAGGTTTATGCTGAGGAGGTGATTAGCACCAGCCCCAGTCAGAGAGGCTCCCTGGGACCTGGAGGGGTTCTTTCATAGGGAGATCTTTTCTCTGCATGTCTTTTTTACTCTTAGTTCTGTGTTTTTCCCCACATCAATAAAAAGTGTTTTGGTTGCTTATTTCATCACACAATTGGTTTAAACAGGGGTATACTTATAAATTAGACATTACTGGTCAGTTGAAATCAACACTTTTCTCTTACTAATAAATGTTGCAATGCCTAATAGAATTCTATTTCTACCCTTATAATATTATAAAATAGGAATTCCAATCTAACTCCACATGAGGCTTTTGTGACGCTGTTTTGAAGCAACTGCTAAAATATTTTGAGTGATTGATTGAGTTTGATTGCACTGTGAAAAGTGAGGAGAAAAATTCAAGAATTTTTAAAGGCATCAACACTCGTATTTGTCTAAATCTAGCATGCAATCAAATGTGAATAATTCACTATTTTGATGTATATTTATCATGTTCACACATACATGTAATTGGACATCATATCATTTTTGTCATGATGTTGGAGGGAGCAGCCTGAACTCAGATTTCTGGCCTGAACCCAGACTACTTGATGTAATTACACCCTACAATTTATCTCCTGAGAATGAAAGAGCAATTCCTGAGCAATAAAATATTCCTCTAAGCTGCTAAAGGAGAAAATGGCAAAGGGGCGTTAGAGTACAAGGTGACTTCTTTCTGTCTTCAAAGTGCACATATGCCAACTGAGGGATGAATGTTTCCATTCATCTCCTTGATTGACAGTTTTTCTCCACTTTTCCTCTCGTCTGATCTTGGATTCCCATGGCAACAACCTGACGTGGGGAGATATTCAGCACAATGCTTTGCCGTATTTAATTCAACACAATGTATTGTAAAAAGCTGCAGTGGTGAGCTTCATACCTTTGTTTTATTTTCCTATTGAAAAGCTGTTGTTTAGAGGAGGACAGAAAACAACTGATTAACACTCTAAAGCCACCCGAAACCGTGTTTTTCCCCACTTTTCAAAGGCAGGCCTTATTAATGATCATGAGGTGAAAAAATATTAGATAGGTTCAAGAAGGTTGGGATGGAAAATATTTAATATCAAAGGGTTGGTGGGTGAAATCGTGATAGAGGGAGGGGTAACGGGGAGGCAGTGGCAGACATGACATCACTCTCATATTTATGACACAGCTTCGAACCAGGCGACAAATATTGCTCTGTCCCCCATCTACTTCCCTTCATGAAAATACACTTTGTGTCACCCTTTATCATGGTCACACGGTGTTTCTAATGTGAATAGACAAGTAACTTCACTGATACAGACGGGGCCATTTCGGCCCCGCTGACCTATGTTTGTGAGTTATATGCAGCACATGGCCGATGGCTCCAAGCTTTCAGTTTTTGACAACAGCTCTTGCAATGTTGTCTCCCAATCCTCTCAGACAGTTCGGCAGGTCAAAGAGGGGTAAGAGGTTTCAATTCAGTAACAATGGCAGTTTTTTATTCCAAGGCAGGGTGCGGAGTTGTTACATTCTTACACAAAGCCTGACGTTGGCTATCACACCTTTGTATTACATTTTGAATGCCACACACCCTACAGCACTCCATGACCTTTCAGAAGAACACACATTTACTTTTCAACAGCTGTAAAAAAAGAAAAGGAGGAGTCTGTGCCTCTTTACACTATAGTTAAACATTTGAACTTTTTCGCACAGAAACGTTAAGTACTTCCAAATGTATTGAGGGTAAAAGACATAGAGAAGGGTGAAAGATTTATATTCAATTTCTACTTTTGGATTTGAATAAGATCATATTTCACAATAACAATTTATACAATATAAAGTATTATCATATAAGAGTAAAATAGAAAATATATTGTAAAACAAACTAATCAACTATAATTGCATTATATTTACAATTATGCATTTGGCAGACACTTTTGTCCAAAGCGACTTACAGCAGGGGAGAAACAATATGCTATTTTTACGCAGTCAAAGTCTATCTCAGCTTGCTCATAATAGAAGTTGTATCAGCTGATCCATAGCAATAAGAAAATAAAGAGAGAAGAGGAAACAAATTTTTTTTATTGTAAATGTTCCCTGAAGAGAAGAGTTTCAGTTTCTTTTTGAAAGCTGTTGGTCCAAACTCAACATGTCTACATTACTGACTTTAAGGCCCTCATATAAATCTTCTCTATGTCTTGTTCTCTTTGTCCTGTAAAAGCATCTGAAATGTATAAAGTTCAATATATATTTAGAGTTAACCTTAAGTATGCCTGGTAAGAATGCATTCACTTTTATGATTCTATTTAAACTGTCAAAAATGATTATCTTCAAATCTTTTGTATTTAACCTAACAAACTTTTCACATGTTTTTTTCGTGTAGGGAACAATCGGTTTGTTTTATTTAATTTCAGAGATTTTGGAGTCATTTGCATACTTTTAATAGGGCTGTTATAAATGTAAGAGTAGAAAAATCATCAGTAAGGCTCCAAGTCTCCACATAAAGACAACATAAAAATAAAAAACCTAAGCCTAAAGGTTAATTAAACACAATTTTAATCATGCAAGATGCACAAAAGGTCTTTACTATAACAACCATAGACCTCAAGGTCTAAAATAATACCATTTGTTCATCCTAAAAGTTTTCAAAAACTTCACATTCTTACAAATACAGTTGTGCATGTCATTTTGTTTATCCCTGCCCTCATTCCTGTACACAATTAAGCACAAACAAAGACAGAATGATGAGAGAAAAAGTAGGAGATAAAGGATGAGGTGCAGACAAATGCAGAGAAAGAGAGAGAGAGCGAGGGAAAGTCAGTCGTGGCTGTATTCTCAGGCTCATTCCATTTGCATCAGTGATTTAGCAGCCTTTCCAAAGTCTGCGACAAGCGTGCTCTCATTAATTAAAGTCCCTCGCTTTTCTCCCACGTCTGCATGCACTGGGTACTGCGGACTTATTCTAAATAAATTTCCACATAGCCATAAAACCTGTCCCTCAGGATTATCCCATAGCACCCCCACTCTCCATTCCTCTTCCCTTCTTGTGATCTCTCTCACTTTCTTCATCAAACTTTACCCTCATATTTCTGAGTTTTTCTGGTGATTGGTGCAAAAGAACCTGTACTTACTTTATTGGTGTTCTTTATTATTTAATATAAATGCCTTGTTAGATTTTTCTCAATATTGTAAATTACATACTATAAGCTTGTATCAGATTAACTTGGTTTATTGTTTAGATATTTGATGCATTTAACAGTATGGCTTTTTAAATTACGGGTTGAAGAAAGTGAAACTATTGTGGGGAATTTTGCAAGAGGTGGACATTTTTTAGAGTAAAAGTATGGTGAAGCAACTCTGGACCATTCTGCTCTGCTCACACTTGGTAACAAAAAAAGTGGAATGCTTAAACCCTCTTAATCAATGTCATATAACACGTGATGGGCTTAATTTTACATTAAAAATTATTATTTTTTATAGCGTAAGTAAATCAGAAATCAAAACAATGACAATACATGAAATGAAGATGAAAAGACAAATAATGTGCCAAAATGAAATAAAATGATGGCATTCCTATCAAATTCAAGAATGTGTAGTGAACTTGATTATATCAAGAATTAACTGACAACATCTCTTTAAAAGTGCTACTTGAAATGTTGTTTAATTATCTGAAAGACGAAAATTAATGTATATAAATATCTAAGAGAATAAAAGTTAATGTGTATGGTTCTGAAAAAATAAAGTAAACAGTTCTGAATTGGAAATATGGAATTGTATTAAATAAACTTAAATTTCATTCAAGTGGGAGTCTGTATGTGCTTAACAAGCTCAATCTAAAAAATATTTTGTAACAAAACAGTAATGACGTTAAGTTATTAAATTAAAAATTGATGAAAGACCATAGCTCAGGCCCATTTCAAGGGTCAGACTCACAAACCGGTTAAAAACTGAGTGTTTTTTTAACCATATTTAAAATAGTCAAAATAATCATATCAGCATGTGAAAAAGTGAGCAGACTGAAAATGACTAACCGAGTGAGAAATTAGAATAAAGTGAAATCAAGATGGTAAAAACTAGAGTTAATTTGCCTCTGTTCCAAATTCCTTCTCTAGAAGTTACTTTAAAATGGATCCTCTTTAAATAGTGAAATACTACATTTATTACAATAACAAGATTTTGGGGAAGAATTGACAGTATTGATTATGACAGAGAGCCTCATAGATATATTAACTCCATTGAAAATTATTCATACTATATTTAGAGTGTATTTGGTCCTAATCTGGACATAGTTCCTTTTATTCTCAAGATTTTACTTTGTGTTTTCCACTATAGAAAGCTAAACACATTCAGTTATTTTCTCTCTTGTGCTAATCTTTTCTTCTTCTTTCTGACCTGTGTCCTTTTCCAACCTTCCCTGCAGACACGCTATTATTTATTTCATCCAGACAAGCAATTGGTCACTCATCCTATACTCACTGTTAGGAGTGTACTGTATATATGAGCGTGTCGATGTGTTTTTGCAGTGAGATGACTCTGAAATTGATGGTGAGGACATCTAGAGAGGCTGACATATGAGTCCAAGGAGACCGAAGCAACTCTCTAACCTCTCACCTCAAGTCACCAACTCAGCAATTCACACCCAAACACACATGATAATTCGCAGGTGGATGACCATAGCATTTATTTGCCAATTGCTCACCCATCTGTGTAAGTTTGTGTAAAAGACAGGAGCATGTTTAAAATGCATCAACAGAGCAAACTGCTATGGCAGGGCTTTTTGTTCAAGTCCCCATGGGGCAACAGTCACCAATGAGTCAGCAGCTAGTCGGATTTACAGCACATTGATTAAATTAGCATTCGTTCCAGCAGCAGAATATCAACTCATTTGACCAGCCTTGTCCTCCCACCCTCGCAAACTCACAACACACAAACAACTCACATACACATTCCATCTAAAGTCCAGTCACGAGTCGGCCATCCTGAATCAGTGGCCCTTGTCCCCTCCTCCATCCCCTTTTGGCCCACAGCAGCCACGCCCTTCTGTGACCTAGGAATTATTTATTTCCTCAAGACAGGGAGCAAAAATTGACTTTGTAGCATGGGAATAAAAAATGGACCTTAAGGAGACAGATGCGAGAAATGTATCTCTTTTTGTAGGTCAGTGCCCAAGACCAAGCCCCAGCTGAAATCAAATATTGACGGCAAGCCGCGGTGGAAGATAAGCCCGAATATGAGAGAGGCCCTGAGGGTGAAACTCGGCTTGCTGACCTGCTTCTCTGTGATATGCACCAGGCCAATTACGCATTTTCTGCTCAATTAATTTGCCAGGAGAAATCATATCAATTAGAAGGAAAAATAACAACACACCCTTTGTGTGATTCCACTGAGCAAAAACTCATTTCCCAATTTTCTCCTGTGGAAAAAAAAGTAAATACGAGCTGCCCTGATGGCTTTTTCTAAAGCAGTATTTATATATGAATATTTAATCAATTAATGAAAGCCCTTTGCTGAGATCGCCTGTAGCGTATCACAAAGTCCTTGTTTGAATAGAGCTCAAGAGATTATTACTGAAGAAATGCTTTGTGTTTGGTAGTCCTTCAAAAGAAAAGAAGAACAAAGGGAAAAGATAGCCTTGCAGTTAGATTAGTGGCTCAAATTAAAAACATGAGAATATGAAAGTTGAGTTGAGGGATTGTAGGTTTACTAGTTGAAGGAAAATGAAATTTGATTATTATCCCCTAATTTCAACGACAAAGTTAGTATCAAAATTCAGACCCACACCCTTACTTATTGACAAAGTATGTGTTTTTTGTTTCTAATTTCACTTGTCCCTCACTCTGCACAATAATCTCCTCCACCTGCCTGCCTCATCACCTCAAGCCCCTTATAATAGCTATTTTCATGATATTTAAGGCATCCTACAGCATCTATTATATCTATCTATCTATATAACATCTAACATCAAATGTGTATGGATAACTACTTATCTACCTACAACTCGTGAGCTGTCAGGTCCCAGAACTGGGCACCTGATGAGCAGCGAGGTGTAACACCTGAAATCTCTGCATTCCGACCTGAACACCTTCCTTTTCTCCAGCGTTTACATGTCTGGTTTCCTTGTCGTCACTTGATCATCATTTCCTCACCTTTATTTGGATCCATCACTTCCACTCCTCATGGGCACTTCTCACCTCCACTCCTCTCTGAGGACTACACTACTGAGCACTCTACGATCTCCAGTCTCTAGTGCGATGGCAAATCATTTAAAGTAATTTTGTCCCTGTTTTGCACTCTGTGCCTTTTTTGCTTTGTAGGGGAGAGTAATCCCCAACCCCCCGGGGTGCTCGGGACTGGTCTGTCAATAAATTGTTACTGGATCACCAGAGAAATACTACTATTTCCCCTGCAACTATAATCTGTGTTTGAACACTCTTCTGTTAAAAAAAATCTTTTATTTTGAAAAATGACCGGATTCTCTCAGTTATATCTCAGCAAGGTTTCTCAGGTTAGTGTCGTTAGTGCAATGGTACGAGGAAGCTGGTGATAAAGTTGCATATGATTAAATTATTAATTCACGTTCATTATTATATTTCCAATAAAAACAATACTTACTGATCCGCTGAAAAAAAAAGGTTGGGGACCACTGCTCTAGATAATAATCTTTGCTGTGAAATATGGTCAGAAGAGGCCATTGTCAGAGTTATAGAAATTATAAGGGATTATTGGATACCATGTCTTGCTATTTGTTTCCAGACAATCATTTAGGATTGTATTGACTTCTCACTGTACTTTTGGTCGGTGTTTTGAGATCTTATGTTTGTGAATAACCACTTGTATCCAGCAAGCCATTGCATTCCGCTTCCAGATTATGACAGTTTGGTTCCATTTAAAGGCAAGGGAAATAAAGGGGTTACTTGGTTCTTTCTCTGAGAACAAACCACCATTCAATTGCAACCCTTTTTGAAGAGTTTTTGAGCAGGCGGGAGGATTTGAGCAGTGTTACCAATCAGACCTATCCCAAGCTCCCCTAATCCAGCAAGGGTTTAAACACACTTCAGACCTCACAAACAGACTTACCTTCATTAGGGTTTGTAGCACCTTACAAGGACAGCCTGTATTTTAAACTCAAAGCAAGGTTATTTCATATCTTTGTTGAAAGGAATGACTGATTTTTCATTCTTGTCATCAAAAAATCTGGCCTGCTCCTCCCAAATCAATTTAGACCCAGAAATGTGATTAAAAAACATTTGAGCTATGCTTCCATTCACAGTTGATGCATCTCTCGGCATGTCATCTGTGTCCGGCTTTTAAAATGAATTACAGTGTCAAAACCGTTTAATCAGATTCCTGAAATCACTACTAGAATAACACAGTAACAGTGCAAGACTGTTTTTCTATTTTTGTTCCTTAACGCTACAAACTGACAGCAGCAGTCTAGGCTGTCAAGACATAAAAGGCTAAAGTCAGAATCTGAGGCAGAGGTGAGTAAGGAAGCAAGACGCTGATGGTGCAGCTGACATTAGTTATTGATTTTGACGTCCGCTGCAGATGAAACTTCTGGCATGAATCTTCACGCATGGCTAAGGTGATGCTCAATGATCCTTAATGTTCTCATAACGGTCAGGGAAAATAGATTTCGGATAAACGATATGAGCCGTCCATCGTTTATGAATTTTGTTTTGTCTATTTGTCTAACTTGCTCTCTGATTGATGGCCTGGCTTTTTCCTGTGTCTCCTGCCTCCATTCTGGCTGACCTGAGGAAGAGTGGCTCAGCTGCCAAAGAGAAGGCACAAGAGGGGTGGACAGGAGCACAGCTGCCAAAGGGACATATGTCGAGATTCCACAGGGGACTGTGATGACATGCAGGGGCTTGACTCTTTAAATGACTGGCAGGACAACAAAAATGGCTCAAAACCACAAGCTTCATGGTAATACTTACTTGGAATCTAAAAATAGATCAGATTGTCTAAAAGGAAAAAGACAAAATAATTACGCTGAAAAAACGAAGAGGTAAAAACGTGAGTTAATTGAAGACAACATCAATGTCTTTTAATGTTAACACAATTTGAATTTCTCTGGTAAATGATTACTTTAATAGACCTTTCGGAAATCAACTTGCTCTTATCTGTGACTGTTGGTAAATAGCAGTTCCCGTATTAAATCTGCCGGGCTAATCGGGTTGCTGAACATGCAGACAGGGGAACGGTTAAGGTCTAGTGCAGATCTATTGAATTTTTTTGTGCACTCGGGCAAGTCCCTAACAAAATCTATCACACCAGGGATTTAAAAAAATATTCCTAGCAGTGCAGGAGCCTCGTTCATCATGTTTCAGGTGATAAGCAGGGAGGCGTCACCAGCATGGGTAGGCTAGAAGTTATGTAGGCTAAAAGGGACGGAGCCTTAACATTGATTTCTTTAGATCCTGAAATTCCTTGTTTTAACAAGTAGAGTGTATTCACCTTTCATGCAACCTAGACACTTTTTGTCTATCAGGATGCGACCTTGGCTTGAATACTGGATTGCATGCTAATGTTCGTTTAGTATGCAGGTATCAAAACGGTGCTGTGCATATCAATCCGAGCTTTAGATGGATAATGGCTGGCAAAGGTTGCCAGAGCAACATAGAACAGTCTTAAGAAACGTCTCTTGTATTTGGTTGTCAGGTTAATTGACAGATTATTTCCTTCTGTCAATGTCCATTTGCCTCCATTTTAATCACTCAATACCTTCTTTTGTCTCGTCTGGTCCATTTTTGACCTGATTCAAGTCTCTACAACCTCATCAGTTTAATCTTGTCCTAATGTCTGTGCTGCATCCTGGACCAGATGTGTTTTAATGTTGTTATTGCTATAACAACGCCTAGAGCATACCAGCTCTGCCCAATGTCAACAGTTGATATACTTTTCTCCGTATCCTAGTTATTGCCTCTGAGAGGCCCATCTTCCTGACCCTGCCCATAACACAATTAAAAAACCCACATTAGGCAGAATGAAGAAGAGTCTGATTTGATTAGGAGGGAGCTGATGAAGGCCAAAGGCTTTCAACAGGCACAAGCTCCACCTTGTGTCACCTTTATAAGGTTTAGGGTCAGAATGAATTTGGATTAGAGAAAAGAGGTAAGTATAATTTTTTTTCTTCTTATAGGCAGATGTTTCTAACTGCAAGTTAACTAGTTGTTAAACTAGTTGTTAAAATTAGGTTTTTTTGTACTGTAAATTAGATTATTGTATATTTAGCATAAATACACCACAATAAAAAAATTAAACACGAAGGGTTGAAGTACACCAGGCTTAAAATTTTGGGATCAAGTGGATGCTGCGCTCAGGTGCTGAATTTAATTGTTTGATTGAGTTTAATTGTCATCTTGTTGGTTAGCAAGTAGGACACGTAAGATGTAGCTGTGCATCACTGGTTTGAAATCTGAACCTGTATTTCTTTGCTGGTCCCTCTCCTCTTTTTCCATGTTCACTTCCTGTCAAAATCTTGTGTCCTATCACAACGAATGCAAAATTGCCCATAAAGATAATCTATTCAAAAACAACACAGTTTGAGTGTTTAGATAAGAGCTATATACAGTAAACGTCTTTGATTATAATTAAAATTATACTTCAATTGTTTTTCCTGAAATATTAGTTAATTAATTAATGTATCCAGTCACAAAGTAGTGTATTGTAATATGCTATAACACACAAACTAGTTTCCACCTTAAGCTGGACAAAAGGCACAGTTAACATTTACATATTTCCAGTGAATCACACGCAAGGAGCAGTTCATTATCCGAGCGCTTGAGGCTGTCTCCACAAGTGAGAAGGTTAAAATGGCCAACCTTATAGCTCAAAAACATGCTTAAACCCTTGGCTTTTTAAGGTTTATTGATGAATAGTTCTTGAGTTTACCTCTCAGGGGAGAATTGTTTATTAGTCATTTATTTAAATTGTATTAAGATTCAAAACTGTGCATAATTAATGATTGAGCTACTAGAGTGAGTGCCACTTACCAGTGCTTAGGTTTGTTCTGTTTAGTTAAATGTCACCATTATATTTAATTTGACTTTTGGTAACCCTTTTGGAAAATGCATTAAAATTATTTTTGGCCATTATTATAAGGGCACTCCCTTTGTGTTCTAGAGATAATGAAGGGGGATGCTACATCCCTAGAGTAGTTAAGAGTGCTCAAGTTCCTTGTTTTTCATGCATCTGTTTCAGATGACTGTTGGACAATTCCATGTCAAGGTGTTTGGACAAGACCCCTGGGGAAGAACACAGAGCATGCCGTATAGTCCTCGGCTGGTTAGTCAACCCTCTGCTCACCTAGCAGAATGAAAGACATTATATGGATAGACAAACCAATGAATTATAAACCCAAACTGAAGTTATAAAAATAAATGTTGCTTAAAAGGTTTGATCAATACAATACAGGATTAGAAACACTAATCCAAGTTTTAAATAATTTAATGACTTTTTAAAGTAGTTTATAAAGGGAATTTAAAGAAGAATGTATTTAATTTATCCTGATACAAATGTCTTACAAAGTATGAAACGTGAAAAAGTTGCGATTCCATTGTTATTTGAAGAACTAAAAGAGGTTGAATCAAAGCTTCAAATGTTAAAGTTTCACACTGGTGGCTTAAACCAAAATTAAATGTATTTATGAATATAATTCTGTTGCATGCATGTCTGTGATGACCCAATCCACCAAATAATATCAAATTGCCCATTTGCAACCCTTTGGTAGTGACATATTGCCAAGAAGGAAATGGCCAATTACCCAGATCTAAACTAGACATTCTGTCTGCTAAAACCTATGTGTGACGCCATGCTTATGTTACACAAACATATATACTTATGAATGATCACAGGTCAACAATCAAACATTTCATTCTATGAAGAACTGCAACCAACCAATTCACCTAAAACATGATTTTAGACTGCGTGTGTGGCGGTATAAAAGTGAAATCCTGCCAAGAAAACTCTTTCATTTAGATTTATCCACTAGATTACTTTAGATTTATCTACTCAAGTTCAACTTCAGTTATGTACTGGGGCTGAACTGAAGACTCAACTAAAACTTACAAAAAGATCATCTTGATAAAACTTGCACAAAATATACAAGGACAAAGAGGTAAATTACAAACATTCTTTCGATAGTGAAAGGTGAAGGTCAGGAGGATTACATTGCACCTCTTGAGATGTTGTCAAGGAGGGATTTATTGGCAGGGGTACTCTAAGATTAATCCGAATGGCTGAAATGTTACTTTTGATCAATACAAATCTCCAGCATATCAAAAAATGGAGCTGTGTTCGTGTCTATGTGCTCCCCCTCTCGACTGCTCTCCACTAGTTCACATGCGAGGGGGGAATAAATTAAGATTGTGGATATCGGTAAATGGAAAAGAAATCCATTTATTTGCAGAGGCCTGGAGGCACACCTTCTCACTCTGGCTGGACAGATTAAACTCTCACATCCCCCCAGTGCGATCACAGCTCCTACTGTGGACCCTGGCTCCATCTACACCATGCTCATGAGAACCCACACATCTTAACCCTTCACCTTCCTTCTTGCTCATCCTTGAAAGCAGCTTTGGGAATCCATCATCCTGCCCCATAACTAAATCCACAGGCCATGGATCAGATTTTTCCCAACTAGGAGGATTTCACCTGTCAAGGCTTCTTTACAGCAGTTTGTTCTAAGCCACAGCAGGACAACAAACGTACACTACTGTCACAGTTTCTTCTTTTATTATGATAGCAACGCACCGTAGAATTCTGTCCATACCCTTCACCTCTTAGGACAGTGTGATCCTTATACAGAGCATGCAAAGGATTGGTTGCGGTGATGATTCATGCCTCTCTATTATCAGTCCTGGCAAGGAGGTGCAGGAGCTTTTCTTAAGCACCCGAGGGGAATGTCTGTCTTGTCGGAGAGTTGACTTCCATTTCCCTTTCTTTATCGCACCAGTGGTCAGCTGATTGAGATGATCTCTCCTGCTCGCTCACTCTATTTTTTTTTCAAATCCCCCTCCAGAGGGAGCCACCAGTGTTGAGGCTTAACAGCTCCCCCAACTCACATCCTTCCCCTCCCTTGTTGCTAGCCTCTCCTGGGGACAGGAGCTTGAAGGTACAACATATAATTCTGGCATCCTGACCAAATAAGATAAGGGAGTCAGCACACATGCTCATCAACTGCTAAGCTCTATCAAATATTCATAGGCCTTGACGGACCCTACAGTAAAATGGCCAATTTACCAGACTACAAATGACACATAGAATGTGGCGGATATGCTCCAGCTTGCTGGATGTCCGCTAGGGTTCTGACTGAAAGGGCAGTCTAACTCAGATTACGAAGGTTTTACATACTGTTGGCATGGACTTGTTGGGATTTGGGATTTGTTGATAGTGTTAGAGTGATTGTGAAAATAAAAGAGAGCTGGCGACAGTGGTGTGGCAGATGATAGAGAAGGATTAGAGCATGGAATGGTCAGTGCCAGCAGGCTTTACCGGCAGGTTAATATTTCCAAGACAGTCTTGTGGCCTCCATTCTGTCACAGGTGCAATCAGTACAAAAACAAAGAGTACGATTTTGCATTTGCATTCAAACTGAATTATAAAGTTGTTTTTCCGATTCGCTTCAATCACTATGGAATTTTACAATTGTATCCTTAATTTGAGGAAAAGTTTGAATCTTACCTCTGAATTAAACCGCGATGAATTATTACACAATGGGACACAACAGTATATCGATGACAGCTTGTATCTATATCTCGAAATTTATTTCAAAAAAAGAGTTTGAGATATAGATCAAAGATAAAATGTAGCAATAAAATGTAATACTGCAAATCTGACTAAATCAACACCTACTCATGATCACAAAAACAAACAAACCTGACATCAGAAGCGCGTTTACTGCAGAAGTACATATGCAGTGGGTCATGCATGGAGTCTATTGGATAGCAGAAAAGCAACAAAAAATTATTACTAATCATATTATGACAGCCTATATAACTGCTTATATATACTGCTTCACAGGTTTAAACAATACACAGAAACATTAATTAAAGTTAAAAGTAATTTAAATAAGAAGAATGAAACAATTGACCAATGACAACCATTTTTTAACAGTCAATGATAAAGTACATATATAAAATATGTAAAATAGCCTTATAAAGTATAAAACATACTTAATAGCCATTGTTATAATCAAAGGATTCAACTTGAAAAGTTGGTTGTTTGAATCTAGATTAGACTTATGGATCTAATTCCAGTTTGTTATAAAAGAAATAGCAAGTATGAGATGATAATCTCATCTAAATCAGCTCATTGAAAGAAATAAAAGTCCAAATTTACAGATCTAGGTTTAAATAGTGTCAATTAAACTAAATAAACCTTTAAATTATTGATGAAAATTAATGATCAGCCAAGTGTATAATTATATGTTGGACAAGTGTGGCTTCTGTGAATTGCCATTCGTATAAGAACCTCCTCTTTGACAGACTATACTTTATTTCTTCTTCCTTAGAGCTTTATATCTAATTTAAAAGATGGTTCAAAACGCTGTACATTGAATCAGTCTGACTGTTTTTATCACATGGCAAAATCACTGCTAATATAATTCATCAGGTATAGGAGCCCATTTGCAATGCATAAGGGTGAATGATTGAGGCATAAACGGTCCATGCTCTTAAAATGTAACAGTCTACTGGCAGAGCTGGAGAATTATCTGCAGAGAAGCACAGAGGGTCCATTGGTATAACTCAGTAGTGTTGTAGAGCCTATGCAGCAGAGCCTTGAGCAGTTTCAATCCACAAACGCAGGCGCACACATCACACCAAAAAGCCTCAGAGGTCCTCGCTAAAATGTATAAATTGTCACTGCATTTTTTCCCTATCTTTATTGATGCCATATATATTCCAACAGCTACATTGTAGTCCTTAAGATTCTACCCCTTGCCTTGGGAGAGAAAGCAGGATGAAGAGAGAGAGGGAAACTTGTGTTAATACATTACAAGAGTGAAGTAATTCACCAGAGTGTTCATAAAATAAGTGCTTGTAAACTACAATTCTGTCATGCTTGAGCAAGTCCTTCTAGAGCCGCCACAAACTTGAGGCAGGGCAGTGAGGGCAATATGTAGTCATGGTGTTTGATCTGTCAAAATATGGTTGTTCTGTGTTGCAGATCTGTTGCGTAATGTTGTATCTATTTATTTGTCTGATTATTGAGATGATTGTGTAAATGATTGTTGAGATTTCATTCATCTTAATGTTGTGTTTAAAGGCTCTGAGGTAGGAATAGTGGTTGCTGAAAATGTTATTACTGTATCCATCCCAAGAAACCAAATCGCTGTAAAAAATAAAAATAAAAAATGATCAAAACGTTTTTTTGTTTTGGGGCTTTTTTGGTGATGTTTACATACAAATTATTCCTGTCTTGATCTTGTGACATGTAGTGTAATTAGAGATTCTATAGCACTCATTGACCAATGACACGCTCTGTTATTTTTGGTCTCGTCCAATATTTCAGGGAAGAATGGTTATTTATTTAAAAAAACATTTACCATCATTGAAAAGGAATGTGCACAATGTTTTATTTTTATCATGACCTGTGTTTCCTAGAATTTTTTGGGATTTTTAAACAATTTTTTGTGTAAAAGGTGCTTCTGTGAAAAATCACTTATTTTAACTTAAGTGAACTTTTAAATTCACTAAAGTTACTATTTGTTTTTCCTTACATTAAATGTATCTATATCTCTTATTATATCTTTATGAAATTGTTGTCCTATACGCTCTGATGCATGGAAACAACATGAAAGAAGGGAGAGACAAACTACCAAATACAGTAGAGGCATGTTGAATGCCTTGACCTTGTGCACAAAAACATTGCTTTTACTTAAGTCACACAAGCTTAAGCACACTACATACACATGACTGCAGCGTCAGTGACCAGACTGGGAAATTAGGTCACCTTGATAGAGAATGATTGGCAATACAAGAAGAGACAACAAGCCATCAGACAAAGTACACCACAGTGGGAAATCAGCAGAGGGGAGACTTTAGAGAGTAAATCTCCCTTGTCCCTGTGCAGAGAGAGAGAGAGAGAGAGGAGAGAGAGAGAGAGAGAAGGAGAGAGAGAGAGAGAGAAAGAGAGAGAGAGAGACAGAGAGAGAGAGAGAGAGAGAGAGAGAGAGAGAGAGAGAGATATGAGAGCGAGAGAGACAGAGAGAGAGAGAGAGAGAGAGAGAGAGAGAGAGAGAGAGAGAGAGAGAGAGAGAGAGAGAGAGAGAGAGAGAGAGAGAGAGAAAGAGAGAGAGAGAGAGAGAGGAGAGAGAGAGAGAGAGAGAGAGAGGAGAGAGAGAGATGAGAGAGAGAGAGAGAGTAGTTTAAATAATGACACTGAAGAAATTAACTTAGTTAAGAAACCGGGACAACTAGATCAGTGAAAGAAGGAACTGATGAAGACTGAGGCAAAGATATCCTCTTGGCAAAGCTGAAGTTTGTCAGAGGTAGATTGTTTGTGTCATCAAAAATGGTTCACTTCAATCACAAAACAACCAGATTATCCTCTGAAGACGAAAGCAGCGTGTGCCCAGTTTGACGTTCATAACAGCTTAGTTGTGTTAAGAGGTCGAGAAGAAGGAATGCAGTTACAATGGCATGAGTGTGTAAGAGCGGAGAAATTCTTCATGTAGAGAAGGATCTGCATGATAGCTGTGAACTGCATTTTAATTAGCTCAAATGGCATTTGCAGTCTGAACGGAAGCGTCCATCCACACAATGCAAATAAAATGCATTAATTCCTTCTATGCTAATTTTATGAAGCAATCAGTGTATTTTCCATATTGCATATTTATGAAGTAAATGGCTCTCATTATTGTAAGTATAAACAACTTTTATATACGTATAAATTTTACATTGATTGATGGAATTTTCTAGGCTGCATTATTAAACAAAATTCAGTTAAAATTGTGGCAATTCAAATCAACTTTAGTAAATGACATAGTTATATCAAATCTTTTATTCTGCAAATTATTTGTAGCAAACAGTTTTAATTAATGACTTAAGTAATTCCATTTAAACTTAGTTTTACAGTCAGTCTGTGGAGAAAGGGATAATCTTAAAATATAGCTACGCTTTTCCAAAATGTAACAAAAAAATGTGTAAAATGTAGTTTTTCTCCCATCTGTAAAATAAATAAATTAAATAAATATTCAGGATCCCATTGAGTATTGAAAAATGAATTACAACATATTTTGGGGGGACAAAATCTGTCTGCTGCTGTCTGTTCGTTCACTCTGCCTCTCTTTCAGTTGAAACAAGGATCTCCAGGATTAGGCAGCCAATCGATGCTGAAGTCCATATTCTGCTAGAGAGTTGGGAGAAATTTTCACATGTGAGTAACTGGCAGACCATCCATTACCCATAAATGTTTGCGTGGGCAATTGTGTGCACATCACACCTACAGCCATATTACAAGAGGCCAGGCAGTATTAATTGAGGTATTGAGAGAATGTCATTACCCTGGTAATAACTCAACAGCGTAAATGGTTGTGGCAAAAATGGCTGCGCCTCATTAGCCCCATATTTCAATGCTTAACAAACATGTAATTGAGTGTAAATGTATTTGCCTATTGATGAGTCCATTGCCAGCTACAAGAGTTTTCCCTGGCTTGAGAAAGGAAAAACATTTTAACGAACAGAAAATTGCTGATGAAAATGTCATGTGACTTTCTCGAAAACCATTACTTCATGAACTTCATCAGTTATAAATGAAATAATCCAATTTATTAGACATTGTATCGTCTTGTATGAAAATGCATTGGAATAACTATCATGTTTTAAGGATGTCTGCTCCAATTAGCTCCAAATAGAGCCATGAGCGGAGTAGAACTTGTGCCAAAAGGCCCAGCGGCCCTGGCAGATGCTGGCCGTTTAAAAGCACATTTCTTTCTGTCTATGAGGAACCATGACTACCAGGTTGGATCTGGCTCAACATCTTCACTGTTTATTTGTTCTCCATTACCTTTTATTTACAGGCTGATTCTTTCACTTGGCAAGAGATGGGCTATTATTCAGCTCAAGAAACATTGTGGTTTATTTCTTTCCCTTATGTTGAGCTCACTCTTTCATTCAAAAACACTCCAGAACTTGCTCTAGGGTAGGGCTCCTCTTGATTATCTTTGATTTCTCTCAAGGAAGACCATGTAAATTAAGTGCTAGAAGGGAAGACCTTTTTCAGAACTTCATACTAAGCACAAGATATCAACAAGACAATATGTGTCAAGGAGATCAGTTAACAAATCAGAAAAGGCCATGGTGTGGAGTAAAATAAAGTAATAAGAATACTGAACAGTTAGATATCAATATACTCAAGCAATATACATTCCCATAGAATTTACTTCACATAACTCCTGTTCAATCTCATTGTTTGCTGCCTGCTAGCTTCCATTGCCTCTGAGCCACCTCAGATACACTCTTTTATCCTTGGAATCACTACTTTAGATAATTGGAAAGTATCTTTCAAATGGACTCATGGATTTTCAATTGGAATTATTCCAGAGAACCCCTTTTATTCTTGTTTTACTAAAGAGACTTGCATACATCTGATTGTTCTGGGAGAGTCGATTTTTCCTTGTTTCCTTTTCAAGGTGTTACACTACCCCCTTTTTCTAGGCAAATAACATATACAATATAAACCTGAACACTGAAATAAAGGTAAGTTTGTATGTTTATCTGTAGTTGTTTGTGAGAAATACATTGGTCTCTGCAAGCACTCTGTAACACATTAGTAAATTTTTCTAAGTGACTTCAGTTGCTCAGTTAAACAATCCCAGAAACGTAAAAAAAATCCAGCAACAAAAGTAGCATTGTACCAAAACTAAATTTTAAAATGCATTATAAAAACATGCCTCAATAAAATACAATCACTAGATAACTTCTGAGTGCAAACAAGAACTTCAAGAAATTTGACCTTGAAAAGCAACCACGACACAGTAAAATTAGTTTAAAAATAGTTAGCCGGCTTTACAGATTTTAGAAAATGAGAAAATGTGGTATGAAACTTAGCTTTAAGTCTAAGGAACATCTCTATCTCTTCATCCAGTCAGGTGGAGAGTCTCGGGTCATCTTCAATCCAACTCTTTTCTTTTAATGCTCATATAAATGTCATCCCCGCACAGCTTTTTTCCACATCAGAAATATGTATTGATTTGCATCTCACTCACCCAGACTACTGCTGTTTTAATTAACTTTTTTGTTACCTAACATTCAGATTTTTGTAATGCTCCGCTAGCAAAATCTTTGCACAGACTTAATTAAAATCCTTCCTCTGATCATATCACTCCAGTGATGCAACATTTCCACTGGTCACCAATTCAAACTGCTTTTACTGACATATGAGTCTCTCCGTTCTTCAGCTTCTTCCTGTGCCAGAACTCATTTAACTTCACCCTCCTTTTTGGTTTCTCAGATCTGGTTCTCAACACAATCTTAAGATTATCACTGGGATCTCAAGCTTTTAGTGCAGAAGCCCCATCCTCTGAACCAAGTTACCAGCCAATGTAAGGAATAGACCAAACTTAAAGAGTTTAAAGATGGGAGAGCAAGCGTTTCATCTCTCACACCACCTTCAACTCGGTGGATCTGGGGATCAAACCGGCAACCTTCTGATCACAAGTCGATCTCGCCCATAAAATGGTTAAAAAGCACATGGTGTACATATATACAATTTTTGCCAAAATGATAGAGTGGTTGCTTTGTTTCAAAGTCAAATCTTACGACGTTCGAGAAGAAGGTGAGCAGCGTTATGCGTTTCTTTCAAGAGAATTGCTTGCAGGCAAAGCTTATAGCTTATCTGTGTCTTCATTTGTTCTTTGTGGAGTAACGTTATAAGAAGCTGGAATCAAATTTTCACCCGAGACTCAGAAGCCTGAACATTCTCACCAGTCACAAGCTTCTCTGGTGAGTTCAACTCAAACTCTTTATTTGATCATGAGCAGCTTCACTTGTACTTTAAAGGATATTTGTTGATTTATGTTATGTTGATTGTACTCTGTTTATTGGTTGTGATTTCTCTCATAATGAAAAGCAAAACCGCTCCAGTTAGAGCTCATTGAGCCGCTCCATAAACTGTGTAGAGGAGGGGTTTAGTACGAACAATTTGCTAAACAAATAATTATGGGAATCTCAACCAAATCCGGGAAAATTAAATGCATATTATAGGAAAACTAAAGCTTTTTTCGGTCTTGCATGCATGTCTATCTGTTGTTGGAGACCTTCAAAATCCCATTAAGGGCACTTACAGCAAATATGTAATATGTTTATGATGGTTGTCACGGAGTCTAACCTCGGCACTCACTCCTCTGGCCACCAGAGGGTACTAACTCCTGCGTCTCCATCTACACCACACTACATTCTCCATACACCTCTGGGGCGCCTTGATTATACACCCAGCTGAAGAACATTGGTAGCACTATTTAAAGAGACTGATTCCCGTTGTTCGAGGCGAAGTCTTGTTTGTACCTCTACTGCAATTCTGAGCGATTACCCTGTTTGCCTGTTCTCCGATAACGATCTTTGCTGCCTGTCCTGACTACCCGCCTGTTCCTTGACTACGTTGTTAATAAAAGCCTGCAAATGGATCCCAACTCGAGTGATGTTTCGTTACAATGGTAACCCATGATTAAACTTCTTTTCTGTGAAGATTGGATGATGTTATGTCATGTTTTTTTCTATTTCTTTTTCATTTTCTTGACTTTTTGTAATATAACTGTTTTGTTAATGTAATGTCATCTTTAAAGACTGTCAGTCAAATTCCTGTGCAAAAGAAAGCACTAAAGGTCTTTTTGAAAGAAGAATATATGGTTTAGGATTGAGATTATGACTCTTGATTACTTGATTTATATCTAAAAACTTTTAAAAAATTATTTAACAAGTAAATTACCAATCTATCAGACTAAACCAGTAAAACTATCTTCATGATTTTTATTATTCATGAACTCATTGAACCTTTCTCACACAATGTTGTCAAAACTCACTTTATATCAAGCTCCATCCCCCATGACCTGAACCGTAATATCATGTTACTGCTCTCCTGTTCAATAGACACGTATTTATATCACACATACAGACATTCATATCAACACAACAGCTGGAGAGATTGTTTTCTGAAGCAGTCAGGATGCAGGCTACATGTGAGCTGCATGATTTAGTTTGCTTTCAAGACATCCCACACATCCAGATATGACATTTAACACACATTCAGTGGGGATAAAATGCAAATTGAAGGACTAGAGAGAGTGAGACAGAAAGGGAGGCAAGGGACGAACGATAAAGAGAGCGCAAAAGAGAAACATTAACGGATAGCAGCCAGTATCTCAGCAGCTTCTCAAAACATATTTAAGATATGCAAATAACTGCCTTGCTGAGGCACTTGACAACATGTTATTATGTCTCAATATGCCAACAAAACAAGACAGAGAAGAAAAATGGCAAAGCTTTTGAAGGAGAGAGATCAAACCAAACAGAGGCAGAGAGAGCAGCTGTGTTTTCTCAGCATTGCAGACTTTGATGCGTTTTATTGTTATTTTTATCATTAAAATAACTTCAAGTTAACTCTATGGATGCCTGTTTTATCAGCATCACCAATGAAAAAGCTTCAAAAAGACTGTGAATTTAGCTGTTTAGTTATAATCGCTGTGGTAAGTTGCAAGAGTTTTGGTCTGTTTAATCATTGAAGGAGCGCAAGTCTATTGTCAACATTTGGCTCATAATCAGAATAACTTTTATTTAAAATTTGAATACACATGTACATCTCCTAGTTGTGCAATGTGTTTGTGTATTGTATTTTTAACACTACAATAATTCACTTATCGCTAGGCTGTATGCTGGCAGGCAGCTCCATAGTGGGCCGGCGAGTTGCCTGGGAGACAAGCATCCAAGGGGGGCAGTAGGAGGGACATTGCAGTGCCAAATAATGAGGCGCCAGCATCTGCCAAAAGCCTAAATTAGAAGGAAGCTCTGCAGCCAAATCCAGCCATGGGGAAAGGTCACGGAAATTGTTCCAAAGCCAGTGCAGAAAATGCAGCAACCCAGGAGTGCTTTAGATCTCCCTAACCTGATAATGGCGAAACGGATGGGACAGCACGGACAAAAGCACAATCTGCTGTACTGGGACGTTTTCTTTGAGCCCAGTGTTTAACCCCTCTAAGTAAAGCAGACACTAGGCGGAGCTACTCAAAATGTCAAATGGTAATAGATGGGAGAAATTTGCTCTTGAAAGAAAATAAATGTGCCTGAGATTTGCTGGTCATTCTCAAAAGGTCACCTGGAAATATTAAACACAGTGCAATTGAAAAGCCACCAGTAAAGTAGGGAGATGTAATCGGTACGAGAGAGTGTTTTCTGTCTTACGTGAAGGTTTGATGTTTATTAGGTGCTAACCGAATCAGATAATTAATTGATGCATCTTAATGGCTAATGGAATTGCAAACAAGATTTTATGGCTGAATAAATGCCATGCTACATTTTGTTGGATTCGGACTAATGCTGGTTATATATAGATTCTCAGGTAATCTGTAGAAACAAATGAATTCATGTTTTCCCGAAAGTGAACTCTTACAAAAACATGCAATCTTCATGTTAACCAGAGCATAAAGTCATTGCAATTAAATAGCTCACTGTACTGACAAAATATTTGTAATTATGAAACAATTTCCCAGAACAAACTGAGCGCAAAATTTCAAGCCTGTTATTCAATCCTGAATCAGTATTCAAAAGAACACAATAACACCAATAACAGTAGACCTTCCCTGAAAGTAAATCTTACAATGTATCATCTCAAACAGCTCTATAAAGACATTCATATTTAGATGACAAAATTATTATTATTTCTGTTTTATAAAATTCCCACAGTTGATCTGTGATCGCTTTAGAGGATGTTAGAAGGTTCCTTAAACTTCAACTGAAGGCCAGTTCATAGATATATGCCAGATTTGATGAAAAGTAATTAATAACAATAATTTAAGTTTATTTATACAACTTTATTCCCAGACTAAGATCATGAAGTGTAAACATAAAACATTGATAAGAAAAAACTAAATGCACACCAAATCAAGCGAAATCTAGTTCTTGAATGCTGGTGGAGATCTAAGGATTAGATTAGAACTATTCCTGAAGTGCCTGGAAGGTTTCATGGAAGGCTTGGGTGGCCCAGTAGCACTGTTTGCTTGAGTTCCTTGAGCAAGCATGTTGTGCTGATTAAACCCATTACTGTAGTTGTAAACTGCCCGACCTGAGTGTTCTCAGTATTGATCGTCAGCTGAGTGAAAGTTTGTTCTAACACCCTCAGGGCTTTAGTCCAAGATTGCTAAAGTCTACAAACACTCTTTATCTCAGTGTCTTTCTTATCCACTGAGAGTGTTTAACCGACCATTACGACAGCAGAAAAATTAGCCACTGACCTTCATTGTGATCTTTCTGTCAAAAGAGAGGAGGCTCTATTTTACTTAGGGCTTCAGGCCGGTCTGCAGGCAGCTCTTCGTGAGCGTGACATGGATGATCTGGGTCTATGCCGGTGACCAGCAACAGGCTGTTTGATGGGCCGTCTCCAGTCAATGTCAAGGCTGCTGGCAGAAGATCTGGATGAGGTGTCATAGCGTGCTCCAAACTGCAAAGAAGGTGTGAAAGCAGAATGAGGAGACGTGCTGAGGTAAGCACAGTGGGTGACTGAAAACAAGTCATGCACATCAATGTGGGATCGGACCTAATATTAGCCTGAGTCACACCTGCAGCACAAAGCAGTCCAAGATTGTTTCCTTTGTCAAAAACTAAGATGGCATCAGTGAAGTTGAGCATCTTCCTTGAGCTGAAGAAATTACTTTTACCAGGCATCCAGCAGATAGTGCCTCTGCCAGGCTGAGACTTTGGCATCACGCCAACCCTCATGGGCTGTTCTTCCATGTGGTTCTTCCATAAATAGCAAGCTGAAAATCTTTCATTAAGTTTAACTTGGTTATAACGAACGTGACCTGCATTAATGTAACATCCTACTGTAGCATCAAAACACAATATTGTACAGTGTATATTCCTTTACTAGCAGATATTTACTCAACAATACTTTTTCCTTTTGTGCATTGCAAAGGAAACCTATCATACAGTACATCTTCGGAGCAGTATTCAAGATCCAAATGGTTATTTAAAGACATTTTGTGCAGCAAACCTAGCTTCCTAATGGCCATTAGATTCAAAATCCCAACTGGATTCACAGAGATGTCCTCTTACAGCCTTTTATGAAAGAATCATGGTATCTGTGAGGTAGGTTTTGTAGCTCCGGATCCCCAAGGTGCCCAATCTTTTCAGACTCTTTCTCATGGGAGTTCACCTCCAGACAACTCTCGGCCAGCTTTGGTGACTCTCACTGCAGTCTAGCCCACATGGCGCCACCGGTCTGCCAGCCTAACAAGGTCCCACAGGTCATAAAA
This sequence comes from Danionella dracula, assembly GCA_900490495.1. Classification (NCBI taxonomy): domain Eukaryota; kingdom Metazoa; phylum Chordata; class Actinopteri; order Cypriniformes; family Danionidae; genus Danionella; species Danionella dracula. Next base: position 533,872 of record UELW01000245.1, read on the forward strand.
CATACAGGCCGTGAAAATGATGAGGGCGCATGAGAGCATAAAAACATTTCTTGCTATAAATTTGAACTACAATATATAGAGAATTGTAGTTTAAATATTGGCTACAACTTAATAGATAAAAACAGAATAGAGCAAGTTTACCTTCATTTGCAATTGTTAGTCAGGTAAAATTGTGATGTACTGTGAAATAAAGGCAAGCCAGAGGCCAAGAAACTCCTTGGTTGTAGAAAATATACTCTTAATTGCTCAGGGTTTTCTATTTGATTTTTTTTATTATCTGGAGTCATTCTACTCTATTTATACTCAAATAAGAGCTAGGATTTATTATAAAAACAGTTTCTGTGAATTATACGATCACCTTGATGACATGATTCTAACCAGCTTGGTCTAGTTATTAAATATGCAGTGGCAGAGCAGACTTCCTGACTTTTTTTGGTAATATGGTAATTGGTACCTAAAAATTCAAAGTAGTTAATGCAAAATAATTCTGCTTCCTTTTGTTTAGCTTAGGGGTGGGCAAGGAGGGTCACAGTCCTGCGGTTTCACTTCAACCTTTATACGGCAGACCTGATTCCACTAATTAAGCTCATCTTGGCTTGATTGAAGCTGCTGGCTTGTCTCTTGAAACAGGGTTGAAACGAAAACCAGCAGGGGCTGCAGCCCTCCAGGAATGATTGTGGCCACACTTGGCGTAGCTACTCTTTTGTGTCTCTCACATAATAAATGAACAACTCAAATCTGAAAAAAAAAACGAATCATTTTCATATTTTCAATCTCAGAAATTGAGGGATTTATGAACGAATGACTGGATGATTGTGAAGATGTGTGGATTTTATAGTCCAAGCCCAAGGAAAAATGTACAGTAAAAGAAATCATGAATAAATTATGGATGCAATTTAGTTGATAGTTTTTAATTTAAAATATACTCTCCTGAAATAACTATAATAATTTTTTTTTCTTCACAAGATGTGAGTTTTAACTGGATCTCCTTATACAATCAATATTGAGCACATGCTTTGCATGGTCTTCCCACTTATATTCACCACATCCTCCCTTAATTCTTATTTTGGTCAATTTGCTGCACATCTTACCACTTTGGATCACTGTATTTTCCCTGCTCATTCTTTCTATTTGGCCCTTTTTACAATTGTCTGCTTTCTTTGATGTACGCTTTGTTTTGGTTTCAGTTATTCAAAAGAAATTAAACACAAGAAGCTGAATCCACACAAATTTTACATGCTGATCTGATGACATTTCCAACTATCTGGAATGAGTGAAATCTGAATTTATGATATACATTGTGGGTAGTTTTGGTCTGGTGAATAAGGAGATGGATTTGTGTTCTGAAGGTCGCAGGTTCGATCCCCAGATCCACTGAGTTGAAGGTGGTGAGTGATGAAACACTTGCTCTCCCATCTTCAACAACCACAGCTGTGGTGCCCTTGAGCGAGGCACCAGTTTCCCCACTGCTCTCTGGGTGGTGCAGTCATGGCTGCCCCCTGTTCCGGGTGTGTGTTCACGGTGTATTTGTTCACTGCTGTGTGTGTACACTGGAATGGGTTACATGCAGACACAAATTCCAGGTATGGGTCACTCCATTTCTGGCCAACAGGACACCTTCACTTTATTACATATTACAGAATCGATTTCAGGACCAAAGATCTAAAGGAATGATAAATACACATAATAATGATAAACAAACTTAGAAAAAAAAGAAACACCTTGTATCTGAAATCACTGCAGAGTTAATGTTATTCTGTTATTCTGTGCAATAGCAAATCCTTAAGTCATTAATAGTGCTTTCTTTCTTTTTCTTTTTCAAATGGTCCCCGACATATTAGGTTGCATTCACTAACCTTGTGTCATTTTTATGAACCATTGAAAGCAATGAACAAAAGTCATATGCTCATAAAAATGAGGTGAAATACCTTTAACAATATATATGGCAATGAACCGAGCCCCCATTTCCTGGTCACTGTCTGGAAAAGGTCAAAAGCTATATAAGATGGCCACAAATGCACAGAGCCTGAGCACATGCAATAACTATTACTGACCATTGCAGTTTTGGTATGGCTGGATGAGCAAATGTCATCACTGCTGTCAAACACTATAAAGCCTGCTGTAATATGGTGTCTCTATAAAATATATTACCCTCCTGACTTCAGCAGTATTGGCATTAAAAGGCCATTTTCTCAAAGATACTATTAAGGTTCAAATATTTTCTCAACATAGCTATCTCATAATTATTCATTGGATGAACGGCAAAATGAAAGTCATTTTGAATGATGTGGATGGGAAATTAAAGTCACTTCCATTTGCCTGGATTCTTTAGCAAAGTCTAGCTTCTATATCTTCATCTCATGTTACTTCTCTTTATAACAACGACTAATCAGATGTCTTGTAAGAATATAAACTTAATTGCAGACAAGTTTTGATGGTCAAGATCCTAAGTAGCCTCCATCGCAAAATACACAGAAGTAAATGATTACTTAAAAAACATTTTAAAGTGAATCACAATTGACTTTTTTTATTAACTTATTTATATAACATTGTAAATAACGAGCAAAGGAAATACATAACAAACGTCACTCTTTCAGATCACGTTCCACCACATGTTAAACAATTTTTAATATTATTATTATTATTATTATATTCTACAAGTCTTAAGAAGAAAAGTGTAAAAAATTACTAATGCCAAGAAAATTTATTCCAGTCCGAAGGGGTTAAAACTCTTTGTGGATGATATTCCTCTGTTTATACCATGTTTTTATTAGAAATGTTGATATGTTATAGACAATATGCAAATGTTACATTTCTGAATTTAACTAACATCCTTACTATAATAACAAATCTGTATTTAAAGAAAAAGATCTCTAAACAACTGTATTTATTCAAACTAAGATGTCTGTTAGTTTCTTATCAATGAGCAGCCTAACAATTCAAACATTCTTACAGATTTTTTCAGAACTCAACAAATAACATCATGTTTTAGGAAATTAAAATCCAATAGACTTATCTTAATTCTACCCACAGACCATTTGCTCACCTGCTTTTCCTCTAAGCAAGATATTGGAAAGTTGAGCTTCATTATAGAGCTTGTGTGTCCTGTTAATGTGAAAGCCAGTGAGAGGAAACAGACTGTGGGTCTCAACAGAGCAGCTGCATCCATAAACACTCCATCAGCCCAGTGAAAGCTAGCAGTTGCTCAATGGTGAGAGACCCATTAGAGAAAGGGGAGTAAAACAATGTGCCATGTTTTCTGATTTAGGCATTAATGTGAATGCAGGTCTTAAAGAGAAATCAGAGTGACCATACACAATAGAAAATAAAGTCCACAAAACAAGCCTGAACACATTTAAGCGGAAGAAAACAAAAACCTGTAATTAAGGAGACTTTTACAAAAAAAAACCTCTCATGTCATGTGCAAAAATGACAAAACAAATTTGGACAGGACAGGACAGGACATGGTCAGTTAATACCAAAACAGTGTATTCTACAAAACAGGACATTACGGTGCTCAATTATCAGAGTATAAACAATTAACAAAAAAGAGGTTACACTCTATAAAAACAGTGCTACATAGCACCAACCCTGGTTCTCTGTCTTGTTCTCATGAACTTTTTTAATGCCATTCAGCACAAGTATCTAAAGGGGTTATTTAGAACTGGCCTTCAAAATTGCTAATTACAAGCATGACATCAAAAACGGTTCCTCTGCTATTTTGAGACGAATTACTAGATTTGATGTTATGTCTTTTGAACAAGACTGACAGACAGAATGAAACAATGCATGTGGTTTCAACAAAAAAGTTATTGTTTTTTATAGGGATTAATATGAAACACATATTTTACTGTTTAATACTTTAGAAAACTATTGCATTGCTTAACAGTGAAAAAAAGAATTTCCATAAAATAAAACTTTACATTTAAAATTTAAACAGGCTGAAGTGAAGCCTGAAGAAACTACTTATCAGTGAGGCGTCAGTGTCCTAGGGAACAAAAAGATGATCTGATGAGTTCAGACAAATGACCTCTTCCTAAGCTCTGACTTGAACATTTATGCAGTTTGATGCAAGTCATTAATATGCTTAGAGTCACAAACTTACTTTTATATATAAAGGATTTCAACAGAGCATTCTGGGAAATTTGTGGAGTTGTCGGTTCACTACCATTACTTTGGGCATAAAAAAGGTCGAGACGGACAGATTGAAAAAAGAAACCTAATTTGAATGAGAGGTGTCAAAGTTGATCCATAGAAAACCTGTTCCTTGCTACTTCTCTCATTAACACATTAATTTTGTGATTTTAAATGTTTAAATTCATTTTTTTAATGTTATAAACATTGCAAGTCTTCTAATTTCAGCCCTTGAGCCACAAAAATATCTATTCCCCTTTCATTACATCGATGTAAAGTAAAAAAAAGAAAAACAAATGCAACAAAAATAAAATCAAATTTTTTTAAAGCCAATCACAATGAAAATATCACACATACTGTATAATCGATCATTGTAGCACTGCACTTTCTACTATTTTACATGCTTGAATGGAAGCAGGAATTAGTAAACATTTCTAATTCTACTCCCTTTCACACTAAATTTATAATAAGAAAAAAAATCTTAGTAGTTGATACAGTATTCAACTTTGAAATCCTTCAAGTTCAACATCATGTTGCAAAACTCAAATAATCAAAGTAATCTTCACTCACACAATTTGATAAACACACATGTTTATACTTCAATTTAAACTTCTTATACTTCTTTTTTATACTATGTACAAGTTTTCTTACACTAGTACTCATTCGTAGCACTACAATCTGCTGAATTGTTCATCGTTTTCCACAAAAAAACAATGGTCACCAGTCACTCTCCAACTAGGTAGGATAAAGATGATCTAATGAGTTCAGACAAATGACCTATTCCTACGCTCTGACCCAACCTGAAAGATCACCCAATCATGAGGGTCTGTTGGCTTTCTTGGTCATGTTTCAATCCCACAAATATAAGTAAAAGATATTTTGTCCTGTACTTGAAAATAACAAGCAAACATTTGGCATAGGTTGTGGCTAAACAGTTAACAAATATACTGATGAACGAAACAATGTCTACATACACTAAATAATACTTTAGCTTATCATGTATACCTGTCACAAGAATAATCTACATCTCTGTGTTTACTAACATTAGCACTGCAGGCTCAAACCTCAACAGTCATTAACATAACTAACTAAAACCATTACAGTTGAAAAAGTAAATTAGTTCAATCTGATAGTGAAGAAAATTAATGGATGATATCAATGGTAAGCCTGTGATTCTATCTCTTCTTCTATAATCTTCTATTGGCTCATACAATCTTTCACATACTTCTCCATCATATATTTTATCCCCTTTATCAAACAGAATCCTTTTATGTCCAAAATGCCTTAAAGCATCCCATGACAAGGCTTGCATGCCATTTCAAATCATTGAACAGTTCTCACAGCTTTTCCAAGTCAACAACATTTACTAATGGGGACAGGGCTTAGAGAAAGAGTATGGGAGGATTGCCAGAAGTAAGCCTTTATTCTCAAAATATAACAAAACTGCCAGTTCCAGCCTTGGCAGAAAGTTGTTGGAAAAAGGCAGTGTAAGAATCTGAATATATTTCCCACTTTTCTTACCCTGAACAAAACCAGACATTTTAAAAAGTCTATGCACCATCTCCAGTTGGCACACCTAACCTGCGTTCCAGAGCAGCCTGTCAGCAGAGCATCCAAGTGCCTATTGTTAGTGGTTCACTCGCTTCCCAAAAGCTAATGAGGTCTCACCCCGTGCCTCCTGCAGAGACTTCAGTGCAGCTTTTAGCTTTTCCATCAGCGCTTTCAGCACCATGGACAGCTACAACACTCCCAAGAAATAGGGAGAAACTCATGATCAACAGTTCAATTCATGCTGAGAACGTCTGCCTGATTTTAATAAAACATTCCAACAGCCTCGAATGCGCTTCTGACTGAAGGCATAACACTTAAATGGTGTTTAAGTCATACGTTTTCAGACGTAACCTTGGGCTCCGACATTCTTTTGAGCTACTTTTTTTCTCCTGCTACCCTCAAACACACCTGACGTGACCTTACACACCTGCACCTACACACTCAGAGTTTATGGATTTTTTAATTTGACACTGCTCCCACACAGTCGCTGTCATGGCCTCTACAAGAGTAAACTGATTCAATTCGAACAATTATTATTGCAATTGAAAAGCATTCGATTACAAAACAACATTTATGCAGTTTTATCCAAGTCATTAATATGCTTAGGGTCACTTAGGGTAGGGAGTTTTTGTGATTTTAAATGTTTCAATGATTTTTATATTAAAATGTATCAACACTGCAAGTCTTCTGATTTCACATTAGTATTTTTCCCCATTCGTTACAAGCATGTAAAGTTAAAACAAAGTAATACAAACACACAACAAAAAAAACACCAAATCCAATTTTGTTTTAAAGTCAATCAAAACTTAAAACCAACACAAATAAAACATTATATATATTGTATATTCTATCTTTGTAGCACTACACTTTGTATATGCGTGAATAGAAGCAGGAAGAGGTATAAACATGTCTAGTTCTACCCCTTTAACACTAAACTCTCCAAACTTCATAATCAAACTATCTATAATAAGAAAAAAAGACAAATTATTATTAGTTGATACAGTATTTCACTTTACATTACTTCAAGTTCAACACAAAAGTATGTAAGTGAAGAGAAAAAATGTTGGACTTGAAGTAGTTCAAAGTTAAATATTTATAATAGCAAAATACAAAAAAACATAAAAAACTGAATTCTTATTAATAGATATTTAACTTTATACTACTTTAAGTTCAGCATCATGTTGCAAAACCAAATATTCAAAGTAATCTTCTTTTAAAGCTCTACAAGTTTTCTTACGCTCATTCCTAGGCACTACAATTTGCTTAATTCGTTTTCTGCTAAAAACAATGCTCATCAGTCACTCTACAAATATGGCAAACTCACTTGACTTGTCATCATGGGCAACTGTGCCTTGCAATTATTACTTGCAAATACCTTGAATACTAAAACAATCCAACAACTTTGTTACAATGACAATAAAACCACAGAAGTGTCTTCTTTATATAGAACAACATCCATATCCTTAACGTATGTGAAGCATAAAATCCAAGCTGTTAAAAACAGTTTTCACTCCCGAGGTCTTTCTTATCTCGACAGCAGTACCAAGCAAATCAGAACTGCCATTGGTGTCGGCTCAGAATAAATAGGTGCATGACACTTCTGCACACTGGTGTGTATAATCTGGACTGCGCTCGCGGTGGTGTGTGCGCATGTGTGTGTTTGGACTCGGAGCTGGATGGATAACAAGAGCTCAGTTGCTCAGCAGGGTGAGGGGGGAGATCTACCCTAAAGCCTCGTGTCATCCGATCAGTCATCTTCTCTCCATTCATCACACCGTGCACATCCCACCCCCTCTCTCTGCTCCACTACTGAGGAGACAGGGAGCTTGAGGCCTGTGGGAGTAACACACAAACTTGATTAAGAAATATGGCCACTGCATTTGCCATCAGATTCCCAACATCCAAATCAGTTTCTGCCTGCAGCAAAAATCTGTTCAAATAAAGCGCTTTCTATTTTTCTGCAAGTTTATCTAATACTAATACAAGTATTAAAAACTACTCTGTACGTCTGTGCACACAGATCAGTTACATGTCATTGTCCAAAAAAAAAAGAAAAAGAATGGTATTGATTAGGATTAAATCTACTAACTATTTGATTTATTTTATGTAGTACACAAACCAAGTACTTGAGTAACATAGCGATACACTATGTAAAATATAACTCCATTAAAAGTAAATTACATCAGAATCTCACTTAATTAAAATGACAAAATTAAAAGAGTAAAATTACAAAGGTGTTTTAAAATGTACTTAAGTATCCAAAGTACTATGATTTATTATGGCTGTAATATACCATTATCATTTTTGTCAAGACTCTTGCTTAAACAAATTGTGAAAAGACTTTGACACTTAAGCCTAAAGCGCATATCAGTGCAATATTTAGCTTAAAGTATGACGAGCTGAAATAAAATGTACTAATTATCATAGACTGCATTATACGAATTAATTGTATCCTTAAAGCTCTCGCTAAAAATGTTTAGAGAGTATCGGGAATAAGAACAATGTCTCGCCCACTTGTGGAATCCAAATATCCAACCTAAAATTAGTTTTTTTTAATCACATGAGAAAAGTAATTTCCCATCATGTTGTTAATCCGTTTGAATATAAAAATGTAATGATTACAATGTAAACGGACCCCTAACAGGCACAATAAAATAGTTTTCTGAACCTACTGTAAGATTACTTAATTAAAAATGACCACTAGAATGAAAATCGATTACCTCTACGTGTCTTTTCTGTTTGTTGAAAGGAGAATTCTTTTACAGAGCCAGCTCAGACAGAGAAGGCAATTGAAATTGAAGGAGACTTTCTTCTTTTTAAGGACTAAAAGAAACGTGCAGATAAGGCCGTGGGTGTTGTGGCAATTGATTGTCGGGAGTTTCTTCCATCGTTTATTACGACACATGCGCTCTCAAGAACGCTGCTGTTGAACTGACACTGAACTGCATTCATGCTAAACAGATATCGTCAAGCGGCATCCAAAACAACTAAAAACAGAGGGCACCCTGTACTCTGATTGGTTGCTCATGCATGCTTGACCAATTACATTTTTTTACCCACTGATAAATAAAAAGGAACGACTGATTTCACAAAATTTAGTTGAGTAAAAAATAAGATATTTGTCTTTGAAATGTAGTGAAACTAAAGCAAAAAGTCTCCCCAAATTAAAATACTTTAAAAAATGACTTGAAATAGCTACGTAAGTATAGTAAAAAATTACATTTACTTCGTAACTGCCCACCACTGGTTTTAGGTAGGAATTTCTTACACATTTTAGTCTGATTCAGTCATTTAAGTTATTTAAACGATTGATTCACAGCTAGACCACCAGTTGTAAAACACAATGTGATGGTGATCCAGAGAAAGACCTTTAGAGGAAGACGTTTCTCTGTAACTCAGCCGCATGACTTAACGGTCACGAAGAGCAGCTAAATTTTAGCCTTCATGGAATCAGATTGCTCAGACACAAGTTCGGGTTACCCTAAACATATGCGTTATGTTTTTTACAACGTTTACCACAGTTTAAAATTGATTTTATGTTGCTGGGTTCAAATGTCACGCAGACAGCATGTATTCAATTACACCATAATGCACAAAGCCTATTTGTTACTTAGTTTGCCCCTGAAAAACATCCTTTATTGGCTTCTAACTGCCCTGTATTTACAGACGGACTGCGGTAGTGATTTATAAATGTCTAATTATTGAACATGTAATCATTAGATTATATTTGAGCGAGTCATTAGTCATGGTCTACCAGTGCACTGTTTGTTGGCAACAGCAGATCAATAGTACAGTTTGTCTTTTGGCCATTTCTGTGAGCTGTCACCACATGAGCGCTGATATACTGTGACATTCTGCCTTTGACCTCTGCGGCTGACTGTTCTCTCATTTGAGGAAATGTTATAATATAATTATCTCACTCATTTTCCAGACTGTGCTAGACTGTTTATTTTGTTGTTATCCTGCCATTTCCCTGTTCCACCAGCTATAGTACACTCCGTTACCTTGTTAGTTAATTAGCTTGCTCTTGTCTCTATTTCATTGTTCCTGGTTGCTCCTGTACATTTGTTCCCGCTCCATTTAAATACGTTTTTTTTTCTCTCCAGTAAAATCCTGAGAGCAAAATTAACTCTATCCAGATTAGGGCCAAACACTCTTAATAGCCAAGCCAAGTCGTGGCACAAAAACTGTACACTCCCAGACCAGTGTGCTTCACAATTCAGTTAAGAAAATACATTACAACATTCATTCATTCATGTCAGCTTTATTCCCTTTCGGGGTCGCCACAGCGGAATGAACCGCCAACTCTCTGGCATATGTTTTACACAGCGGATGCCCTTCCAGCCGCAACCCATCGCTGGGAAACATTCACACACTCATTCACTCTTTATCACTATGGGCAATTTGTCTTACTCAATTCACTTATATCGCATGTCTTTGGACTTGTGGGGAAACCGGAACACCCGGAGAAAACCCACGCGATCACGGGGAGAACATGCAAACTCCACACAGAAATGCCACCTGCCCCAGCCGAGCCTAAAACCAGTGACCAGTGTGAGACGACCGTGGTACCCACTGCGCCACCGTGACGCACATTACAACATAAAATCTAAAATCAGTGATGAAAAATCTGCTGAAAATAATAAATGCAATTAAAACAATAAAACAGTAACAGCAATAAAAAGCATAACATCAAAAAAATAAACTTAATAAAAATGTAATAAAAAAAATCAAATGAAAAACACTAAACAAGGTTAAAAGACAGGGAAACCAAGTGGGTTTAAGAGCTGGTGTAAATGTAACCAGGTGGTTACAGACAACAGACTTTGATTTTGTAATTTTTGTCAGTCGTTTCCTTCTGGCAGAAAGGTGTCTTTTGATTAGTGCGCGGGTGTGACGTCATCGCGAAAACAGTTGCGGTGCTCGCCAGAGGACGGACGTAGGATCAGAGAGAGTCGAGTTTTGCTTCGTGCATAGTTGCCACAAACAAAGGTTTGCGCTGGATAGCGTGTATTAGACACTTACATGGCCGTTTTGATGTGAGAAAAATCATCGTGTATTGTGCCATCGCGTGAGTGTCAAGCTTTGACCTGTAAAGGTGTGGGAAGGCTCGGGAAGGAGTGCGGCCATTATCTCGGAGGATCTGGTACTCGTGCATACGCTTTTAGGCTGTATTTACTGGAAAATTACTGCCACTACCGTATTTTTGTATTTTCTATTATGTCAAAAAGACATTGTCTACAAAGAGACATTATTTGAAAAGCATCAAAAAGGATAAGAAAGACCTTCCTTCTTTATTTTATCTTTTATTTGGTTTATTTAATGCAAATTCAGTCTCATAATATAATACAAATTTCTAAGAAATAAAAAAGAACCCTGACTCCATTTGTTGGTCCTGTGTATCATTCCCGGTGGCCACATAAAAATGGACAGTTGAGTTGTCTGGTGAATTTGAAGGAGCAGCGCATTCTAGAGTTTATGGACCCACAACAGCAAAAGCCGGGTTTCACCGGATCCTCGACACTTCGAGGAGAAGTTGGTCAGCTCAGTGATAGGGATCTCAGTGATAGGGATCTCAGTGATGGGGACCTCAGTTATGGAGACCTCAGTGATGGGGACCGATTGTGGACTGACAGAAGCTCAGAGATCTCGTTCGCAGGATCATTCAATAATCTAAAAGCCAATAAATTAAAAAGAGTCAGTGAGGACAGGGGTGATATGCTCTCCCTCCCAGCTCTAGTGAGCAGACAAGCTGCAGCATTCTGAACTAACACTCAAACTAGGTTAAAACATCTATAATTTATCACAGAGTGTTCACCAAAAACCAAACATTGAGGTAGCTGTCTGTATTTCACTATAAAAAAAACTCATGAAACATCATCATAATATAAAAAGAAAATTGAGTTTGACTTAACATGTTTATGGTTCAAGTTGAAGGGCTCAGTGTTAATTCAACTCTATTTAGTGTAGGACTAAATAGACTCCAACTAAGTCAAAGTATTACTAGATTTTACTTTTTACTTATTTTATGATGTTAACACTTCTTGTAACACAAGCAGCAGTTCTATCAGTTCTACCATCAGTAATTTTCATCTTGACTGAAACCAAACGAAAAAACAAACCATTTTAGTAAAAAGATTTAAGTAAAACCATTTAAGTAAAAGATGGAACTAAAGCTCCAGTTGGCTGAAATGCAGAGATACACACACTGGAAAGGTCCATTGCAAGGCCACATCCCCTCACCAGTCACACCCCTTGGACACTGGGCTGAGTGAATCCTTGAGAGAGAGGGGGCACCTATCATGGCTGTCATTTTTGTTAACCTTACCATCTTTTCTTTACTTTCTCTTTGAGATGGTTGAATGGTTGACTAATTAGTGTTGCCAGAAAATGATGCCCAAGCAATCAGTGTTGAATGCACTCTTTGGGTGGCATATAAAATACCTTCTAGGGAAGGGGAGCAGAGACATTTCAAGGCTTGCCTCTCCAAGACAGCAGCAGAGAGAAGACCCCCTTGTGTTCTAATAACAGACTCGAGAGTGCCTGTGTATAGGGAAAGAGTGGTGCACCTAGACTGGATCCATCCCAAGACAGACATCACTGATGAGAGCCTCAAGTAGCCTTCCCAGAAGATCGCCATTGGCTGCCACACTATATACATTTGTGTGGACACTTTTCTCATTGATTGATAAAGCCCCTGACGCCTCTTCTTCCCCAAAATTTTGCAAACACTGATTTATTTATGTTATGTAATAAATACTTCAAGGACGTTGACTCAGTGTCTGTGTCTTATTCGCATCCACTACACCGAATCAGTTACACCGCCTTAGAGTTTCGATGTTATTCACATTTCATTGCATGTCCAACTCTAGTGAAGAACTCTGTGAGCATCACATTCGTTCCCTTCCTCTACTCGTCTCTACATCTGTCTCTGTCAGGTTTGAAAGTTTGCTCACCTCCTCCAAATCAGTCATCTTCCTCTGGCTCTCCAGACTCATGAAAGAGCAGATTTAAAGAAGCAGAGAACAAAAAGATCTGAGATATAGAATACTGACAGGCTGTCTTCCGATCCTGAAGCAGTCTCTTCACCCATACAAGCCCTCTGTCACTGACCGTCCGCCCCAAATAGCACATAAAACCACTCAGCTGAGGAGAAATAAACTAACAACAGATGCAGCAAAAACAAGGTGTCAAGGGAAATGGTTTCATCAAGTCCGGCTCATAAAAAGCGGATTTATGGATGCCGGGGCTTTTCTGCACCGCCAGCGGTCCCGTTTTGCTTGTACGGACTGGGGGTACTGACCAGTCGGCCAGTTTGTGAGATCATTGAGGCTGGGATCAAGGCCAGGCTCATAACTCACACGACAGCACAAAGAGATCATACTGCAGGACTGAAGCCAGTAAAAGAATATATAGATGGAATCATTTGGTTCACCAGCAAATCAATTTCACGTGTGCTTTGAGTCTTATTAGAAAATGTCATGACTCGCTTGTATCTCCTTGTTTAGACCCTGTTTTGAGATTTGAGGCGCTCTTATTATTATTACTTTCATTGTTCAGAAGTAATTTCAAGCATGGATTTTAGACAGACATAATTTGGTGTTGTTAGTTGTCATTGTTTTTTAAGCAACAGCTGCTTTCCAAAAATACAGAAAGAAAGTTTATGGGCAAAACCTCCCAAATTTCTTACCTCACAAAAACACAAAAGGAATATCAGTCAAGCATTTGTCCATGATTAAAAATTAATATATCCACAAAAGTCATGCAATTCTGCATTATGATAAAGTCATGTGAGTGTACTGAACCAGAACAGTTACAGATGAGTGTGAATGGATATCAGTATATCTGAGCTTGCTCTAAACGTTGTTGACTTTTAACAGTTTCACATGTGAACTTTAAAATGTCAGTTTTCAAAAAGTGACCTTTTACTCTTAGAGTTTCCAACATCCAGCAAAATGTTATTTACATAAAACATTTAAAAAAAGATTTTAGCGCTTCCTATGAAAATAAATAAATAAAATGTTCAGATGGTTGCAGGGTGTTACTGGTACTCCTTTCTTTCCACAGTTGACAATATTGGTTCAGCTGAGTAAATGGCTCCCTTTGTTTAAATGATTGAATGAATACCACTGACAAAAATAATTAAATAAATAAATAAAAGAAAGAAAGAAAGAAAGTCCAGGTGAGAGAGAGACACATGGAGAAAGACAGAAAGAAAGTAAAATAAAGAAAAAAGCCATTGTTGAAACCTTCGGAAGTCTGAATTGTCTGATTGTCTGAGAAGGGAAAAGGAAAGAGAGAGAGATAGAGAGAGACAAAGAGAAAGGCAGACAAGACAAGAGTGAAAGAGAGAAAGAAATATGCCCTTACTGAACCCTTCTAAATACAACATACACATACACACACACACACACACGCACACACACGCACACACGCACGCACACACGCACGCACACCCACACACACGCACACAAAACACACATTTTTGAAAGGCCTAGGAGCTTGTGTTGCCAGTACCCTGAAAGTCCCACCTCTGTTGTCTTCACACCTCGAGTGAGGAACACACACATGCTCCAAACTCCTGTGACTCCAGCATGCAAGGTCACATCAAATCAAGTCAGAGGGTGTTTGAATCTCAACTGTGCACCCCCTCCTCTCCTCTCTACCTCAAGGCTTAAATGTTCCCTCTTATTGATTGAACATCTCACCCAGTCAGACGGCCACAACATGGAGGAAACACATCACTCTTAGCTTATTATCAATTGCGGAGGAACAGATGGGTACACGCTTGTCAGCTGCCCACTACTCTAAAAATAATGACTCTTAATACACATTGTAGTATGCGTATAATGATGGAATTGACATTTAGCTTAAACAATCCATTGAGCATGTTTTTTTAAATATAGAACCCGTAGAGTTCATATTCGATCTTTTCTTGTTATTCATTAAAGGGTGTCGAAAAGGTACTGGAAAGCAGACTTCTCAACAAGTAAATTGTTTAGACTGGCAAAAAAATAGGAAATGAATCTGCCTCAAACTTTCCCTGAAACCCTTACTTTTGTATTTGTATTTTCATTACAAATTCAACATGACTCTCAGTCATTAATACCTCATTGGTTGCAATTTCTTGAAAGATCTAAAGGAGCCAGATAAGAGGCATGCATTCGCTTGATACTCCAGAGCGAGAGGGGGTGCTTTACCTCATACTTCTGTCAAACTCACACCCCCACAAGCTCTGATTTGACATGCAAATAAGAGGCAAATTTGCATCTACCTGACTAAACAAACAGGAATTAGGAGAGACAATCAGCACGCATAAGGAGAGAGAAATTAGATCTGAAAACACCTCTCCCCAGCCTTATAAATAATTCAGCATTGTGTGTTTTAAGAACTTGTATGCTCATTTGAAGAAGCACTCAGGTTTGTGCTGACGAGATGAGATCCCCGCTGTATTTTGCCTATGGTATGGTGGTAGTTAAGATTCCTTCTGAAGGAAATGCATACTGTTGGGGTCATAAACCTCTCTCAACGATCTGGTATGCTTTCGTTCCTTGACTTTGGCACAAATGAGGTCCTACATGCATGAGTCTGGTCAGAGAATAGATCCATATGACCAACACCTTGGCCATGCCACATTGCATAATATGCAATAATATAAATGAAATATATTCACATAATTTATAATAACAAAATTACAAATATTATGATGTTATTATATTGAGCTTGGTTGAAAGAAGAACAATCCTAACCAAATATATATATATATATATATATATATATATATATATATATATATATATATATAATATATATATATATATATATATATATATATATATATATATATATATATATATATATATATAAATTTGGTTTGGATTGTTCTTCATTAGGAAAATATAATATATATATATATATATATATATATATATATATATATATATATATATATATATATATATATACTTATGTTGATGAGTCATCATGATTTTGAGCTGTTAAAAACTTGACCTGGACCAGAAGATTATTGCAAATAGTAGCTCAGGTCTACTCAGAAAGCAAAGGATTGGATCCATGAATGTTTAGGCTGATATATATTTTTATACAAATACTAGTAATCCTATATACAAATTATTTTGTACACCGAATATAAAAACAGTTTTCTGTGAATTTGGCCTATCTGATGGAAAGTAATCACTGGGTGGGAAGTTAATAAATGACTCTAAAAGTGGTGCTGTTTGATTTCCGCAGTGCTCCCCATCACACCAAGTGTATGGCTTTTAAATGAACTGAACCCTGTTGTTTGTAACATTACTTTAAAAGGTTCCGGTGTGACAAAAGAGAAGCTTAAACAGTTACTTTGCCCTCATTTCCTCTTTTTCCATTACAGAAGATGTCTCCACATCATGACAGCAAATCAATAGATTACTTACCACAAGGAGATATGGAGGAACAGGAAGGAGAGAGAGAGAGAGAGATAAGTTAAAGAGTTTACCTACAGGTTGTTTACTCTTCAATGAAGAAATTTTGTCTTCAATTTTGTTACCCTGGGCTAAATGCTTTAGGGATTATGACCTGCTTTATCTTTTGTGTGGACAAAGAAATCTACATTTGTAAGTGTTTTGGAACGAATTGCTAGCTGTTTTTAATTCCAAAACGGATGAAATTCTTTCTGTCCTAGAGTCAGGTAGACAAGTGGAAGAGATCCTCTAAAAACTAACAAAAAATGGATCCTAATGAAGTTCTGACAAGAATGTTTAAGTGTCTTGTGTCGTATATACCAGATGCAAATTCCTCTCTTTAAAAAAACATAATTTGAAAGATGAAAATGAAATATACTCCTAAAAGAGTGTTAATTCAGTTTAGGTGAATAGTAATGGAAGGAATGGGAGTTCCAGTGCCTACCAACCATCAAGAGATAATAGTGGACACAAAACAAATGGTTAATTATAAATAAATTGTATAAATGCTTTATAATTACAGGACATACATTGTCCTTTTATAAAACATTGAAATAGTTTTGAACACTGGTCTTAAAGAGTAAAATGAAAGAAAACATTAACTTTTAAAAATGTTAGTCTTTAAAGCATCAAGCATGTTTTGTTTTGTTTTTTTCTTCTAGGTTTTGAACACCCTTCTGAACTTATATGAAATAATTTAGCATCCAATAAACCACAGTTTAGATTTTTAAAGAACCGCTATTATGGGTTTTTAAACATTGAAAACATAGCTGAAAGAGCTTTGTACATCATAATAATAGTTAACTCAGACATGATGAAACGAGACCTAATTAAAAAGCAAAACTTTTAACCCGTGAGCTTACAAATCATGCCATACAACCTCCCACTTCATTTATTCATACAGAGAAACTGAACTCGAGGGAAGGAAAACAATAAATAAAAAAAATTCCCCAAACATAAAGGTAACAGCTCTCGGAGCACACAGTGGCATGAGGTGAAGCATTGCTGGAGTTTTTTTTCCTTCTCTGTGGCGTAAAGAACTGGAACCATATTTTGCTCAGGACCCTGAACTTTGAGCCTCAACCTTCCCTGGTGTGCTCAACTCAAACCTCTGACTCTTTATTCAGGTAGAAGCAGTTTGAAATTGTGTTTTTTGGTTGTCAATTTTGTCAACACAATTTCTCTAAACCAGATGAAAACCAGGTCAGATAGATTTCATTCGCAGTTCCATAAACTGCTCCATTTGCATCACATGAAGGAAGGGTTCCTTACGAACAAGTCACTAAATGAATAATTGAAGAATTGCAACCAAATCTGGTAAAATTAAATGCATATTATAAGATAACGAAAGGTTTTTAAGATAACAAAAGTCAACCTGTTTAAACGTCCAAAATCAAATAAGAAACCTTTTAAAATCACAATAGCGACACTTAAAATGAAAGTTTAAATCACTACTAAATTGCTGAAAAGAATAAGGGATTGCAGCGAGACAGGCAGAGAGATCACAATACAATCACAACGAGCTTCCAGCATCCTTCTCAAAAAAGTCTCTTTCAGTCCAGCAGATTTTTGAAAGAGATTATCTGTCAAAATCTTAAAGCATATCCCCTCTTCTCAGATGAAAAGTTCAGCCACCTTGGGTTTGCTAAATCACGTTCTAACTGTCTGAAATCTCCCAACGTTTTTTTCCCCGACTTTGGGGCTTTAAAGTCTTCTCTTTCTGCCAGAAACAGCAGATGGGAACTACAAATTCTTGCCATTTTATCTTTGCCAATCTTGTGGAAGAGTTACAGAGTCTGTGCTGATGGAAACGTTTCTGGGCTCATCTGTCTTTGCTCTTGAGGATGTTCCAGCCAGCAGAGTGTGAGGGCATGAGCCAGATGTTGTGTGATGTTTGAACACACCAGCAGAGCAAAGCAGGCAGTGTGTTCTCTACCAGTGCTCTTCAACAGACCAGAGAAACAACTGACCTCCATTCACACACCATCTGGCCTCAACCACAACAGCATGCGATATAATTCACTAAAGGCTGTTTTCCTCTTCAAATATGTACTCAGTGATTGGAGGCATTATGAATTCAATTTAGGAGAGGATGTTTGCTCAGCCATACACTATGCAATTTAAAGCAGGCGCTCATTTTAGTCTTGTGATTCACACACAGTTGCATTAGTTTAGAAAAAAGACCTGGTATAGAAGAGAAGAGAATATACATTAACTTTAGTAGTTTTTCGCACGTGGCTTCTGTCCCACAGAGGCAGAAAATCTCTTAGCAGAACCTTCTCTCTCCCTGTCCCTGGCTGGTGGAACAAACTCCCTGATCCAGTCAGGAAAGCAGCAACACTAACAGCTTTCAAAAAGAAACTGAAAACTCTTCTCTTCAGGGAAGATTTACTATAAAAAAATATTTTTTTCCTCATCTGTCTTTATTTTCTTCCTGCTATGGTTTATTGATCAGTTGATACAACTTCTATTATGAGCAAGCTGAGATAGACTTTGACTGTGTAACAAATTGCATATTGTCTCTCCCCTTCTGTAAGTCGCTTTGAACAAAGCGTCTGCCAAATACATTCCCTTTAATTAGTTTGGCTATCAATCCGATACAATGGCATTTTTTCATAAGCTTCTTGACACAAAATAGGGTATTTGAGTTTAACTTTGCACTGCTGACCAATGAGAAAATCATTGGAGCGCCTCATCAAGACCAGAAGGAACTTCTAGAGGGGAGAAGTTTCTTAAATGTTTATACCCACCTGGTTTTTAAATGCAGAAATAAGCAGATGAGCAAGACTTGGGCTCATTGCTACTGTCAGATCCTCCCATCACATGATGAGACTGAAACATGAGGCTCATTTCATACTCTGACAACATCTGAACCCACATGTTGCATCATCGGGTGATTATCCATTTTTCTTGTCATAGTTTCAGTCACCTTCAAAGGACTCATAGTCCCAGCATTACAGTGACCGGCAACTGATGTCCTTCTGAACACAAATTCCTGATTCACCTTACTGGTGCTCCTGCGATTACTCCTCATCTCTCAACTTACATTCTGGTTAATTTGAAATATCTTGATATGTTCACCATCTCCAACACTATAGTGCTGTGCTGTGCTCATCAACATTTATTTTAAGTACAGCCTGCTTCAACATGGCCCTGGACACGTCACCCTGCAGCATTAGAATCAGAAATCAGATTCTGACAACATAAGACTGATTCCCCATGGAAAGCGAAACAGGTCTGAGTCTGGTTAGTGCCTGGATGGGAGATCTCAAGGGAAAATCAGGTTGCCGTGAACAAGTCATCCAGTTATTTTTTAATGCAGATAAATGATTGCTCCAAGTTCAATCAGTGAACTGTTCTGTAGGTTTGGACCTGCCACTTCCAAATGATGGTGATCATTTGTTTAAAACAAGCATTAAAGCCCATTAAATTCCAACTTGGAACCAATTCATGAAAAACAGTCTGTCCTTGGAATTCATGTGGTTGTGTTCTGCCAAACCAAATGACAAAAAAGGTTTTTGCTCTTAATTTCATTACAATCTATTTTGATTGTAGGTCAAAGCACCAAACGCATCAGAGATTAAGAGCTAAAAACATTGTTTGGCTTTGTTTAATTGTAAAAAAAATGTATCCTTAATAATACTATTTTAATGTCAATCAAAACGATGTTCATTGAGTCTGGTGCATCTGAAGTGAAGGGAGTGCACCATGATCAGAAGTTCATGATCAAATGAGAGCCCTTAAATATTACTATGAAAGTTGTTTCTGCACGACAGGATTCAAACTACTTCAGACCAGTTTATAATGAACATAAAATGATCAGATGTGTCGAATGCTGTTGTAAGAGCAAGAATCGCTAGCAGCTTCAGATCCGAGTATCTAAAGATAAAGAATTGTTATTGAGAATTGTTACTGCAGTCTCAGTACTACTACAAGGTCTAAAGCCTGACTGCAACTCCTAAAAATTGGTTCCAGCTGAACAAAAACAAGTAGTTCTAAAACTTTATTCAAAACAGAAACCGGTTTAAAGTAAGACAGGCAAACAATTATCAATGATTTTTTGCTAACATCCAGCACTTACTGCATAAAAACAAGTATGTTCATATAGACAAAACACTTCAGAAACAACTAATGTCAACAAGAAATCCTTGTAGGAGACTTGGGAGAGGCAGAAATGTTGTGTGTCATTGTCCATTTGCTCTGCAACTAGGACCTTGAACTAACTTTCTTTTCTCTCAGTCTTTTATTTACACTGTTAGCACACAGCATTCTTTGAAAATTTCATGGAGAAATTGATGTTTGTTAATTAGAGATTTCCCTGAAACTCTGGAGGGTGAATAATAGTTAAGATTGAACATGTTTGAGCAAATAAAATAAAAAAACAGTTCAAGATCTCACATTGGAAAGTGTGCAAATGTTGGTGCACAGTTTAGTATAAAAAGTTAATCTTACACTACAGTAAACTCAGAGGGTGATTTAAAACGAAACAAGAAAGCAGGTGCTGAAATCTCTTCTCCTGGCATGTAATTTGAAAACAAACCTTGTCATCCCAAAACCAGACTGCTACATTGTCATGAAACGAAGCAAAAACCCCACCCCCCAAGCAATCCCCCTCCAATCATCAAAACAAAACTAAGAAACAGCTTGAAAACCACCGAGGACTTTTAACATTTTTCCCCTTTGCTGCTCTTCTTTCAAGTAAAAGAAAGCCGCCATCCTGGCAGATTTGCTGTCTGACAGTGACAGAGTATTTGTTCAGTTAACAAACATACACTTCTGGGAGAGTTTCAAAGCACACAGAGCCATCCACAGCATTGTTAGTTCCTTGCTCAGATTATTCTGTGCAACTCCAGCAATGCTGTCAATCTAGCTCCTGCTCCCTATGCCTTATTTATGACAACGGTTGGGGGGGACGCTGTGCGGGGGGCTCAAGGGGACACCCATACCCCAATAATAACACACCATGATTTGACTGATCAAACATTCGGGAGACACCTTCATGCAATATGTAGCGTAACTCATGTGAAACTTTGAAAACAAGCATGGCACTTGTTTTTGTTGCAACACACTTGTATGTCAGGACATAGCGCCTCGCTGTCAACGACAACACTCCAAATGGAGGTGTTAAAACCACTGCAGATGTGGAACTGACAAGCTCACAACACTTCTGCCATCGTTTCAGAACAAGGAGATTCAGAGCTCAAGGCGATGGTTAACCTTTGAAGTATCCATCATCAACACAGTTCTAAATTTATGGCTTAATCATTGTCTTTTTTCTTAAGGACATCATCATTTTGTTACTGTTATAACCCGTTGAAAAGTATGAAACATTTCAATTGGACAAAATACACTGTTCTAAACTGGATGATTACTGATTATGAAAAAAAATCTTTTTATTAGTAGCTAAGACATGTCATTGCTGATTTTGGTCAGTTATTTTGATGTACTACTCTAAAATCCTTTCACAAAGGGTCCATAATTCTTTCCTTTATCCTAGTTAAGCATGAAGCTACAGAAAATAAAACTTAGAACATACTGAATGAAGGAGGTTGCTGTAAAAAGAACCTATACAAACTACAAACTTCAAAGCAAGTTCATCATTTTAAAGGTGTCTACTATATTTTATTGTATAAATCTTTTTGCATCAAGAGTCATGCGTCCTTAAAGTTATTTCACTCTATTTGCTTTGGAGGCTTTAAAGCACACTTTCTAAGCCCTTTTTATGCTGTTTTATCAATGTTGTGGGTGTCCTGAATCATGTTTCCATTGACAAAAAACCCATCAGTTCTATTTTCTTATAATTTATATATAATATTGGGGAAGTGTTCATCAAACTAAATTGACTTCTTAGACCATGGAGTAAAGGAGAATCAGAGACTGACCAGAATCTTCAATACACAATGATGCCGGTGAATTCATTAAAACCTTTTGCTATAAATTTTTTTTTTGAAAGCGTGTTTATTGATGGAGATTTTTTTTCTAAAATAATAATAATAAAAATAAAAAAGTGTCTGCATGATTTATGTATGCAAATGACATCATTTGTTGATCACTTGTACAACCAAATGCACCTGCCAGTTATTAGTGATGTGTATATTCAGCAGCAGAGAGCAGTTGTGATCATAAAACTGTTCTGAATATTCAATACCAATTTATTTTTTAAAAAGTCTACAAAACTGACAATGAATTTAAAACACTCCCATGAGCATGTTTCACACCAATTCTATCCACATTTTTGTCAAAAATCTTTCAGAAGTTTACTTTATCAAAACAGTTGGCCTTTAAAGTATATTTTAAAGCTAGTTTTAAAGACAATCAAATGCTGCTAGTGGATGAAAATCTTCTGACATTTCTATGTGTAATCAACAGGCTACTACAATAGCATTTTATGTATGTTTTGTTGGTTAACTGTTAAATTACTTTGCTCTTACACTTGAACTAATTTAACTTGTGCTTTTGAGCATCTGCACATGGACAATCAGGTATGTTGGATGAAGAAAAATTAAAGTACAGATGATACAGGCAAGCGTTTGAGATTTCACAAGCCAATGAGTCGACTGAGTAATGTTCGGGTGAACTTTGATTGCTAAAGCTGGCTGGTAGACTGAAGAGCACAGACAGATGGGTAATAATATACAGCTCTGTGTTTGTGCAATGAATGTCAGGTATGTTTTCAGGTCGCTCCCTTTAATTAAAGGGCTTTCTGACTCACTGTGTAATGCAGCAATCATGTGAGGGGTGGGGGGTGAGCTGGCTGAGTGTAAACATACATGTAGGCTTCACAAGTAAGGAGCTTTAGAGCCCTGCATGAAACCACATAATCTGTGTTTAAGATTCCACAGCTTTGCTCAGCAGCATTATTATCACGGTGCAACACTCAGTTCAATAAATCAGAATTCCTCTAAAACATACCCTTGTGTCCTTACAAATTTGAGTCATTATGTTAATCTTCAAAGACTTGCATGGTTATCAAAAATATACCAACAGTGTGAAAAGTTCACATTTATTAAATGTTACAGGTTTGTATGTCCAAATAAAGCTGTTTATAGTTATAACTATCTGCCTTTTTTACTAATCTTTAAACTAATTTTAATTCAGCATGAAACAGCAGTACCAGATCTGATGTAGCCATCTTGTGTAGTTGAGAGTATATAATAGATGTAGATAATAATCTGAATAAATATGTTGTTTTGTTATTTTAAAGGTCCAGTTGGTACATGTTTTAGTTACATCATTTACTAGGCAAAGCAAGGCAAGTTTTTTTTGTATAGCACAATTCGCACACAGGGTAATTCAAAGTATTTTACATTGGAAATAAGGAATAAAAAGAAAGTACATTTAATAAAATCAAGCATTAAAACAAGTCATATTAAGACATAACGATTAAAAACAGAAATTAAGACCTACATTAAAATAAAAAAAAGATGCATAGATAAAATAGTTGTAGTAGTTGTAAATCTGTAAGTAGAACGCTTTTTTGTGTATACACACTCGAGAGGACAAGAAATGCCCCTTTCTGCATATTTTGTTTGTTGTATAGAGTAGATAATGTTGGGGCCATAGTACGGAGTTTTATTTTAATAATTTATTGGTTTCTGCACAGGGTTTGCTTAAGTTGTGTTTATTGTGTTTATGTTCAAATTGATGCTCAGGTTATGGCATGTTTTCAAATTATGTAAACCTGTGACCAACCAACGCACACACTTTATAAAAGAATTATGAGTAGAATCTATTGAGTTCAGCCGTTTGAGCGACTAGTTGCATCACCCGCTAGAGCTTCCTGCTTCATTCTGGTATTCAACATACCATGAATCCAAGCATACTCAATCGTTAGCTTTTATTTGTGAATAGCTGTGCCACGCTCAGCCTCTCTGCATGCATGTGCTAGACTCTCATGACTATGGCCGACTGCCAAGCTGGTACCAAAAGAAAAAGAAAAAAAATCAATGAGAGCTCGCTCAATAGCCCTTTAGAATGATGCTCACAGAATATGTTACTTATTTTCTGATTATTCTACATCAATCTATCCACTTTATTTTACCGAGCTATTTTCAAAAAGAATACTTTCAAAAGAAAGTGGAAAGATCTGGAAGAATAATGGGTCTCAATCCCTAATAACTTTATGAGCTATTGCATATTTGGCAAAACATAATATGTTCTTTCAATCAACCTATGGTTCGTCGAGAATTAGAATTATTCTAACAGTGCAGCCGCAAACATGATGTTAGTCATTTGCATAAACACAACCATCTCCACATGCAGCACTTTCACATGGTTCACATGGAACAGCTCTTCACTGCACTTCTATCACATCACCGTTTGGTTTTCTCAGAGTTCATTTCAGACAACTATGCTTAAATCATGAAAGAAAAATGTTTCAAACTGTTCTCAAGTGCTGAGGTTTTCTGTGAATGCACCACATATTTATTCACATAAGCATCTTTCACACTCATAAACTAGAGATTGATATATCCCCTCTACTTCTGACATGAAAATGAGCATCAGTACCTTATTACACAAGTTTTGTTGAGATTTATTAGGCAAATATTCAGATTTTATTCCCATAACATAAATTTAAAATTACAACACATTGCATTCGATGTACTCAGAATCGGGCAAACAGGGTTTCTTGTGGAAAATATGAAAAAAGTAACTGTTCTGAGAGAAATTTTCCTATTATACAGTACAGTATTTAATGCATTGTAGACCTTTGGACAGCACCATGTTGCAATCTTTTTTTTTTTTTAAACCTACTTCTTAAACACCAAAATGTTAAATCTTGAGTCAGTCAACATTTCTGAAAAAAGAACTCAAGGTTTAAATTTGTTGCAAACCTCTCAGCTCTGTGTGCATGCAATACAATTGTGCTGCTTTTGTTTTGAGAAACCATAAACTTCTGATTATAGTAGCAGCTTAGCGAAATACATCCTTTACTTTTACTGTACAATGGTTATCTTTGGTCTGGCCCTCTAAAACAGTTCAGATTTTTCAAGAGGCACCCTGTAGAAATTAATTGTACAGCCTTGGTCTATAATCCTACAAAATCCTTGAGTTTAATCAAGTGTAACTACAATATATGAAGTGACACTGTTTTAAGGGAAAATGCATAAACACCAAATATTGATTTGTATCAGATTTTTCTTTTGTTCCCTCACTTTCCAATTTATGGTGCTGTTTATCGCTTTGCATTTTATAAGAGCTGTCAAGCGATTACAAATTTGGATCTAATTAATTACATGGTGTCGTTATTAATTCATCTCATTAATTTGCAAATACATTTAGACATCACAAGAAGCAGTTTTTAACCATTTTTTATTGAATACAAAACCTATAATTTAGGCTAAAATATTCATGACATTCTTATCAATGAATGAACACAAACCTAGGAATTAGGTTACAGTATATGATAACCGTAACTTACTGAACACAAAAATTAGCTAGTTGTGTTTTAGTCTACAAAATTCTAAAACAAAATTTTTATTAATTAGTTATTTTTCAATGTACTCTTTAAATATTTACATTCATTCATTCATTCATCTTCATGTCGGCTGTCTTGCCTTTCGGGGTCGCCACAGTGGAATGAACGGCCAACTCTCTGGCATGTGTTTTACGCAGCGGATGCCCTTCCAGCCGCAACCCATCGCTGGGAAACATTCACACACACATTCACTCTTTTAACACTATGGGCAATCGTTCTTACTCAATTCACTTATACTGCATGTCTTTGGACTTGTGGGGGAAACCTGAGCACCCGGAGAAAACCCACATGATCACGGGGAGAACATGCAAACTCCACACAGAAATGCCACCTGCCCCAGCCGAGCCTAGAACTTCTTGCTGTGAGACGACCGTGCTACCCACTGCACCACCGTGACGCTCTAAATATTTACAATGCGTATTTAAAATTATTTGATGAATTAATGCATCATGACATTGTGAGATTGTTGATATGCTTTTCATTGATAAATACAATGATACACATGAATGATTCAAGGATTGTGCAATTAAAATGTTAACATACAAACTCAAAAATACACACGCAATGAGTGGAGCTTCTCTCTTCACGCCAGTCCAGCCATGAGCAAAGTACTCCACAGAGTCCTTGCTCCAGAACTGCGCAGGGGGCTGTAAAATATATAACCGGTTTCTATGAACCTCTAGCTATCGGCTCTGATTCGTATACAAGCAGAATATGGTCTGCCTCCATGAAGTTGATTGGCGTCCAGACCAGGGAAAGCTTTATCTGTGAAAGCAGGAGCACGCATAGGATGCTAGAACAGAGCGGAAGACATATATGAAAGAATTTCTTGTGTCTAGTATTTTTTACCCCTGCCTAAACCGCAGACAAAAGGCCACTTGGTTCCATGCACAAGAAACAGAGTTGTTATTCAGTGTAAACATGCAAATCAAGTGCTCTTAAATTTCAAAAATGCTCTTATCAGTTTGGGTACATGTTCTTATGAATCTAGAAATAATCATAATCTTGTTTCCAAACATTTTCATTGGCAGAACACATGTAAAATTGTGTAAATCAACATTTGACTGGGCCTTCTTACTGGTACAAGTCACAAGATCTTACACGTCACATGTTCTCACAAACTGCAGCCTGCGGCCCAGCTATCTGCTCGTAATGATAGAGTCTGAAGATGAGAGTGTTCAGTTTTGTTCAGCTCTGTTATTGAAAATGCAGAGCACATCAAACAGTTCTGAATCAGGCGATTGTTAATGCCATCTGGAGCTTTGAATACATGTGGAGCAGCTCCTCAACATCTTACTGAGGAAGCAAGAGAGCTTGTAGACCAGCCTCTGAGCCAGCAAGATCATCTTGACTGTTCTCCAACATCAAATGGTTTGATCAGTTTCAATTGGAAAAACTCTTTCTGACTTTAAACAGCAGTCTTGTCTGGAGGGCAGAGGATGTATGCTGAGTGTACTGGTATAGGTTCAGCGGTTGACTTCTAAAGGCACTATGAAATGTCGAGCCATGAAAGAATGGTTTCAACATCATGTGCATTGGAGCAGCAAGTCTGGCAGCATCTATGGAGGGGCAGATTCTTGGAATGCCAGGGATGACTTCATCAAGCCCTGGAGTGATGCTTACACGCCTCGCCCATTATTCTGATTCAAGCTCCAGAGTTGGTGTGTGTTAGTGAGAATAGGGCAAAAAGGCAACTCTACCTTGCCTCACGGTCATGTATGGAAGCCTTTTTGCCGAGATGGAACAGGTTTCAGAAGGAAGTTACTTAGCCAAAGATGTTGGGATAATAAAAAGAGAAATAAATGTGCTAAAATACAATTAATTTTATTTTTGAGAAACAAGGAAATAGACTTATTTTTCACATTCTAACATACGGTCTGTCACTAATGCAAGTAAAGTTAGATGTTAATGGTAAAAAAATCTGTAATATATGGTTAACGTTAATGATTACATTTATTTATAATGCCAGTGATGCAAACCTTTTCAGACTTGCAAAGAAATTTCTGAAGTGTTTATATTGCTTCAGGTCATACTTGATCAGTCACTCTACAACATTAAAAAAAATATTGTGATTATATGAGCTTCTCTGATGTCAAGGTTTATGAATAGGAGGTCAGTCACTCTCACAATTACTGTTAAAAAGAGGACTGTATGCTTTTGGCCTAAACCATATAAAAGGAAAAATTGAGTCATTAATAGAGATGTTATAGATGCATTTTATTTCTGGTTAACTGATGCTTAGTTTATACGAGCCGTGCTTTGGTAGAGCAAGAAAGCGAGATAGACAGGAAGGTTGGGTTCAGCCCACTAGTGGTTTATATTGGAGGGTCAAGCAGGAGATTGGGCCTTGCACTTCTTTCTTCGCCCCCTTTTGGGACGATCACTCGCCTGTGAATGTACCTGTACAATGTAACGTATCTATGACTTAAGTTTCCTTAGTTAAGCTGCAACTGTGTTTTTTCCATTCCATTCCATATGTCTCTTGAGTATTTATTTCCACAACAACCAGTACAACAAAAGCATAAAATGTCAGTGGAGTACTTGAGTTTCTGGAAGAATAATAGGTCACAATCACTACACTACAACCACGGAACCTGAGCTTAAATATCATAAAATGAATGTTTAGATACTGTACTCTTTCTAAAAGGTTCAAAGTCTTTACCAAAAGTCTTGAGTACCCTTCAAGTATCCTAGAAATGTGTCAAATATCCATCTTTAAGATGTAGGAAAAAAAGGACAATGACACTAGAATAGTTTAATCTTTTTTGAAACATAATTTTAGCCAACATAATTAAATTGTTTGTTTACATTGAGGGCAGAATGATCATACTGACTGTAAAAGTAAGCAAAAAAGTTATTCGTTTAACAGCTCTATTACTAGTCATATTAAATAAATAGAGAGAAAAGCATTGCTGTGGCTACTGGACGATTCCTCCAGGCATTCATGGTTCAGTAGTTATTCCGCTGGCACTGCTTGTTGTATCATCAGCAACACTTTCTACCAGGCTCCTCAGCTGGCATCATGCCCAGTACTTGGCTGTTTTGAGGAGTAGATGCGGGGGGTGTCATAAAATGGGACGGGTACACATTTTCTCCTTCACTTGTCAAAGGGGGTTTAGTGCCCACAAAAAAAAACTGTTCCTTTCCTGTGTGTGTGTGTGTGTGTGTGTGTGTGTGTGTGTGTGTGTGTGTGCGTGTGTGTGTGTGTGTGTGTGTGTGGATAAGCAAGGCTAGTTCACTGCAGGAAACTAGGTCAGCAGCGAGGGCTCTCTGGAAGAGGATGTGAACTTGTCACCTCTGATTCCATTAGAGTGGCTGAACTTGGTAGAATACGAAAGAGCGAGAGGATAGAAGGTCAAGAGATTGTTTGGTCACTGGGCCAGATCACAAACAGGAAAAATGCACTGGACTCCAGGAGAAGACACAACCTCAGGCAAAGTTTAATGGGTCGGAGACAGGAATGGCCACATTGTCAAGACAGTAAACTTCAAAGAGTATCCAAACACAGGGTCAAAATGAGGTTTGGGACTTTTCTTTTAGGACACCATGAAGCTGGGTGTTTCCAATAATTATAGATGTAAAAAATATTGAAGGGCTCAAAGTAAAAAGCATTGAAATTCCAGTTTTATATCATTGTTTGAATAATTTAGCAGAATCAGAAACCCCATCAGGATACACAAATACATTTTGTGTCTGTTGTGGGTGATGCGGATTCATGAGGATATGTTCATGTTTAGTTTGCCCTATTGGCTATATTTCTTACATAGCCTCCCATTTTATATGTTAGATTATCCTTCTATACTTGTTAGCTTGAGTTTTTTTGCAACATACCAACTTGCATTTCATTTCATCCAGCTCATTAATTTATATTTAAACTAATATGATAAAATAACGATAAATTAATGATAACTAGCTGTTGTTTCATCCATCCATCCATTTTCTTGAACAGCTTTTGAAACATCCACACACAGTCATTCACTTTCAAACACTATGAACAATTGCATTGCGCGATCACAGGGAGAACATGAATTCTACACACAGAAATGTCAACTGACCCAGCCGAGATTCGACCCAGCGACCTTCTTGCTGCGCCACTGTGACGCCCTTTGTTCAGTCCGTTTCTTCCTGCTCTTTTGTAAGGTTACATGCACCATTTGCATCCATCTCACAGAGCAAATGAGGGATTTCGTGTTCTTCTCATGTGTTTTTTATATTCCGGGTGCTCCAATTTTTTTCCTGCCATGACATAAATAATTGCAAGTACTGTAAGTGATTTTTCCTTTAGTTGGCTTATATAAGAATTAATAGTTACAACTCACTCTTCCCAATCCTAATGAAGCCCTTTATTTAGTTTGAAAATCAAACATGGACAACTAGGTTTAATTCTCAATAGTTTCAAGTTTTAGGTACCAATGTGAGAAAGGAGTGCTTTGGGCCAATGAAATCTTAAATTCCCAGTATGTTTACATTTTTCTGTTTTTAATATTCCGCCCCTTTAAAAATAAAATATAAATGTTAATATTATTTAAACCAACATTAGGTTACTTGATAGTAAATTTGCTTTGAAGCAACAACAGAAAGCCTTATGTACATCTATTTAAATCAATTGATTAGTGGTTAGTTTAGTGGTGAGCTATATAAATAAAATTGTAAATCATAATTCAAAAATATGTTTAAAAAAAACACAAAACCGGTTTTGATGCATGTTAACTTACATCAAAACACGAGAAGCTGAACTAAAGTAACAGCCTCATATCTTCAATAGCTGCTTATATGATTATTAAAAATTTGTGGCCTCATAAACCAACCAAACACCGGCAAGTAAACCATCACTCATTGGTTATCTATTAGCTATAATACTGACAAAGATTAAAGGGGTCTTTGGAACATGACGAATCCATTTCCATAAAGGTCACTGGACGCCCAAGATAATGGATTTGTTATGTATGTAACCCAACCCGGCCCTTCATCTCCCACATCGACAGGAGACCATAGAGGCACGGTGAACCACAACACACAGCGTTCTTGCCAAGCAGCTCACACTTTATCATCCACCATGATTACATACGGAAAGCTCAATGACAGCTTAGAGAAGTGCAAGACTGGAAACCCTCTTGGTTCTAAAGCATTTCAGGCTTGTTTATAACTATTTTTCCATTTACTGACATAACAAACAATAGCGAGCTAGTGTAGTGAGTCGAAACCACTAACTGGTCCAAATATTGCCTTGATTCACTTGTGCAAAAATGTCAGTTCCGAAATCAGAACTTCTGTGTCTAGTACAAGGATTAGACAGCATCAGAACTTTCCAGAGTGCTATAAAATTTGGAAGATGTGAGCTGAGAGTTTGGGGAAGCACAAATCCATGACTTCTGAAGAGGATTAGCTCCCTTGTGCTCAAACTTAATGAGGACAAGTAAAGCCCAAACCAGCTTCACGCAAGAAACCATCATCAAGTGTGCAGTGGAATGACAGAGACAAAGAGAGGGAGGACAAGACAGAGAGAGCAAAAGTGAGAGAGCTTGTCTGCCAAAGGGGGGACTCTTTAATTCGGTCTCTGTTGAGGAGCGGGTCGAGTGGAACGTTGGCCTGTCTGTCACCGTGAGGCTCCAGTGAACGCCTGACAGATCACAGCACTGTGCCGCATCAGGGGGGCCAGTAAATTGGCCCGGGGGGCCTCCGTTGCATCTCACAAGCTGAATCTGCAGAGGTTTATGGTAAGGCTGATGGGTAGTGTGCTGCACAGGAGGCTGTTTATGAGACATATTTGTCAACGGCAGCATTTTCAGCAGAAGTGGTTTACATGTGCTAAGGGGTGTCAGAGGGGAGTGAGATTTTCTGGGAGGATTACAGGTACAACATTTTATTCAGAAGTAAGCAACCATCCAAAGCTTAACACTTGTGCATTTTAGCACATTCTAAACTCTGAGATTTGCACTAGCCTTTCACCAAGAACGTGGTTCGTCAATGCAGTGGTCATGAAAGATATTCATGTTCAATGGTGGAAGCCACCGGCTATTTTACAGTCCACTGACACGAATAAACTCCCTAAGAACACTTGTGTTGGCTTTTGAAGACTTGGCTTATAACAAAGAGATCATATCTACTCACGATGTACTTCTTATGAAGAAAACAGTAGTTGATGTGGGTGGATTCTTTCTGCGCTAGGTTGAGGAAAATGGCTCGCCTACCTGTATGTTCAATATTGTGCACCATACAAACGTTTCCTCCTTCAACTATTTTACTTCTCGCCAACAAAGTATCATTCACGTCATAAAGACAAGTATGCATGGAAATGTAGTTATTTTGAAAATATACACTATTAAAATGCTCTTTACCTTGTATGGTGTATATAGTTTATAGAGAAAATGTCCAGTAAATGTAGAATCCTCTTCAGTAATCAACATGGAGGAAAAAATAACTTTGTAGATTCAATACAACAAAAATATTAAAAAACATGGTGAAAAAGCACCCACTCCTGCTCAACAAGTAGTGAAAAGCTGCTAAATGTCTGTTTAGTTGTTTGAAAATTGGTGACATCAGAACAGTGAATTCAAGTTTGTATATCAGCATTTTCAAATTCTCAAGTCATTAATGCTCTAGAAATATACAAGATCTTACAAGCAGGCAGAATAGTACATGGAGTCATCTGGATACTTGTTAACAAATGCTAGATTTTTTTTGCAAATCACTTTTTAATGACAAAAACCCACTAATGAGGTATAAAACATGTAAAACTCAATGGGAAATAGAAAAATAAGTAAAAACAAAAAGAAGAAGAAGGAATCTAATCAAATCAAATAAAAAAGAAATCAAAATTTACCCAACTGCAAATCATTACTTTGATAGCACTGACTATATTTGAACTATGTGAACTAAGAGTCAATTAAAAGGGATGTGTTTAATTTTCCAAAACTACTAAAGGGGCAACATTTGAAGCAAATTTACTGAGCACCAAAGCACACTTGTTACCGATCAGCAAGAGCTATCAAATTAAGAAAAATTAGCTATATAGGTCTGTTGGTTTTGGTGATTTTAAATGTCACCACTGGTTTTAAAGGTGACAGGAAGGTAAACTATGACTCTTACTTGAATTCAGCTAGTTGCTTGCAATGTTAAGTGACAGACATCTCTAAGAGACGATTTACAGTTCTTTACAGATAATAATCTAATGATTATTTGACAGACAGTTTGTGTATTTTTGTAATTCAAACAGATGGGAAATTACCTGCTAACGTGACCACTTTCCCTTGAAATGATGAAAACATTTATTATTCTCAATTCAAGTCTAATGGGGCTTCATTTAAACAGTGAAAACATATCATGAATTCTAAGAGAAAAAAATATAGCGATACCTTCAATTTTTTTAATTTTCACAATATAAAAATATTTCATATTCAATTCAGGTTTTCAGCCTCAGAAGAAAAGCAAACCACTACATTGCTAAACCACTATACATAATCTTATATTAAATATCCAAATGATTGCTACTTTTCAATAAAATAAGAAGGTCTTTTCTTGGAAGATTTAACCTTTAAAATAATTTATTTTAAGTGACACCTTTTCAACTGCTCATGTAGACTGGTTAAAAGGGATTTAAGTAATTAGGAAACTACTGCTAGTTGATAATGAGCTGATCAGACTATACTATTGATCTTGATCTACTGACGTTTTAACACAAAACAAGCCCTTAAAGGTCAAGAGACTAATCTGAAAACCGAAAACGGGGAAAAAGCATTCTCTGTTTTACTTCAAACACAAACTAACAGCTCATTGTAATTTCTCACTTTTAAAAACTGCTCTATGTATATGAAAATATAAATGATATTCTATGACTGTGTGGGTGTATTGCTGTATACATTTTCTACAAAAAAAGAAAAGTCTGATTAAAACAATTACAGATTTATTGGAGAACAGATGTCAAGTGAAACCTTCAATAATAACAAACTTCCATTTTTTTACAATATAAAAATTATTTCACAAATCATTAACAATCGAGTCTTCAGCCACTAAAGAAAAGAAAGCCACTACATTGCTCTGCATAACACTCTGATATGCGAGACATCAGCAACACTCTTTATCTGTGGCTAAAATGTCCTCTAAATGTTATTTCAACAGATTTTGTCTGCTGAACACTGCAACCCAAGCAATGCAACCTTTCCAGAGTCTACCCTCTCATTATAGACTTCCTAGGGCTGAGCAAAGAAGTGCAAAGACTACATTTGAACAGCGGGGATCTGAAACAGAGCCAGGACTTGCAGTATGGCTGAGTCACCGCTCACTTCTTCTGCAATCCATAACCTACAGATGAGCAGCTACAGTAGAGACACAGGCGACTTTCACACCATTAACTTGCAGATTTCCATTCACTAACCAAGCAGGAAATAAGACACAATAACTGTAGCAAACTGACAGATTAAAACGCTTCTGGAGTATCTACAAACCCATGCAGTACTTGTCTGTAAAAATGAGGTGCAGGAAAAAGAGAGACATCAAATCTAGTGACACTTCAGCAGACAGCGATAGAAAAAGTGCCCAATTGGTGATCACAGACACTCTCAGATTCCACATCAAGAACTTATTTGTTAAGACTGGCTAAGGTTTTCAGTTTGTGAGGACAGGTAATGCACCAGAATGCTCTTTGGTTTCTGCCTTCTGTCAAGGAGGGTGACTGTTCAATTCCATTGGGATGATAGAGTAAGCAGGGTTAGCACCTCTGCGAAGGAGAGGTGTCAGAAGGATTGGCCAGTGCAGGAGATGGAGGTTGGATTGGGGTGACAGAGTATCTGACACGGGGAACTGTAGGCAACAATCAGATTCAGCAACCATGTAATGTATTTCATTATTTTCACATGCTATCAATGGACATGTACTGCTAATATACCACCATAAGGTTCCAAATTAGTTGCTTTCTCTGACTGCCTGTTCTTAGTATGTGGCCTTGATGTCTAAGAAAATGGATTGTCTTTCTTTGTTTTTAACTTGTCTATCAAGCAAACAACTGCAACCAGAGGGGTGTCAGCTGCATAGGGAGCAATAGGAAAAAAATGGCGACGTCCGGGTAAAGGAGGCGTGTTCATTTCCAAACATTGGTCAGCTGAGTGTCTCCATCCGGTCACAGAGTGAATCTTCATTTATTTCTATGAAGCCTGAGTCACTATCTCAATGTAAAGCTGTTTAAATAATTAAGCTGAGGGCTTGTCTGGAACTAATCACGCCCTCCATGAGCCACGTTTCGGCTTGGTGACGTTGAGATCAAATTGGGACGTCACTTTACCATTCTGAGTCTATTCCTGAACGTGTTAAGTTTGCTGTTCTCATAAGAATAGACTGACATTCCCTTGAAATGAGATTTCATCCTACTCTAAACAATAAATTAATCTTCATGTTAAAGATGCTTTAACACTAGTATTGAACATATGGACCTGTTGCTATGGCAACAACAGAAAATATCAGTTTCTTGTGATTACTGAAAGATTATAAGCTTGTAATAAATACAGCCAAATAAGAGTAATGTCCAGGTGCTGAATTCATGCAAATAGGACTAATTGCATTTTAATAAGCTGGAATTGTTTACAGAGAGAAACATGCATTGATCATTTCCCCCAGGTCCTTCCACTCTGCTGGAAAGCACAGACTGGTGTGATGGAGAAGCATGTCTCATTGTATCTCTCATTAGCATGTAATCACCCTCTCTTATGGGGGAAAAAGATAAAAATGCATGACAAATTAAATATGCAGCACATTTACGGTTTAACCAAAGAATGTACGGAGCAAATGAGGAAACTGCAGATTCAAGCAATTTCTTTACCATTTCTCCATCTGTTTCTTCAGACTCAACCAAGGCAGATGTGGAAATCCATCGCCTTGACAGGAACCTGTCACATACCATCGCTCCAGGCCGACAGATCCCTCTGTCTGATTCTGAAGGGTTGTTATGTATGAAAGCACTAGCTGACTCCTCAGCCCTGGTGCCAGCACTGTGATAAGCAGAATGACATGTGCGCTACATTATTCCACAGCAGTTCTTTGTGCATGCTTGAGATTGGGAGATGAGCTCAGAAGAAAGGAGATGAGAATGGTGCAGGATGGGTTTGGGGAGAAAGCAATTACCCATATTTGAGGGAAAGCCTTCGTCTGAGACCCAGTGGAGGTGTTTGATGGGATGGTCTTACTCTTGCTTCTTTTTCCATTTCTCAACCACTTAACTCGCTGCATCTTCCACAGAAGATGGCTCTAAGCCTACCATACCTCCCACAACGACTACACTTTTTCCCTCCAGCATTTTGCAGTTATGTTGAAGAAATCGAGTTCCCTCCAAGTGTCTCTCATTACTCAACGTGCCAGAAATTAAGGCTTGCAAACATCTGGAAGCTGAGTGTGCATCCTATTCTATGTCACTGAAATTTATGATATTGAGCAGAGTTACTACTCCATCTTTTCTTTACGCCAACAAACTGCTTGTGCTCTTGGGACAGCTATTGTGTGGCCAGAAGAGGATCGTGATCATTTCAGAGTAAACATAAAATGGTCTTCTCTTGGATTATTTAACCTTTAAATGTGGTTATACTACTACTAATAACAACAACAACAAAAACAAAGATACTAATAATAAATGTTTTTTATAAAGCATCCTTAAAGCAATGCTTCACAAAACTCTGGACAGATGCCGCACAAAGTCAATATAAAGTCAATAAAAACAGATAACAGAATAAAACAATAATGGAGCAATAAAAAAAATGTTAAACAATGACAACTAAAAAAGCAGTACAATAATAAAACATAAACAGTAAAAGGCCAGTTTTAAAAAGTGAGTTTTGAGAGGGGATTCAAAAGTGGCATAACTTTGTTCATCCATGAGTTCCCTCAGAAGAGAGCTCCATGGTGTCCACTGCAAATATTTACTTTAAGTGACAACTTTTTAACCCAACACCAGCTCTTATGGATCAAATAACAGGACAAAACTAGTCTTTGAGTTATTTGAAATGCTAAACAACAGCCAAATCTAATTTCGAACCTTTAAAAACAGCCTTATTATGTCTCAAAGAATAAATTATATTCTAAGGGAGTGTGGGTTTCTTCCTTTAACAAAATAAGAAACTGCAAAGTCTATTTAAAACAATGAGTTAGATGAATGTGAGACTATTTCACACATGTCTGTTTCACACAGCTGTGAAATTCATTAAAACAGTTTCTTACCTCCATCGCTAGACAGCAGAAGCTGATCAAATTTTAAAGACCTTTTCAACATGAAAAAGCATCAACAAATTAAATGTAGAACTGTGCTTATCTGGGATTTCAAGGTTGCTGGGTTCCTGGGCTCAGCTCCTGTTTAACTGTCAATTTTTATGCATTTCTGGCATCACAGGCATTAATTAACAGCAGAGCCATCAGAGGTAATCAGGCCTTATTATGGCCAGAAAAGGGGTTTATCTTTTCAGCCCTTAATCCAGATTCACTTCAGCTGCCTCTGCAATTCTCTGTTTTTTTTACTACAAAGGCATTAACAGTACCCCAAATTAATAACCGCGTTAGATTGCTTTCCACAAAAACGAATTTGAGTCGATTTAAGCTGCATTGCTCAATGCAACAGTTCTTGAAATGAGCCAGCAGAGAGACCGCTGCAATGAGATGCAAGACTAGAGGTTGCTGAACCTCTTGATTTGATTTGGGGAGATGATACTACACCCAGTGAGTACAGGGGAAGGGTTGAATCAATATGCATGTAGTAATTAGGCCCCATTAAAAAAAAGAACTTCAGAAGGAGAAAGGTTATAAAATGTTAATGAGGCTCCAACCCCAGCTCTCTCTTTGAGTATTTGTGGCTTTGTATGTGAGATCTGGTTAAGTGCAATTGGACCTGCCACACATATTACAAACAATCAAAACCCTTTCTTATTCTTTTCTGTAAAATTTCACCCATGGAAAAGGATTTGAAATAAACCTGTGCCTGGAAAAGTTGTTCAGCGCATAGTCTGATACAGTGTTCAGTGGCAGGCCTTGTATGGTAATTTATTGGCTGTTATGGCTCCCCACAGACAGTCTGCCTCTTTTGGGGGCAGGCAGGGGCACTAATGGAAGCGGGTGCATGCCCGATCAATATGAGGATGGCAAGCAGCCCGGCCTCACAGCTGTTGCCAGGCGAAAAGGCTCCAGTAATGCTAGAAGAAGGTACAGGAGCATTTTCATACCTAGATGCTCTCAACTGTCATGCTTTGTGACCTGCATTTGAGAAATATGAAAACCAACAGAGCTGAATGTCCGCATCACAGTGCTTCAAACATCAGTGCTAAAAAGCATCATCTAATGTCACGCCAGGTTCCAAGGTTCAAACACATTTAATCATGCTCCTCAAAAAAGAATCTTTGAACAGTTTGAGAGTTCATCTGATGCTAGGGTCATGGACTGAGAAATCCAAAAGTACTTGGTCTTCGACTTGAGAGAGCCAATACAACAGAAAAGCCTTTCTGAAATACATTTTTTAAAATAACTTTTATTGAAGGTAAGAGGTCGGGCATGTCCAGTATGACTTTCCACCTGTACTTAATGCCAGCATTACTTTCCCCCATACTACCTAAAATGACTATGCTGGCAAAAACCAGATGCTATTCGCTAACAAACTCAAAATCATTTTAAAAAAGAGAAATAGGACTACATGATCATCAGGAGGGGAGACAAGGATCCCAACTTGATAAAAGTTCAATAATTAATCATTAATTATTTCATTACAGTCCTGCAAAGGCTATGTTATATTACAGATATTTTCATTCCAAACCATGACGTGGGACTCTTTTATAGAAACCCAAAGAAATTGTGCATGTCAAGGTCTCAGGAAAGACTGAAAAACTGGGTTCAGATGCTGATCAAGAAATGTATCTGAGTTTCATTAAGCAATAAAAACCTCTTTGTTAAGAAAAGAAACTAGACATTTGACCCTTCACTTTTCGAGCGCAATACACGGAGATGCATTCGCAAGATCCCTCACACAAAAAGTGTTTCCATTGCTTTGTTAGGCTCATATTAATCAACCAATTCAGATTAAGTACCTATTCACTCAATGAGGGCTGGAGAAATAAACAGAAAGTATTATGTGACAGAGCTAAGCAGGCAAAGAAAATGAATTCAAGGCTCAAAACAATTTGGGATCACCTACTAGAATGTCAGATCCTGAAATGGCATTATAGACCAGCAGACCAATGAAGATTAAACAAAGCCTTTTTCTGTGTGACTTTTAGTTTTCCATGTTATTTTCTTTCTATATTTTCCTTGCAATGTCTATGTTAGTTTGGTTAAAAATACTGTAAAGTGCATACAAGATGGATTTTCCTTACAAAAAATAAAATGCCCTAAAGCATTTAAATTCCTCTTTTGAATGTCAGTAAAAACATGATATTGTCCATTAAAGTTATGTGCTCAAGGCATTTTTATTTCTAAAAGTTGTCATTCGTTATGCATTGTTACTGTGCTGACATGTTCTTTGTACTGCAATATTCTATATTCACTTAGCGAAATGTCAAGGTTTAGAAACAAATTCACAACATTGCAATGACGAACTAGCACTAAGAGACTAGAATTAGAATGTAATGTGTCTACAGAAGTAATCAGTTATCTGGATGAGTCTTGTGGGGCAGTCCAATGTACCTCCCCCTCCTCCAACCCTGTGCAGATGAATGGCTAACACACTCTGCCATAAATTGGATTATATGGAAGGCCATCTCCTCAATGAGTGGTTTGGTAATGTAATCTGCTCACACTGTCCACTGCAAAGATGAGCAAAGCAAGCTAAATGCCATGGCACCAAACATACGTCCCTCTTGGAGGTGAATGATGACTTTTAAAGCATTGTGCCTTTGGAGACAGTCTCTCCCTTGCATGACAGCAGAGTAAGTGATGTGGAATGGTGCGCATATTTTAAGAAGCACTGACAAGGCTCCTCGCCCCGTTACGTTTCCAGTTCTAAATACCTTTGGGATACATCCCTATCACAAATGCTGGTTATTTATTACATTGCATTGATGCTTTTACTCTTGTGATTTATGGAATTGGGTTTTCGTTTATCCAAGGAACACACTCTCTGTAGTATAAATTCAGGTATTTAGGTATTCATCTTGAGGAATCCTTGAAGAATCATTAATGATGAGTTCCTTGAAAACCTTTGCAAACTTCTGTACTTATGTTGTACCTTGGTTTTTATAGATGGCAAGAGTAAAAAAAGTCTCCAGGTAGTTTATTAGCTAAAATGCATAGCTATAGAAAATGTGACTTTAATGACTCTGGTAGGGAACTGTAGAAGCTAGTGAAATCAACAAACACAAAGAGAACATGAGCCAAAATCCTTCTTACTGGGAGACAACACTGCAAATTGCTGCCATAGCTGTTTTTCTCAAGGTTAGACCCTTAATTGTTGCTTGTAGCTATATCTATATATAAAAAAAAAGACTATTGTGATGTAAACATTTGAAAATGTGTTTTGCAGTGTTGCTTTATCAGTCAAAATAATTATTCAAAACTAGTGCCAGGCACATCTACACTGCGATGAGTTAACCTCTGCATTAACCTCTAATTAAGTCAGAAATAATTAATTATACAGAGATAATTATGAATCATGATTATGAATCACTGGTCAGCCAGAGTCATTCTCTTCCTGTGCTACAAGCTTGATGCTACAACAACCTTTTTTCCCAACAAAAGAACAGTTTCTAAAAGTGAATTTACGTTTGTGTTTTATGAGGTTTTATAATATATTTCCACATTTCTGCTGGGATCCTCAAAATATTTGAATATTCATGTACATACATATTCACCTTATTCTGCATCAATATGAGTTCCTAAACATTTGAGAAATAGAATCAGGTCTTTTAATTGGACCCATATATGTCGGATATATTAGTTGTAACAATTCTTTCAGTTAAAGTCTGTCA
This sequence comes from Danionella dracula, assembly GCA_900490495.1. Lineage (NCBI taxonomy): Eukaryota > Metazoa > Chordata > Actinopteri > Cypriniformes > Danionidae > Danionella > Danionella dracula. The sequence continues at coordinate 574,416 of UELW01000245.1, forward strand.
CACGACAAAAGGGAACTAAAACTAGAATTAGTTCATTAGCAGTACATCCCTTACATGAACTTTAGCCAATTTGACCAAAAGTCCATGCTGTTCACATAGATTTCATGCTATTGGGGCCAGACTCAGTATTTCATTCTTGGTAAAGCATTACCAGTTTGCGGAAACTGTGAAAAATCCAGTAAATTGGAGCACCTGAAACATTAAATGTGAAACCTACAGTATCAGCATTAGGATAAATCTGTTAATAAGTTGGACATAACATTAGAGTAGCGTTGCTTGATTATGAGTGAAATGATGATCACTTTTCTCAGCCCTACCATAGGGTGCTTTCACAGTGAGAATGCTCCCAAGAAAGGTACATCACCATCCTCATTCCCCTGCAGGTTGACACTAACATAAAGATGTACAGGAGGATGAAATGTAGTTTTGTATATGATGATATTTTGTTGTTTTTGTATTATTTCGAATGAGCCAAATTTTTTCTTTTTTGTCACATTTCCTTCCCTGTTAAGAGTTGAGATTATGTTGGTGGGAACTAACAACTGCATTCCCACTTTCAGAAATTATTCTCATCACCATCTTCGCTCCGAAAGGGATTACAGATGCAATTGTAAAAGCCCTCTTTGTTATCGTTCATTTTTAGCCTTTATGTAACTTAAACAAATAAATAACAAATTAAAAGAATACACTTTAAGATGTTTTCACAGAAAGAATGGAAGTTGCATTTTTTTCGAGTGCTTTTAATGCGAAAACAATGGGAAGATACAATCTTGAAATAGTGAGGAGCAAGCAGAGTGGATGCAGCAGGTTATGTGGTGGAATTCGATTTTGTTTTTAGCATCTGCAAAAGTTCAGATATTTTAACTTTTTCTGATATTCATGGCAGAAAAAAAGGTAGTTAATTAAGTATTCTAGTATGTACCCTGGAATCTTTTGGTGAAAACAAGTCTTTACAGGGGTCAAAATGAACTATATTACCTGAAAACATGTTGACAATAACGTATGTGCCTAAAAGGATTGAAAACAAGTATGTAGCTAAGTTATGTGAGATGCTGACCAAGAAATGTTATGTAAAGTTCTGATAAGATTCAGTATATATACCAACTTGTGACCGGTTCGTTCGGTCCTGTATTAAGTCTCAAATGCTGTGCCAACTCTAAATGCTCAGTAATGCAGAAAACTTAATAAAATTCCTGTCTGTAATGTTGTAGTTGTTTTAACCTCTCGTTTTCCCCCCACAACTCCAGGATGGATACCAGGATGTCATGAAGGAGAGTGGGAAGTTGTTGCTTGACCGCTCATCAAGACTTGTCTAGACTCCACTTGTATAGTCACATCCCCAAGATCAAGAAAGACTTCTGACTTACTTCATAGACGTCAAGAGTAAGAACTGACTCATCCTCTTATTAAATTCTGGCACATCTTCTGACAACCCCCGATAACATGCCAAATCAAATTTAGTGCAACATCACATCATGTGTCAAAACTACGTTCATTAAATGACTCTTAATAAAAAAATAATCATCTCTTCAAACTTTTCTTCTCTTTTCCTAAATGAACATGGTTTGAATATACAGCTGTGTGACAGTCTGACTTCAAATCTAACTCCAAGAACAAGAGTTGAGAGATGTGGCCTGATTACTCTGAATCTGGCCTCCAGCTGCGTTGTGGGCAGGTAGAGGACCTTTTATCACCCAGAGGGAAGTCCAAATTGACCTTGATTTGTTTGCAGAGTGACAGAACAGAACTGTGCCAGATAAAGAGTTGAAACAAATGCTTCACTCTACTCTCTCCATTGCCACAAATGGCTTTTTTATGGTTTGTATAGAAATTGTTTCTTGATATACTAATTGATCAACAAGCTAACCAACTAGTAGCATAAGGACATTTAAAAAAAAAATCTGTAGCAAAGTTAGAGGCATATGTATTGGCAACAAATCTGGTTTAAAAATATCTCTACCAAACCCGATGTAGAACCATGTCTGTGCTTTCACTTCCTAAAATAAAACTTATTATCAAATGCTATCAAAATACATCTGAAAACAAGATTTACTATATCAATATAAAAATATAATCTTTATAACTATGTACATCACTATTCTGATGCCATCTTAAAGAATTTAAAGCAAGTTTGAGAGTAAAAACCAGTGGACCCAGCCTACTATCCAGACTATAGGTTTTCAAATAGGTGTTAGAGCATCAAGAACATCTATACAAAACATACAATACAGAGCCATGAGCTATGCAATATTAAAAGTTAAAACACTATTTAGTATTATTATCGTTTAAGTGAATTATATAGGCTAAACAGTTAAATAAATAGGATTCAAATATCAGTAAGGATTCAAATATGTTTTATATTTCCATGTAATTCCAACAGTATATATCGGTAATTTTGTCAAATACTGTAATATTGGCAAAAGCAAATCATCAAAATGACTTATGAGTAACAACTCTTTTTGGGGAGTAAAAAATTATTGCTTTGGTTCATGCAGACTTTCACATTTCCTAATACTCCTGCTTCCATCAGTTGAACAGTGTGTCGAAAAGAACAAGAACGATGAGTTTGTTCATTCTTGCAAATCAACTCGTTCATGTAACAGCCTTCAGGTAGGCCAAGATCCACACACCCTGAACCAGATGAAGTAAAGAATTATTGCTCTTTTTAGTCAATGCTTCCCAATGCACCTAGAGAAGATTAGTTATTCTGAGTAGCTCTTTTAAAGTGTCAAATATAGGATAGAGTAGATATTTTTATTTACTTGTGAACTGATTCCTCTAGATCAGCATTTACCATGTGATTACACTTCATACAATATTTTTTTGTGTGTTTACACCAAATGTGTTTTTTCATGTGTGTAGCTTAAGTTTATTTTTTCACTGCATGGTTATTTATGGACATTAATGAAAGAAAGTCTAGTTTATCTGAACCTTAAACATAATTTTTGTGCTGGAACTCAAGTATTCTGTCAGGATTACTATCAGTAATAATCAGGCTTGAACCGGATTGTTTGATAGAGTAAAAGTCCCTTATCATCATTACTTAAAGAGCTGCTATAAAGTGTTTCTTTTCCCCTCGCGTGATTGAGCAGAGGGGATTGAGTGTGATTCCTCTCAGACAGATTTAAGAATACCATATGGAAGTTTTAAATCACATTGTGTATCAAAATATAGTCTTTATTAAGAAAGAGTCTGCTCAGAGTTGCTAAAATGAGTCATTCCTCACAAATCTTTTAGCCTGTGCGCTCTTACGTTGGTCTGTAAAACCTCAAATGTCATTCATTCATGTTGAGAACAGAAAGTTGTTTCCACACTGGCATCTAAATATGTTTTAGTAAAAGATCATCCTGCATGAATTTAGTATCTATGTAGCACACGTGTAACTGGTGTATAGTTTAAATAGAGGAATATCCTGCTCCAGTCGCGTTTAGTTCTTGGTCTCTTATACACCTGAGCCCTCTTCCTTCTCGGACACAGACTCGCACGGGTATGGCAACATCATAGTAATGAGTTTTGATATCATTATGATGAGTCATTTGATGAGTCATTATGATATCATCATTGGACGACCAATCGCCTCGTGCCATCAACACTTCATTTGATTATTTAAGTTGTCTGCTCACCATCCTCGGGAAAGCACGCAGACAGGAAGGGACATGGGGGATACACAATGAGTTTGTATATCTTTGAATTTATTAGACGAAGCTGACGAGTTGATATCTAATCTGAGCAAATAGAAATTCTCAGCAATTTGGTCGAAGCTATAAGCATTTGTGTTTTTCACCCTCTTGAAGAGCGAGAAAGATGTTATGTGGTGTACATTGGGGACCCTGCAGATAACCCAATGTTAGACGCACTTAGAAGTTTACTTTGTGTAGAAGTTTAGAGTAGCTTAGAATTAAGCTCTCTCTTCACGTTGGTTTGGGTATTTATTTTTCCTTGTTTTCTCAGTGACTGTTTTGAGTTGTTTTGTCTTTGGTTATTGAATTTACACTTCTGTTAAAATAAACTCATTGTCATTTTGTATTTCCTTTTTAAGTCTTTTCTTTTGAGTTGCTTCTCTATTGTAAGTGTTTTGACATGCTTTAATTAATTTTACTTAGATACAAATTTATTATTCCAAACAAGTGTTACAACCAGAACTTTACGACCCTTTTTATATAAATCATAAAAACTAGTCATGCAACGACAGGGTTTCGAAAGAAAAAATCTTTAAACAAATTGTATTGAGAGTCATTATTAAACTAATAAAAAACTAAAAAAATTAAATGTGTGTTATATACGCACTATTTTCAATCTTGCAAACTTGTTGTAGAAGTCTCCCCAAAACAAAGTAACGAACCTTTCAGAATCACAGTAGGGACACTTTAAGTGGCATTCCTCAAAAGCAGCATCTTTATACTCATTTGAATTTGGCACAAACATATAAAAAGTCAACCTTGACAAAATATGTATTCAGCATCTGAAATACTAAGAAACAGTTACAGTGGTATATGCCGCACCAATCTAGTGGAAGCTAGAACAGTCCAGAATCTGTTGTCCTCTTTCTGCCTGACTACACATGCAGTCATGTACAGGAGCGGAATAAATTATTCAGAGTCTATCTCTCCCTCGCTTTCTTCTTCCATCTGCAGGATGGTTTGAGTGGGTGGAGAATGTGGGCACTAGGGGTGGGAGAACACTGATCCCAAAGCCCAGCGCTCAGCATGAGACCAGCCCAGACTAGAGAGGAGAAAAGTCTGTACCTTCACAGTGTTTATGTGGATTCCTTTCTTTTAAAGCCACATCAAAACAAAGCCACTGTTTAAATATAAACCTGTTAATGTAAGCCAGTAACAAAAGTAGGAAAAGAAAGTTTCCCTTTTATTCACCACTTCCTTATTCTAAACTTCCTTTTTCCATAGAAAAGCCCTGGTGTTTTGGTGTTAGATCTCCCCTTAAACAAGACTTTATATTGACCGTTCTTAAATACCAACAGCAGATTTCAAACTCTCGCAGACGGAGCATCCATCTTTAAAAAACCTTTAATGAAGATCTTCCGCAATTAAAAGTGCGTATGACCATGCTGTCCTACTCGATGCTTCTTCTTCTTTCTTTTTTTTTACTTGTCTCTGGCCGTACTTCATCCCTCCAGATTTTCAACTGCTGGTTGGTCGTAGCCAATTCAGCTTGTATCTCCTTGGGGCCACAACAGGATTCCAGCAACAGCATGCTGCTGATCAATAGAGACATCCAGAAGACATAAAGTGACAATTACATGACTGGTTGCAGAAGGAAAGAACAACAACTAGAAGAGCATAAATAAATCAGAAGCCTCCTTCTGCACAAACAGATTTGTAATTATGTTGAAAACAAAGCCTTTACTGAGATTTCCTCATTTTTCGTATCAAATGAAACAATGTTAATCACGCTGTTGCTTGCCTCTTTTACTTTTATTTATCGAAGGAAATGAACAAAAGCAACATGAGCATTGTTTGTAATAACTGAGGGCTTTGTTGAGAATGTTTATAGGCGCATTTGTTCTGTAATGCTTGATAATCTGTCAGCGTTTATGATAAGCTCTTTAAAATGTTTACTTTAAAGTTTACTTAAAGTACAATATCAGTAAAAGGAAGACAAAACAGGGCTGTGAGACTTTGAGGCTTAAGTTCCTTTTTTGATACTCAACCTCAAAAATGAACTTTACAAGTTATTCCCAGATACATTTTACGCTCCATGGATTTTCACTCCGTTAAAAAGCATGTCTCCTTGCTGCCATTAGGGGATAAATATGAGTTTTTTGAGTGATGCAAACACTTTCTGGTCACAAAAGAAATGAAATAAAATCCAAATGAAATGAAATCCATATTAAGTCTTTTCCTCTTTTGTTAGAATGTCATCTTAATACCTACCCACTGCTGACGTCTTGAAGAAGGTGCTAGGCCATCGATGCACGCCGATTAACCAAACTTGCATTACTGTGTCATGTCACTATACTTTCCATAGCTCTTAGGAGATCAAGGCCTGTTTCATGACTTCTTCTATGATCCTGTACAGCACTTGATAAATCCCAAAATGAAAAGGAAAAAAAGAAGCTGGCTGTAGCTGGTTGTTCTTGATGGAAGAGTGGAAGAAATGAGAGGTACTGTTCTTCGGCTCCAAAGGTCTTATCATCCTGTCACCTGGCAGGTAAACACTGGTGCACTGGAGGATTGGGCTATCCAGCTCCAAGATAACATTTCTCGCTCTCTGGTCTAGCAACGGATCTCATTTTGCTCAACAGGGCTTAGGCCCAGTCATTGGTTCAAACAAGACTCACAAACTGCGATAGAATCAGAGAGGCTGGAGCTTTCTGCCTGGATGTGCATCACGCAGAGCAGATAAGAGCAAATCCAGGAGAGTGAGGAAGATATAGAGACTCGACTACATGTGGGGAATTTGTTGGATCCCTTGATGGATGTGAATAGAGGATGAAATAAATGATTGGAGCATTTTGCAATGATTTGTGGCCCTTTGGGTCCTTCTGTGAAATAGACACATTGCAACAAAAGGGTGCCCCAAATATGCGATGAAACCAAGGCTGTCAGTGACAACCAAACACATTTGAGAGTGAATAACAGTAATTTAATGTGGGAAATGATTAAATGAACAAAAACTGGAAATATACATTTTTTTCACTTCTCTTTCTTTTTGAATTGAGCATTTTCAAGCGTAAGTGGTTGAATCGCTTGTTCCTCACTGGAGACACAGTTCTCTTTGTCTTTAGCTCTAAAGATTATATCAATTATTCTTTTTTCCTTCCAATTTAATCTCTTAAATTATCAGATATGCATGAATGCATTGTCTTCAAAACAACCTTATTCAACCCATTTTAAGCATTTTCAAAAGCATTGTCTACTGTCATTTCGCATGCTTCCAAGAGTCTTAAATGGGACATTAAATGCCTATTTCTCATAAGTTGATATAATTATTTAGGATATTTTAGACAAGCGCTTCGCTGTTTTGCTGCCTGAAATTTTTTATGGTAATGAAGCACTACTCCACTACTCACTGTCTCTCTGCTGGAAGGCATGTTGACAAAAGAGCTGGAGAAAAAAAAGAGGACATTTCATCCATAATTAAGCATTAAGTTAAGCCCATTGTGATTTTTATTGGTTTGGTGTTTGGGAGTGCATTTATGCTCTTCACTACAGAGAGAACATTGCAGAAAAAATGCTTAATAGATTTACTAATCAACAAGCTTAAACTTTAGATTATTATTCCATTTAAGCTATTGGCGCAATCCTTCAGTTGGTGAATTAAGGGTTTTAAATATTAGAGGTTACTAACAAACTTTTTTTGCCATTATTTAGTGGTTGTACTCACACCATTTTGCCATATTCCCATAGAAACACCTGAATAATATGTATTTTATTGATCTAAAGTCCAACAAACAAAGTTTTATAACAAAAACTATTTCTAAATAGTAACAACTATTTGGTGTTCAAATAAGTTTACTTGAAAAAATGTGCTCATTGTTAATTTAAGTTAAACAAAAAGGGGCATCGTTGTGAGTACGCAGTAGGTAGATTTGTGATGTAAAAGAGGTTATAAGCTTAATTCGATTAATTAAGGGATTTTTAGAATTCAATTAAGCTTAGCTGCCTGATTAAGATCTTCGGTGAAAAGCTGCCTCTCCTGAGTAACAAAAATAGCACCACTTTAATATTATAATGAGAAAACTCGTATATACAGTACTCGCATGTAAATATTTTTTATCTGAAATTATTCAACTAAAAAATATATGTCAAAATATGTTAAAACTGGATGATGGTTCTACGCTTCTGTTAAAAAAAATCCAGCATTATATATTTTACAGTTTTCTGGTTACATTGAACATACCACATTACTCATTTGGACAAACATAACCCAATATACAAAAAAGATAGTCATTAGAGGATACCCAGAAAAACAGCAGCTATGATCTCATCGATGTCTCATTACTAATTTATTATGAACCCTTAGTTCTTACAAAGTGACTAACCCCATTCTCTCGATTTCCATTTCCAATGCAGTCCTACACAGACTCACACATCCGCTGATTGAATTTGATAGGCTGTCAGGATAATAGCATTAGCATTAGAGAGGAAAACGTTCATCACCATAATGCAATTTGTAACATGTTTTCTCGAATACGACTAGATTTCCGGCGGGATCGATAGATAAACCTCACACAGCCTTCAACCTCAGCCCGAACATGAGTTAAGGGCATAGAAACCGACAAGGTGAAAAGGCCCAGGGGAGACCGAGGCTAAAAGGGGCATGTAATACACTGAGAAACAATGAGTTTGCAGTAGCAGCAAAGACATGGGGCACTTTTTCATGAGAAAATAGAAACTGTTTGGTCAAGGTTTAACTCAAATCTCAATTCATAACTGTAAGAAATGCTCCAGCCAGTGCTCTTTGCTTCAATCGGCTTGCTTAGAGAAGTCAGCATTCTACTGCTTAGCTCAGATTCACATTTTAGTCATAGTTTGGGCTTTCTTTTCTCAGCACATGGCAAAGCTGTTCCCTGAGGAGGCCAACTAACAAGAACGTGAGAGGGGACGATACAAATTCATCTCAGCCTTGGATGAAGAACGTGGCTTCTACAGAGTTCTGTCAATTTGTGCTGCCAGTCACCGAGGGCAAAGCTATGCTTCTTTCTCTCGCTTCTCTACCCTCTCTCTCTCTCCCCCACGACTCACATCTTTCCTCCCTTGCCCACAAACCCTCTGCCAGCCCTCCAGGGAGCAGCTGCGGCCCAGCTCTAGTGCTTCCTCAATCTCTGCCATCTTTCACTCCCTCTCGTTCTCTCAACTGTCTTCAAACAACTCTCAGCTCCCCTTTTGTTTGCGTCTTCCCTCTGCAAGGCCAGTTGCGAGGTTTTCACAACTTCCATATCTCAGAGGCCATGCTGGAATCATTGGAGAAAAGGGGGAGTTGGAGGGTAGGAGAGGAGAGAGTGATCATGGGAAGACAGCCAGTGTGAAGAGACATGAGGTGTGGAGGCGGAATGCAGTTTGGAACCGTTCTGCCACTGAACAGTAAAGTTGTAGGGGCTGTGTGTAGTTTGCCTTGTGTGTGGTTTTTTTATATCTTTCTCACACAGATTGCCTCTCATTACTGTCTAAGATTGTTTGTGTGTGTGAATGTGTGTTCCAGCGAGTGGGAGGATTCTTCAGAGCAGATACAGGCCTTCAAGGTTCACTAAACTGAAAGGACAGAAGAAGCAACTGAGACACACGAGCAGCTGTGAAGCCTAGAATAATTAAGCTATACAATGTCTTCGATAGAATCTGACTTAAATTTGGCCACTCACCCTTAAGGCTGAGCAACAGTCCTGCTCTCTCACTGTCTCAATTAATTTGCCCTACCTCATTCGTTTCCTGTGTAGAGCATGATCCGTTGAAGCCTAACCCTCTGCCGTGAGGTTTATAAATACCCATATGCATGCATTCTGCTCTCAGCTATGTTAATGAAGCAAACAACATCAAGAATCAATTGTTTGAATTGGTGTGACACTTCATCAGTGTTGGGGTAAAACATTACAAGCAGAGCTGTCAGATTAACTCACTAATTAAAAAAAAACATAAATTAACAAATGCATCCAATCATGTCCAACTGATTAAAAAGACAGCAAAAGTGTGCAACTGCAAACACAAGGATGGAGAGGCTTTATTTACAATTCTATTTACTATCATTAATAACAAAAATGAGTCTTTGTTTGAAATGGCCTAAAGCAGTAGATAGTACACGTGTCAAAACAATACATTTGTAACATAAAATATATGGTTGTGGCCAGTTTAATGCTGTAACTGATATAAGCCAATTATAAATGTGTTATGCACCGTTGATGATTTGATCACACCAACTAGCTTGCAATAAATCTCATCATTTACAAATCAAATAACAAGAAAGGATAAAAAAACAGCTAAATGCAATCGCTGTACTCTTACAAAATTCCATTTCATAAATGTAGCAACTTGAAAGATAGTTTTCGTTATCTCCCTTCCCATCTTCACTATGAGATTGTGAAATCTACTTTAGACACCAGCGGGAACAAAGGTGTTTTCCAGCCATGTGTTCTCAGAAGGCAAATGACTCTGTGGGAGTTGCAATGGAGCTATGATGGCCATTATGTTTCTAGGCAAATAACATGCTCCAGCAATCTGAGATCAATATGTCGTTAATATGAAAACACAGTCAGGCAATTGGGACCCAAGGATGAAAATCCCATCTCCATAATTGTTGTGTCGAAGAAAGTAATGTTCCTTGTAAAATATAGCAGAATTACTGGTCTTTGCATATATCAGACCAGCTGGATTGAAGCTCTGCAGTGCCGCATAAAATATTAGTAATTAGAGGTATACATGACAATTTTACAGTAGCTATAATACTGTAGCAATTTAATCATTTATGAGAAATACTGTACAACAAAAACTGTTGCAAACAAAAATGGTTGACATTTTACCATTGTGACTAACATTATAATAAAACAGTCAGAAATTTTGAACAGTACCTTTCAAGTACATTCATAAGCCAAAGACAGTATTTGGGTGTGCAATGATTGTTTATAAGAGGTCCCTTCTCTGTGTCCAATTAGTTTTTTTAAAACAGAAAATTAGAAAGGGAACGTAGAAGATGGCTTTCATGTCATCTGACTGCAAACATTTTTATTAACTTGAACCATTAGACTTAAAATACATAAAATGTATTAATGTTGAATTGGAAATGAGTCCAAATTTACTACAGTGTGACCCGAGACTCCAAGAGATAGAAAATATTAAAATTTTTGTTTGTATGTTTTATTGCATGTCACTGTGTATGGATTATGAACTTGTGTTAAATAATTTGAAAACATGTCTTGTCGACTGCAGACAATCACAAGGTAATGTTACAGTTGGTCAACTGGAAGGCCATTTCAAAAATTTGGATTGTTCTCTTTTGTAAATTTTCTGTGTCCACCATTCATGATTTTTGAATGCCATTGATATGAGTATCAGCGTGATACATATTCTTATTTAATTCCATCCGCCCAAATACATATTAATGCTGTACTTTATAAGCTACACAACATATGTTAACTTGAGGTTTCACTCTGAAAATTACTCAACAAAATTAGGTTTTTTTTATACAGTGACATTTGATTTATCTTTGTAGTACAGCTTTTTCTAGTTTGATCTAGTTTCTCTGTTTTTCCAAGCTGTTGTGACAAAAACTTTTTTTTTTGCTGTTCTTTTAATACTAATCTATGTGAAACATATTGCTTAAGCATATTACACCATTTTAATGGTTAGACAACTTTGCCATTATTGCTCCTGAGATTTCGTTCTATATTCTATTGCATTGGTCATTAAATCATTTTAAAGGGAGAATACTTTACAGTGAATTTCAATACTGTATCTGATGGGTCTTTTTAGTGGTTGTTTGAATATTCCACTACTTGCATTTGTGTAATTCGCTTATCAATTCTGGTTGGTATTAAGAAAGTATCAGACGCAAAAGCCAGAACTAAACCCGAAAAATCTACCAACCTACGCTCAGTAACAATGCATTTTCGATCTGCGGTAGCAATTTAGAATATACAATAAAGTGTTCCATCTAAACAGTGCTATTGATTTCACACTAGAAAACCTTCTTTTTTTTACTTTAAGAACACAACTCTCGCTTGATTATATGATTTTTTTTTACACCAATGTTATTAAGTCTGCATCTTTGAATATAGTGTGATTAAATAACAAATGAAAACAATGAATGAATTCACTCAATGTAATATGCTCAATATAATACACTCCTGCTGGCAACATGGTTCAAAATTAAACAGAAACCACAATAAACCAAGATAAAAAAATAAACACCAGGCAAAAAGTGTAGCCCTGGAGGCTAAAAAGTTGTGGTTTGTGGCACTCTAGCTTTCTGTCGTAGTTAACACAATCATCCTGTCATGCTTTCATGTCCCAGCATGCTGTGTGGCCGAGTAGCTGCTGGATACCTCTGCTTCAACATCCTAAGCATGTGTGAGTGGTTTAAAAAAGCTCTCATTAGCCATCATAGGCAGGACTTACCATGTAGCTTGATCTTCCAGAGCCGACCAAACTCCTCATGAGCAGCTTTTGAGCAGCAGACGGGGTAAGATAAAACCAGCAGAAAACCTTTGATTCCTTTCACACTGGGATGTTATTTTAAAACCTCACCATGCTCTGATATAACACAGACCTTTCTAACATTCATTTGATACCAAAAGTATCTGACTGTGGCAAAGCGATTGAGCATCCTGCTGTAAAACTGATCACACGGATGTGTTTTTAGTCTTCATACCCATCTTTGTAGGATTCTTTGAAATAAAAATACAGCTCTAAACTGCAGGAACATCACTTTCTCAATGGTCTGAAACCTTCCACTTGATATCATTAGGTGGACGTCAAGAGGATGACAAATATCTGACATTTTTGGAACACAGAGCAAAGAACAAGTTGCAAGGGTGGTGTTTCAAATGCCTTCGTGGTTTTTCATTTCATAGATGAATTGAGCTCGGTGTTCTAAAGCAAACCCACAGACTGTTTGAGTAAAGTGTGCTCTATGACAAACCTTTGCAAACACTGTAGTTAAAGCTTGTGTGCACACATGCCCGCATGCTCCTATGCTCTGCTTTTGACAAAAAGGCCAGGTTTGAGAGATCTGACATTTAAAAATGGCCCTGGATCGTTAACCTCTGAATCAATTAAACATTTCATTGTTCGGTTTCTGGTTCATCTGTTAAAAGGGTTTAATGACAACCACTTCATTTTATATCAATAAATACAAGACAAGAGTCCTTCTATTAAAAGTTAAATGGCTGTCAAATCTGGAATTATGAGACATCTTTAAGTATTGTTAGCACTGTAAAAATCATCTAAATCAAATCTATAAAGAACAAAAAATTTGAATCCCTTGACTGTGTTCAAGGACCATATTCCTGTACATTTGAATGCCTGCATGAGATCTGTGAGCGAAGCTTTCTTAAGAAAACTCCAAAACCCCAAGATTCTAGTACCTTGCGTACTGACTAGCTAAGACCCTTGAGTTTTTCAGTTAAAACATTATGTCTTTAAGTCATAAAAATTCCATGGGTGGGGTGAGGGATGGAACTTTGTCAAACTGTAATTTATTTAGTGAAACACAAATATTGCTATATGTCAAGTGTTTTTTAATCATATTTTGAGTTTTTAGGTGACAAAATTATCATTATGTGTCATGTCAATGAACGCTGTCTATTGATTTAAATTTGCCATTTTGGGGACCTTTAAAGAGTTGTTTATAACAGAGAGTGTGGTTTAACTTCCCAGGGAAACAATGATAAACACAACCCTTCTCCTCTAAATCCAGATAAATTCAACCAATCACATCACAACATCAGGATTCTTTAGGAGTTGCAAAAAAAGCATTAAACCCATCAGACGTGTAAGCAAAACTCCGTCAGCGTAACATCTGAGGCTGAGACTAGGTTCTGACTACTGGTACAAATGTGGTTCTAGAGCTGAAATCTGAAAAATGTGAGAACTGATAAGATTTAAACATATCTGTTCTCTGCTGAGTATTTCAAACTTTTCCACATAACTGCCCAGATTTAAATGAACAATAAGTAAAGATATCATCAGAAAACTCCACAAATTCTGCCTCACCATGCTGATAAACAGTAAAGCAAGCAAAATGTGCACAGACTTTTTTCCGCCTCTATCTCCAGGTCATTTTCTAGAACAGCTGCCAAAGTATAGCAAGTCAAATGCAGAACATTTAGCATTCCTTGATATCATCATAGAGTCTAAATGCAGGTACGTGTTGTACCCAGGTGTAATAGATCCACATCTAACAGTGATTTCTAATGATCTTATTACACTGTTGAAATCATTAAGGGCACAGACAGCTTTATTTGGTTGCAGACCATCACTCATTTCTTGGTAGTAATTTAAAGGTCCAATGTATAGAGTTATGCCCTCAGGAGCCATTGCTTATTCTCATTCTCATGCCATCCCTGAAGTACGCCTTGAGCAGGAAGTCACTGGATCCATCAGCCAAGTGTTAATTACAGCCGCCCTGCCACCCAACTCCCAAAAGAACAGCAGAAAAATAATTACCACAGGCACCACAAATCGTCTACTGGTCCATCACATTAAAAAGATACCTGAAACTCTATTGGTCCTCAAGCCATCCAATCAGTTCTCTCCAAACTCATCCCTTTGGACAGGGGAAGAAGGATAGGTCTTGGCAGTGCCTCAAGTGATGTTACCATTGCTTGTGCCAAATGGTTATGTAATTAAATTTCCCATTTTGCTCAAATAGCAAGGACAGCCTCCTCCCAGCTCCATTTGAGGCACTAATGTATGTTTTATACCGAATATGAATATGTGGTCCATTATTGCTGATGGACACACTGCCTTTGTTTTCTAAGTGGCTGTAGGCACATTCAGTCCCCTCTTATCAGCAGTGATTGCCATTTAATATCCACATGATGGATGGGGACATTAGCATGTATCTACACCCTCCCTTTTTACTATGAGGATGAGGTATGACTGCAATCAGGGAGATCTAGGACAAGTTTACTCTTTGTAAAACCAACAGTAGCCCCATACAGAGCCTCAAACAATTACCTCCATGAAGTCCATCTTCAGAGCTCCACTTGCATCTTTACTAATCCAGCTTTGGTTGAGTGGCATTTTGCAGTCATTGTTTTCCGCCTGCCCTTGTTTACAGAGGATGTCGAGTGTTTTGGGTTTCATCATACGAATCAGGCAGATTACATGGAACACCAATTCTGTAGCACACTTGAAAAGGATTACGAGTTGAGGAGCATGTGGCAAGGGGCTCTGATGGCTGCTTGGATTCAGTGGGACTTGCTAATCCCTTTAAATCAGTTCCCTTAATCCCTCTTCCACTCTCCTAGCCTCCACATCCGCTTCAACACTTACAGCAATGCACATCCTCCCTTTGTACCCCCAGTGGTTGACTAAGTGCAGCATTATTTAGTTTCCTAATTGTCTTGTATTAGCATCCTCCATTAGAGCAATGCTGAGGAAAGCAATGCCAACCCTTGAGTGTTGACAGCACAAGCATACCATTGAATTGCATTTGTACTCATCAATACATTCACTGAGTAAGACCCTGGTGAACATTGAACGTAAACAAACGCATTATTGGTTTGTACGTTTTGCTAGCTAATTTGTTAACAGTTTATTACCCTGCAACACTTTATCACAAGTAAATATGTTTTATTTATATAGGTTTCAGGTTGTCCCATGGTTTAGAATGTGAACAAATAAATACTTTGTTTTACTTGTTCAAGTTAACCAAGGACGTTTAATTGTGTTTGTTCCCTGAATTTTGAGACTTACATTAAATAAAAAACTGTTTCAAAAACGTTCAAAACGTCTTGAGAACTGATCTGAGATTTGACCACAGTGTCTTGACAAGCAAGAAAAATTGAGTTCAAAATGTGAAACTATATCTGTTAAAAAATATATTTATTTGTTTAAAAGATACTGGCAGACAGTTACCAGACCTTTTTCATTTTAAGTCTTTACTGCAAGTAAAGTCAAGTACGACCAGTTCGTCCACCCTTTTTGTAGTTAAATTTTCCCATCTGGGCTACTGTATACACGTCACTGCTCGGGAAGTAGCAGTTGATGAGTAGATATTAAAATATTGAAGAATTGAAGAAAAAGAATATTGAAGAAAAAGAAATTTAGAAGGGAAGCTGAAAATTCTTGCATTATTCCCACAGCAAACCCCACTATTGCCTTCTCACTGACCAAACAGATAATCACTCACAAATCATACATCATCAATTTGATGTAAACAACAGTCTCAACACCACACGAAAAGCAATGCAATGACAATTACATTGAGCAATGTCTAGTCACAAAAAAAAAATGAGAAAGTGACTGAGAATAAAAATTCTAAGTAACTTTTATCAATTTAAATAAAAGATCAAAGGGCAGGATCAATAAAGTGTTGAAACCAAACAGTGTAGTGTACATTGATGGTTTTGCACACTGCACTTGCACATTTCTTGACTAAATATAATGTGTGTCAACCCTTCTGCTTGTCATGTAAAAATGTTTTTGCTAAAAAAAACAACAACTGACATTCAATACACAATCCCCACATTAAATACTAAATGTAACGTTTTATAAACATATTTCAGTTTATTTTGAAGAGTACATCAGGGGCTGACACCACATACAATCTCTGAATGATATATGAAATCCACAGAAAGATCAACAAGGACAAAAAAAATATATAAAAGAAAATGATTATGAGTAGAGGCAAGAAAACATCTATAAAGTGGTGTGAATAGGCAATACATACATCCTACATTACCCTATATATTTTTAAAGAATTTGAATGAGGGAACATAAATACATCCAGTACAAAAAAAAAGAAGACAACAATGCCCAACTCTCTGAATAATATATTTTTCAGCTCCAGTTTTAATTTGTTAAATGTTCAATAAAAAATGTAGCACAAAGTCTCAAATTGCACATTCAAATTAAAATGAGTTTTCAACACATTTCCGTCATAAAAAAGATCGTTCTCACCAGCTGAACCATGAATGATGTTCAGTTGAGAGCAGTTTGAAGCATCTGAACATTATTCTTTTTATGTTTGAGGGGATTGACAACAGCTTTAAACAACGTTATTAAACTATAGAGCATTTATAGTTTTATTCAACAGTATCAAGTGGAAATTTAAAATAAATAGTTGTTATGTTAAGCAAAAAAATCACTACGAATTTAGTGCAGGTTACTAACTGCATTACAACCACTTACTATTCACCTTTTCATCTGCTCATGTCAGTTGTGATTAACCTCTGCCAAATAGGTCTAATTACCACCAATTTCCATGGTTACAAGGAGATGCCTTTCATTTAAGAACAGGTCTGTTGGGACACTGAAGTGCTCACTGTACTGGCTCTCAAAGCTAGCTACAAAGCCTCTCGTCTCACAAGCAGGAGATTGATTACATGTGATGTGATGAATAGAAAAACAATAATGCCAATAAATAATACATAAAAACAGCAATCAGATAAATAACAGGGGGGCTAATCCAATGTTAGATTGCAATCACACCGATATTGCAAATGGTGGGGATGAGGAGCTATGCATCCTTCTCTATGTGTCCCTCTAGTCTAGTGCAAGGTTATTCATTACAGGTCTGTCACCTAATCATCTCTCATCAAGCCTTAAATCACCGCAAACACTGGGTATGGAAATCAGGTAGACCACTTTATTATGAAGCCACTACAGCACTGTAATATTAGAGCCACAGCTTGGGCCCCCACTGGCTCTCATAGCTTAGCACCATTCCGACTATATTTCTCACTGTGACGTTCAAATTTGCATGTCTCTTTTGTGATAAAACTCACTGAGGGAAAATTTAAATACAACCGACAAATTACCAACGATGAGTTACCGCACACATCTTTTAGTCACCGATAGTACTTGCAGCACTTGCAAAAAAAATAAAATAAAGCCATTTAACACATTAATGCATGTTTAAAAAGATTTCTTATTGTTAAATAATACAGCATATAATGTATTGGTTGGTTACATGAAAAACATGTGAATTAAAGAGCAATAAAATCCTTCAAAATCCTTACTGGGCAGTTGTGGTCCGGTGGATAAGGAGATCGACTTGTGATCGGAAGGTTGCTGGTTTGAACCCCAGATCAACAGAGTTGAAGGTGGTGAGTGATGAAACGCTCTCTCCCATCTTCAACGACCATAGCTGTGGTGCCCTTGAGCAAGGCACCAGCTTTCAGGACGCCGCAGCCATGCCTGCCCACTGCTCCGGATGTGTGTTCACTGTGTGTTTGTTCACTGCTGTGTGTGTACACTGGAATGGGTTACATGCTGAGCACAAATTCCAGTTATGGGTCACTCCATATCTGGCCAACAGGTTACTTTCACTTCACTACCCTTCCCTTTCACTTCAACTGTGATTCCACTATTTACTTTATTTGCCAGTGTACATTAAGGCACACTTTAACTAAACTACATCTTTACATTGTTTCAAACTCTTTTCTTTTTATTATTTGTATTTTCTCTGTAGTAACTTACTGTAATGAATTAATAGAATAGACAAATTAATTACTTATTCCCAAATAAATCTGAATCTGTTTTTGTGTTATTGTTTTCAAAGCCTCATTTGAGATATGTTTTTATTAAAACTGGTAGGTAGGGAAATGCTACAATAAATCCAAAGTAATTTCAAGGTCAAGGTCCTTTACATTTAACAAAGTACTACATCTGTCATCAGAGGCTTAATAACTTTACTCAAATGACAGTTTTATTAAAACTGCTTTGATTGCACTCAGGTACAATTCAAATAATGTTAATTTTGACAAAAAAATGTCCTCTATACTTAAGAAACATTCTTAACCCTTGATTGCAGAGTATTTTGAAGACGCTTTTTATTCCTATCTTAGACCTAGACAATAGGAATTACATAGGATCAATGGATTACAGTTTTTTTCTTCTAGGTTTTTATCCAAAATATTTTAAAGATTCTGTAGATTTGGTTTTCTTAGGGTTTGACTTTTGACACAGCAGCAGATATTTACATTGTTAGTAAACAGTTCACCAATCTGGCGTGGGCAAAGTAAATCCCATTGGGCAGCTTTTGTTCCATTTCAAGACAAAATTAGTAGGTTCAAACAAGAAACAGGTTGTTAATGGAATCAGGTGTGTTGTATGAAGGTTGAAGTGAAACAGTACTGCGACCCTCTTTGATTAGCCTGCTGTAGATTCTAAAAATTACATTAAACTGCATTTTTACTTGCACTGTTGCAAATTACCTTCAAAACATAGCTGTACAAGTCATTTTAATGGTGGCTTTTGACAATTTATTCATGCCTGAAGAAAATATTTATTTATGCAAATGTAAATTAGATAAAACATATATACAACATTCAATAACTCATTTTAATCATGTTTCCTCTTCTACAGTTTGACGAACAAGTGGATAAAAGTACTCTTACCCTGTAAAACTAGTTTTATACTCTTATGTTTTATCCTTTGCTTTTTTTCCAAACTGTTCTATTTTCTGACTTATTTTTTACATTTCTAATCCGTTTTATTCCTGTAAGGTCTATTCTAAATATAGACTAGCCTTAAAAACTGGAAAAATTATCTACTATAACAAACTAATAAAAACAAACCAAAATAATCCACACCTGCTATTTGAAACAATGGCTAATCTACTAAACAGTCAAACATCAACAGCTATAAAATTTAGCAGGAATGATTTTAATAATTATTTCTCAAATAAAATTACATCTATTAGATGCAAAATCACTAAAACTCTTATTCAATCTAAGCAACTCAACTCAAATTCTATGTCTTTGCCTCACTCGCTGCAAAATCTTTCAAATATTGACCTGAAAGAACTGCTGAAAATAATCACTGCATCTAAATCAATGACACACTCTCTCGATCCTGTACCAACAAAATTACTAAAAGAATAGCTACAAATAGCTCAAGAACTGTTTCTGAATATTATAAACTCATCTCTATCGCTAGGTAATTAAGCCATAGCCGTAATTAAAACAACAAATTGAGAAAATGCACCTGGATCCTTCTGAGTTATCCAACTATAGGCCAAAATCGAACGTTCAAAATCGATGTTGTCAAAAATATTAGCGAAAGTTGTAATAGCACAGCTCAGCTCCTTCTTACAGAAGAGCACCTTTTTTGAAGATCTTCAATCTGGATTCAGAGCACATCACAACACAGAGACTGCGCTGGTTAAAATTTCAAACGTTCTGTTACTTGAATGAGATTAAGAGAATATATCTCTTCTAGTTCTGCTAGGTCTCAGTGCAGCCTTCGATACGATAGATCACAGGATTCTCCTCGAGAGACTAGAGAACGATGCAGGCTCTAAGCTCTTGACTATCAGATGGTTTAACTCGTACCTCTCTAACAGGAGTCAGTTTGTTCATGTAAATGGAGACTCATTGGAAAAAATAGCAGTAGAGTATGGAGTTCCTCAAGGATCTGTTTTGGGACCCATTCTATTCTCAATCTACATGTTGCCCCTTGGCAAAAATTATTAGAAAACATGAAAATTTCCTAATGCTATATCCTGATAAAACAGAAATATTACTTGTTGGCTCTAAAAAGCAATTACAGAATCTCTCAGTTTTAAATATGGAGCTGTGGGGACACACTGTTCATTTCTCCACTACAGTTAAAAATCTTGGCATTATTATAGATATAAGACGGTAAAGAAGCATATATTTTATGTTAATTAGACCACCTTCTTTCACCTTAGGAAGACTGCTAAAGTAAGGAACATGCTGTCTATTGTAGATGCATAAAAATTTGTTTCAACCCCTTCTTGGTTCAAACCTCCAGAATATGAAGGGCGTTCTAATAAAGAGCCCTGAAACTCTAGAACAAACTCCCGGACATTGTCCGGAGCTCAGCTACACTCACAGAGTTCTAATCTAAATTAAAAACATATGTTTAATCTAGTATTCGAATAATTGGCTCCTTTGCCCTAATTGGCTATTTGTCTAAACGGATATGGTGTCTGAGCACTATAACCATTCAAATTGTTGAAAAAACAATGTGGTTCAATGTGCCCATCATTTATCACTCATCTGTGTTACATTTTTCTAACCATTGCTTGTTTTCTTAGTTTCTGTTTTGTCTTTGTTTGTCTTTTTGTTTTTATTTTTCAGGTGCTTTCTGGCTAACTTTGTCGATGGATCTTAAGTTTGTACATTCTTTATGCTGTGGAGATGACCTGCCTCAGTCAGTGAGGCTCCCAGGGACCTTACATAGGGTTTTATTATTTACCCTACCTGACCCATACAGGATTTTGTGAAGCTGCTTTGAAAGCATCTGCTAAAAAAGCGCTTTAAAAAAACATATTGGTTGGTTGATTTATTGATTGATTTATTTATTGATTAGAGCACTTTGAATTGGCATTGTGTGCGAAAATGTGCTATATAAATACATGTCCTTGCCTTACTGTATTTTAAAGTATAGAAACTACTGGATGATTGTTACAAAACTAGATTTGTATAGTGTGCTTTTACAGTGTATCGTAGACAGGTTCATATTATAGACATCCTCACCTGTGGTAAAACTGCTGATCATTTCTTTTTTTGCCACAAAAAAACAAACAAACATACAAATTGATATTCAATTACACCTTCACAAATCCATGCACAGGGATCAAACAAACACTATAAATGTGACGTTTTTTTCATTCACCGTGTGGATTTAGTGGAATTAAAGCAGCATGGAACCATATAGAGAGTCTTAATAGAAAACGAAAGCCCAGATGTAGCAAAGTCAGCAGGGGGTTCATCTAAATGAAGAAACTCTCTGCTGGGGGGACAGTGTGTAGAGGGAGAAAGCTGAGCAAGAAGTCACTAAATGATCAGAACGCATGCATGGCAATCCTTCCAAGTAAGGAATATCATGATCTTTTTGCTTTCTTCCCTCTCTCTCTCTCTCCTTTTCCATGGGATCTGTTTATCCAGGCAGGGTGGCTTTGAACCCTGGAGCCTTTGTAGTTCTGAAGCTTGCGGTGGCATCTGCTAATGTCAATGCTAATGAAATGAACACTGTTCCCCTGCCTGTCGACACACTTAAAAAGAACAGCACAAAAAAGCAAAGCAGAGGGGCGCACGGGGAGCATGGTTTTATTTTGGGGTGGAATCCGTGCATTTATTTATGAATGCATTCATGCACAGTAGAAAACAATGCCAAGAAAATGGCAAACACATCACAGGAGTTGCCAAATCAGAGACTGGTGCAGAAACACTTCAAATGATGGTGCCACATGAGCACAGAAGCTGGGAGATGAGCGTCTCATGGGAGAATATTGGAAAGGCTTTTTTCCCGAATACGGCTGCAAGGAACAAAATGATGAAATAGGAGAATTAAAGAAATAAGCCTGGCTTTTGCTTTCATCCATGAGTTGCTCAGAAGGGGGCCCTTGTGTGACACACACTTGCAGGGCCTCGGGGCTCTGAGGTGAGGTCCACTAAATGATTTTGTGGGCCAAGGACAAAGGTACCAGAGAATCAAGCACTGTCAGCAAAGCCTGTCTGATCTTCCACATAATGAATAGACGACTCTCACTTGAGAATCTTTTTTTTTGTCATGTATTTGAAGCACAGTTTTTTGGATTGGCAAGAGAAGTCAGTACCAGCTCAGGGCAACACCAACCCCCTCTCATTCTCCTTTTCATCATAGTTTAGTTTCTGTTTTTGTGTGCATCCTTTTTATTTACCACTGCATTCTACCTAAAGTAGTCCGAGTTGCATTGAATAAGCAGCTGCTGCTAACTGCCTCTCATTTAGCAATTAGCAGCAGTTAGCACAATGAAACTAACGACAGGTCTCCCTCCCTAAAAATATAAACACATCAAAAGCGATTCAATTAGCTTGCCCACAACACACAAATGAGAGATCATAGCATTAGGCAAATTAGGACGCTATGAAGGAGCAAAACAACAAGCTGAAACACGTTAATTAGAACTTCAGACATTAAGCAGACTGAGGGAAATGCAATTGACCTGAAAGGAGGGGAAAAAAGGAGATCCTATGACATCATCTAAAGCAAACACAAAGCTTTTGGCTGAGTTTTGATCGTCATTGGTACCAGTAGATGGGTAGGGAATTTTTTTTTAAATGTTGGGTTTTGAAGTTGTGTAATTTTTGGTCATCTTTACTACATCACAACCCTATTAAGAGATTTCTTTGACAATGAAGTTGACTATTTTTCTGTTACTATTTACAAATAACTTAAGCTGATAAATGTACTTTAAAAAAAAAAAACAAGAAAAGATGAACAGCTGAGGAAAAACACATGACAAAAAAAATACATTTGAATTCCAGGTGGATTCATTTAAAAAGGCAGATTCGTATTGAATCGCATCTTTGGGGTCATCTTGATCATTTTTGTAGTTCAAGCAAGGCTACTCATGGATTTGTATTGCATAAATACAAACTTAAATTCCAACCTCTTGCACAGTGAGCCAATTAATGTAGTATAGCTGAGGTAATATGATTGCGCTTGAGCATAAAAAAAAACTCTGATGCTCTCTGGATTAGTCAGGAGAGTCAGAAAACTAATTGTGAAAATTCAAAGCAAACATCTTTTCAGTAATTAAATAATAGAAATTTTGTAACTTTTCCTGTAAAATTTTTTATAGGAAACCATAATTCCGGTTGGAAAATATTATTTTATCTTCCTCTGGGACATACCGTTATTCACTTGTGTTAATTATTAAATGCTAATTATTTTTTCAAAGAATTGGGTGTTTTTTTTTTTACAAGAATGCCATGTGTCTAGGACACTATGTGCCCTTCAGCCAGGCTCATTAGATTCATAGCATAGACAAAGAATGATTAAAATGTGAATAAAACTATTTTGTTTAAAAAAAATAAACCTACATTTTGCTCTGTATAGTCCTTGAAGAAGCATTGATCCACAAAAGGGTCCTACATTTACAATTTCGGATGTCACAGAATCTAGCAGTCCCTTAATTTGTGTTTTTACGTGATCTTTGTTTGTGGGTTTCAGTTTCAGACAATGAGTCTGGGTCTGAATATATGTTTTTATCCAAGAACGTCTACTGACACAAGCTCTGTCAGCAAAATTAAATAAGCAAATCAATGAATTAATTAAACATAATTTGTATTTGTATATTGTATGTGGGCCAGATATGCCCAAGATCTAGCCGAGGTGGAGGTACAGAGGACATGGACCAGAAATTAAAGGTAAATGTAACTAAGTTGAGGCTTGTCCTCTTATATGCCGTTTGGCTGGAATTGAGACTTGTAAGATAAGTAAGATAAAGTATGCCAGAACCGGACCGAGTTCTTACTGAGTGGGAGGACGTAACATTTCCTTCCCCACACAATAATGGTGGTCTCATGGCTCTCTTTTTGTACTGATCAAATCTTAGTTCCAGCAATACTTACTTCCATATGAGAACAAACAGATGAGCAATGTAAATAATACATTAGATTTAGACCAAATTATCTTTTACCATCCTAATTCTGAGCACTGAAAATGTCCAGGGTCATCTCTCAATCATGCCTTTACTGGCACAATTAGTGGGACGAATGGATCTTATACAATGGAAAATATAACATGTAATTTGAAACTATATTTCAAGCGTACTCTTATCGAGAAACATGAACTCATGTGAACATCTGCATGCAGAGTGAAACAATCACAGATGAGCTCAGATGAGCAAAGCAAATCCTTATCTGCCTCATTTGTGCTACTCCAGAGACACTCGGCTGGACTACAGTGGTTATCGACATGGACAGCAACATTTGGTCGATACCTGAAGCTGCTCTGCCTGAGATCTGTAACGATTCATGTAACACCCATGTTCTGGGTGGGTTTACAGGTCATGGTAGTGATTATAAAGAGCAAAGGGTTTCTATCCAGCCCCTCTTGTTTGCTTTGAACTTTATTATTGGACAAAAGAGAAAATTGCATTGGTTCCATAACACCATGCTAAATGAAATCTCCTTCCATATTCTTTGTTTGGTTCATCTGTCTCAAGTATCTTAGAGATCAAGATTGAAAAAGAAGGTGTGATGACAATTTAAAGTTGAATCAAATCCGAGCGGACAGTGCTTTTGTCTCTGATCAGTGGGTGAGATTGAGCGTGATAGTGAAGGGTTTCCCCTGGACTGACAGCCAAGCTGAAATTGATGGACTGCTTCTTTGATCTGAGCCGCTCGTGGGCAAAGGCTCAAACTGATTTTACAGGTGCTCCAATAGATACCGGAGATCTTGGTGCTAGAACTCCTTTGTTATAAAGAATCATACTTTCACCGTTCCAAACAACCTCAAAATTGTCCCCAACACTTGCAATGCAAACATCATTCACTGTTTGGCAAAAGTTTATAGAACTTTTAAGTGCTAACCAATTCTTATGGTACCACATAAACTCCATAAGATACCAAATTACAATCCATATATAATCTACTTGGGTAAGATGTGGTCCATCCCTGTCATTTATTGGAACTGAATTCCAAGGTAAATAAATTGAAGGAAATTATGAGTCTCAGATAGAATAGCTGATGTATAGCTCAGTAAAAATATATAATTTGTATAATATAATATACTTGGGTCCTTTGCTATAATATGAATCGGCATTGTGTTGACCTTTTGCACATGGATTTCTTCCTATAACCGACGAGCATGATCTACCCCATTTTGTAAATAAAAAAAATTGTATTTTTCTTGAAAGATTAAATTAAAAACATACATCTACTGATGTTATTTGAGAAACACTGAAAAATAAATCGTTTTTTCTACAAAGTTATGTACGCCTCACCATAAGAAATACAATTTTCCTTCAATGGACCTCAATTAGGACATATTCCAAGACTGCAAAAAAGTCCCAGATTGCAACTACTTTTAACACCTCTGATTGGCTTTAGATGACAGCCAACTAACCTAGAAAACGTAGCTGTAAGGAATGGTAGTTTTTCTTCCTCTTTTCTTTAAAGATAAATGGACATATTTCACTTTAAAGTCATCATTTGATTTCATATTGAGACATTTTAAGGGATAACTTGCCCTGATGGGCTCAAAGAGAGGCTCAAACTAGGCTCATTTGATAAGTCTTTTAGGAAATGGCAGAGTAATCCTGATGACGCTAACTGCTAATCCACAAAGTTATGCAGCGATTTTAAGATCTCACTATTTAAATCCTGACAATTAACTGTGTCGAAATTTGTACACCTATGCCCTAACACTCTGAACACCATGCTCATTTTCCATAGAAGAGAATCAAATCTGCGCCTGTTTAGTACCTGGACAGGAGATGTCACTGAGACGTCCTATTTCCTAGTGCAGTGACATGGACAACGTTTTGAATTGAGCACGTCCTTCATATATCACATTAAACTAAGATCCTGACAGTCGGTGGTCATTTAAAATTGCAGTAAAACCTTGAAAGGTGTAAAGGTGTGACAGGGATTATTAGAAAAGGACAAATTTAGCTAGGAGTGTCCCAATGTTTGTCTACCAGTTAGCCGGTATGTGGCAAGTGTTTTGGTGCAGAATGCCAGCCGTCACATGATTCCCGCATGACTGTCGTGGATTAGGACATCCTCCCTGTTAAATTGTAAAGAATTCTGCATGTCTGGAAAAGGGCTATATTAATAACAACAATAATAATAATAATAAGAACAACTGTATTAATGTGTCCTTTATCTTCATTGACAGAAAAATCAAGCTTTCATCATTTTTTAAAATCTTTTAACTAAAATATAACCATGCATTAAAGTTTGAATACAGTTCAGAAGTTTTCCACTCAATTTAGAATAAAAGATGCTTTCATAGTGTTTTTACGTTTCATTAACATAAAAAACATTTTAGATAAAAGCTGAGGTTAAGAGGACAGAAATGCACAACTGTGTCTTTCTCTAACCATCCTTTCCCCTCGTTCTATTCTTGCTTAATGCACTATAAACGCTTGCCCTTCTTGGCCCCCTGAGTGTGCTCCATTGCGATTTTTTTCCACGTTTCTTTCCCCTTGTTCCGCTGTTTATTCTTTTTCTTGGCATGAGAAACACCAACACAGCACTAAACTGACCCCGCTGAGAGCACACTTTCTGGCTGTCTTTCTCTCACACTTTCTTCCACCTCCCCTCTTTCTTCCCGTCTTCTCTCAAGCTCACCCTAAACTGGCCAACCTTTTATGATCTCTTCTAGCCTGCAGCATGTGACCTTCTCTCTCACCCCTTGGGAGCAGCAAAAATGACTGTTCCTTAAATCCCTCCAGCTGCGAATCAGTGAGTGTATCTATAATGCTCTGATGAACTCCTCCTATGAATGATTTGCAGCCCCCTCTCCATCAGTAAATATAGCTCTTATCGACCCATGCACACCCTTTCTTCACTGCTATTTGCTCAAAGAATCCCCCCACTCCACTCATATGAGAAATATATTTGAGTTTCTGGTTTTTGATGATGACAAGTGATCAGTTTGGATAAAAAATCATTAGTATTCGTGCAAAAGAGTTATAAAAACAAATATGTGCATTTAGATTGAGTTAAAATCAGTTTATAAACACATGATGCACACTTATTCATTTATGGAATCTATTTGTCTGTGAACAGCAAAATGATGTTGTCTTAAAGTCTCAGTCTTCACAAATAAGAAAATTGCACCAATGCTCAAACTGTTTGCCTCTGACAAATTATTTGTTTTAAAAGATCTAAATGTAAGTGCATTGCAATGTACACAATATATATGTCAAGTATTTCACCTGCAAATGTTGCAAGAACTCAAAGCTAGAAGCTGCAAAGCTAGAAATACTCAAGTTTTAGAACAATTATGGCTGTGTAAACAGAAGACATGGAAAGTCCATAGAGTAACTTTTTAAACATTCTAGTACATCTCAAATACTCAAAGGTTAAAACACAATAGTGGCTCAACAAATTAATGTGTTTTGTCAAAGCAAATCATTCCATCCAAGCTTAACAGTGAATCTACCTAGAACTCCAGCTAAAATAACATCTTAACAAATCTGCATCAGACTTATTAGAATGCAAGAACTATATAGCTTTTCATGTACAAGGAGGTTCTTGATGGCAAAGCACCAGTAAGACTTTAAAAGGTGACATCAAGTGCCAGTTTAACACAGCCTAATTTCTTATATTTATATATCTTTGGACTATATGTAAAGCCTGTTACAATCCAAGTTTATATTTCCGAATGGTGTTGTAACGAATCAAATGTACATCCACAAAACCACCTCCATTAAAAAGGAGCAGTTTTAAGCACTGTTTCAAATGACTCTGCCCACAACCCCCCTCTCTGCATGTAGACGAGTTTGGCAGTATGGCATCTTCATAATGCAGGTTAGGTAGAAGCAGGCGAGAGCAATGTAAGAACAATAATGCAAAGCAGATGTAAGCAGTTTATAATTTGTCTTTGCACAGCAGGATACTCAAGTTTTGAATACTATTAGTGCCAAAAAGTTTGCCAACAGTATTAGAATTAATATTATAAGATCATTTAGGTAGATATTAATGGTAATTAGGAATGCACCGATACCACTTTTTTGGAAAATGAGTAAGAGTACTTGCATTTCAGTACTCCCCGATACCAATACAGATACCAAGTACGTAATAAAAGCATGATTTAAATCGACAGGTAACAGCTTTAGTAATATAATAATAATAATAAAAAACATAATAATTTAAAAAATAAATTAAGACCATTTATTTACAATGAAAAGCATGTTGTATGCAACATATTACAGATTAAATCATTATATAAAAAAGAAAAGGGCTTAAATCTTAATTCTTATAGAATAAACCTGGCTGGTGTGCGAGCCGCAGAAATGTTTAGCATGTAATATGGCGCATTGTGATGTGAAACTCTGGGAGGTTAGGCTAGGTATCGACACGGGGCTAATACTGCATGTCCAAATATCCGTGATGTAACTAAACGCAGAGGTTTGCAGCAGGCTGTAGTTTAGGCAGCTCTGTGTCAGTAATGTAGCGGCGGCATGGGACATCATCTCTGGGCTCCAGAACATGGAGGAGACACAGGAACCCCTCATTTTCCACCCCTGACAGTGGCTGGTCACTCATTGCAATGTACCGATAATTGCCTTACTTTCACAGTATGTGGATTGTCTCTGGACAATTTCTCTCGTCTTGCAAGAGTTTGCAGTGTGGGTTGTGTTGGTTTAGAAGCGAGGGTAAACTCTTTGTACTTATTGTCAAGTTGGGAATTTAGGTGCTTGATTAAATGCGCTACCTTTTGAGCCTCCTCTGGACAGTTTTGCTGCACACAAATTGCAGCCCGCCTTTGTTTAGTCGTCTTCATTCACTTTGAAACCGTTCCACACAGCTTACATGTCTCGTCTTGTCTTCTCCCTGCTCAGAACTGCAGCCGGGGGGTGGGGGCGGGCACTCAGAACCTGTGATTAACCCCTTACATGCCTCTCAAACATAGACATTTCTCAGACGTTGTATCGGTCCCCGGGGGAACTTTTAACAAGTACTTTAGAAAATGTGGTATCGAGGCTGAAACGCTATACCCGTATCGGTGCATCCCTAATAATAATATAAAAAAAATACACTTACCTGTTCTGGACTTGGATCACGTAGAGTTGGTAGAGATCCAAGTTTCAGTCTCATCTTCATTGCAAATCCTACTTTGTACTGACTCTCGATCAAAAACCGTCTGGAACAAAATGGCTTGAGAAAACTAAGTGTTTTGGTATATCTGCCAGTGCATTCCCTCCATAAATATAAGTAATCTATTCTGTCCATAAAAGTTCCTTTGATGGGAGTAAATGAGCACAGTTGTGTTCCTTACATCGCAAAACATATACTCAAGTAAAATGGTGGTATATTGTATTTACAACTAGAACTTTTGATAGCATTTACTGAGAGCTTCACACGTTCTCAGATGGCATACAATATATGTTATTAAATTAAACTCCTTGGATGGATTTTTATCATTTTAGGGGGGGGGTTAGCAGTGATATCATTAAGCTAATTTTTAAAAGTTGTGAATGTTCAGTAGAGTGTTTATAATTAGGCTGTTTGTAAAACTAAATCCACAGCAAACTCAATACGTGCTTTGACAACTGGAGAAAGAATATTATAATCTTAAATTATTTTTATAGAAATAAGAGACAGGACATTAAAAATCATATTATTTAGTCAACTTTAAAGTGATGTAAAATTCTAAAACCATATTAAAAAGGGCAATATAAAAGAAATAACAGGTGATTATAAAATGCCCTTACTATGTTGAGATATTAAGGAATAAGATAGGAATCATGTTCATATACTGTGCCTTTAAATTAAATCAAAACAGATTCTGGCATTCTCTACAATTCTAAGTTGCTCTAATTTTAAATTATCGTAGGTTAAGATTTAGTTAGTACAAAACCTACATTATACACTGCATAAAATTTGATTGGATTTACAAAATTATTCAAGCCAATTTTTTTTTTAAATAAAAGATGATAAAAATACAAGGAGCTATCCTTGCCAAAATAACAGTGTGAACATCCTGTTCAGCAACTGTGAAATCCAACAAAGTTAGCTGTTAGTTTTTATTTAAAGGAGCTACAGCGTTAAATATACCAAAGTATGTTTAAGAAAGACTAAAGTCTATACGGACTGCAAAACCTTGTGAGAAAACTCTCCCCCACTTATATCCACAACATCATCACTGCAGTTACACTGGCAAAATCACAAAAAAATAAACTTGGAGACACTGCTGCTGAACAGCATCAGTTGATAAGTTTCCAAGTGTTAAATTTTCCTGCAACAGCAAAAAAAACCTGTAAACCCTCTTCACCAAAAACGTCAGCTGAGTGCAGCACTACCATCGCTGATGCAACAAAGCCACACAACTAAATTCAATCATGCACACAGTGCTTGTTTCCCAGCGTGAGCTCCACGTCCAATTATGAATTCATTTATTTCCGATTTATTTTATGACAAACGCACATAGCTCTGAACCTAATGGTGCACGAGGTTGTCATGTGGCGAATGCCTTACTGAGCGACTGAAAAGAAGCAAAGCGTGATGGGATTGCTTCAGTCTCTAATGGGAGTTTGGAAATGCTGGGTGAGCTAATGCTTCCGGCTAATCCTGGAAAATCTTGTATAAAAAAAATAAGAGCCAAAAGAAGCAAAAATGGCATTAATGCAATGAGATTTCAAAGCTGAAAACAAACTAAAATAAGCATGACTAATAAGGGGCTGCTTAATGCTTCGTATAATCTCACCAAATTAATATGTTAGTCACAATTGGCACATAATTAATTCCTATGAGTACAACCAACAAGAAGATTTACTTTCAAATGTCAATCATGCTATAAAAATCACCACACCAGAAGGATTACACTACAGGGCTGCATAATTCTAATTACACGGTTATGTGGAATTACATGGTTATATTGACCATATATGCTGTGTATGTATAAACAGCTATTACCTGGGCAGTAAAAATCAGCACTCACAAGGGCCCATCATCAAAAGGAAGGTCATTGTAATAGATGAACAGTCTGCCCACAGCATTGGTTTTTATGACTTCATAAAGAACGTGTCTCAGTGGGACCATCAGCACCTCGTCTATCTCCCAGCACAATCTCTCGCCCTTCTCTTTCAGATGTGCCAGGCCTCATGTCCGGAATGGTGCTGTGGCCCGGTGTCTGGCTTGGTGTCAAGAGTCAAGGTTGGGAAGAGGAGAGTGACGAGGAAGAGGGAGGGGGGTCTGACTGGTGATGAGGAGGAGGGCTTTGATCGGAAAGCAGATTTAACCTGGAGTGACAGTCCACCAGCGCACAGCTTTGTCCTGGCCCAGGCTCAAATGTCATCCGACTGCTAGCACAGGGTGTCAGTGCAGGGCATGTGTGAGAGCGTTTGTGTCCCTGTACCCAGATGACATGCTCCCACATGCTATCACTGAGATGAAAACACAGACATGAAAAACACAAACATCTGTTGGTATACAACCACAAACAGAGTACACAGACAGCCGAAGCAAACAGACAGACTGAAAATACATTTGCATAAAAATATGATTATTCAGTGTGTGCCTTTTTTTATTTCAGTCCAAAGGCATGATTTAAAGTTGTAGCCTGCCCTATGTAATGTTTTCTCACAATACCATCTTTAGTTACATTTTCAAATTAAATTTGATTTTAAAACGTAATGTAAATGGTTTTCATATCTTAGTTAGTTAGTTAGTCTTTCAGTCAAATAAGTGATCTTTCACAAACCTCTTGTCTGAGTGGGAGGGGAAACCTTTAGTCCAGAATATTTGATTTTATATATGTATATATTTAATTTTGTTATATGGCAGTTACAGCTTTGACTGCAAACTTACTGTACCCTCAAAGAGCAGCCTGTAATGCAAAAACAACAATAATATATTTGTTATCAGTTAAGACAAATGACTGAACTCTCACATAGGAGCTGAATGAAAATGCAAAAGAAAAACTTAAAAAGAACATTAAGGCTTTTGCATCTAAACTCCCTTTTATACAGTTATCCTTATTCATAAAGAAGTTCCATTACATATGATATATCTATATAACGGAACTATAAAATGTACAGTATAGGTAAACATTTTGTCACAACTCTGGGGTTTATTAATGAGACTCAATTAAATGATCCAAAATGAAAGAAAAAATATGTTTTTCAAAGGGTTGTCATCAATTTTGAATTGAAAGTGTCGGTTTAAGCTGAAATATTTGTTTAAACAAATTTTGAGCTGTATAAACTTGAGCTAGATTCTGACCACAAAATGAAAAATAAACAGATAGAGGACTGAGTTAAATTATGTTGGGTTTCATCTGATGTTGAATAACAATGAGCCACAATGAGCATTTCCTTTCTATTCTTGAAACCAGATAAGAAATAAAACTGAGAAGCATTTTGTGCTTGTTAGGTGCATGTTTTGTGATAAATATGCATTTATTAACACCTGCAGTGACTGTTGGCTAGTGATACCTATAGAGAGTGGAAAGCATAGTTTTTTCTTTTTGTCCATGTAGTTCTTTAAGCTTGCTTACTTTAAAAGATGAAACAGTTTTAGAGTATGAACTCACATTTTTGCTTTATTTGAAAGTTTTAATAGACTCCTATTTTTGTTGAATTTAATAGTGTAAAAACATTAGCCCAACAGTTAAAGAAAAATATATAAATTTGCTAGTAAATTGTTGTAAAAGGAGCATCAAATCTTACTTTAATTTCTACAGGGACACTGTTTGATATGCAGTAGAACATCCGTCTCTTTACTTGAGTAATGCCAAGGACATGTTCATTATCACATGCCTCAGTTATGAGAGGAAGCTATTGAAAAACACTTAGGAATACTACAAATGTATTCAGATGCATTTTATGTAGACTTTTAGAAAGAAGGACGTTTTAGAAAGATCACATTTGCATACAAGTTGTCTGAATTTGTTAATAGACAATATAGCTGCTCCATCAAAAGTGCCAATTTGAAAGCAGCACAAATAAGCATTATACATTTAAATTGAAACCAGCTTTTTAAGGATGGATCTCTCAGAAGTGTTTTAAGACATTTTCCAGAGCTAAGATGAGAAGACACTTTAAAGCTTTCACCGCCCCTGGACATTGGCGATTTATATGAATTCTTTGTAAACATAACCCATAACTGCCATGATTATTATTGCTACACAGCCAAACACAGTTCTCCACAAGCTGTTTGCGCAGCAGTGTCTCAATGTCATCGACATCTGCATTTTTCTTTATTAAAATATCAGTGCAGAATTACCACCCGAATTTGCGTAATCCCATACACCTTCCACAGAAGAGCAATATATTGCCTCTTCTTTATTATTAATAAAATCACAAGCATGGGGGGCTGCAGTGTAATAACAGTGGCTGTAGGCTGGATGAGCGCTATATTGCTTTAAAGAATGTTTATAGGTGTTTTCAAGGCAAGTGTCAGGTCTCATATCAAGATGCTCTGCAGTTCTCCTAGGTAATAGCACAAAAGGGGGTGGAGGTGATGTTATGATCGCTTTGAACTGCCCAAATCCCACCTCATTCACCTTGCATGATGACGATGGCAAGACTAGGATTCTCCACGGGGCGAATTATGAGGTTTGTTCCTGATAATTAAAGTGCAGAACCCCAAAGGTAGTAAAAACTAAATTGTGGTAGGACACTCTTAATAAGTACAGCTTAACATTACAAAATAATATATGTTTACATGGGAATTTCAGATGGGTGAGGTAATCGTAGCAACAGGGTGGAGTCTTGACACCTTCTGTTAAGAATAATTATAGGACTTAACCATGATAAATTTCTAAAAAAAGTAGTCATTATTTTCCATTAGAGCATATCCTAGAAATTCACCCCTTCAACTTCAGAGAGAAATGCCTTTAATATGTTTTCCTGAAACATCTAAAATATTAATATAAAACGAAATGTTTAAATTATTTTCCTTTTAGATGAACCATCACATAATTAGCATTTGAAATCTTGGTCACATGGAGGTATATATTATAGGCATAGCAATAATACCATTTAAAATCACAAAGACCAAGTGCAAGATTACATGAGTCTAACTGGCTGAAAAAGTCACACAATTTTAACCTGGCTTTACTTTGGTTACTTCTACTCTAATGCCCATACCTTCAGGTAAGTTTTACAACCTAAGGATAATCTCTGAACATCTTTGGGTAAATAATTAATTCATTTGGACCATAAGATGTGTATGTATTGAGTGAACAACACTTGTAAAATTTCTTTAAAAAAAAACTATTCAGCAAACACCCTAAATTAAAGTTGGTGTAAATGTGAACATAGGTCTACATCTTATCGCCTATGGATAGCGTAGGCAGTTATATTGAGATATTTGGCAGGGGCTGCTCTGCTGTGATGTTGCCTTTATTATTCTAGGAGTCTTATTTAAATGTTAACAATTGGCAGAGTAGATATAGACACAGAAACTAAACACATCCACCTCCACATCCATATCCTTGAAGCAAGTTTTATCGTGTTTATATAGATTCTCACATGCTAGTATTCAGTAAGGATCAGAATAATGCAAGATCAGAAAAAGTCCCCTTTTTAAAATGTTGAAAGACACGGAGAAAAAACACATTTTCAGAGACAAAATTACATTATTCTATTTGAATTCGGCAATGTAGAAGAGAAAAATAAAGAAAAGTTGAAGGTGGGCATGGCCTTTGGTTCATAATAAAACTCTTACCTTGAAAATTAAGCTGAACTGAAATTGCTAGTATTCAATGGCAAATCAAACCAGTTGTTTTCTTGAATTCACAAATATGTTATAGCAGGCAGGCTATTTGTGCAATCAGGGGGCGTCTTCACTCTTTAGCGCGTGGCTGGTGAGTTTCCCAATTAAATCAGCACACAAACATAACCCACCAAATGCCCAAAAGTGTCCACCTAGAGAAAAAAAAACGTGGCTTCATTTGGTCAAAATCTGCTTATTTGGGCATCACATTGTGATTTTTTCACTGACTCCCCATGGTTTTGAAATGAAATAGGAATAGGTTTTTGAAGTCAGCTTTCGCACGAGACAAGGTACCAAAAAAATTAAATAATAGTCTAATTTCAAGTCAAAGCTGTGTACTATTAAATTCTAACACATTTAAAACAAATGGTTCTTATCTTCATTATGCAAGTCGGTAAAAATTCTTAACTGCAGCCATTTACATTACAAAACTTAATAAAATCCATTATGGTCATCAGCATAAAATAAAAGTTAAATAATTGATTATCCATCGTAGGTAGTACAAAAATATTGTTCACTAAAAATAAAAAAATATCAATAATTAAGTATTTCATCTTTAATCCAAGACCAGTTTTTAAAGTGTTGAGAAACACAGAGATAGACAGAACAGGTGAACATTTTCAGAGACGGAAATGATGGAATTACTCTATTGGAATTCAGGAGTGTAAAAGAGGAGATTAGATGCAAAAAAGGAACAAATGCAGAAAAATGCTACAAGATGAGTGATCGAACAGCTCGGGTGATTAAAAGCCTGATATAAAAGGAAAAAGAAGGAGAGTTTGAGGGGACAGTGTGAGGGAGTTCTAAATGTGTCAAATGGATGGATGTGATACCGGGCTGTGTGGCCCTCTCTCCTCTCCCCATAATGCCACGAGCATACCGAGCACTACCGGGTCAGCCTCATAGAATACTAATGAGACTACAGCCCAGTGTGCCACTTCAACAGAGCTCCACTCATTCCCCTCACACCAAGAATGCTAAAACATAACACAGTTTGAAGCTCCAGAACTCTTCTCTACTTTAACCCATCTGAAGGAATTCCAGACTACATTGGTATGGTTCCATATCAGATATAGGTAATGAAAGACATTTTAGGCCTTTTTTAATAGGTTCCTAAATTTATGCAATGCTTTCCGTGCACTCCCGTAGCGTTCGAGACGGCTGGATGAAAGCAAAAAGATATATGTATTCCCTTTATCATCCAAAATATTATTCCTTTATACTAAATTAATCATTGTGTTCTCAAGGGGTCCAAGTCTGAAAACCCTCTTTTTGGAAGAGGCACAGAAGGGAAGCTTTTCAAAACATTATAATAGGAAAGAAAGATGGTGCTATCCTTTTCATTTCTCATCTCCTCTTCTAGCTCCTACCATTCATAGCTACATAAAAGGTGTTCCCTCGTACAAAAGCAAAGGTGCATGAGTTCAGGGTCATATTGGTGCACATGTCTAGATTGGAAGAGAAGTGAGGCTGAATGAGGAAGCTACATAGGCCAAGACAAGGAGAATCTGAGCATGCCTTTAAGAGATGCAACTGGATGTTTTCATATCTATGGGAGAACTCTAGTCTAACCTAATCGGGTCAGTTCCCACTAGTACCACAATTGCATTTCTACCTCCTAAGATCCCATTCTACAGCCTACTCTCATACAACCAGGCTTTGTCATACATTTGTTCAACCACACACGTAAACACAATGCCTCTGAAATACACAACATATTAAACTTCTTGCCAAACACTGTTGGCTAAGTTAAATACAACCTCTACCCTCATCAGAACACTCGTGATTTCTCAAGTGAGCAAGCTGGGGACCTCCCGACTACAATGATGCCGTGTTTTCTTTCTGTTTAAATCTCACTAGCGTTTTACTACACTGTGTTATGAGCTAGAAGCAGTAAGCACCCGCTGAGCAAGCACACTTAAAAGGATGTCAGGAAGTGGAGTGTGATCACAGGTCACAGATGAGAGCATAGAGGCCTCTGATGTAAGTGCTGGAGGCTGGAGAGGTGCCATCGATGAGGGGTGTTGGGTGATAGGTGCCCCAGGGTTTGTCTGGTGGGCGCCTCTCTGGGAGTTTGACAAACTGAAGACATGGGATTGGCACCAGGTTTCCTGCGTGTATGTAACAGTGGGTACAGTGATAGAACTACTAATATAGCTGCTAGGTTCTTTGAGAAACCCAGGGATACTAATGACTGCAAGGGAGGAGAGTCCACTGTGTATGTTCATGCAAATACTCACGATTCCTTTTTTCCAGATATCAGAGAAAAACTGTGAAATAAAGTGAAGTGAAAGTGTTGTGAAAGTGGCCAGTTGTCCAGATATGGAGTGACTCATCCCAATATGGATACGCAGTGATTGTGACCCAATCTTTATACATATATATGTTAATTTTTTTGAAAATAGTAATTTTACACACATACATACATACATACATACATACATACAGTATTTGCCCAGGAAAACTATTTTAAACTATTCAATAGACTTAATGTCTAGATAATTAATACTTTGTCATTTACAGCTTATTATTTGCAACTAGTAGAATAAAACTTCAAAATGTATTAACTTAAAAATGCATACAATTTCAGCAAATAATCTGAACATCATTACTTCGTCATATACAGCCTTCTTTTTGCAACTAGTAGAATAGAGTTTCAGAATGTATTAACTTTGAAATAATCTGAACATCATTTTAGTTATTATGAATCTCCAAAAACCATTGTAATCTTCACATTAACCAAAGTTAAGCATTTATCCAGAGAATTAATACAAACACACTCCGCAGATTCAAAAACTCACTGTTCCTACTATTGAAATGCTCCAAATCTAAGCGTTTAAATCTCTATTTCTCATACCTGGCAAAGCATGCAGGACTCTGTCATATTAAAATAAATCATGGGTTCATTGAGTTTAGTGTGATATGAAGCCATAAGGTAACTCTTAAATTATTTAAGAGTTTGAAAATCACAATAACCGTTCTCATTGATCTTCAATAAAGTCTTTTACACTGACATTGTTCATTGATTTTGCCATGAACCATCACATTTTACTATCTCGTATTGATATAACATTTACAGAATGAGTTTGAAAATATCAAATAAAAGGTATCACAAAAAGAACAAAAAGAGGAAGCCACAATAGGAACAAGACTTAATTTCTGGAAAAGAACACAACTTCCTTTTCAACAAAATAATGAGTTCATAAAATGACGCAGATGAAAAATGTTGACCTTGCTAAACAAAAGGAAACAAAATCCTTTAAGTAATTAAGCATGGAAGCCGCATATTGAGAAACATATCGTCAAACATTAGGTGAGACAGGAATCTGAACACGAGTTCTTGTTGACAGTTATGAGTAATGCTTTCATAGATCATCTCAGATATACTTGCCTGCATTTATACCAGGAAATGTTCTAGTGGTGCCTATAGGAGACTAGGACTATGTAGATCATGAGTTAAAAGAGAAGATGACTCCAATACCAGGAGAAGGCAAGTAGATTAGATTAAAAGAGAATAGAGAGTCTGGTAATATTACATAGCCAGCACGAGCTGTACCAGACACTGGTGTGTAGGGATATTTGATCTTTCTATACGGAGATAAATATGCAAAGGTGTTGAGAAATCTAACGATCATGATCATGTCGGTTGAAGCCTCGGAGGGGTGTGCAAATCTTTGGGAATGCCTGAAAGGATTGTTTAATAATAAAAGCTGAAAGAACAATATTCATAAAAACAGAAAAGGTCCCACGCTTTAACTAATTTAGATAATATTAATAAGAGGCCTTGGATTTCAAAGTCAAAATAAAAAGAGCCTGTCACAGCGCACAAACCATGTATATTTTATGAGACCAAGAATTATTTTCTTTCTGACTGAAAAAATTAAAGAAGTCCATGTTTTATTATGCATCATAAATGCAGTTGTGTCTAAGCATATCAAAGTATTCCCTTGCTAAATTCAGAGATCAAAATTTTTATTTTTATCCAGGTAAACCTATGCGCTAGAAGCACTAGTGCACCTCAAGTGTGCTTTATTTCATGTTCACGACCCAGTTTCAGAGGTGCAGGTTCCGGCCCAGGTCATAGTGAGGCACAGTGGGAACCAGCTGTTTCAGACTAGGTGAGGCAGAGGGTTAGCCACGGGAGGGAGTGATGAGGCAGTCATCAGGGCTTACACTGGCCAGCTGTGCCACTGAGTCTGGCAGACTCACACCTGCCCTTAACCCGCTGCATGATAACACCAAAAGCACACACCTGCTTTTCCTCTTCATCATCCCCAGTCCCTTGGTACACCACTCTGACCAATGAGGAAGAAACAAGCCTCAGCTGTGTCCCCAGATAACTGGACCATTGGCGGTAGAGGAAAATCACATGCACTTTGACTTTTTTGTTGATGTATATTTTTGATCGAGACAGGCACAGAGCAGCTTCTAGCCCTGCATGCAACCCCCACTCGCAGCTAATTCTCTCTGGCAGAGAGACCTGTAAAAATCAATAGGGAAAATGTTCTAAAACAGCCAATCTAGCAACCATCTGCCCTAGTACTCCATTGAGACAAAGAGCAATGTCCCCAGGGAAACTGACGGAAGAGACGGACAGCAGAACACACATCCAAACTCAATTACTCACTACAGCTAAAACCCTCTTTTAGATTGCAAAGTCAGCCTTCACCATTGCTATTGCCCATCACTAATTTCAACTGAAAATAATCTACATTTACAAAAACAGTTTGGTTTGACTTATTTAGGTGAAGGAGAACGTTTAAGAACAACGCTAAGTGTAAATATCTGTTATCTCAGTTTTATGTATACTAAATAACCGTTTTTTTGTGTTCAAGGTATTCCTTTCACCTTGTAATTTTTCTCACTCAGCAGGTTTGTGGATTTGTGTTTGTTATAACAACATGTTAATGAAACGCATGATGATAATGTTAAGTGAATCTCTGTAATTATAGATATCATTGCAAATGTTAGACAATACTATTTACCTTTCTCCAAACACATCTAAAGTGAGATGGAGAAGTATTTGACTCATCTGATTTTTAATGGTTGGATGCACAATGAAGTGGATCTTTTACAGTGGTAAGGATTAAACGTTTTTCTTTCTCCCTCACTGTTGAAAGAAAACGAAACCTTCAAAATCAGCCTCCTTTCCCTCCCTGTGGTAAATTTATGCTTTATTTGCTACAAAGCAACCTGTTCACATGACAAGATGCATGTGGATTATTTTACCCACTTTTTCCATACATGATTGTGATTTTCCTTGAACACAATCAAACAAATCAAACTTTGTGAGTACACACTAATTTGTAACTTAACTTCGGTACATTTTAAAACCCATTTAAAATCTATTTATTGTGAATGTTCGATGCCTGAATTACAAGTCATGAAATAAATGGTGCTATTATTAATAAAGATGCATCAGCATCTGTTAGGAGGAGAGAAAGACAGAATGATGATTTGCCGTGGTCATTTTTTACAGGACTGCCATTGGCGGATTTCCTGATTAAGAATTGTTACACTCTTTTAGATTTCACATTTATAGATTTCAGGAATTATGTGTTGTTAGAAGCGTTTGCAGCTGCCCACAGGGTGAAAAACATCCTGATGAGTCAATTACCCTTTAAACAACAATAACCAGATCAGTACAGCAAATCAATGCCATCAATTCCTGAAACAGTTGCAATTATAGATGCCCTTTCTGGCAATTTCCATCCTCAGAGAAGATGTATCTCATTTCTAGGAGCTTAGGCTGTTGTGTATTAATTAAACAGTTAAAAGGTAGTCCGTTTATCACTTAATCCGAGTAATTGTGAAACATCAAAGAATCTTCACTTTATCCAATCATGCAGCCTTCAACATAATAGCCTCAGCATCACATTTCCTCAACATGTTCTTATAATTCCGGAAAAAAGTTTAGTAAACGTATAAATTGCAACTGATTTCACTTCAAAGAAGATACAGAGTTGCTTCACGTTACACACTTCTGCTTCAGCTTGTCGCGTTCTCTTCGGCAGAATGAGCGACGCCAGTGCGCTGCAGCTGCTATATAGCTCTCTAAAAATAGCTTCCCTTTCACTGCCTTCTACGGCCCGATTGACAAGTACTCTCAGCCAATAGAAGTTTCTTATTCAAATATAACCCTCCCCTTTGGCCATTTTAGTGCCGCCTTTCTTGGACGCCAGTGAGATCATCAACCCCATTTACCGTATATGGTCACGCACAGAATTGATTGACAGCAAGCCACGCCCCTGAGCTCCCTCTCGCTCGCGAGGCAGCGAGCCCAGCAACTTGCCTTGGTGATCCACGGCATTCAAGAAGGAGGCTACTTGGAATTTATAGCGCAAAAGAGAGGAAATGCGGAAATAGGTGGACACTTCATGTCACCGAGTTTGCATCCCACTCCCAGGCTGCGGATCTGAGAGTTTGTGGGGGGCTGCAATTCAGTGACATTATTTTTATTTTTTCCTTCCATTTTTCTCGTGACGTTTAATATTTCGCTGCGCAAATTTACACTTTACGAGGGATTTGAGGCGATCGTTTGCGCTTGAGAAGAACAGAAATTACAAGCGAGGATCACGCCACACTTTTTCTGATCAACATGGACGTGTTGGCGAATTACAGTATTTTTCAGGAACTTCAGCTGGTGCACGACACGGGCTACTTCTC
Organism: Danionella dracula; assembly: GCA_900490495.1. Lineage (NCBI taxonomy): Eukaryota > Metazoa > Chordata > Actinopteri > Cypriniformes > Danionidae > Danionella > Danionella dracula. Next base: position 615,889 of record UELW01000245.1, read on the forward strand.
GGCGATGCCATCTCTGGAGGAGAACTGGCAGCAGGTGAGAGTTTGATACTTATGCTACTACTTGTGCGCTTGTTTCGCATAAATACGCATGCTTTACTCTATTGCGTGCGCGTGAATCAAACGGACTCATTCACAACTTCACCGTGCGCGCTTCTACCCAGATACGCTGTCAAAATTGACGCGCGTCGTTGTATTTTAAAGATGCATACGCTGTGTTGCGGTCGTGCTGAAAAGTCCGCTCACTAAAGAGATCATTTATAAACATGCTATAATATGGATGGGAAGTGGGGCGATAATTTACTACACGGCTTTATATTAAAATGCTAACTCGATGACAAAACGAGCGTTTAGAAAAAAAAAGACGCGCTCAATGTGGCCAGAGAAATCAAGGCTTCCGCTAACAATACGTGACTTGGTATTAAATAATGCATTCGCATGTGTCAGATTACTTAATGTTTTTTTGGCCCACAATATCAAGCGAAGTAGTCGGTCGTCATTTATTATGTATTACCTCCGCCGCGAGGGTGCGCGCGTGAGTGGATGCGAGGAGACTCTTTGGGGAGCCTCATGCGGTGTGTCTGTTACATTTAGCTGCCTTTTAAAGAAAAGACACCATCAGTGAGTTGTGCAAATTGAAATTTCTCCTGGAATGTATTTAAAGCCTTTATGATGATCTGGTGTTAATATATTTCTGCAAAAATATCAGCCAGGCAGGAAACATCTGTAACCACTGGAGACCATTTGGTCTTGGAAACTAGTGTGGTAGTTGGTAAATACAACAATATTAACAGTATTTTAGACGTGTAACTTAATCAGAACTGAATAAATGTCAAGGTTTAGCAACTAAATGAGAATAAGAACTGTTAAATCAATGTGACGATGAATCCATCTGTTCGCATGCACCGGCTGTCTAGAGCTCATTACAATTCCATGTGCTCAACTGCAGAGAAATGCAGTGATCAGATTTTTAATGCTGGTGTGTGCAGTTTACATACACGCAATTAGTTTTTTCCACATTATTAAGAATATTGTCAGCTGAAAAAGTTCAACAAAATCATACAATGAAAAACAATTACGCATGTAGACATATCAATGTATTCATTTTCTTTACCCACATATCCCAACTAGGCTCTGGCTGTGTAATGGTGTAATCTGCATAGGAGGCCAGTTCATCTAAACTAAGATTCTAATAGCAAGCTGAAAAATCAAAAGTGTGATGAAACATCCTGTTGATAGCTCGCACAGTTTATAGATTGGCTATAAAATAATATTTTTATGAAGAATTTTTTTGTCTTGCTGCCATCCATCTTTAAAAACGCTGAACGTCAAAGGGGTTGTATTCCTACTACAGTGTATACTCAAATGAAAGGCTTTGTTTTAATTACTACGAAGGCAGAACTAGACTGACGTAGTAAAGTGATGCGTCTTGAGTAGTTTCTAAAACAAGAACACTCAGAACTGATACTGGTAGTTGGTGAAAAAATAAATGTTAACCATGATCAGTCGAGCAAAGTCATACCAAGCAGAGTTGTGGCGTTACAAAAATCAAGTAGAAAAGTGGCAATTTATTCAACATTACCCCTTATCTTCAATGCAATATTTTTTAACTGTAGTAAAAAGCCCATTTTTAACTTACTCAGAATGGTCTCTAAACCAACAACTTTCCAACTTGGTGGCAGTGCTGCTTCCCTAACTCATGTTTGGGTGTGTCCATCCTATAATAACACAAGTCATTAATATTCAAAATAATAACACACAGAAAATTGAGAAAAGGAGATGAGCAACTTCATGGACCAACTTATAGCAAAATACAGCTTCAAACAAGAAAATACACACCAGTTAGATCACCTTAAAGTATAGCTTTAGTTCTGCCACCACAAAGTAAACATCACTCTTTGAGTGGAGGGACAAGATGGATAGCTGTGCTCGGTCCCTTGTGAGTGGAGCATGAATCAGACCTTAATGGATGCTATGTGGGTGAATTGAGTTTCAGAGCCAAGTCTGGGAGTAAGAATGAAGCTCAGGGTGAGTGGAAAGGAGGATGAAAAAGGTGATGTGTTTTGGGACGACGAGAAATTCTTCGTTGAAGAAGATGAAATCCTGTGTGTCATGATGGGTGATGCATCCATTAAGGGTGAAGACTCTTGACACAGTCTCACTCTAACGGGAACTTGGGAAGCATCAGGAAGAGACACCGAAGGCTGAAGTAAAGAGACCTTGGAGGGATGAGACTAATCAAGCATCCAGCAGTGATGTACGGTTCACCAACCTTTCTCTGGGCACAGAAGAGAGCTCTTCTTTCGGAATCCAGAGTTTAATTCAAACAGTGGCTGTTTGTGCAACAAGAGAGCCCCTGTTAGCTTTCACCCCCTTCTCTTGCCATGCCACCCAGTACGATTCTCACTGGGGCAACAAGAGCCTGTGGAGGGGCTTAGGGAATAAAATAGAGGCAGTAAACAACACCATTATGTGCCGTCTCGCCAGCCAGGGCAATTAGTAAAGATCACCTAAGAGACAGGTTGGGGTACAGAGTATTTTTGTCTTCATCCACCCTCTACCTCGAATGAACTGCATGGTCCTTTCGTGTGTTGTTCTCTGACAAGCAGGCTTTTTTGTGGGTCACAGTGAAAATGGGTCACTTTCTGTCTCAGTCTTCAAAGTCTGGCTGTGATTCGTTTAAACTTATTAAATTAATTTCATTCCTAATGTTCCATTACACTTATGTAAGTCTAAATGCTTTTCACATATTGTAAAGCTGTTATTAAGAAAAAAAATTATATTCAAAAGCTATAGGTTTGGATTATCTAACCCAGCATAATATGTGATTCTTTCCTTCTCCTGTTCTATCAATAGCTTTCATACTAAAGGTTGAGATAGAGTTGTGGTGAACTTCTCAAAGCTCACTGCCAGCTGAAGGGCAGACGGCTGACCCACAGAAACACATCACAGTCAGTAGAACTGGAACACGCCGTAGCGGGGTCACTTAAGCCCCAGAGAGATGCTGAAAGCAGCCGCTATCTGAGGCACAGGCATTGCAGCACTCAAACATTGAGCACGGTCTGTCCCAGAGAAGCCACGTTTGACAAGATAATGAATCACGCTGCTTGCATGTTCTGTGCTATGAGAGGTTGCATCTCCTGCATTTCACAGCCCAGTAACTTTCTGAAACAAAGGGTTAGATATTTGTGTTGGCAGATGGGAGTTGAGGAGGAGTTGATAAATTGACAATACCACTAGAAATGGATTAGAAACAACTTTCCATGTCTTGTATAAGTTCTTTCTTTTTGTTCTTATGCTTTCTTTTTAATTTCGCAGTGGTTTCATTGATATGTTTGTTACATTTTTATCCACTGTTCATATTGAACTTAGTCCAGCTGAAGACATTCAGGCTTTCTCTTGGCAGCGAACACAAAATGTGCGTTATGTAATACCCTGAGGAACACAGCTGGCTTCTCACAGTATATCTTCTGACAGCACTGAGGAATTTCAAGCCCCTTTTCTGGTCCCATTCTGCTACTGGTAATGCTCCAGAACACCAAAGTAATGGGCAAGCACTTTGTTTTATTGATGTAACCAGAGAGCTCTCCAGTTGTTAAAAGTAAGGGGTAACTCTGGGATCTCTTGAAGACCTAGATACTCTAATAAGCTCATTCTTATGTGGGGCACTTACAGGTTTAAGGACTCCACATATCTACACACTTTTGTTTACATTTTATTGCTTGGGACCAAAGAAAGGGAATAACCGAGATGGTTTACTCTTGAGCTTTACACACACTGCATCATTTAAAGAGATTAATTTGAAGTGTGGTGTATAACATGAGTATAGGTTAAATCTGCATATGGCGATTTAAAAGGGAAGAGCTGATTCTTTCTTGTTAGTGAAAGCAATCATGCTTCAAAATCATCTTTTATTTGGTTTCTGATATTTCCCGCATCAACACTATTTGTGTACACACACTTAGAAAAATGTAAACCTCCATATACTCCAGTTGCATCAGGTCACAAAGAAAACTATTCTCAAAAGTGGCTATTTTTATAGGTTACTTACAGTAATCACTGGAAATGGCAGAAAAAGCTGTTAAAGGAATAAATAGTACTGTGTTTTTGTTGTGGATCACATTTGATTTAGCACTTATTGTTGTGTAAGAATTAAAAATGTAAATAACAGAGAATGCTGATTTAATTATTTTGTAGAAGATGCCTAAAACCAAATATGAAAATTTCAAAATTTGAGCTGTGGCCCTTTAAAACCAACTTTCCAAGATTTGAGGGTTTGAAGCAAGGAATAGTTTTAGGCTTTTTTGAGCTGCTGAAGTTACAGAAAATTAAAGCTTGGTTATACTTGGTCCAACATTTTATAAACTAAAACCATTTTAAAACATCCAAAACCATTTTAAACCATCTATTTTGTTAATAAAAATACCACGTTTGATACAGAACATATTTAGGATAAATATTTTTTGTGCAAATTTTCTGTCATGTTGCCAGCCAAAAATGCCAAAACTCTAACGTGAGCGAGAGCCTACAAGTGTATTACTTAATCACAGGGACTATGTTCATTTTAGTTAATGGCAAGAATTCTGTTAGCAGTTATGTGAAACTCAAGCATTCAGTCCAAAACCTGTTCTACTACCTTAGCCTGGTATCAGGTCTAATGGTACATGCTGGTGTGCAGGCATGCACTGAAACCCAAGTACTGTCATCAACAGAACCTGTTGGATGAGGGTCTTGCCTAATCGGACGCCTCCCTTTTCTTTCTACACCTCTTCTGACCTCTGTTCACCAGTGCTGAACCAAACAACTTGATCTATTAGTCACAATGTTGGCACTAAATACATTTCGCCTCCAATGGAAAGAACCATTTGCTCATTGCAAGATAAATACCTGGTTCAAGATTTATAATTGAATTAACCTTGACAGTTTCTTCTTTCAATCAACTATTAAAGGGACAATTTACTGCCAGGAAATGATGAGCTGTTGGTATCGGCATGAGGTAATAATTCAAAAATAAATTTCCTGTACACTATATAAATACTGATTCACGCTCACGTCATCTACTGATTTTACAAAAAGATAATATAATTACCATCTTCCTTCTCTAGTGGTTTCTGTTCTTCCGTTTACTACAGAAAGAGGTTGTTGGGAGCATAATCAATCATACTAAATCCATATTGTTTTCTGAACAGACTCAAACACTTCTTGGTTAGTTTTATTTCAGCATGATTACGGAACACTATGATTAAAATTGGCTTTGGTTTTGAGCACTTTTTGCCAGCCAACTTAATTTCAACTGATTAACTCTTACCATGCTTACTTAAACTGATGCAACATTTCTAACAATCACCTCTATAGTATGGAATAAAAACCCCTCTTTATTCATACCTTGTGACAACAGCAAAAACAGAGACAGGCGCAGCAGATCAGCAGCTGACAATTATTAGACAACAGAGCAGGGCTTTCATGTATGTCCTTAAACCAGGTCTCTCTTTGAAGTGTGGACCTTTCAGTCACATCCCAGCATTGTGCTTAGCACCGAAAGACTTTATGGCGCTATGGCTTTTAATACACTTCTATTTCACAAGTGCTTGTGTTTAATTTAATCTCTTTAATGAATATGCTGTAACCACAAACTTTTAAGACCATAAACATAAAAAATAATGGAAAGCTTAACTATTTTCCTGTGCATTTTACAAAGCTGCATCGAGTAAAAACAGTATTCACTGATTCATTAGCATTTGAAACACAGATTTGCTAGACGCTCATGCCGACTATATGTTTTGTTTAACTAATTTAATTTGAAATTAAATGTACCAATTGATCTATAATTTATTCAAAGCACAAGTGAAAGATCAAAGACGCAGTAAAACTGGAAGTTCATTTAATTTTCAGGCTGTGGCCACATCTACATTTTTTTAAACACAGTTTTTCTTCCAGAGAAAAAAAATCGAATTTACACAAGTGAGTTTTAAATCCATTGAAAATGCTGTAACAATATGGAAGAGTGTAAGAGGGTGGGATATAAAGTCATGTAGGCCAATCAGATGCCTCAAAATGACGAGTAATGTGTTTCACTCTGACAAAAACTATGCTTAAACAACAAAGAAGCTGCATTTTAAAATAAAACTCACTTTTGCCTGTCATAAAAACCTAAAGCTCTGTACTTGCAGGAAAATATATGCACACATTTATTTCATAAAATCTAGAGGGTCAATTACATTCAATTACATATTTTTCATACATTCAATAATTCTTAAATACCTACAAAGACCCCATTCTTAAATGTTTAGCGGAAACACTAAGCAACTCCTTAGACATCAGAGAGCAACATATAACATTTGTCTTAAACGCAATGTAATAAGTGAGAAGATGTTTATTTAGCTTTTCATTTTTCATATTTAGCAGTTTCATTACAGCTTGAGCCAAATATATCCCTTAAAAAAGCTAAAAGAAGTGCACTAAGTGTTGAACTTGTGTTATGAGAAACTGATTTACTGAGTCATACACTGATTGTGATTAACAGCCTATCAGTAAGCACGGGAAGCAATTTCACTCTGGATCCTGCCACGTAAGCTTTAAGACATTAATGGTCCGGGCTTATCTGTACATTCAGGTTGTCTGTTTATCTAACAGTGTGTCACCTCTAATACAAATCATAGCTGCTGGTGAAAGAAAACGGGCCAGATATACTTCCTACGGAACTATAAATGAATGAATTCCCAGAATTCCAAAGGTCGTGACCCAACAATAGGGTGCACCTTATTGAATATAATCATCTTCATCCAAACAAAGCTTACTTTCCAGGACATATATAATGATTTCCCCGCACATCTGTGAGTGATTGCAAGTGCAGGGGGTCTTGTTATGCAGGGATCAAGAGCATTTCAGAGGCCATGATTGAGAAGCTATTGGATGGAGTGGATGGTGAGGGTCATTTGTCTGCCTTATTTCTGAAGATACACCAGCTCATAGAGACGAGAAGCAGCACTGGATGGACAAATAAGAGAAAAAGACAGAGAAGGATGAGTGTTTGGATGGCATCTTTATGCATGAGGCCTGTCGTCCTTCTTTGCTCTCGATGGAGAGGCAGTTTAGCCACTCAAGGATTTGATTAACAAGCTGAGAGGAACCAGCCATTTTTCTCTAAGTGCAAGTACACGCACACGCATACAAACTAAGACTAACAGCCCGATGATATCTCACACCGCCTTGAAAAAATCCAGGAGATTGGAAATCAATACTTCCTCATTGCAAATGGTATCTCAGCGCTGTTTGAGACTGCAGCACTCAGTATTCTGCTAAAGACAGTGTTACGTAAACTAAGAGAGCATTTGACATGAATTATAGATAAGATATTTTGTAGATTTCTAAAATGGGAATGAGGAGCCGTCCAAGGTAAAATATGTGGAATTGGAGAGAGCAAGGAGCAGAAGGCAGCAGAGGAGGAAAGAAAATATGAGTCTTGTGGGGCTGCACTTCACTTCATTTGTTCTTCTGGAAAATCCCTGCTATGACATTGTCCAGATAGGAAAATGCTCAAGGCAAACTCAAGACTGTCAGAACAGCTAATGTCAATATCTTGAAGCCTCACAATTTCAAGCCATGTGACCTTGTTTGACAGCACTTAAACATACACAACTGACTAATGTAAACCTAGTGGAGGTTATTTAGTACCTCTAAATCTAATCAGATAGCAAGAGTCTAAAACTGAAAAACATAATTTGGACAATACATCATGCCTTGAGGATTCTCTTTGTGGATTCTGATTTCAGCTTAGGTTTCAGGGTGGCAGACAGCTAACCCAACACCTGTTGTCAAGCTGCCAAACAGGAGTAGCAAGGTTGTTTGTTTTGGTTGTGCTGATGTTTAATGAGTAAGGGCACGTGATCGACCAATGCAGACACAATGTCTGACAACAGGAGTATTTCCTACCTGTATAATGTGCCTTGAGGGCATGTCTCGTGACCTTGAAGGAACCAAAGAGTATGTTTCTTTGAAAAATGTCATGGACAAAAAAAAATTTTTGGTTATCTGCATGAGCAGTTACATTAACCTCTAAACAGCCCAAATGCTTCAGAAAAGCAGTCACTTATCATGAAATATTTTTAAAAGCAATCTTTTTTTTTATTCATGATTTTCTAAACAGAAATCCAGAATTTAAACTATGAAATCAATTAGAACAGAGGGAGGGACACTATTGTTTTTGCTCCAAGTAAATTAATGAAGACAAAACTGTTTAAGGCATAACAGAAAATTAATTAAGTCACATTTGCATTGTTTTTAACTATATGTAATGTATAATGTAAATAATATGCAACACATATGTTATACGTATAAACTAATTTACTATGTATATAAATATTTACGTTTAACTAAATCTAGAGAAAATATAATGATCCCTATAATAACACACTACATGTTCATGGAAAGTTCCCATTGTTAGAGAAAACAAATATCTCTCTGTGTATATATTTGCGTGTCCTCTCTTTCTCTCTCTCTCTCTGGTCACATGACCTAATGCCATTCCTGTTGTGCCAGTCCAGTTTCACTACAACCCTCACCCTTGCTGTAATTGTATACTCCTAGCAGAGCTTTCAGATTTGACTGCTTATTTCTAATGTGTATTAACACAGGTTATGCTCACTAGACAACCTGCAAGGCATTACATTCCAGGCTAAATTGAAACTCATTCCTGTGTGTTACGCTCTGGTCCCATTTATCTTGAGTCGTAGGCCACAAAACAGAAGGCATATGGTTACGCTCTCTGAATAATCATCACATTATCCACTTCAGTTGTTACATGCAAAACAATGAATATTATTACTACGGTGAAGCACAAACAGACAATTTCTGTTCATGCGAAGCTCTTTTCTCGAAAGCTTTGCAGCAGGGTTGACTTGAATAACCCTCACAGAGCTTTCCACCTAACTAACAGCTCAACTCAGTAATTGCATGGGGAGAAAATGAAAAGGGCAGATGCCCCCTGGCATCAGCAACATGACCGGTATGCGTCCAACCTGCTGGAGTGTAAAAGCATACTGTAAAAGCCTGAATCTGTTCCAGTCTGGTTTTAGAGACCCGACAGGTTTCGGAGAGCACAGAAAGACAATGCTCCTACTGCTCGAAAGTGGGTTTTGTTACCATTTCCTCCCACTCATTGCCAAATTTATAGAGGAAACCAAGCCCCTGTTTACCAATGGGATTCTCCACTATCCCCCCCACCTCACCCTCTTCCTTCCCTCTTGCCCCAAAAGTCACTCCCTACTCATGGACAGCTGCCAACATCCGCTGCATTCATCAGTTCCAAATACATACTAGTACAGCTACACAGGTTATATCTCCTTGTGATTATTGCTAAGCTTGTGAAAGCACCATATTGTGTATGCTTTAAGCCTTTTATTTTATGCTAGCCAGACCCTCTGTAAATTGTGCCAGGTGCCATACTGTAGACCTGATATAGCTCTGGCTAAGGATCAGTGTGCTCTGTCGTCTCTCCTTGAGGCGGCTCTGAGCTCCTCTGCTGTGAGAACCACCTGTTCATCACTGGCATGCTCCACTTTCCACAATCCACCATGATGCCAGACTGTATGGATGCCCAAGTTTAATTCATATTTATTGCTCTCATCATAGGATATTTTTAAATACAAATAAACCAATTTATTTAAATGTGCATACAAATAAAATTTTGTTTTCAATTTGCGTTAGATTTGTATCATGTAATGACCTTGTGTTTTTTTTGTTGTTTAGGGGCCTGTAAGATATCTCAATCTCACTGAGTATGTCAGTAATTTGTGCACATTCAGAATCAAGACCATGCTCAACAATAAAATAATACATTTTTGATAATTACAAGCAAATCAACAATTCAGTGATTTGCCATTAAAATGGCTTTTTATCCATCTTTTTGAAAGGATGGAAGCAGTCTTTGGTGTAGAGATTTAAAAAAATCTAAACCCAGTCAATCATTCTAACATGCTAAAACCCCAAATAGTTTAAAGAGCCCCTGTTATGTTTTTATTTTTTTTATTACCTCTCATGTGGTGTGAAACCTAGCTTTGAGTTAGAGGAACACCTTGCTGGAGTTTTAAATCTGAAAGCTCTGATTTTTTAAATATTGCCTTTAATAAGTAGGAATGGACTAAGAGGTGCTGAAACGAGTCCTAGTTTAAAGTGAATCTTTTAGCCGATGCACACAGCGTAAAACCACCCATAGCATTCATTGATGCAAAGAAACTCCTCCCTCAAACATTTCATTAGCTTACTATTGAGAGTGACGGTCACTTAATGAGTAGAAAATGTGTTTTCGTGGCAGCTTTGTTTTCTTTTTCTAGAAAGGAGAATGTAAGGAGTCGGTGGTTGAGATTTCTTTTTAACTCCACTTTTAAACAGCACAGCACACAGTGTATTGTTAGATAGTTACCATAAAGAAAAATCCTGTTGGGGAAAAAAAATGGGGAAAGCACCTAATACTAAATCAAAACCACCACGTGTGCATCAAAAGAATACAATCACTGTTCACTGCCAGACAATTGGTGGCTAGTTGGTGTTTCTTATTCAAGTTGCAAGCAATGACATTTACATCAAGAGTGACAAACTAAGCAAACAAACCCTTAAAAAGGTCTTCTTTCCTATTGGTTATAGAAAAACACATGTAATTTGCATTAAGGTAAACCTCTATCAACTTTATAGTGGTCATTAATGTCCAATTCTGATCTTGTCCCCTTAAGAAAACGCTATACTTCTGCCAAAATTATCAATAGTAATAAAGAAAACCATTTGTACAAAATCTTTTAGCTTTTTTTTTATGCAACCCATGTTAACGTGGGTGTCTTAGACAGGTCTTAAATGCATAAAATCCATAAATAGCCATATGATTGGCTTCACAAGAGGGAGCTGCCACTTGGTTTACATCAAATAAATAAATAAATAAATAAGTAGGTGATTTAAATAGTAACATCTTGCAAGTGTAATATTCCGTTTATATATAATAAACAGCTAGATCAATGATGAAATTTATTAGGCAAGTCAATGCCTTGTTAGGAAGGATGGCTAATTATTATAAATCAGAAGTGCATAAGCTGCCTATTGACTTTGAAGCAGCCAGATATAATTTCTATTAACACAAGGTTCCTATACAATATTAATCTGTCGGGACTATGACTTCAGAAGTTGTTATAATTTAAATTGAAGCTGCTCAAAAACAAAATAACCCTGTGCTGCATGCCACTAAACCCTGAAATACAAATTTACTGTGAAGGTTGGGCAATGGCAGTCCTGCTGAGTGCTTTTGGGAAGCCGATGAGGAAAAAGCACTGCTCTTAGTCCTTCTGTTTGTTATGGAATGGTTAAATGGGTCATCTGCTGAGGACCAGCGACCTTGGAGCATTTGTCCTGCTTGTTGAAACATTCAGTCTTCTCCTTTTGCTTAGCAAAGAACCAATATTCTAAGAGTTTTGAGTCAAAGTTTCTCCAAAAGTTGGCTCCAATGCAAAATACAAAATTTGTTTTGTTATTTAAATTCATTTTTTTCAAAGCATCTGGATGCTGTGACAGTACCCTCACCATCTGGTGTAAACACAGTGGAAGCTAAGTGCAAAAATGACAGCAATTGTTAGGCTTGTTTGCAGTTAAGAAACTAAAGTCTGCCTTTCTCTGAAGGGAAGTCTCTGCCAGCATGCAGCTATGTGGGTCGACTGCTATTTTAATCTGCAATATTGCCAGGAATACTTTAGGGAACAGCCAGGCTTTGTTGGAATGGGGGCTTGTCTGTGTGAAAATGGCTGTTGTGAGAGTGTGAACAGGTATAGCGGGTGGCAGTGTGCAGATCAGTATGGCTGCTTAAATATGTGTGTTTGTATGAGAGTTGTCTACTGGGCATCAATTGTATCCTAGGTTCAGTGGAGCAGGCGGTGTATATGTGTGGTTTTAAGCATGGGCCACTGCACCAGGCAAACCCAAGAGACCATCCAGCATCTCAACACACGAACATTACGCTGGCACCCCTGCTCTTATAGCACCTCCCCCTCAGGCGATCCTCAGACAGGCCGGTTCTACATTCTGAGTGCTTGTGAGTCATCTCATGCTCTACAATATTCAGGATGAGATCACCCTGTTTGCCAAATGCAAAGTGCTAAATGCATGTGACTACACTGTAGATTCCAGTAAAATGATGAGGTAATGCTTCAGATTCAACATTGTGTTGGCGTATCTTCCTAGCAACAAATCTGTCATTGAATCTATGACCTTGTTATAATAACCGAAGCATTGGGGAACTTTGGTAAGATGGTGCCAAAGCTCCCATATGGGATCCCCCACTGTGTAGACAGGTGTGAGCAGCAGGGACACCTGCCGTTCTGCCGGCCCACCCCGTCTGTGAGCCTGGTTGCTTCACATGAAAACCTCTGGATCAACATGCCAGTCCATAAGAGATAAAACCAAGAGTTCGGTGCATTGTTAGGCCATGCTTAGTTGGAAAAGGTCTGCCTCTCCACAGCTGCCATCATTGCCAGGAATTAAGAGACTGCAAAGGCATTTAAGTCCCAGTTATGGTTCTTTTTTTTAATGTCACTGTAGCCGTCTTGTCAGATGCTGGTAATTGGGTTCAAAGTGCCATCACAATAAAAGGCTGTGTGGGAGTGAGTCAGAAGGGGCGTGCCTTCACCGTCTCAGGTGACCTCACTCTCTGCCCCAGCTGCTCCAGAGTGCAGGGAGGGGGTGGGGTGGATGAGGTCATTCTTTGGCTGGGAGTGTGTGGGCTGGATTTGCGTAGGTGTCTTTGTGTTCATGTCTGTACACATGCTTGATAGACTCTAGGTAATATAAGTTTCTTTGACATTGATAAAAGGTTATTTGTTTTTGCATAGATACACAGTTTTTTAAACAGGTGTGGACCAAAGTAATTAATGTGCGTCTCATTATGCCAAAATTCATGTTAAGAAATATAACTAAACTTTTGTGTTACATGTGTTTAAAAAAAAAGGTATTTCTTCTGCTTGGCTTTAATTGTCACAAAAATATTTTTAGGATCAGGTTTTGATAAAAATGCACCCCCCTCTCTACCTCGCTCTTTTTATAGCTGACTGGCAGAGTAGCAGGGCTTTGTGTCTGCTGTTACAGAGATGAGCTCGGCTGATAGGCACGTGGAGAAAACAGGGATTGAGACATCAGAGCACAGTGCTGGCTTGCCATTGCATATTCCAGGCACGCACAAGAACACTATCAGATAATACAAGGTATCGTTGAAGCAGACATCTGATTTTAGGTGGTTATGATCTATGCTAGCATTTAAAAAGAACTCTAAAGGACTATTGTTTCACTGTAAATTCTTCCGTATGTGTCAGTAATGAGGTATCTAGGTTGAAACAATTTTGCTGCTTCTAAGAAAGAATGAGGTAGTAGGCTGAGTGCAATTTTTATTTTAGTCATCAAAGTGGTAAATCTCAGTCATGACAGCCAACGTCCTCATCACTTCACCAAACACTCTTTTGAAGCATCCAGCAAATTGCTGAACTGTAAGCATCCCCAGAGATGGGCTTTGAATGGCAGGATTTGTGTTTGCCTTCCTTGTAGATGAAAGGAGGAAGAAGACCAAGCAGAAGACGGGAAAGGAGTTTGTTGTCCCATGAAATACCAGTGCAAATTCTCTGTAATTACCACTCTGCAGAATAATTATAGAACGGACAGATGCTGGATGAAAAACCCATTTACGCACTCTTAAGCGAACATTGGCAATTAACAGCTATTCCTATCCCGGCACTGAGAAATTGGACTGGAAATAGTTATCAGTTATCGCTCAAACCAGAAATGCCCAGCTTTCGCCTATCTCAGAGGTGAACAGGCTCGAGCAGGTTGTTTAATATTTTAAGCAGCTTTGCTAATCTGCATTCTTCATTTTGTTTTGGAGTCTTTCGTGCGTGAAGAATCCCCACAGCACAAAGACTGCAAGGGGCAGCTGTTGGGTTGGGAGGGGTCTTGAATTCCCGTTATCATAACTGCCATTGTCCATCACTGCGGCCTTATCCGGGGGCTAAGTTGGTGATTGGATAGGTTTCCATATCCATCCCCCTCCGGGTAGCGTGCTCGCACTAGTCCATGGTGACTTTTGCCAGAAAATGTGGCCTTTTTAAAGTGTGCTTATCTTCAGGGTTGCAGCTAAAGGACAGAGGCTCAGTCAGTTATGCAACTTTTCTCTGCTCCAGTCACAGCATCTGGAGAAAGGCATGATCCCTGCATCCCATCAAAGCAATTTCCTTTTCCATTTCCTTCAGCTGGCTGGCCAAACTGTCCTGTGTGCTACTCGGATTGGATAGGAAGCTAAGCTAGATGTCATGTTTCCTCTGCAGGAGTCATGTGGCAGCTCACTTGCTCCTGTGGTTTATACTAGAAAGAATTTCCTAGTGTTTTAGAGATTTGATTTGATAAAATGTATTAGTCACTAATTTATAATGCATAAACGGGCCACAACGTCTTCCGTTTACTTTATAACTAAAAACTAAATATGAAAAAAATCTTAAAAGTTTAAATTTGTGGACACGCTTCTGTCACTTACTTAAAACTTCAAAAGGACACTGGAATATAGGTGTCTACCTAGTCTGACAACAGTTTTTATGGCTCTTTTCATTTCTGATTTCTCTTGTGAAGTACACTGAAGCTGCCTAAATAATAGTTGATTTTATAAAAACTGCTGTGCAACTTAAGCAAATGCACCATCTAAAGTGAAGTCATTAAAGTGATATAATTTACCTCCAAAATGTCTGGAAAAAAACATTAGTTTGTTTATCTTTTTATAAGAAAGATTTGAAAAGACATATATATATATATATTTTAGAAAATAAAAAAGTGGAAAAGAGAGAGGGGCACCACCTGGAAAGAACTAGATTTAAACCACCAACCTGCTCGTCATGCTCACTTACCACAATATTAAGTTTTAGGACGAAAAACAAATATGAAAAAACAACAACAATTAACGATCAAATTGGTTTAAAACGCTAGTTCATGATCTCATATTTCTGAGGCCTCAAACATTAGCTCACGCATTTGATTTACCAAAATTTCCAAAATGTTTTTTTTACGCAGCACAAATCACCAACAAAAGCGTCTCGCAAATGCATAAAGATAATTGTAGACATAAAACTTTATAAGGGCTTGAACCGTGCAGTTAAACTCTGTGAAGAAGCCTGTTCTATCACCATTCCTTTCTATTTAACACACATAATAATCCATTTATCAGTAGGTCCCTCTACTCAGTCTGTGGTTATTGAATAAGACTGGCCTCTTCATTTCTCCCCTGCTGTTTTTTGTCTAGATATGAATTGCCTATGGTTTTATGCCTCACTGCAGTTCAGAGAAAGCAAGGCCGCATGGTTGACAGTGGCTACAATCAAATGGGGTAATCAGAGCGCCTGCTGAGTTTCCTGCTGAGGCTCTTTGCTGGAGAGACAGACAGACAGACAGACAGCTTGACACTGAACCTGAGTACATAACAGTCTGAAGTTATTTGAGATGTCATGCATTGCTAATTTTAAAAAAATTCAATGGTGATTCCCAGTGGCTGATGATTGAAACTATATAAAGACAGAGCTCAATCATCAGTTGATTCCAATATTGCACATAAACATAATAATCTTTAAATTTAAGAATAAGCTCACCAACAATTTGTCTGAAACAAAGAGTTTTTGCTTTTTTAGTGCTGCACAGAGAGATCTCTGTTGCCATAACCAAGACTTTCTTGGTGAAATAAAGAGCCCTCTTTATATCTCCTAGGGATATAGACTTTAACTAGTGCCTTATAATGGTGCTGCAGCTGAAACCGACTATCTTAAAGAACATGGCCTATTAGTCATGTCTGTTGCCTTTTACAGTATGGTATGTAACAAGAGATCTCTACACAATACCCAGAGGACCATGCATCTTATGAAACAAAACACCCTGCAACTAGGCTCTTCTTCCAGCTCGCTCCTCGACAGCCTGCTCCCTTTTGTTCCTGTTGTATCCTTTTGTCTCCATGTGTTGTTTTTCCCCACCCACGTGGCATTTTCTTTGCATTGAGTAATGAAGATTAGCTGAGTGTTCATCACAATAAACCCCCTACCCACCCCACATGTATAGTATCCCTTACTTAGTCTCCGCAATCTTATAACAAGCTGTTAACCCCATTTAAAAATGTCCCCTTTGAATCGGCTTGTGACGGGGTATAATCCAGCCCGAGCGATGTAATGAAAAACGCTGTATCCTGATTAGATTACCCCAGTGCCATCAGCCAGTGCCCATTAAGCGACCCATACACAGATAAAAAGCAGTCTTGTCTGCAAATCCATTTAGAAAAAAGACAGAGAGAGACTTTGAGGGTTGGTCCACCTTTTACCAGCCTGTGGTTTCACTGCTTTTGTTAGTGGGATTAAACTCATTTATGGTGAGGATGAATTCAGATTCTTCAGCTTCCACTCTTCCATTGGAACGGTCTTGTACAGCAGACAATATGCCATCAATGATTGTTTATAGCATCCTGAAGTCTTCAAAAGCATGTATACTACATGCACTTCGTCTTTGTAATGTTTGCAATGACACTGCCTAAAAGCTAGTTGGTGGTTGCAAGTGTTTTTATGTTTCGCTCTGCATATTTCCACTGTGTCGACCGCTTCACTTGTGTTTTGATTTTTGTGGTTGAAACGATGGTGACAAACTGAGCAGATTTTGCTTGAGTTGGAGCTGATCAATGAAAGAAACAGTTGCTGTCACTTCAATCAATAAAAGAGAATGTGTTTGCTCAGTCAACAAACTCAAACAAAAGGAGGATGAATTGACTTTGTCCATTTCCTTCAATGGATTCATAAGCAAAGTGTTGTGTTTTCAGATTTCGGTTACCAGATTTGAGACTAACACAGGAAGAGCTTACTCTGATGTACCACGGTAACCAATCACAGCGTTTGTGGCATGCTTTGACTGTACAGAACGGATTTTTGTGAATGTAGACTGTGCACCAAATGGAATACACAAGTCATCTTTAACATACTTCATAGAAAAATAATCAAAATAGTACAAAAATAAATAAATTAAATAACCAGACTGCATAAAAAAACTAAGTAAAGAAGAGAATTCCAAAGCTGCGCATCACAACACTAAAAGCTCAGCTATACCAATGCATAAAAAGCATCCCCGGAAGGGTAATAGTAGTAATTAAAAGTAGATTGCAGAGTACAAACTGTACACAGTAAGGAGGTTACAAATGTATGGTGGCACATTTTCCTGCAGAACCTTAAACACAAAAGTTGGAAGGTATTTTAACCTCAACATTAGACAATAAAATGGGCTTTAGTGCAAACAACTCTTAAGTTAGGCACCTTCGGTATCCCATCCCAAATGGAAATATTTAAGACAGTGCTCAGAAATGTTATGTGCCAGTGCAGTAGAGCACTAGTTCATGCCGCAGGTGTTGGGTTGGACTTTTTTGACCAGAGCATTTTAAATAAGGGATAAATGTCAATAAACACATTTGTGGCTGCTTCAAAATTGGCCTTTTGTTAATTTTATCATCTCTACTTAATGAAAAAAAAAAGAACTTAACACAATAAAAAACAGCATCAACCTTTTAACGAGCAACTTTAACATTCTTATTCCAAAGGAAGACAACTTATTTTTGATGTCTGCTGTGTTGTGTTTATTTTCAAATCATAAAGTTAGAAATACTAAGTCAAACCAACGAAATTACAAGTATTTATTCACTCAGACCTTGTGACATGTAAAGTGGTTCAAAATGTGATTTAAAAAAAAATATTTACAATTGTTTAAAAGTGCATAAATTCATTAACAAATCTGTTGTAAGTCTTCCAAGTCATGCAGAACAACAGCTTAATTTTCCTCTCTCGGTTCCTTGGTAAATGTACAAAGAGTTAATAGAGACTTTGTGCATCTGGAAATATGATCAAGGTCACTTTAGCAGAACAGAATTGAAGAAGACACAAAGTTATTGAGAGAAAATAAAGTGCCCTTTCTCTCCTTTCACAGCTTCTTTGTTCCTATTGTGACCTCTGCTAAAAATGCACAGTACTTTAAAAGTAAAACCCATGTTTGTGTGCACAGAAATAGCTCTCAGCAGTTTTATACAAGTGCTCCCAAAGTCTGATTGGCATCCAAGCAGCCTCTTCCAACTTTAAATGGAGGTATTCATTAGCTGCAGCTGCACTTTATCAGACTTAAAGTCTCCTTGTGTGGTTGGGTGCAGATGGAGGAGTCAGCACACATCGTCTTTCATCATCAATCCTAAATTATTGAAATTCTTGATCAAGCAAGTTTTTGACGAGGCGGAAGACAAGCATTAAGGATTCAGCCTCAAAAGGCTTGCAAAAAAAGTAAAAGATTTCAATTATGTTCAACTGTAGTTTCTTTCAGATTTTCTTCTGATTTAATCCTTGTTTTCTGACAAATGTTTTAAAACGTGCTCCTTAAATATAAAAAGCATACAACCAGTATTTGTATTTCATAATAGTGATTCGTGCATCCAATCGTGATATAATCCCACCTCTAAAGGTGTAGTGCACAGATAATAATGTTTGGTTATCTTGTATGATATGCATTGCACTTTGTTTCATAATGCAATGCATGCACATTTAACTGAAAAATTGGACCATGTTCCCTACTTCATGTTTGTTTTAGCTGTAAGTCGTTCCTAGATAAGTCATTAACACGAGGGTTGTTGTTTTGTTCAGCCAAGAACTACGTAGGAATTACATTCCTCCATGAATCTGGCTTATGAATTTACAAAGTTTAAACTGCCAAATGTTTTGATTAAGTTGCATTTCCCACCAAAGATGGTATTGGTCTCTTTCAGCAGAATTCTAAGAAGCTTCCACCTCAATAAATATTTAGACATTAGATGTTAATAAATGACATTAGAGATAATGACATTAAAGCAATAAATTCACAAAAGATTTGACTGGATTTAAAATGTGACTGAAAACAAAATTGCATTTTACTTATGTTAGGGATGCACCAAAATCAGTTTTCTGTCCAATGACATTAATTAGTTAGAAAATTAATAACAAAAAAATTCGAATGCATCCACCACCACTGATGCGTGTCCCCTGAAAGACAGAATATGATGAGGGGACTAGCAGAATTATTAATCAGATTCAACTGTATATGTGTGAATCAATTCAAGCCTTATTTGACAGAGGTTTGGAGCTTTCAAGTGTGCCATGCAAAGATGCCCCAGGCATGGATTTACCGGCAAAACCAGTGCAAACAGGTGTAATTACAGCACTAGCAGTCCAGCTAATGAAAATACAATAAATTTGAGTACAAGTGCTGTTCCCAGGTCAGTTGCTACGCTCACAGGTAAAAAAAAAAAACTACCTTATTTGTGACATGACAAGTTTGATTCGGAAAGTTGATTCAGTTTCTTCAATCTGTCTTTGGAAGTCATCTCGTTAGGAGATAGATTGTATAAAAACTCTGTTAGTAAACAACATCCACATCACCTGCAATGCTGTTTTTAAGTTTTCTAATAATTAGTTCTCCCAGTGTATTCCAGACTTCTATTCTTTAAGACACAAAGCGATCTCAGTTTTTGTCCATAACTACATATTGTAAAGAGGAAGATGCATCTTCCTGATACACACAGAACAAAATAATGTCCCAAACCAGCATCCTGCTGCCTTTCCCAATTTTAAAACCCAGCATTATGGCTGCTATGGAAACGGCTGCCAAGCCTGTTGTGCTCATCTCTGGCCGAGTTCCTGTCTGTCTGTTTCCTCTAGTTTCCCAATGGAACTGGTCTGTGTTTACCAGCCAAAGAGACACACAGGAGCTGGAAGAGCACTGCAGAGACCTCCTCTCAAAAAGTGCAGCTGCAAAAGCACAGAGCAATGCAAGGAAGAAAAATGGAGACTAGGGAAAGGACGAGTATTTGAAAACAAATTTACAAATCACATTACACGGTCAAGATGTAATTAGCTTTGTGTGCAGTGTAAATATTGACACACTGTAATGAGTACATGGAGTTTACTCTAATCTGAAAGCCAAAGCCAAGCTTAGCCTTAGAAGCGACCGAAATGTAAGACCATTAGCCTATACTAGGCAGGATCATCCATATATTGTATTTACATGCAGCTTTATATGATCTTAGTGAAGAGGGACATAAGCTCTCTGAGGCAATCTTAAGTCAAGTATCTGATTTCACATTAGAATCACGTAGTTTTGTTTCTGAACAGATGTGAACATGCTGGGACAAGAAAAAAAAGCATGAGCAGTGAACAGAAGCCAGAAAGAAAGCTCCAGACATTTGTGTCATCAATATATAATAAAACAAGATTGAAAACATGATAAACACGAGCCTGGCAAATGAACAGAGGATTAAGTTGGTGCTTTCTGTTCTAGCTCAAAGAGGGAAAATTAGGTAAAAGTATGTATAAAACTACCTTTGGCTTCTCCAGTTTTGTCAAAGAATAGTAGATGTTGAAGATTATGTGTACTGTGCAATGTTTGGTGATTCAATCACTCTTGAATTAACAAGTATAGTTTATTTAAGTATAGAATTTAAGTATAGTTCATTTCAGAAAATAGATTTTGTCTTTATTACGGTAAAATAGTGTTACAGAAATCAAGCCTGCAACACTGTGTTCTCAAAAATAATGGAGGTTGTGGAGACAATGGGAAGGCGCAATTTTGAGACTGTGGAGTGAGTTTTGCAGGTTCTTTGGTGAGGATAATGTGATTGTGTTTGACTTCCGCAGATATTAGCTGGAAAAAAGCAACGAAATTAAGATTTTCTCATGTCTACTCTGGGATGTTCAGCGCATTTATCTTCTTATCACAATATCATTATATCTGGTCTAATGTTTGGTTGTGATCTACAATTTTGTTTTATGTGCATCAACTCAGTAAAACTTCACAGGATTTTTACATGCATTTAAAAAAAATAAACATGCAATATATAATTCTCAAGTGATCATTTACACCATAATATAATTTACTTTTATTGCAGTTATTCGTGAGTACAAAGTCTGCATTCTATTATACATTCAATTTTGAGTGTCGTTTTGGGGAGAAAGTTATATCTTCACTCTTCAGAATCAGATTCGAAAGCAGTGCGAGTTAGGATTGCTGCTGTTGAGACACAATTGAAACTTCATCTGGTTCCCAGGCAACCATAACAATAATGAAACTTGCATGCAAATATAAGAGAAAACATCAAGCTATTTGCTCTTGCAAATCTGGGGCAGGGGTTCTTCAATAAAACAACTGCTTAGTAAATCTGGCTCGAAAATTGTCCCGACAGTCGGTTGCCAGAGACTTGAGCTAATTTGCGGAGGGCCATTCGTCACAGAATGTCCAGTTTCGCCAACTGGCTAATAGGATGTCATTCTCCTAGAGTAATTGTCCTTTTTTATTGTTTCCATATTAAACAGCAGCTCTGCAAAATGAGAATCTTATCAGGTGTTTTGAAGCGGTATTATTTATAGATGCTGAGAGACTACTAGCATTCTCCATCGCAACCAATTTACAGACTGATCATGGTCTTTTTAAAAATCACATGATTGAGACTTTTCTCAGCTGCTCAAACATGCTTCTGAAAGTATTTGAGTGCCTGGTCTTGTCCTTAAACTGCATCCCAGCCGACAAAACTAATCAGCCTGCTATGTGTAAAACATTTTCCATGTTTCCTCGATCCTACATCTTTTTCCACCCAACAAATTCTCAACAGTAAAGGGCAGGGACCCTGACTTGACAAATAACCCATCTGACAACCTTCCATCCACTGCAAAAGTGGCCCAGGGCCAAGGGAAAAGGGATTAAATTATCCACCCAAATTAAAAGAGCATATCTGTCTTGTCCATGCTAACAGCTGTTAGCATTAATCTCCCATGTGCCTACCATTCAATCTTTTTCAAATCTGCATTTATCAGACTAACTTGGCCAAAGAGGCAGAGGGGACCAAACACTGCTGCTTGAGCGCTAATTGCCCTACCGTGTCCAAATACATCAATGTGTGTTCTAGAGGAGCATTCCCATTTTTGGGGCACAAGGGGGAGGCTGAAGTTTAAGAGGGGGTAGGGAAAGATGACACAGGTGCAGAAAAGAGGAAAAAGGAACGCTATTACACAGCGGGAGAGTCTACAAAAAGTCACTCCATCACAGACCACTGATTAAAATTTCATAGGAGGGGGCCAAGGGGCGAGTCTGCTGTAGGTAGCTGTAAAAAGAAGAGGTGAAGATGGAGGCTAGTGGAAATAGTTGGATTTCCGTCTGTGAATGGTTAAGGGTCAATGATCTTCCATACAGCTACAATAAAATAAGGATGAGTGACATCCTAATTCTTAACAAGGTCACGGTCATGAAATCTTTTATGTCACTTTATTCTATGATGTCCACTTGTAGGTATAGTAAAAGATTGTAGGTATAGGAAAAGTTTGGAGTTCTTTGTGGTTTCAACAGACAATGCTTAAGAGCTGTATTTATTTCTTGAGTTGTTTTTTATTTGTCATTCAAGAATGGTAAGAATTAAAGCTAAATAAAAATGAAATAGGAAATAAATAATTACTTAACTTAATGAAACAATCATTGATGGACAAGCATGAAATGCAATAACACTATTTTGAGAAAACATATAGCGAAAGCAAACATGTAGTACAGTTACTCTGTGTGTTTTATTGAAACTGCATCATGCTGAACACTATCGGACAGAACACTGTTGAATGATTTGGTGTTTTATGCAATGATTTGATGCTTTTCTAGAGACTGAAGTAAGATTATGTAACTTCCTAGTCATTGCTTAGTCCACTTGTCAAAAAGGGTAAAGTAATTCACTTGTAATTTAAGGTGTTTTTCTTGTTAAAAAAATCATTAATAGAGTGTATTTGTTATTGGGAAACACTCCATATTACCATAATATTTACCCAATACATTTTCTGATTGATTACCATTTAGAAACAGATTTACAATAACTTTTTAAGGCAGCTTTAAGGAAAAATTAACATTTGCCCTTTCGGGTGCTTATTTACAAAGTTTCAGAACCTTTTAAATGTCTTTTTTTGTTGTTTGAATGAACAGAAATCAGTCATATTAATTGAAATGTTTAAATGTCCCAATTTAAAATTAGAATAATGTTTGTCAAGTCTTTTTATAAAAATAAAAAAAGTTCTACACTGTTTATGTACAAACTTACCAGTAAGCTTGAAGACAGGCCCTGAAAATACTTGTTACTTTAAATTTTGAGTAAAAGCCTGCACAAATCCACAGCAGTTAATATTCCTTCGAACTTGCATCCAGCTATAACAGACGCATTAGACCCTGTGTGCACCTTCTACTTTTCTTTCTGTTTTTACTTACACACACACACACGGCTGTTTTTTGAAAGTTTCCCAGCATTTTTTTCCCCAAAAGCATCCATTTGGTGTGGATATCAGATTTCTGAGAAGGCTAAGGTGACATTTTCAAATTCAAGTTGTGTCCTAGCAAGTTGAGAGTGAGTTAGTGATTGAAGCGGTCGTTTATTGACTGCTCATGCTTTCATGGAGAGAATTTAGAAGGAGATCAAAAGGAAATGCAGCAGCCACACTGGTTCATACCACAGTACTGTTTACTTTTCACATAAGATCTTTTCTATAGGTTATTAACTACTTTATTGTGTCCCTTTCCGTTGGCTTTGTTAGGTCGTTTGTTAGGAAGTCTTGTAAAAGATTGTAGTTCATTGGTTTTATGGACTCAATTGGCCATCCACAACACATTCAGAGAAACATCAAGGTCTGCAGTAAATCACAAACTCTGCACAGCCCCATGCTGTAACTGTATTGTCTAAATGTCAGGAGTCCCGAGTGTATGAGCTGGGGGATGGGATGATGACAGCCGATGAAGCGAAGAGGTTCAAGCTTCACTCTAGTGGATGTGTGTGGAAGAAAACAGCTGTCAAACACCACACACACACACACACACACACACACACACACACACACACACACACACACACACACACACACGCACACACACACACCCCTGGACCCCTGTCAGCCTCCCCAACATTACTCACCCCTACTCTCCCGCACCAGGACAGCAGTGACAGCTCCCCTCCCTGAGCCCAGCTAGCGAGCAGCAGGAACCAAACTGAGCAAGCGCTTGGAAAGACACAAGATCTGTAAAATCCCATCCGTGACGGTGAGGGCCTCAGATGACTCTGATGTCCACCCTGCTGTGATGATAGTTCACGTGTCATCAGAACAGATAGGATATGCCTCTGAATCTAAATTTTCAGGGAGCTCCATATACCTCTCAGCACATAGACAGATCCATCCTGGAGGGAGGTCTGCACGGGTTTTGCGTTTGAAAAGATGACAGCATGTGCATGTCTCAGAGGGGTTCCGATAATTGCTGTGTTCATTCTTTTGTTCGAAGAAGCCAAAAGCTTGGTACATTGTAGTTGCTCATGACTATAATATGAAAATTGGCAGGGTACACCCTGGAAAGAAAACTGGTCCATAGTAAAACCACATTCACTCCAGAAGCCAACCTAGCCACAAACTCACTTGAAGCCTGTTAAACTGTGAAGAAAGTTCTTGGTGGACACCCATGCAAGCACAAGGAGATAATGCAAACTACACTCGGATTGAACCTTATGACGAACTTGCAGCAACAATTCTCACTGCCCCACCTTTCTTTATTTATTTATTGTGTAATTTTTCAGAAAAATATAAACATTTGAATTTTGATTCCAGATTTGGAGTATTGGTAGATTGAAAAAGCCTCCTGGCCATTAAAAATACTAAAGATTACAACAGACCTATTACACAATAGTCATGTTTGTCTGTTTAAAGTATACAAACTTCAACAATTGGTCACTTCATCTCTCCCATTCACAAATTCTCACGTTATCAAGGAATGAAAATGAGGATTGAATCAACACTTTTTTCTAGATGTGATAAACCGTCCAGTAATGTCTTGCTTACTTCTAACATACTTTTAATTCAAATGTCCCACTTATCTTGAGTATGCAAGCATGCTGTTTCAAACCTTGCCCTAATTTTGTATAAGAGGCTTAAAAAATAGTCTGATTAATGCGGGATGACCAGACGGGGTGAAGGTAAAATAAGAAAGGACACATTTAAAATAAGTAAGAATTGTTTTATGTAAAAAACGAAATAAGTATTTTTATATGTCTAAAAGATTCAAGATCAAAAAAATGTATCCTATAAATTTAGTAACTATTGATCTGAATAATATGAAGCACTAACAGACCATTTCTGATAGTAGTGAGTGTCACGTTTATTTTTGGCCCATCTGGAAACAACATGGAGGCGTACGATTGAGAACATTGAATAACCATCATGTCTATTGAAAATGTGGGATTTTAAAAGAGCAACTAAACATTGTATTCTTCAGCTATGCGAGACTATTGAATTGGATTGGTTGTTTGTCATCTCAGTCAAACGGCCTCGTGGCCGGGTCTTTACCAAAAAAGCTGCCGAAACCCCCAGACCTTCCCTGAAGATCTGGTTACACAAGACTACCTGAATAGTGACCCTCTAAAATCTCATTTATTTTGGGTAAACGAGTTGAACTGTGTGTTCACAATCGTATTCTGCATCTTTCTTTATGTTTCTAATAATACTGTAGGGCCTTTGGAAAATTACTATCCAGAATGAATGCAGGTTGTTCAAATTATTGTTTTGAATGCTCTGCATTCGCCTTGCTGTTTGTATCATATTACCAACCTATATTATTCCATTTTGGAATTTCCCCTTTTGAGATTCTCACACGGAAATGGAAACCCTCCAGCAACTTCTGCTATTTAGTTGAGATCTTTCTACAGTACACGGGTATGCAGAATAAAATCCAGGCTAGCAGAAAACATGTTGGAGACTTATTCTCTAGGATGAGAAATGACAAGTTCTTTTTTAGTTAATTTCCATTTATATTTCTCCTGTTTTAATAGTGGGATTGGGGAAAATTATTTTGTTTTAGACTCGATCTTTTGCTCCTCTCCTAGAGATGTTATTACTCCACATTTGTGTAACACAACCTCTCTGGATTTGGAGTTAAGGAAATGCCGGAGAGTGGAACAGAATGAAACATTGCCTTAATAGGCATTAAATATAGCCTTCATGCTCTTCTAGCCTTTTAGAAAACCAATACAACTTTCAATATAATTTTATTTTGATTGTAATAAAGTTTTATCGGCTGCACTTTGTATTTGTTAAACATTTTATAGTGGTTTTAGCAAAGAATAGCATTTTAACTTGAGTGTTGTTTTAGTCTCTACACTCATACAACCACACAAATGCACACTTACACTTCCCATCAGCAAATTAACTGAATAAAGAGCCTCTCTTTGCTGGGTCGTTTGAGTGGCTAATTAGTCATCAGCGCATGCTGTGTAGGGAGAAAGAAAGAGAGAGGAGAGCTGGAGAGAGATCGGTTTAGCATCAAGAGGTAGAACTTCAAACGACATTTGATGAAAGCCAAAATGCTTAATTAAAACCCATTTGAATGAGCAAAAAAATCATCATAATTTCACCCTCCAAAGTAAAGAGGGTGTGAAGAAAAAGCTGTTTTGTTAGATGCGGTTGGAGATATAAACACATTAGTTTAGATAATGTGCCAATTTTATTATCCAAGCAGCAAGCGGAGGCGGCAAGAGGAACTGACTCTGAGATTGGCGATAATTTCCCCTTTGTGTTTAACTTGGACTCAATCCACATTTGCTAATAACGGTTTTTCAATTCACCCCCTCATCTCTCTCTGCCCGCTTTGTCTGACATTGCCTCTTAGCTTTGCCTAGGAAGCCCCTGGCACTGCATTTATTATAGATGCAGCTCAGTATGCACAGTACAAGCAGAGTACGGAGGGGGCTTCCTCTCTTGCAGTTCAGTTTCATCCACAATATCTTCTCTTTTCCATTCATGTGGTTGTTCAGATATAAATTGAAGCGTAGTATGCTTAACGTACAGTTCCTAATTCCTCTTATAACTCTCATTTGGATGTTACTCTAAGCTGCATGTCTTGCATGTAAAGTATCTATTCATTGTCAATAGAGGTTGTACAAGTCCTAAAAATGATCAACTAACAGTTATAAGTCTTTTTAACGCTCTTCTTTTGACTCAATTGTCATAGATTTGTGACCTTTCCGGGTTGCTTAAATTCCTCCTCTCTAAAGCTTGGGTTTAAAAGCTTCAGTGAATGGATAATTCATGATATTTCTAGGTAGTGCTCAGAATCAGAAATGAACCTTGAGCTCACAGTGAGAATTGCAGCCATGAATCTGAGTTGCTGCAGTTCAGTAATTTAATGTTTTTGTTCAAGGTTTGACCACATTCTATAAGTCAAAGTGAAACTGCAATTAAATGTTAAGAGTTTCCCTCAATGCACATCCTAAAGCGTCTATGTGTAAACTATTTAAAATTTGTTTGGCAGTTCCACAATTTGAATGACATGGCATAATAGTGTGCAGAGGGGTGCCAGTTCAGGTCGCTTTCAAGAGAGCTATTCGCAATTTCAAAACTGTCTAACCAAATTTGTTGGGAAACTTGTAATGATGGCAATGATGACTAAAAGAAAAATTTTACAACCAATATTCAAATTTACTTGTAATGTAATATAATGAAAAAAGGTATTTTCTTTCATTGAAAGGAAACCAACTATTAAGTGCACTCATTACACATAAGTGCACATATGAGGTAAATGAAATGCTTAATTCTAAATGAAATTCTACTTTTTCATTAGTCTCAAAATGAATGTTTTGACTGCAAAGATTTCCTTAATATCCGAAACGTGGCTAGTCTGCCAAATGTTCTGAAAATAGTCATTGCCACTAGAGGGGAATCAACTAATGTAATTAAAGCTGGCTAAAATCAATTAAAAAGAAAAGTTTCACAAAGAGTGGACTGAGACTGGTATCAGTTCTTCCAGAGCCACATAGTGTCATGTGGCATTCTTTTATTTTCTAATTTAGACAGTATCTTTAGCAAGCCAGAGAAAAATAACTAAAATATTACTTTCATATTATTTACGGTTATATGCAGTTTTATGAAGTCCACAGTTAACAGAATCAATATTAATATAGATGAAGACTTTTTTTCCCTTTATTTTCCTCCATGATTTGAAACTTGTGCACACTTTACATTTCAACTAACCATAGCTTCTTTAATGACCTTAGTGTTCCTGTGCTTGACTGATCAGAAAGCTCAACACTGATCAAAACCCTGATAATTTAGGGACCAGGCTTAAACCTTTGTTGCCTGCAACGTGCAAAGTTTTTTTTTTTTGTGTAAAACCTTAGAATATTAAGATAATAAAGCATATTTATTTTGCTCTGTGATTTAAAAAAATGCTTTTCATACTGCTACTTATAAAATTAAAGTCGGTCTAATGACTTGGAAGACCATAGAATAACTTCTATGACTTATGACAACCTAAAACCTTAGCGGCTGAAATAATCTGTTAATGAAACAGAGAAGTAGTTTTTCCTCCTGCAGTTTGTCTGTGATTGAACAGAACTCCCCAGCACACAATCTAGCTGTTGTGAACAAGGAAGAAGAATACCTCACACTACAAGAGAAACTGCTGACTGAGCGGTCAGTGAGCCTTGATAGCGTTGGCTTCTTTTTTCTTCCTCCTCCTTTTTGGCAAAGCACTCATAAGTAGAAAAGCCAGAATGGAAAGGAGAGGTATCTTAAGTAATAAGATGCCCATTTCTTGCTCAAGAGGCGCAGAAAAAAAAAAAAAATGCTACGCCACACGGATAAATACTGTTCTCTCAAGCGTAAAAAGTGCAATAAAAATTCAACAGCTGTTTCTCTCCTAGAAAATCATACCCCATCTGCACTTCATTTTTTATTTCCTTTTGCACAAGTCTCAATGTGGCAGGTGCACTCAGGGTGACCAACTAAAGCAACTGCAAGTAAAAATGTTTTATTGAACATACTGAACTGTTGCAATATTCCAATGATTATTGCCTCATGTTTTTTTTCTTCCACAGACATGTCTGGAACTGGAAAGGTATCTTCAGACGGAGCCTAAAAGGCTTTCAGAACTCTTCGATGAGGAGCTTGACTGCCTTCTTACCCCAACCTTCATGAAGGTAGACAGTGATGAGGAGCTGACGGACCCTTTGCTGCCCAGTTTATCAGATGAGCCTGGCCCCCCTCCTCTGCTGGTATCACTCCCCAAAACCTTCCACACCCCAGTCAAGGCCAAGTACACTGATGCAGGGCTGAAAGAGATCATCGGAGGGGTAACTCCCGCCCAGCTAAACGCGGTCACATCACTCACACCACCTTCCTCCCCGGAGTTGGGACGGCATCTCGTCAAACCCACACAAACACTAACAGCCACAGCTGACGGCACACTCACACTGAAACTGGTGGCTAAGAAAGTGGGGCTTGGAGCAGCAAAGTTGATGGCAACACATTCAATACCTTCACCACCAAATCGCGGCTCACAGAGCGATGGAGAAGGAGGACTTGGTTCAGTAGGTGGAGGAGATATCCCAGAAAACAAAAAGAGGGTGCATCGATGCCAGTTTAACGGCTGTCGGAAGGTTTACACAAAAAGCTCCCATCTGAAGGCACACCAGAGGACACATACAGGTGATTGACAGCAGACATATCTTGACTTTTTATCTGTTAGCACCACATGGAACCTTCCTTTTGTAGATCATTTCAGGTGTACATTTTGCATGCAGTCTGATGAATTTTCACTACCTTGAAATCTCATTTTCCTAGGCTCAAATACAATAGACGAAACACAAAAGATCTGATGCAAACTCAATTTCTGCAGCACCCCTCATAGCAAGATAACTTGTTTCCTCAGACTAAACTGAGCCTTTGCCACGCAATTCAAAACCTGTCACTGCAGTCAGTAATTGCTGGATGATTGATAGACCAGCTCAGCTAATCTTGTAGCTCTGTTAATTTAAGCTTGCAAGCTCTGGTGCCGTTGCTCTCCCTGAACCCGACAGCGGGTTGCACTCCACTGAGGCCCAAAAACCTATTCGAACAGTTGCCTCAATGCAGTATGTCTGGCCCCTGTGGCCAACTCTTGCTGTGAGGTTGTGATACCAATCTCTCCTTAACTTTATCCAACATGTTTTCCTTTCAAAGTTACTGGGAATTAAATACAATAGCTGGAAAAGTGAAAAAATAAAATATCTCGTTTTTGTGGAATAAAAGATAAAATGCTCATAATTAGCGTAAAGGGAGGGGTAAGAAATGTTTGGCTGTTGTGCTCGGTTATGTGTCATGTAAATGCAGAAAACATGTTTCAGTTACATGTTTTTTTCCCTTCAAACAGAACAGCTGGCTGGGGTCACAGACAAATGTTCTATAAACAATTTGCCTTCAAAATCCATAAAGTTAGTTATTTGGAATGCAAAGCTCTTTCAGCAAACTATCCGATCTCAAAAGTCATTATTGTGGCTATGCAATCATCCATAATGAGGCATTTCTGAAATACAGTGTAAGGTGGTATTCTATGCATTGTAAAGATTTTCACTTTTAAAACAGGCATTGTTAATTCACACAGCTGATACAAAATGATCAAGACAATTGAATGGCTGCATTCACTGGTACTATAAAGAAATGTGATAAATAATAGTATAGATTTGCCTGTGAGCTTGCTCTGTGACATCACTGCCTGTGAGAAATGCAGGTGATGCAAGACTTGTTCATTGACTTGCACGAAAACACAACATTTTTAAAATGACCAGTTTTTCAATTTTGTAGATGTTAACTCCCTTGTCAAAATAAGCAAACCTTCCCTCCATTTTGACAGCACCACCCATAAAAACATTCACCACTTCATATGTCTGATCACTACTACAACAGGATCTGCTCTGTCAATCATACAAGGTTTGGATATAAATAATAAAATTAAAGCGACACATGTTGCTATGGTGATGCAGGATGAATGTGTGCTACCGTGTATATGGGGAGGGGCTTGGCACCATTTAATATGCGAGACAACGGCAATCATAACAGCTAAAAACAAAGGTGTCTGATTCCAGAATCCTTGTGTCTCAAAAGCTGAAAAGCTGATTCAATATTGCCATGCCTTCTTGGTTTTTGCATTATTTTTAACTGGATCATAAATACACAAAGCCTGTGTAGCGAATTTGAAACAGATTTGGGGAATACTAGAACAAAGTTTCCTTTATTTAATTGTAAAATGTTGGAACCACCAACATTTGAGGGACTCGTCTTGTTTATCAACTGAAATGCAAAATTAGGATTTCTACATTATGGCAAACACAAAAAAAATAATCTGTCAAAATATTACAGATGAACTGCACAGAGTATGTGATTTTTCTTGCAGCGATTAATCTGCCACAAATTGGAAATCTTTACTTGAAAGAATATTTATTACCCTATGCAAAGTTGTTAAGACAGCTTGCATTACTGACTGAACGACACAATTATTTCACCAGCGAATTAATGCGTGCATCTGACAAATCTTGTGACTCCATTTGAATAGAAGCTTTCTGCCTGTTTATATAGGCAGACTCTGCTTAATGATTATATTTCGACATACTTTCGGTTTAGCTGGTTTCTTCTTGAAAATGGAGTAAAAAGTGAAAGCAAAACATTTTATCTGTAACTGTTGTGTAATAATACAAAAGATCACAATAAGCACTTTAAAGCATGTGGTAAAATATAGCAAGGTTTTTTTTTTGGCTAAATTGAATATAAATCAAAAATATTTAAAATCAAAACTACAAATGAACTCTTTTCCATTTAAACATCACCTTTCACACTCAAAATAGCCAAGTATCCAAGGAAGCCTTAGTAATGACATGTTTCCATTTCTTCAAAAACATAAAAAAGAAAAAAAACTTTAAATGAAAGTTAAAGAAATGAAGAAATAAAATGCTCTATTCAACACAAGTTCAGTGCAGGTTAATGCATCTATCCATACTGGGATAAATACAAGGGAGAAATATTTAGCATTCAGACAGATTATTCTGACTCTAAACATTAATAGCTCACCAAACTCTGCCCAGAGGAAATTTAATTTAAGGACCCATACACTTAAGAATGGATTGCTGTTTTGGAGAACCCCTACCTAGGAGGTCTCATCAAATGTCTGTAAAAGGTTGATTATATTCAGAACCAATTGAAGATCTAATATGTCAAATCCATTCCACCTTTTATCTACCTCGTTGGATACAGTTGAGGTTGCCAGGCAACTACATCATGAATTCTAAAGCAAGTAATAATTGGTTAGTTTTGTGAAGTGTCCATAGGTTGGATACCAACTGCAAGGCTCTTTCTCTCTTTTACCACTCACTCTCCCCTCTCTTGGCTGGTTGCTAGGAGACTCCATCATGCTTCCATGACTCTCCAAGTTATAATTGGCCTGTGTGATGGTTGCCGTGGTTGCAGGTCCAAGCCTGCCTTGCTGCTGTCAGTAGGCAAGAGAGGGAACAAAATAAAAGGGGGAGGAAGGGGGCTACGGCATACGGAAGGAGTGAGCACAAGGGGGTCTACGGCCAATTATTTGGAGTGTGGTGCGAAACGCTTGCCGTCTCACACCTGCGGCCCTGCCACTTTTCAAATGATACAGAGATGCTCTTCCTGCACACTTGTAGCAGTCACAGTCATGAGAGCACAGCTATATTTTCTCCAACTGATTTTATAAATTGAAGGGGCTCAAGGACAGGCAAACATAATAAAATAAACCTCACGGCTCTTTGACCCGCTGTTTGTCTGTGCGCATCTTGGCTGGCAGAGAAAGATGAGCATTGTCAAAGAGAGCCTCTTGCTTGTTTTCAGTATTTCCCAGAGGTGGAAAAGGCCAAGAACAACGTATTCTATTAAAAAGACCTCTTTTCTGGGCCACTGAATTAGAAGAAATATAGATGTGAACGATGAAAAGGAGGATATGGTCAGATTTCTTACATTCCTGGTCATTTCTTCAACGTCATTCTTTACTTTGTGTTGCATCATAGGCGACGATCATGACAGACTGAATGTGGTAGGAGGTTGACATTGTCAACTTTTACTTCATCTTACATCATAAAGCTTAAAAATGGTCCAGGTTTAACCGATGAACAATCGGATGCTTTCTAACAGCAATTCTATAGAATTATTTATAACAGAATTTTAATATATAGTGATTATCACATTAAAAAGATTTTTTCCTCAAAGATTTTAATACCTTTTTAAATGTTCACAAAAGTTGTCATATTTGTCAAATCATGAATCTAACATATAAAGGAACTTGACATTTTTAATGTGGTAATGTGTTCATGATTTAGAGTTGCTATTTAAACAAGACATTCAAATCTACAGATTTGATTTTCAAATATAGAACAAGATTTTTTCATTATTTTAATAATTTATAAATACATATGTATTAAATTAAGAAAATATAGTCCTACAGAACTTGTCCTCAGAAGAGAAATAAAAAATCCAGTTCAAAATTAACTAGGTAATAAAAAACTCAATTCACTCAATTATTTTTACTTAATACTGCATTTCTCACAAATAATGAATTTAAGGTCGTATTTATATGGATGTACATTCAGAATGTCCAGAGACTCATTCCATAAGTTCTATCCTAATTTGCCAAAAATGTGTCTGTCAAAAGAAGCAAAGATGTCTCTAACTTCTATACTGTAAAAGGGGCAATAAACTTGTTGTATGTGTATAATAGGTTAACACTCCATAAACGGACCATAAGTATGATGTTAATAATAACACATTTCCACATATATTTTCAAATAGTTGAGCTAACATTTAGTGATAAACAGGCTTTTTGTGTGCTCCCACTAAACACAGAGAGAGGTTTGCACATGCATGTGAAGCTTCACTTCTTTAATAACTAAACTGTAAAAAAACTATGTGCACTGAAAAAGCTTCATAGTAACAACATATATGTGGGAAACAATGTATTGCTAAACTTGTAACACTACTGGATTATTACTGAATTCCACTCAGGCATGTACCTTCCTAAAAGTTGTTCAGTGATGCCTAGGCTCCATATGGTACAACCAGAGTTTTTTCGCCTACCATTATAAACACTATAAACCAGTTATATGGTTAAAACACCTACCTTTCAAAATCCCTCCAAAATAAAGTATTTACTTCGTATCAAACTTATTAGGGTAGCAGCTTGCATTTTCTATGTCTACATGGTTGTTTTCCCAACCACCAACATATAAACCTAGGGTAACAACGAAGTATATAGATTTCTTTACTAGTTAAGGCCAGTTTGATACAGGATTTGAGTTTAATTTAAGAGCTGCATTACAAAGATCTTAAAATATCACTGTAGTAACCCACTAACAACTAGGCACCATCATTTTAACAGTGCAACATCATTTTAACAGCACCAAACGATGCAGAAACCAGTATAAAACCACGTTTATTTAAAATTTCCCCAAATCAAGAACTAAATCATTATCACTACTTTGGTCAACCAAGTTTAGTGATTAAAAACCAACTCAATTGTCACCAATCTGGCGAGTTTTACTTTAATAGAGCTTTACAGGAACAAAACTTGGCACCTCTTGTGCTGTGAATATGGCATCGTTTTCCATTAAGTGTCATTAAGATCCCAATTATCATTACCACCTCCGGATCTGAATCTATGCCATCAACACCCTCCCATGCCTACAAGAGCCGCAGGCTGAAACCTCATTCTGTTCCCCAGGAACACTGCCACTGTGGTGGGATCCTCTCTTGTTGTGCTGGAACCCCCCTCTCTTTCCTCACTCAAGGCCATCATTTAAATCCGAGGCATAAAAGTACAGCATGTGGAACAATTGGTATCTCCTTTGCCATCTGTTTAACTTCATTAGAATTTCAGCAATCACTGGAAGGGTGGAGAACATTAAACACGAATGGCTTTATTTTTGGTACTTGACTTTGGGTTATGAATTCGTTCTGTTATGGTGACTGAGCACATTTAACCAGCCCCTCCAAATTATGATCATAGAAATGCTTAAATATATGACGGTAACTGAAAGCAATCATCTCTGTTCATATCTGGTGGATATATGTAGCTTTTTCCTCAATTTTAGACCATTGGAACCATTACGTGGAGAGAAACCATATTCCGATTGCCGATATGTGATTGAGGGAAATCGTAATGAATGGTGTTGATAATGGAACTGCTGACTGTGGCACAGCGGCTGCTTCTTCCTGCTTCTTCGCTCGAGAGGCACACCATCTGTGTACAGGTGTGCGAATGGTGAAAGGGATTAAATGATTGATCAAATGTGTGTTTGTGCATGCAGGTGAGAAGCCGTACAAATGCTCATGGGAAGGCTGTGAATGGCGCTTCGCACGGAGTGATGAACTTACGAGGCACTACCGCAAACACACCGGTGCCAAACCTTTCAAGTGCAACCATTGCGACAGGTAATAGCCAAACTGCTAAAGCTGCAAAGCTAACCAACTCAAAACTATGAGTTTATCTCGTATACAATTAAATGATCTAACCAATGTCCCAGTCAGTCAATAATAAATTCCTCTCGTTAAGGGACCACATGTCTAAACCTTCTCTCCTCCTCCTTTCACTTTATTGGGATCTTTGAAAGCTAGTACAGGCCCTGTTTGCTGCTGAATAACTCATTCACAGTCTGGTCTTGTGATACCCATTACCAAATTACTGTGAATATTGCATTCTCACATGCTGTTCCACTTTTCTCTGTCCTCCCACTGGTGCAGCGTATGCCCGCACTGTGACTTGCTTGAGTGCAAGGAGAAAGAGTAGTTAAAAGGCATGGGTGTGCATTCCAAGGTAAGGGAGTTATGTAACTAGAATATAAACGAGCTGAGGAGAGGCACAGGAGGGGAAATGGAAGCACATGTACGTCTAGAGTGGAAAAAATAAAAGAGAACAAATGTAATATGTTGTTTTTGTATCACATCCTGGAAATAACAACATAGAATGATTCTTTATTGATTTAACTTGGTTTGTTCTTACATAGACTACAAAAATCACAACTTATTGTGTAAACGTGTCTCATCATTTTGTTTATTTGTAGAATGAAAGATTTTTTTAACTCATAATAGCGTGA
Organism: Danionella dracula; assembly: GCA_900490495.1. Lineage (NCBI taxonomy): Eukaryota > Metazoa > Chordata > Actinopteri > Cypriniformes > Danionidae > Danionella > Danionella dracula. The sequence goes on from UELW01000245.1 coordinate 651,893, forward strand.
AACCAGACTTGATACAAGTCAGAGGCATTTTTAATGTCTTAATTTTAGGAGGCCTGAAACAATGCCTCAAGATAAGCTGAAATTTGGGGCTCATTCTGACCCTGCGGGCAACAGATGCAGGGTTAAGAGACTGGCAACTGAGGTGGCCAACAAAAGAGCGAACACACAGAATTCCCAAAGCTCTCAGAAGACATAATTTGCTCCCCTGAATTATACACAGCGTCTAATAAATACCTGCTCTTTTATGTGTCAAACTGTCAGGAATTGCTGCAATAGTGGTAATCAGCTGTAATTTCATCTTTTAAAATCAACCTGACCATCCATTTAAAGAACATGAATTGAATAAAACCTGTATAAAACGTAACTGACCAGAGTAAATCATTGATCGTGTGAAAACACATTAGAATTTATATATTAAAAAACTATACAATTAATTCCATCTGTACGTTGCAAAATAAAACTTGTCATTTCAGGTGTTAAAAAGTTCATTGAATAATAATGTTTGTTTTAAAGAGAAGGCTATAACCAAATGTAAAGTTTGTGATTACAGTGTCCTGTTTAGAGAGGTGGAAAATCATAGATTTAAAACTAATAAAATAAACAATTAAAATCATAGCTTCTAATGTGTATGATTTTTTCAAACAATTACAATAACAAAATAATAATTACCTAAATAATACAAAAAATGCTCTAAATGTAAAAATTAAGCTTAAACATTTTCTCAGATGATCATGCTTCAGCCCAAACTATTTTACCCTTAGAATTAATCATATTTAATAATTTATACTGAAAACTACAGTTTTCAAAGAAAACCCCAGAATCTAAACATATTTACCCTTATTATAGTAGAAGAAAAACATATAATATACACAATGTGTAAAAATTTAAAATTAAACTAAAATGTTTTCAATTTTCGGTAGAATTCGTGAAGATCCTCTACTTTTACTTTTAAAAGTCAGCACTCAAGCAGAAAAATGATATTCTTAAAGAAAATGTTCTGCTCAAGAGTCTACAAAATATTTCCAAAATATTTTTGAGTTGCTCATACTGCAGTTCCCTCCTAATCCATGTTGCCGTCATGTCAATGTGCAAACAAATTAATAAAACAGTTTAGTCAGCTTTTCTCAACAATATATCAAGAACAGCTTTCTTTTTTTTTTTAAACCAATAACGTTGATGCTCTGATCTTAATATCTCCCTTAATTCTAGCCAAACGTCTGGTTTGGAAAAACCCTACTAACTCAATTCATGCCCATTATTTTAAAGTCCACACACATGTGTACAAACAAGGAGGAAACGTGGTGAACATGTGTTTGTGAGGGTGATAAAAAGGTGAAGAAACCAGCAGAGAAATCGAGAGAGAGAGATTTGCATTAGCTTAGGGAGGAAGAGTGATAGCCTGTCAGGTGACTGTATTAGGAAGCTGTCACTCGAGCTTAGCATACAGGCAGCAATTACACAGCAGAGGCCGCATGCCCGCTGAGCCAGCTCCAGGTGGAAGCACTATTAGACACGGCTCCCCATCTTGCCGCCAGCATTAAACCAAACCATCCTAAGCCTTTTGAAAGTTGCCCATTCAACATTTCTCTGCTGCCCTATCGGTCCCAGTGGACGACTTCAGACTGGGATGGCCACTAGAATACAGACAGCTGATGACACCTGAACAGCACGGTGCTACCCCGGTCTCTGAAGAGCATGCGAACTCTCAGGGGGAACGGTTGTGGAAGTCTGTCTCCATGCACTCATTACTCAGTGTTTGGCAGCAAATGCATGACAAAAAGAGGAGGAGCCAGTTTTGAGCAGCAAACCTGCAGTTCTCTATGATGTCAGGCATAAACAAGGCCATAGGCTGAATAGGTCTTGCTACACAATTACTGCCTGAGACATATTAACTAAAGCCTATCCCCGTAATAAACACTGAGATGTGTAGATAAGGAGTGGGTGTTTTACCACTGGGCATTGTACTAAACCAAGTTATCAAGTATATTTACAGTACATTTAAGCACTTGTTTTTTTAAATAGTTTAATATTTTATAAAACTTCTAACATAATTTTATCTCAAGCTCATACCTGATTTAGTCTATCATTTTGACTGGGTTTTTCATGTAATATTTTGTATTTATTTACTTGGTGACAATTACAACCATTGTAGTTTCGCAGGACACTGAAACTGGTGCACGGACTGTATACGGTAGTTCACTTAGACCTATACATGAAAGAAAATGGATTTTGAAAAAAAAAAAATTCAGAGTGGGAGATGAAGACAGAGTTTTCTAAAACAGTGTGTAATTTGCTCTGGAACTTTTACTGACGTCATGAGAGATAAACAATGACACATTCTAACTCTTCCAGTCCATGGAAAAAGCAGAGATTACTCAGAGTATGTGAGTACGGAATACCTGTTGTTGTGTGTTTGTGTTTTTAAGCAGCTATAAGTAATATTTAAATTAGCAACTTATTACTTTTATATACGGCTAAAGATAAAACTAAATGCATTTTTGTATTTGATGTTTTATTTATAACTATATATACCCATAAAATCATGGTAATATTTATGTATAGAAGTAAACCTTAAAAAAATGCAAAAACCACAATTAGAGTTGATTGATGTGTAATAATGAAATTTTAAACCTTAAAAACGAAGTTTGTTCTTGAACTGTAAAACTTCTCAAAATACAAATATATAAATAAAGAGCAAAACTCTTGTTTAACAATTTATTTTGAAAATAGATTTGGTAGTTAACTGCATTGATGTACAACTGAACTGTTAACTTGCATTCCCTAAAAACCACATGAATTACTAAATGTAAAATTCTACTGTTATACGTACCATTTCATTTAAGCTAATTTAAAGTAGCATCAATTAACTAATCACTATTTCTCATGAGGTGATTGCGCAGAGTAATGCTAGCAAGTTGCAAGTGAACTGCTGAAGTGAATGAGTTTCTTTCACAACTACTTCTGCGTTTTGTGTATAACAACACAGGTCCTTTCGGTTACAGCAAAGTACTCTTTGGTAGTTCACTGTTATTAGCTGATCAACTGAAGGAAGTAAAAAAACTAAAGTTAGACTTTACTTGAAAAAAGTTTGATAAATGCCTGATTGTAAATGTCTCTAGTAGCCCCATAAAAACCCAGAGCCATGTTTTCAGATGAAAAACCCATTTGTGGTTACATTACAGCAGGGAAAGAATGAACATCAATGCTCCGGACGTGAAAGTGTCCTTGTGAAGGATTATTACTCTTCACTGGGCGACAATCAAAAGTAATCAGCTAGAATGGCAGATGGAGACCGTTGTACTCACTGGATGCCCAGTTCAACCTGGCTGGAATAAGCCAAGGGCGAAAGGTGATTTGGGGTGAACATTGTAGAAATTATGTGCTAAATTGGCTATTATGGCATTCAAATTTGAAACCATTATCTTCTCTGGCTCTGCATATGCCTCCAGTTAGTCCAGGTTGAGTTCCACAAGAGAGCAGAGCTTCCTTTAGAGTTTATCACCTTATGTTTCAAAACCTGTACACCATCTGACAGGAGATCTGGTTTTATTGCACCAGACACCAGAAAATTGTTCTTCGTTTGATTGAAATGAGGTCCCTAAACAAGGCATTCAGCAACAAAATATTCTTTAGAAAATTTTCGAAATTTGTGATTTACATCACAAAGTCAAAGTTATGCATCTGCCTCAAGGGTGGAATCAAAAACAGTTCAGATTTTAGAGACACTAAGATTTATGTGTAGATTATTATCCCGAGCGCATGCATATTCAGCTGTCGTCATGGCTAGTCTATCAGTAAGTACAGTTAGCCAACACATATACTCTCACTGCCTTACAGTCACAGACACCAGTGTTTTGGGCATCATTAATCCTGCCTAATCAAGCACAGCTCCCTGTCGGGTGTTGAGAGGGGTTGAGTGAGGGGTGGGAGGAGGGGTTATGAGATCTAAGGGTGTGCCAGCTGGTGTAGCAGCCACTTACAGTGAGTCACACGACCATCTGTGCATTCACTCTTCCCATTCTCGCTCTTTCTCACATACAGAGATGTAAAAAAATATATATATATATATACTGAATGTCTGGGAGAAACAGCTAATTCTTTAGCTGTTTAAAGCAGCCAAGTTTGACACAAAATGAATGAGCATGTACCCATTATTATTTGAAAATAAAGTTTTGCAATGTTATACACACCTTTCAACTTTAGTTAAACATTGAATTATTAGGAATCAATCACCATCATTTAAAATGTAGAAAATGTTTCCTTTCAGTAGTGAATCACAGTAAAACATTCAAATTATATTCACACACAGGATTTATGTACAGATGATTCATGATATTCAATGATTAATGATTAACATAAACCCACGTAACCTCAAGCCAGCTAAATATAGTAATTCCCTACATAAAACGTCTCCTCTTTTAGAACCAGCTACAAATCTTTAAATAAAAAGGAGTGGGAGAACGCATAACCAGTCACTTTATAAAGCACCACGAAACTCTTTAAAGCTTTTAAGATATTAACTTGTAAACATTGCTCTCTGATAAACAACTTAAACCTTAACCACAAGTTATTTTCAACAAAAAAGGTAAATTTAGCAAATGCCGGATGTAACAAACAAATAAAGCACAGTGATGAGATAAATAAGACTCCACTAAAAACCTTCATAACCAAAAAAAAGCTTTGGACTGAACAAAATATAAAAAATGTTTATAAAGGGTAAAACAAAGTCGAGAAGTACATGACAAACTAGTAAAAACTAATGACTGATAGTTGGACAAAGGTGTACAGACGTTTTTCCAAACCAAGACCAAAGTCTTAATACTTATCTCTCAAAGATAAATTCAAAATTGTCTTGAGAACGACTCCAGCTTTCATTATACAAATCCTACTTTTCACCTTGTTTGGAGTGCTAATTTATATTTGATGCAACTAATTAAAAACAGCCGGAGGCCAACAATTAAATTCTCTACACCTTTGCAATACTAAATACACATTTTATAATAGTTTCAGTTGAGGTATAAAACAGTGGCTACAACAAAACAAATGCCCATGCAAAATAATTTACATTTATGTATTGCTCCTAACAGCACTGGTCATAATTGTGAGCTTTATTAAAGTTGACATATTAAAACCCATGGCCCATAATGAGGAACCAATCGCCATGACTTAAGAACTACACATCTAAAAATCAGTTTCACCCCAGCCTCAAAACTGTTTTCCGTTTAACAGGCAGGTGGTCCTGCACTCTGCTCAGACTTCCCTGCTAACTGCAGTGACAAGCAATGCTTTCTAAATGATCCATCATCTGTTCAGAGCAAAAACTGCTCTAATGTTTAAAAACACATTTTTTTCCACCCTCAAAACACCAAATGTTTTCTCAGCTCCATCACCAAGACCTCTACACATCTTCCAACGTGGCTCTCTTTAGCTCAGTGATAACGGTTTCCTTAAATGGGTCCAAAGTAACCCGCTCTCTTTTTCCACAGATGTTTTTCCAGGTCTGATCACTTGGCTCTGCACATGAAGCGACATATCTAAGGCGACGGGATGACGGGTGAGGGAGTGAGAGAAAAACAACAAGAGGATGAAGAGGAGAGCAAGTGTGCACCATCCAGACGGGAACATTCACTACAGACTTTGGGTGCGCGAAAGGGGTCTGGCTGAAAACGTCACCACGAGGGGAGATGCACACCAGCGTTGGCAAGCGTTGTTGGATTGTAAATCTTCTCTAGACAGTCCAAAAGCCTTCTCATCAGCGATTAGCCATGCCATACAGAGTACTAGCTTGGAGGTCAGACACTGCCAAACACCAGGATTCCCACCCCCTCGTCTTTATTTGTATAGTACATCACTGCAACAAAGATATGGAAAACAATCGCTCCATGTACAAAGCAAAACATGCATTTCATTTATCCTTTGGCATCAATCTATGGAAGAATCATGATCATTGTACATTCTGGAATTCCCTTTTCTCTTCAAGAAGGACACTACCCTGCAGCTATGTTGTATACAGCAAAGTACCAAACACAGAAGAAACATTGCCAACTTATAGTGACCAATGGGATAGAGGCCAAACGCGAAGCCCACCCTTAAAACAGGCTCTGCATGGGAAAAGTGAAACTGACAAACGTCAACACTCAGGATGTTTGCGGATTTGTCATTCTTCTCGCTCAGGAGTAAACTCTTCTCTGCTCTTCATGCCCAACATCTCACGGGTGACTGAATCGATGCGCAGCGACACTTTCTTGCCTTTGTTTTTTTTTTAAGGACAGTGTTAAGACAGATTTGTTTTTTCCTTCTAATATGAATTGTCTTAAACTTTGGAAAAGTATGCTTTGAAACAAGCATTTAAGTGCACATATGGGCAGCGAGAGGGAACCTTGAGGTCTTCTCTGTATGCACAAGGTTCAGTCGCTGCTATCTGGCTCTGAAACTAAACTTTTGAAACGTAAACGGGAACAGAAAAAAATACAGAAAAGCGGAGGATTGCTGGCTTGGTAAAAACGCATCTTCTGTTGTCCATTTTGCCAGTCACAGACCTTGTGTGATGTTCTTGATACTGGACAGATTTCTATTGCTTTTTGTTAAAACTGGCACCTGTGTAAAAATGTAGTCATCCAGTAGAGTGTAGGAAGACATTGCAGGAGACGTCATTGGGGCGACATTTGACAGAGAACCCAGTAGTATCCGGACTCGAAAGAACTTGGTGGCATTAGCCTACGACAAACATTGCCTGTTTCACATCTGTTGTCAACACTGCTTTTGGTTTTAATGATCTTCATGCTTTTTTTACATACAGAGAAAAAAAATACATAAAAAAAAAAAGATAAAAGAAAAAAGTGGATGGGAAAAAAAGGCAAAAAAAACCCACAAAATTTCACACAAAAAAAAAAACTTCACACAGCCACACCACCACACCATAACACAGACCAAATGGCTTCATTATTTTTTCTCCAATAAAATGTTGAACAATTACCAAGTTAATGAGCAGCATTAAAAATGAAACACTGCATGGCAGCCTCTTTCAGATAGCAGAGGGCACAAATACGTGCACAGCTTGCCTCTCAGCATTATTTGTTTTGCACCAAAATCTTCACAGCAGGGTTTTAGCGATTGAGTAGGATTGCATTCCATCCAGACGTCATACGTTGAGTCGGGAGCTTGTTGATTCACTAAATTATGCTAAACCGGGCCTAGCCCTAGCTCTGTGTTAACAATCAGCTTCAAAATCTAGGGGAAGAAATTATATGGTCATCCCTGAGGTTGAGAAGCCCACATTTGCGTCGCAATCAGGGCATCCAATCCAATCCAACCCTTCTTTTCTGCATTGAATTAACCACTTTGAGAGTGAATGGGGAAGATTGAAAGCCATTATGATTCAGCTGTTCCATTCCAGTCATGCTAGACTCTACAAAACGATTGCAGAGTTTGCCGGAGGTGACAACAGAGCTTGGAGATCAACAGCAGAACAAAGAGTGAAGAGTTGGTGCCTTTTTCCTGATGTGAGGCCTGCATTCACTAAGCATCCTTTCTCTCTACAACAAACACCATCCATTTTACAAGCCATTAATCAAACAATTATTTTATTGAAATGCAGTTTAATTACTGAAACACGAGTGAATTGTGGGATGAAATCAGTTGATCTCAATTTTTGTACAATCAGTTTTTTTGCTTGGCATTTAAGCCTGCAAAAGTGAAGTGAATTGTGATGGAATGGGTATGCTATATGTTTTGCAAGTATGAGGAATATAATTTTCCAAAACTGGTGACAAAAAACATGAATGAAGTTCATTTAGTTAAACAAGAGGAAAAAGAAGAGGACTAAGCAAACAACCAACGACATCACAAACAGATAAATCAGTCTCCAGGTTGAAGGAGGTTGAAAGAACACAGAACTCCCTCTCTCAGCATGCTACAGACAAATTAAAACAGGAGTCAGATTCTTCAGTCGTACATATCTATTCATACATCAAGTGCCATTTGAAACCCCATGATTTCTCACTCTTGGAGTGACCCCAACAGTCCATTGCACAGGCGCCTGATGCTTTGCCCAAAGATTTAAGCGTTTGCAAATAAATTACTGGGTGTTGAGAGAGAGAGAGAAAGAAAATCATTTTTATTCACACAGTATCTCTTGCGCCCTACACCAGCTTGCTATGAATTGTTTTTGAGTGTCTAGGTGACCAGTGGCTTGGTCTTGAGTATGTGTGTAATACATGGTTTGAATGCTAAGCTGAGGAAGAGTTTAGAGCCTAGCTGTGAACAACAAATGGGACATTATGCTTCGTATGAACGGTGCAGGCCACACTTATAAAACAAAATACAAGAAAAAGAAAACTTTTTTCAGTTGATCATTTCTTTTATTCTCTGCACGATTCTGATTTATCTGTACAGATTTCTGCCTCACAACATCCGTAGTTTATAATGATGATAATGGCGTGGCAGAATGTTTTACAAGACAGCAAGAATGTGTGAAAACATTCTAAGGGAACAGTTTTTAGATCTGGGCACTCTTCCAGTGAAGCTCCGTTCCCAAGTTGTTTGCTTTTTGGCTTCAAAGAGGCTTTGGCAGCTTAAATTTTATATAAAATATGCTTGAAACATCAAGGGGATTTTATGGTAAAAAGTCAGAGGTGACAGCGTTTGTGTTTTTCTATTATCCGTACTGCAACAACATTTCTCTACATAACACTTGTCATAGTTACCGCTAGATTAGTCTGTTAAAATCACACTGATGTCGAATGTCTACATAACACATTGTGGGATTTCAAGATGCACCTATCACAAGAACACAAGTATGATTCAGGCCATGCCCATACGAACACAGCTATTTTTATAACCAGAAGGAAAAATTTAAACAAATTATAAATACATATATACATACACACACACACACACACACACAACTCAGTAACATGAGCATGGTTTCAATCCCTTAAAAACACTGTGTAAACAGCAAACCAGCTCAGATTCTGGAATCTGTTTAGAACCTTAGTCATGTTGGCCAATTTTCTGATTCAGGATAACCAAGAAAAACCTGGTTTAGATGTATTAGCCAGTGTTTTTTTTAAAGTGGTTTTGGCTGGTATTGTCAGAAATGCTTGCTTACACAGAGTCCTGGGTCTAAATGTGGGCAAAGAAATCTCTGGTATTAAAATAACCACTTGTGTGTTCAGGGCCTCATTCTGCTTGAGAAAGCTCTTGGGTTCAATCTTTTTTGATGCATAAAAACTAAATTCTGCATGTCAGTATATTCAGAAAGTTCCATGTGACTCACAGTCACCCACACAAAGGAAAGTCAAAGCACCTTTGTCTTGAGATTTGCTGCATCTTGAATCGCGTTTATATCCATGTTTGTCAAAACGTATTGTCCGTGGGTAAAATTACATCCATTCTTTCTTTTGGCTTTTTGTCTCTCAACAACCACCCCATCCCATCCTATCCCACCTCCCCTGCATCTGCAGAACCAATGTCCTTAAACAACGGACACCTCAGTTTCATCCTGCAGTTACACTACCAGCTGTTCGTGATTTCTTACCTAAAATTGTCGCAAGACACCATAAACCAGGGAGCAACCGGCCAACAACAGACCTCAGTGCTTTTATAGGTGCTCTCTTTGATCCAAACAAGGATCTCGCAGCTTTCCGACAGTAGAGCAGGAACAATTGAGAAAAGAAAGTACAACATTTATGTGCCATTTTTATTTATCTGTCTGGAAGTAGGACAACCTTTTTGCCAGATGTAAATTGAAGCATATAGAGTCTTGCTAAAGCAGGGACCCTTCGCATTCACGTCCTCCCCTTCCCTCGCCAAAATCACCAACACTCCACCCTCTCACTTCCTGTAATCTTTACACTCTTCCTCTTTGTTTTTTTTTTGTATTCCGTTATTTCCTTGTGTGTCTTTCTTTGTTATTTCTTTTGCTGTACAAAGTGTTTAAAATTTTATTATTTGTATGATAATGTTAGTATGGTAATGTTCTTTATTAAGGAAGAAGATGAAATTTATTTTTGTTACTGGTCTGTTTCATAATTCTTTTTTAAATTGGTATTGTAAGATATCTATGCAAGAACTGTTCAGTGGAGCATTTTTATTTAAGAATGTAATAAGTGTAATAAATGGTAGAATCTGAAAGGCTCAGACTGATGCTTTCTTTTACCATCTAAAAAAGAATATTACTTTGACTAAGAAAGACACTTTTCATAGGTTTTCAAAACCTTTGATAGAGCGCTTTCAAACCGTCTGGACTCATTGCTAAACCACTTTGTCCCTGAAATCACCAAACTATGACAGTGCCTCAGCGTACTCCATGTTGAAATTACTTTTTGTGTCTATGGTTCATTGGAATTGGAATGCCACCTTATCAAACAAGGTACTAAAAAGGTTAAATACTTTTCTGTTTGCTGGTGTATGTTGGTGATTTTAATGTACTAGTGATTAAGCACAAAATATACCCAATTACGAACATGTGTTGAATTGCTAGCTGTTCCTCAAGCTATCATACCAAATGTATTTAAACAAATATACAAACAATATATTACTAAGTTGTGTGAGGCGTTGGGAGCTAAACTGTAATCTGAATTTGTCTATTTGCCTTCTAAAATAATGCAGAATTTACATAAATGAGTTTTTGGTACAAATCATGGAGGTAAATCAAGCTACATTGTTGTTTTAAGGGATTTCATTGGGGTTTTTGTAAGGGAGGAAATGAGCATTAACTAAGTCATTTTCTAGCATGTTCAGCACTAATACGATTTATTTACATTGATATCAGCGGTCAGCTTTGATTGCCTAGGGATTAATGAGCATGACTTGCCGTACAAGTGAGCTTTGGACACACGTTTGTAATCATTAAAATTAATTTGTTTTCATAATTTAAATACAACATTTCCTACGTTGATTGGTTATCTATTGTTTAGGCCATACATTAAGTCTGTAACAAGTGAGCATGACAGGGCAGCTGAGCTATGGAAACTAGTTCATTGATAAAAATCAATGAAAGTAGTTTATTTGATTTTTATTTACATTTGTCTTATTTCAATACTCCTGTAAAAAACTATTGGTTAGGTCATGTACAGCATAGGATTCAGATTTGAATTGGGATTACCATTGACCAGTTTATAATAACTAGACTTGTAAGCTTAATGAAGCTTTTAAGCAACCCAATTATACCAAAATCAAGTCCACCTGATAAGAATTCTAAAGGTGTAGGAAGATAACCAGATTTTCATAATTATATTGTTTAATATTAGCTACCACAAATCTAAGATTCTTCTTTGAAAGTATTACTTCCTTTAATTAGTTCTCACAGGGCTGCCATTGACTAAGCCACCATTTAAAAACTGGTACCCATGACTCAAGGATTAAAAGGGCTAATCGACTAACTAATGGTTAATTAGAGAGTAATTATGTGAAAGAAAAAGGTACTTCTATGGCTCATTCTCGAGTCTTGAAAATGTCTTGCAGTGAGATTCCCTCCATCAGCTTTGCTCTATTAAAGCTGATGTTGGTAATTGAAATTCACATTGTCATCGCCTCAAACCAAAAGCAAATGTGAGATCGGTGTGTCATCCGGCTCATAGCTCTACTCCTCACAGACTCCAGTAGACTTCATCTCGAGAGCAAACCTGATTCACGGCATATCACATCTGGTGTCAACTGTACAAGCTAAATCCAATTAACTGCATTGTTAATTTGAAGAAAATAGACATGTCAGTGACTGCTGAATAATCTCAGCTATAGGCTAATCACAAGAGAAAGGAGAATTCGGCAGGCTGCAGATTTCCTGCTTGGTCCCTTGGGATCTGTGTCAGAGGCTTAATGTGCATATCCAGCCCCCTCAATTCAGCAGCACACTCACCCCCTCTGCTCTTGGCACAGGGGTCGAATCGTCTGGATGGTAGAGAAGACATTTATCCATGCCAAGTTTATTAATGTAATACGTCCCAGTGCCCTTGTGTGTCGAGACAATAGTCCTAAAATTACAGAGTTGATTAAATGGAAATTATGCCTCTGATGTGATTATTGCTGTAATAGGCCTAAACCCCTGTAACAGATTCGAACCAACAAAAGGTCACTTAATTAAGCAAGTAATAGCAGAAGATAATCAAAAATTTGCAGGGCTCCAAAGACGACTGGGGACAAGTAAACAGAAGTTTTGTTGTGCACAACATAAATCTTGTGAATCCCTTGATTGTTTGGTGGTAAACAAGCTGTAATTTTCCCTAAAGACTGCATTCTTTGGTGTTAGTAAGGCTGCAGAGGAAGACTAAAGTAAAAAGGATTTTCCACCATTAGCAAGGCTTAAACAAAACTGTTAGTTGAGAAAGGTAATTGACAGTAGCAGCATTGCAAGAGGTTTTGCTAGCTTTTAAACCCTTACCACAACCATTGAAATGAAGATTACATTTTAACCGTTGTTTTTTAGCTCTCAAAAAATTTCTACCTTCAAAATTGGTCCTGAAAAGCCACAGCTCAGTACATCATAGATTCAAGCTACTTCTTCTCTTGTCTAAAGCCAGAGAAACAACTGAAATTGGCTGCAGTCATACAGAACAAAATTTGGACACCCAAACCTGATCTTTATTACATTGATTCAGTGACAGTGCATCAATGTGTTTTTTTTTTTAATGTTTAAATTTATGTTTGTTCTACTGTTAGCATCCTTTCTGTTTATAAACAACCATTTAAATTCATTAATGTTAATAATTAATGTTAATAATAATTTAATTAATTCATTAATGTACTTATGTTTTAAGGATACACCAAGTTTTAAAGTTAGTTTGGTATATTGTTGAGTTGCATTGTGGGCTAAAGTGTTTTAGATTAAATAAATATTTAAATTAAAGAAATAAAAAAAGTTGAAACTGTGGAATTTTCACTATTGTTTGATCTTTTACGCAAATCTTCAAAGTGATCTTACTTATTATAAAATACAAAATATAAAAAGTGAAAATTTAATTATAATAAATATAACAATCACCCTCAACTGCTTTGTAATTCATTAAATGTTCCCTACAAAACTGAAATCTGAAAAAAAGATGCAGCCACATTAATACATTTCTAAAACTTTACAATCTTCTCACTAGTAGTGTTAACAAATACAATTTTCATTAAGTACACTTTTGTTTCATTGTCTCACTTAAGAACCTGCTGTAGGGCACAATGAACAGATTCCCATAAAAGCAACCAATTTAATCCCAACCATGAAGGTGAAATTATATGGACAGCCAGAAGAGAGGGCGAGGGGAATGTGATATAAATTGAAGGGTTTCTGCAATTGTCCTAGCACAGGAAACACTTGCATCCTGAGAAGCTGGGGGCAGGATATGATGGCAAATGCGGTAGTTAAAGTAACAAGTGGTGGAAACAATACGGTCTACTATGAGGCTGGAAATGGATTCATTCTGATTGCTAATAACAAAAAATAAATCCACCAAATGCATTTTATAAATATGGCTTAGGATGACATTTATTGGCAAATTGTGAGCATCAAGATGGCAGCATTAAAAGTTTCAGGACTCAAGAATATTATAAGCTGCTTTTATTACAGCTGGTTACTCAGAAATTATTCAATGAGACAGCAATGAGTAACTTCAATCCACCTTTTTATGCCCTTCCCTGGTAGTGACTAATGCCTGCGACTTAACGTTCGCATTTGAGACCCGACTCTATATGTAAACAGGCTGTATACCAAACTAATCACATGAATGAATAATTGACTTCCTAACATCAGAAATTTTAGAATAGAACAATGTTGAGGGCCTAGAAGATGACAAACTTAACAGGTCAAAGAACAGAACTGAGTTTGTATTAACTAAGTCAATCATATATCTAATCATTTTCAGATGTCTACCAGGATGCCCACATCTTCAGCCTGCTGAAGCAGAGAACTGAAGTTATAGCTTCAGGTTAGTAGGAATGGGTGCCTGGAAATTGTCTGATTTACTGTTGCCATTCTGCTGCTTAAGAATAATTCATCACAATCAGGAAATTAACCTGCAACTACTCTACAAAGTACAGAACAAATTGATCCTGAATGAACTTTCACGTTTACGCAATGTGGCACAAACTTTTTTTACGTCCAGCCTTTTCACTTCCTCCCTCACACACTCATTCTTCCTTCAAAGAATGTGTCTTTTCTGGTGTCATTGTTTTAATTGCTAGAAGTTTCCATGTGGGTGAATGTTCACAAGTAAGCAGAGATACAGGAAAAAATATTGCAGACACTAACACCTCCTGTAAACTCACAATATTAGTGGAGATTTGCGAAAAAAAAAGCAATGAGAACTCTAATAAATACAAACGTAGGTGAAATTACTAAACTTGCAAGCCTAGATTTAAAAGTCACATGTAAACCAAAATCAGAATCCACGAAGGAAAACTCAGGCAGTCCATAATATACTGCAATGCTTGAAATCGCCACGGTCTGGTAATAAGCAACCTAATAGATAAACGTTATTGGTCTTAGAACATGATACAGCTACAGAGTCACAAGTTTTAATTAGGAACAATCTAGAATATTGAAATATAATGATCTATGCCAGGTTTGTTCAAAGGTCCAAAATCTTACTATGGCAGAATGGATCCAAACAGATCGATTTGTGTTTTCAGCTTTCACTCAGCTTTTGGCAACAACACCCAATGCTTTTTTTGATAGTGTTCTAGTTTCATGTACAAAAAAAAATAATAAATAACCTTCTAGGTTATATAAAAAAGATGAAAAATGGTAGTAGTGGCTGCACCTTTCCAAGAATAGAAGGAAGGAAAGCCATGATTTCAGACACTAGTGCAAAAGATAGCACAACCAGAATTTCAAGCACACACCCAAAACAAAATATTGTATTTGATTCCTTCAGATTGTTCTATATCTGTCTGTCTTGTCACAGTTTTCTCTGTAAACACTAGTTACAAGGACTGAAGTCAACAAAAGCAGCAACAACAACAACTCAGACTACTGAGAGGATAACATCAAATTCAGATTGAGATCCACAATACTGCCCATTCAAATACTCATTCAAGCTCACTTTTTCCATTAGAATCACCAAATCACCCTTAAATAAAAGGCCTTTTTAAAAACTTGACCAATTAATCCTTCTGCAACAAGCAAATGTTATTAATTTAGATCATAATTAAAATTTAATTAATTACATAAAAATTACACACAACTCTAAGAAGTAATTGTCCATATCTTCTCAGTGCAGATGACTGGGACCATTAGGGGTTTATCATGCAGAGACACTGGTGTTTACTTAACTCAAAGGTCAAGATTCTGCAGTGTCAGGGGTCAAAGAGGAGGTTATGAATGTGTGCGGCTTTAGTCAGACCTTACCATTAATCCAGATAGAGTGTTCAGGATACGAGAAGCAAATCACAGGCATTGAAGGATTTAGGACAATTTTCACTTATCTCTGAGTAACGGTTGAATTAAATGGTCCTTCACCCAGAATTTCAAATCCATCAAGTTACTCAGACAGCAGCACATGCACTTTCTCTTCAGTTCCTCTCTGTTAATCTTAAAGGCAGCTGAGTCTCATCCACTGTATACCTTCAGGGTCAAACAGGGTCAAAACCACCTTAACCCAATGAAATCCTACCAAGCTCCCAAAGTTCAGTTCTAACATCTGCACATTCCATTGAGCTGTTCTGACCAGTAAGCTTCCTCAGTAAAGTTTGTGTCGGCTTTTGTTCATTTGACCACTCCTAAATTAGCACAATCCTCCACAGATGTTTTAGGAGTCTTCAAGTTATCTGTATATCGTGGATACCAATGAAGGGAATCAACCCATTTTCATTTTTAACAAAAAAAATCTATCAAATGTAAATGTAATCTGTAATGCATATGGTAAAAAAACCACATCTCAAATATTAACGCTGCATGGTTAACAAGTCTTAGCTGGCTTTAGTGGTTTCCGACATGTGGTTTCCATTAATGTATTTAGTCAGTCATGTTGCATTTTTTATTGCAGTAGCAAATCTCACAGTCATTCACAGAGACTGAACAGCTGCAACAGATTCTTCGGTTTGTCACATCATGAACCATGTAAAGAAAAGCTTGAAAAATATAAATCTCTAATGCATCTAAAGAAAAAAAAACTGGGTTTTACAACTGATCAGTCTAAAACAACATTTTTCTATCCTTAAGGTAGAAGTATGAGGAACAAGTTATATTTCAACCTCATGTAATTATCCAATAGGCATTCTGATCCAACTCATAATTGAAGACAGGGCTTTGTAAAGCTGCTTTGAAGCAACTTAAAAGCACTATCTAAAAACTATATTGTCAACAAACAAATGAATTGAACACTCTCCTTTAAGCAGTTAACACTGAACTTGTAGTTTACACAGACTCAATAAAGGTAAAAAAAAATCCAGATATTTAAGTAAATAATAATAAAATAAAGTAAAGAAAAATTAAAATAATAATAATAATAATAATACGGGAAAACCGTTTAAAACCATAAAAATGTGAAAACATCTCGTGTCGTTTGTAACGCTAGGATTTTTTCTTTGTATAAGATGCAGGCAGTATATAGACCATAATGTACTGATAAAAATATAAAAAGATATTCCAAAACCTTACTGAGTACAAGTGCTCAAAACGTGTTAAGTGTTCCATTTGCTTGAATCTCCCACAATAAGAAACATTTTAATCTGGCCTCTGAGTAACCTGATTCAGCAAAACAAGCTTCTGTTTTGGTCTTGAACACCACTCACAACCTGGCTCCCTCCTTAGAAAATGAAATCTTTTGCAAGATTTGCCAGTAAAACAGACACCCACGTCTTCCTAGACTTCAAAATGAGTTTGGGGTCATTAATTTCCCTTGAATCGTGTTTCAACCGTTAGACGAGTCTTTGAACAGAAACTTGAAAGGAACTTCACCCACTCATCAGCAGGCCTATGCTTCAACTTCTTTCTCAGAAAAAAAAAATAATATAACAAGATTACACCCTATACCTGATTCCTCTAGATGGGGAAAAAAAATTCACCACACTGAGCATGAGAAGGGAACAAAGACCCTTTGTCACCATCCAAACCTCAAAACTAATCCCCTTGGCAGAAAAAGTGTAAAAAAAAAATCTTGCTGCTGTTTCTCTAGTCTTTCATCCTGTTTTCCCGCTCTCTCTTATCGAGTCTAAGAGGGCAGAGGAAAAGGAAGTTCATACACACAGAAGGTCTGGAGACAGCTGCATGCGTTTCCCGTTCTCAAGGTCTATGTGTATTGTTTTGTCCACAGGTGCACAGCAGAGGGCAAAACTGCAATTTCTTTCCTTTACAAGCTAGGTCAAATACCCTTCAGAGTCCTAGACCTGAAGAAATGTTGCATCTAAAGCTC
This sequence comes from Danionella dracula, assembly GCA_900490495.1. Classification (NCBI taxonomy): domain Eukaryota; kingdom Metazoa; phylum Chordata; class Actinopteri; order Cypriniformes; family Danionidae; genus Danionella; species Danionella dracula. The sequence goes on from UELW01000245.1 coordinate 669,229, forward strand.
CCCCACAATCCCTCATCCTACATAACACTTTATAGATTTATTGGGCAAATTATATTTGATTTGTAGATACACCCAGAAAACATTAGCTGTGGTGTTGTGTTCAAAATTTTGAGTTGTAGCTTTTGTTAAACACCATTTTAACATTTAACATTAATTGGTTGAAAACTTTAGTATGAGGTTTAAGTTTAATGCAAGGTTTAAGATTATAAAATAGAATAAAAATATGTTGTAAAAAAAGTGACAGAAATATTGCATTACACTATGATTTTTGTACTCCTTCACTAGATGACAGCCGAAGCATTATTTATTCCCTTCATATTTTTGAGATGGTAAAACTGGTAGGGAATAACTAACAAAGTAAAGCAATTTTATGCAACTTGTTTAGAAGCAATTTACAAAACAAAATGAAGACTAGCTATAGGATGTCAATTTGTGATTACCCTGCAAATTGATGTAAATGGAGTTGTTATTGATCAGCTTGTTTTTAGAGCAAAAAATAAGCAAAACATTGTTTTGTTTTGATCACAAATTTTTTATTTTCCTTCCTGTACACATGAAAGAGTATGTCCTGTCTATCAAAAAAATTGTCAGTTGTTTCGTAACTGTTTACACTTTACCTTGTACATGTAATCAAAAATATATATTAGTCACAGCTTTTGCATAAGATTTTATTATAGATAAAAAGAGTAAAAATAAACCACACAAAAAAGTAGCATTCTTGAACGAGAGACCATACGTCCATCCATCCATCCATTTTCTTGTCGGCTTTCTTCCCTTTCGGGGTCGCCACAGCGGACTGAGCCACCAACTCTTCTGGCATATATTTTATGCAGTGGATGCCCTTCTAGCAGCAACCCATTGCTGAGAAACATCCACACACACACACTCATTCACACTCAAACACTATGGACAATCGTTTTTACCCAATTGACATGTACCACATGTGTTTGGACTAGTGGAAGAAACAGGAGCACCCAGAGTAAACCCACGCCATCAGGGAGAAAACATGCAAACTCCACACAGAAATGGCACCTGACCCAGCCGAGGCGTGAACCAGTGACCTTCTTGCCGTGAGACGACCGTGCTAGTCACTGCGCCATGACACAAGAGTGTCCTGGTATTACATGTGTCTGTAATATAGAGATTAGAAAAAACATAAACTCACCATACCGCAGAATAATGTTCTTCACAAGAAAAGCATGTTAGCAAACCAATGAAGTAAACAGCAGTTCATTAAGCAAATGCTCAAACTTCCCAATGGCTAGGCCAGAAGGAAAGTCAGGGTGAGGATGTAATTATTCCACTTTCTAATTGTCAGAGCACAGCCAACACAGTTGCATCATGCAACATACAACAATGCCACGACTACTGTAGTAAATTAGCAAACTGATTAGAAATACCAAGCACATCAAACCCAACAGATTTAACTTACTCCCCAAAAGAGTAAAAGTCACAAATAAGGACTTCCAAAAAGCCAAAAAACTCTTCAAGCTTTTTTTTTTTTCAGTGAACTAATGACATTTTAATTCTTCTTTTTCCACTCACATTTTGTGTTTCTGCAGAGACAATGATCCAATTAAGCAAGGCTTAAAGCTTATCTCAGTGCCTCTAGCCTGCAGAAGTGAATAGGCTCTAATTGTGTCTCTTAATTGCCACACTGATTCACCTGCAGCTGGGAACGAACAGTTAGATGGCAACCTTACACCACCCTGATGGACCTGGAATGGAAATGATGCCCCTAATGAAGAAACTGGGTGGGACTATCCCTCATACTGACAGGAAGGAAATACACATTCAAATAGACTTTCAGGTTCCAAAGGGGATTAAAGGGCTCCAAGGTTTCAAGGGATGCTTTTTCTCATGGGCAATGGCTGCACCACTCACAGATTACTGCTGGAGGGCGGCTGACTCCCAAACTGCTCACCCACACGCACACACAGGCCTGAATGTCGCCTCCAATCTGGTTATTGATTTAAGTTAATATGTGCACTGTATCAAAATGAAGCAAGATCAATATAAAAATACACACTAGTTCGATGTTCCATTATTAGACATTCAGATAAACGCTAGCATAAAACCTACATTTTTCTAACTGTGCCATGTAGTACATATCATAGCAGAAGAGAATAACCAGTGCACACACTGAAAAGGTCCAAAAGGAACATCAAAAATAATGCAGACGAGCAAAAATAACGGTACATTTCCTCCATGTAACAATAACCATATTGCCAACAATTCCACTGCAGAACACTAGTGAGTGTGTGTGTGTGTGTGTGTGTGTGTGTGCGTGTGTGTGTGTGTGTGCGTGCGTGTGTGTCAACCAAAATGAACAGATAAATCAAGCTTTACACTTCCTCATATACAATGGAAATTAAACTAATTACACTAAAATCTGTTAACGTGCCAGCCACCTTGAAATTACTCTGCCTATATATATCTTTATATCTATATATATATATATATATATATAGATATATATATATATATATATATATATATCTATAGATATATATATATATAGATATATATATATATATATCTATAGATATATATATATATATATCTATAGATATATATATATATATATCTATAGATATATATATATATATATCTATATAGATATATATATATATATCTATATAGATATATATATATATATATAGATATCTATATATATATATATCTATATATCTATATATTATATATATATAATATATATATATATAGATATATATAGGATCAATGGTTTCTGCAGGTTTTACAAGGTCATATTTAATAGTTTTTTAGACCTTTTTTAGACTGTTAAGAATCAAATTTAAGCTCTACATCATAACATCAAAAACACATAATAAACAGCATGCTTAAAATACATTCTTTGAAACAATAACCTTCCCTTTCATGTTTTTGAGTATTTACGAAGGTTTTCTCAAACTCTGGCTACCTTAACTGTGCTTTTACGAAGCTATACATTTATGAGCATTTCCTCAAACCCTGGAAAGCCCAACAATCACTTTTATGCCTTTGAGCATTTACGGGCATATTTTTCACTCTCTGTTGGGGTTGCCAGATAATGACAAGACTGATAAATGTTCAAATGTAAATGTTTTCCAATCCTTTTTTAGATTTAAACATCATTTGCAGGTTTTTGAGGATTTCAAAAAGATTTCTCAAACTCTGGCAACCCTAATTATGACTTAAGCTTTGAGCTTTTCTCAATCTCTGGAAACCCAAAGCCACATTTTCCTGATGTCCATGTAAAGTTCATCTGATAGAAGACCTGTGAAAAAATATAGAATTTTTTTACAGGTCTTCTAAGGCCTAAAAATGGACCTTTTAAATGTCAGACTTTAAGACCCCCCATTAATCAGTTCACAGATTTTGACACGATTAATGGGATCATTGCAGGCAAAAATCTACTTTTAACAAGTTCCCCACATACTGTTTTCACCTTAAACAAAATTTCTTCTGTATAGTGCTTGAATTGATTTGCCTGTACATCACACTGACATACAAATAAATTTATTTTTGTAGATTAATAGAGGCAGGGGCATTTCAGGACACTAAAAAGTATTTAGCCATGAAGAGACAACTAGGCCCCACTGGGTATTAAAAACCAGACCCATAAACCCAAGCACTTAGGCATATACCATCTATCATAATGATTACCTTAAACACGACTCTTAAAAAAAATTGTAGTTATACAATAACTTAAGCATTTCTGCTTAGAATCTGATTACATCTGTAAACAAAATATGTGTAAAAAGCAGCTAAAACTTATGTTAAAATGCATAATAAAAAATAAAATGGGAAAAAATTGTTTCTTTAATCAAGGAGGACAAAAGAAATCATATTAAAAAAGAAAGAAAATCAATCTCCTTTTCAAATTGTCCCATGAATATTAGTCATATCGTCCAAAAATATCTTCCAACGAAACTTTTTTTGTGCTTTCCTTCGTATTTAGAGCAGTTTAGTCACACAAACACATAAGATATCATTGTAAAGGTCAGGATGTCCACCAACAATCAGACCAGGACTTTGTAGGGTAGCTCAAAAAGAGTCAAAATATAGAGACCAAGAACAAACGCCTAGAGAGGACATACATTATAAGCTGTGTATCAGGAGGATATAGCCTAATTCATGCAGAAGAGCAATACACAGCAATAAAAATATACATCTAACAAAAAGGACTTTATATTCCTATCCTCCTTGAATCATGATGAATCAGCCATAGATCAAGCTAAGGGTCACATGACATGCTCCAAACAACTCAAACTGTCGAGACGTATTTAGCGAGCCCACAAACACCAGAATGAGAACAAACTCATGTACTTGTCAAAACCTATAGCACTTCTGTCGCTCAGCAGGAGGAATAGAATCCCAGGTGGGCAAACCATTTTCGGCGATTTGTTCTTTGAGCTATCATTGTGATCGAGAAAGCATGATTGTTGAAACGTATAAACTAATAAGACCACTGAGTTTGATGGTCTGAACAGACACCTGCTAGGTTTGGTCAAGTGTCACAAAGATGCATTGATCATCACCTCAAGAGTTGTGCACAGACGAGTGACTAACGCTTCAAGGCTCATGCAGATGATTAACATGTCTAGTGCCTCAATGACAGAGAGGCTGAGAAGGGGGGTGTTTGCTGGCAGAAGAGTGTGAAATCCGCTAATTAACGTGACCTGCCTTTGATCCAAAGAAAACACACAAATGACATCTGAATCAGGAGGAGCACTCGGCTTCACCCGGGCATGCTGGGGCGTGTGACTTCATACAGCGACTTCCTACCAAAACCAAATAGTCATGCGGATTAGCTCTTCTTCAAGCACTACAGTTACATTTTTTCTCTATAAAACCGAAGCTCCTCGATTCCTTATAAACATGTGTGCACCAGGAGGCATCACTTTTGAGCCAGGTCTAAAGCAATCAGTTTCCTCCCCATCCCCACAGATGGCCCAATAGGCCCCTGCCTGACGACATGTTGTTGTGCTGTGCACTCAAGCTCACTTGATTGAGGAAGGAGGACATATCTCTTCCTTTCTCCATCCACCACATGGGGCTCACAACAACATTCCACCTGCTACTCAAGCATCAGCAGTCACATGTTTCAGACAGACTGCAAAATGAGGGGTAGCAGGCGGATGGAATGGAAAGACTGTTGTATTCAATAATTCTACATTTTTCCATTCAAAAGACCAATTTGAATCCCAGAATTGGATATAGTTTTTTTTTACTTTGTTGTAACATATGCAGTAACAGGCTTTTTCAAGCTCAGTCACTAGAACACACAAAGAAGCTCACGAACATACAAGAATATAGACTTTACAGTACCTGCACTCTTCCTTTGCCTGTTTTCCACAGCCTGCGCCCCATCATACCTGTTGAACAGAAGCAGACAGAGTGAAAGTGATCCTTTGGATTGATTTGTTTGTGCATTCTGCTGTTTACTGAAACATTCCATGCACATTCATTCATCTTCATGTCGGCTTTCTTCCCTTTCGGGGTCGCCACAGCTGAATGAACCGCCAACTCTCTGGCATATGTTTTACGTGGCGGATGCGCTTCCAACCGCAACCCCCAATCGCTGGGAAACATTCACACACACTCATTCACACTTTAGCACTATGGACAATCGTTCTTACTCAATTCACTTTTACCGCATGTCTTTGGACTTGTGGGGAAACCGGAGCACCCGGAGAAAACTCACGCGATCACGAGGAGAACATGCAAACTCCACACAGAAATGCCAACCGATCCAGCAGAGGCTCGAACCAGCGACCTTCTTGCTGTGAGACGACAGTGCTACCCACTGCACCACCGTGACGCTCCATTCCATGCATTTAAACGCATTAAATTCATCCAATCCTCATGCTTAGTGTCTTGCTTCTAACTAGAGTTCCCTGTGATTGGGAAAAAAATGAAGGCGTAATAGGCAGTTTGATTATTAACAGTACAATATTTTCCTGTTGCTAAGTCTTGTTCCATCCATGTCAAGGTTGTAGGTCACTCTCAGCGAAAGCTTCCAGAAAATGCATTCCAGCTAAATAACAAGCTTAAACTCTTCCAAATCAGAAGCCGATCTGTACTTGTGTTTCCTTTCTTCACATCTATAAAACACATTATCTACTTTTGATGCAGATCTGTTGATATGATGCAGTACAGACATATCTCCAGTGGTTTCTATAGTAACTGCCCAAGCACTGGCTTTGAGAGGATGCTGAGGGAATTCAAAGTGGCCAGAGAAGATGAAAGCTCGCATTTCACTATTGTGTCCATCATGATAGTGGCCTGTGCTGCTGATCTCATAGAGGAGATGGCATTATAAATACATTTCACAAAGGGCCTGTGACATTCAGCTACAGGAGAAAAGGAATAAACTTCATGCATTCTAGCATAGGTTTATTGGGCATGATGTTAGAACGGTAAACACTTTGAACTCACAAAAATGTTTTTTGCTGTCTTTTTTTGTATGTGCGTCAGTATAAAATGCTCAGTTTCCAGAGTGCCTATAAATGAAATTTACATTTACATTTATGCATTTGGCAGACGCTTTTGTCCAAAGCGACTTACATTAGGGGAGAGACAATATGCAATTTGTTACACCGTCAAAGTCTAGTGTTGAACATAAGATCATTCCATTACCAGATACATTAGATATAGGCAGCAGATTTTACTGGTACTGGAAAATACCGGTCCTTGTAAACCACAGTGACTGTCTTGTTTAAAACAATAATTCAATGACTGTGGTTCTGAAGTTTAAACTTGCTGAGTTGTGCAAAACATTTTCAAATCAGCTACAGGAAAAAATGAAGTATAAAAGACAATTTAAAACAATCTCAAATCAAATCTCAAATTAAAAAAGTTATTTTAAAATTAAAATCTCAAATAAATGAACCAATGTGTCGCCACCATTACATGTTATATACATTTCAGCAACTTTCTAGTTCATATCCAAAAAGGTGCAATCTCATTGTTTAAAATTTGAACCACAGCAGAATTTTACCCAATAAAAAAAAATTCATAAAACAATTGCAAACATGGAAACTGTAGCAGTTCATTCACATTTCTACAAATGTGCAGTTTTAATACAAATTTGCCAAAAAAAATTGCATAGGAAGATTTATCTACAGAGATGAATTCAGTTCAGACTTTATTTGGTTACTTTGAGAAAGGAATTTATTACAAAGTAAAATTTTTAGTAACGAATTGGCTCATGACAGACCCACATTTTAACTCAGTTTTAGTGTTTTTACACTTTCGAGATTTTAATATGTACCATGAACTTAACAACTATACAATATGATCACAAACAGAAAAGGTCTTGTAGCATCTGCTTGGAGAGAGCTTCATAAGCCAAGCAAACAGCTCAAAATAATTCACAGCAGACTCCTATCAGACGCATCCCTGTCTATCTCCTTTTAAGAATCAGTAGGCACTGTCAGATCTCTGGCAGGCTGTCGGGAGCAGATTAAGGACACTATCTTGGCTTCTAGCGGGGTCTACAAGCACAGCTTCTGGAAACAAATAGCACAAGGCAAGCCTATAGGCACAAAAAACACTGCAGGTGTCCAGAGTGGGACAGTGTCCAATAGCGTGAGTCTATTCATTCCAGACAAAAGCTCATTTGTAATGCATGTGCAGCAAAATTAGCAAATATTAATTAATGCCAGAGATTCCAATTCAGGACAAAAGAAGAGTTTTCAATTCAGAAGTCCGTCTCACTGATCACAGCTTCTGATAAAAACATCAACCGCAGAAAATTTCTGTAATAAATGTTAATGTTACGAAGTGTTCATTGTGCCATTTTTAATCCAAAATGAAACTCTTTAACACAAAAGGTCTTCCCAACAAATAGCTACAGCAGTAAGAACCTAAAAATGCAGCTCCTTAATATTAATCTTTAAAAACTAGATGAGTCACATGAAAAATAATTTCAATCAAACCAATCACAACACATCATAAGCACATCTTTGCCACTTCACTCTCATGTATTTCTCTGTATTTACTGTACAAACAGCAATACTAATCAGCAAAAACATCCAAACTGCATGTTAAAGCCATGTTGGGCACTTAGCATTAAAGGATTTAAATATAACGTGCCAATACATTATTTACAGCTAGATTAGCATGTTTAATTCTGGCTCACTTTAATTAGGAATAATTAAATCAGCCCATCTCTTGAATGAAGCGCACGTCACTGAGTATGAAAAGAACATGCCCCAAATCCCATTCTAGCAATAACATCAGACACATTAAACAATGATGCGCCATATGTTGAACTATAAAGAAATTAAAATGTAAAATACCCTCTAAAATAAATCCTGATGATTAACTGCCTTAGGAACGGTTTCTTTAGAGACATTGGATATGGTATAGGCAATAAAAGAAGCATCTGTTTGAAGGAAGTGTCTTATCCTAATGAAACGTTGACTCTTACACCTGCTACCTGCCTCCTTTAGTCCAGAAGAGGTATCAGAAATATATTCAATGCCACAGTATATGAAACCAAGGTTGCATGGCAGTTAAAATGCACCCAGTCTCTTCTGTAGGTCACTGTGTATTGTTTCTTTGCTGACTAGAATGTATTAATTTAGCAAGAATCCCTAGCAGCAAAAGGTAGAACAATTTCCAGTTATTCCACAGTCAGGGCAGCTAGTTATAATTAAAACTCAGTTGACATGGAAGACAATCAGCAAGTTCCCTACTCCACATTTTTGGTATTTGCTTTACACTGTAGCGATCAACAATAAATTGGAGGGAGCTTGCTTCTGATATAAATCTAGACATGTCAACCTAGACAGATTACAAATTTTGGAAACTTTATAATAAGGTAACGTCATCATTAGCAAATGCATAAATTAATCAGTTAATGATACATTATTGATGGATTCGAATATGTAACAATCATGAACTCATTAAACATGCACATAAGTGGCATGAATTAATACAGCAAAACTTCCTTATTTATGGTAATTGTTCATTTCTGGTTGTTAATTAAATAAACATTAGGTTCAATTAAATTAAATAAAAGAGTTGACTCAATTTAAAAAGACTTTTGTATGAATGTTTATTTTAAATCTCTAAAATGTTGCCACAGTTCTATTTTTCCACACCTTTACAACCCATACGTGTGCATTGTATAACTTAAGACAAATATTAATAATTTAGTCTTCATAAAAAAGTAAAAAATGGTTAGTTAATTATTATGTGGTGACCACATGATTATTTGCTTATGATGAGTTAATTATGAGCATGTTAACTAATAAGAGTTAATAAGGATACATATCCCTCATCAATAAACAATCAACGGGGGAAAAAAATACAAAAAAACTAATTCCAACGTTCATGATGGATTAAATAATTGCTTTAAGGTGGTGAATTTACCTTTGGGGCTGATCATTGATCTAATTATTGGTTTACCTCAATGTGTGAATTCATGCATTAATTAATCTGAAACGAATCATTAAAGAAAGGCATAGTTAATTCATTCATATGGCTCATACACAGGTTATTTATTAGATTAAAACAAAGAGTCAATTAATCCATAAATTAATGGATAATGTATGCATTAACTAGTGAAGATGCCACCTTATTGTAAAGAGTTCAACCAACTTCCGGACCATATCTGAATCATCCATTCGCAAGTAAAAGTATGTTGTTTTTAATCTGAATATCTAATTTCAGCTTCATTGTACAAATGAGTTAAAATTGAAAACCCTTCATTAAAACCAATGAGTAGGTAGATAGAACACAGACAATGACTTCATGTCTAGTCCAACTGATTGACCATACCATAAAGCCACATGCCATATAATATTCAGAAGCAGAGATACACATGAATAACGGTCCGCTAAATGCAATTAACCATCCAAGTTCTTATATTTCTACTTTAAAACAGTTGCACACTAACTCATCAATCTAAACAGACATTTTAATTAACAAAAATACTAGAACATCTTTACAAAATTCTGCATGTAAATTCACTTCATTGTCAGTCTTGCCACACTTGTGGTATGACAGACATTGCATTCTTTCATACTTGTAATCTCAATCTACAGGCACCCACCAATCATAAACAACACTAACTTTATAAAACAATGATCAACGATCTCAGCTTGAACAGGAAAAAATAGACCAGTCTATACACATCCATAATTCTTTTCTAAAAATCAATTACTGTGTGAGCCACTTGGGTGTTTAATTTAGGGCCCACAGTTGCAGTCCATAACAAAATCTGGCCAAGCTGTATTGACCCAACAAGAAGAAATTACTTCAACAAAGCTTCATTTTTCACAAGTTAGTCAAACACATCACTGAAATAAACTCTCAAGGCTTTTGGTAATCGGTTTGTGCGAGACGGAGCAGCAGTAGATCATTCACAACCACAACTTTGCTAAACGCTAGACTGTGATTCATCCTTGGTTTGCTTCCAATCAAGCATTAACTGCTCCTGTACTATAAACAATTAACCAAAGTGCCTCTGAAAAATTTAGTTATTTTAGAATCCATCAATTTTTTTTTCCTAGGCCAGAAATCCCTGTTGAGAAGCATATTTGGTTTGTGTAGCTCCACAGATGATCTGGAGTTCATGAACACAACTGATATTCCTTTCTATTATTATTAACGGTTTGACTGGATATGAGAATATTCATTTATTTAAGAGATTAATCAGTGTCATGTTAACATTTTTTATTTTTAAGAGTCATGATTACATTCAGTACCCAACATGATGCATAATTCATGGCAAGCTCATGTTCTGGATGACCCCTAATCTTAATATGCTGATCAGGAACCAAGCCATGACCTTTACTTACAAGAACAAAACCTTGAGATGGAAATGAGCTCTCTAGATGATCATTTGATAGTCATGCCTTAAAGCAAGGACTCGTGCAATTTAGTCGATGTGGCTCTTAGCTTACTGTGTCTTGGGGTTGCAGAGTGAACAAAGGCACATTGCTTAATTCCTCAACAAATTCTAGAAGAGATATAACCTAAAAGGTTGGGCCCAAAAAGGATTAAGGGTTATACCTGTTAACTGCCAATGTAAAAAGAAAACTGTGTTGCTGCTGTTGTAATGTCTCTGTGAATTTTTTGGAACAAAAAGTACCATCCCTGGTTGAAATAAACTACTTTGATCTAACTAAAAGAACCTAATGTTGAGCAGTATTCAAAAGAATTCAATGTATGATTCATGGTTGTTAAAATAGATTTTAATGTGAAACCAGATTTGACTTTAATACACAAGTCAAACAACCAATGAATTATTTGGTGGTTAATTTACATTATCCACTCACTGAAAGATATCATAACGATAGAGTTTGGAAAATAATGGCACCTTTTCAAGCAAAGAGCTTTAAATGCCATCTATAATGCACTGTCAGTTTGAAAAGTACAGATGAAACAACTGACTCTTCCGTAAGATTAATACAGCATTCCTCCTGTACTTCAAAAGAGTTTTTTATGGTGTGCACCAAAGAAATCTCCATCGCTCCAGAGCCTGGACAGATTGCTCTCTCTAAAGATCACTACAGCAAACAACAAAGATCAATTTAGTTTTTTGTTCCTTGAGGTGTAAAATAAAAACACCGTGGAAACTAATTTTATGCATACAGTTCCCAGAACTCTGATGCCCTAGTTTGTGGTGTGCATGGTTGGAGAAATTCACAAAGAATAAAAACAATTACCTTTCAAAAGAGAAATCCATATAGTCATGAAAGCACAACTACTAAACTAATACTTACCTAAAGTCATTACCCAAAACTTTTGGTGCAATGTAAAGCAATCAAATAGGACATTTAGACTCAATCTCAAAGAGGCATAGAATCCCTAATATAGCTGCACTATCTTCTAAGATCGACAGTAATCCTGATTAAAAATGAGCTGAGTCTCACATATCAGACTTTCAGTAGGATCTAAAGATGGTGTCAGTCAGGGCTTGGGTCAGAGAGGCATGCGTGTAGGGGTCCAAAGAGAGCACCTGGTTGTGTAAGACCCTAGTGCTGCTCCACAGGGGCCATGCATAATGCAGAGATTGCATTTCCATGCCACTTCCTCCTGCACAGCAGTAAAAATAGAAACGCAGACCTCGCTTCTTGTGCTTCGTTGTTTATGACTGCACTGTTCTCCTTCGCTCCTGAGGATGGCCGGTTATTACTCAAACACAAAGCCATCTAAGCAGAGATATTAAGATTAGAATAGGCCAGGCAAGCACTAGGCAAAACAGTCCTCAGAGGTCAAAGATCCAGAACCACAGCTTTTACAACTTGCATAAAAGAACTCATTATTTGAAAGCTAAATACGAGTATTCTGCCAAATATGTGTTTTAATACTTTATAAAAAATATGTCTCACATTAGAAGTCTATTTGAATTCTTTTCTGGCTAAGAACTTTACTTTGACCACCAAATGTGTAATAGAAAAGGTCAATAAGAGTCCTTCAGGCATACAAAAATGTATATCGACTCGGTTTACCGCTTTCACCACTGCAGTTCTAGTTCAGGATTTAAGGAACAGCGCAATATAAAAACAAGTGCAAAATCACTGGCTGCTTCACTGAGACAGGCTTTGAGCCCACGCATCAAAAAGAACTCTGCCTCTTACTTTCCGAGTCTTTCCGCTATCAACACTAGACACAAACAAGTGAGAGATGGGAGAAGAAAAAGGATGTGAAAAGAGCCAGGGTACGTTCCCAGTTGACAGAAGTGCAAATCCAATCATTATCCCAACAAGCAAATATCTGGATGTCAATAATGATCTAATCTATAAAACACTAATTTTCATTAGTTCTGTAATGGAATTAATCTGAACATGGAAGATCTGATTTACGCAGGGTCAAAGTAGCACTACAACATTTCAATTTCATCTATAAGAGTGCCTCTTAGTGATTGATTCACTTTGGAGGTTTTTTTCTCTTAATGCAAATGCTCTGCACAAATTAGGCACTGTTTTAAAAAGTTTTTTTTTTAAATCTGCTTTGAGTTTTTTTTAACTGTGTATTTTAGCAAAATGTTTTGTGGCTAAATGATCTCGTGTCCGGGTCAGAAACTTTCTCTACCAGCTATCAAACACTGGGATTGATTACAAACCTAAAAGCTTATCTCAAAACAACCTTTCATAGAACCAATATTCTTGGACAGAATCTTTCAAGTTTACCTTTTAGAACCCTTAGTTGTTATACTTATTTACACTTCTAAATACAATTTAGAGTTTCATATGACCTCCCAAGCCTGTTTTTGAAGCAGTCACTCAATCAGAAATCCTTGAACTTTTCTTGATTATTTGGTCAAACATCACCTCAATTTAAAGTCAGCAAATGGAACACTGTATAAGCTTCCACTCCAATTCTTGCTGAATGTTAACAAGAGGATTTTCAAATTTTGCAAACTGTTCACAAACAGTTGAAAGCCCACCCCATCTCCTGAAAACAGCATGGATGAAAATAATATTCAGGCTTTGTAACGATCAGCTTTAATAGATCACATTCTTGCACCCTCACTTTCTATTTTAAAGGAGCCCTCTCAATATCAAACCAACGAAATAATTATTTACGAAAATTCCAGCAAAGAACATCCTGCATATCCTAATGGAGCTCTTAGGCTGAGAGGAGATGTGTCAGACTGAGACAAGAGACTGAGCGAGAGTGTGTGTTCACTCGAGGGATGATGCGCAGCGGGAGCTCAGAGAAGGAGGAGGAGGAGGAGAGTGTATGCCCAACTCTGTGTACTTGTTTCTCAAGGTCAACCTCATACACACAGAAACTGTCATTCAGCATCAGAACAAAAAAACTGCCTTTATAAAAAGGAAAGTGGGAGACAACCTCTACAAAGACTCCTTTTTTTCAAGATTTATGTTTTCAATAGCAGCTGCTAATATCTTTGTATCATAATAGTTGAGACCTGTGTACAACGTTGACAATTTCATTGTTCTGCCATTGTGATAACAGAAAATTCCTCTATTGATTTTGTTGTATATCACAAGAGTTCCCGATTATCATCGCTCTATAGGTCTACAGTCAGCCTACGTACAGCCACAAACATAACTTCCTATATTGCACAATTTGTCACTTTTCCCCTAAAGACACCCGCCAAGCACAAATTCATGGTTGTTCATTAACAAGGCGGTCAATTCCCCAAACAATGTGCTTCATGTCACAATAAAAAGCAGGTTTTATGGCTTGTTGCAGTAAAGCACTATTAAACAGATAAAGCACACCAAACGGGCATCTGGAGGATTATAAAAAACAAATGCCACACGTATCAGCTCACACACCCCAAAGCCAGAGCCAGAGAGCGAGGTTCACAGAGTCCACACATTGTGGAAAAATATGGGAATGCTGCCACCTCCAGGACGATTTCAATATAGCTCACAGACGCCTTGAAAAAGTAAGAGAAGCCTGTACATTTCCTCAATGAAGGTCGCTGCTGCCATCATGTGTTCATCACATGTCTCCAATACTTTTTTATGAAAATAGATTTTATGAAAATAAAACAAACAAAAACATAACATTTAGTGAGCATGCCTATTGCAAAGACCATCTATTTTAACATACTGCTCCGGGTGTGGGTTCACGGTGTGTTTGTTCACTGCTATGAGTGTACATTGGGATGGGTTACACGCAGAGCACAAATTCCAGGTATGGGTCACTCCATTTCTGGCCAACTGGTCACTTTCAGTTTCACTTCACTTAAGAACATTCATTTACAACATTTAGTTTTAATCATGTATATTAGCTTCTGAAAAAAGGTCATCTTGCATTAGTTAATTGCAGCCATCATACATATCACAGGATAATACAATATGCTGTCATTATAGTGAATAAACGTTAACAATATGTACAATAGCCTAAATTATACTACAATTATTATTAAAAAACATAGGGCAGAATAGTAGAAATAGTTCACTATTAATATTAACCCATTTGAAACGAAGCAAAACTGGTCTGATTGTGTAAAATGGTTTAATTTGCCAAAGTGGAATGAAGTATGTTTTTTTTTTTTTTTAATAATTGTAAATTGCGTGTTTAGAAACTTCGTAACACAAAATGAAATGTAAATGTGGTTCGGTAGCTTTCGTTCGATTTCGGCCAGAATCGTCCATTTCCGGTAGCGCTCGTGTTTTCCCGTCAGCCTTTCGCTCAGTGCAGTGGGGTTGATGATCAGATTTTCGTCTCGGTCTCTGTGTTGTTGTACTCGGTGACGCGACGGAGGTGTAGCCTGACGCGGGCTCTTACGTGTCGGCCTGAATAAAAGTGGAGCTCCGAGGGCTCGAGAGTGACGGAAGAGTCTGTATCGGTAAGAGAAGACAAGTGTCCGGAAAGAAAGGGCTTGTCCTGTGAATGGCAATAGAGTCTGGTTTAGGTTCGGCCCTTTGCAAACAAAGAGATCATGGCGGCTGTAGTTGTTGCATGCAGAGGGAGGGGAGGCAAGTGAGAGCGCGAACACAAAACCCGACTGAAAAAAACATGATTGCATGGTTGTTCTTTTAACATTTGTTTCGTTTAGCACAAAGTTTTTTGTTCTTATTAAACGTAAGAAACGGATCAAGAGCAATGATGGCGTTACAGTGTTTCTTTAGGATCAATTTCACAACCTTCCTTCAAAAAAGTCTTATAGGGTGGGTTCCATGTGCAAGAACATTGACGTTTCAAAATTTTTAGATCAATTAAATATTCGCAAGATTTCGTGGTAATTTTGTGTTTGCTAATGGATACCCCCTGATTTTGATGCGATACTCGTGACAAGAAATGCAGATTTGTCAATGTTTCACCACTGAACAAATAAAAACTATGTCAACAGCATATAAAGCTCTATGCTGTCTTTAGGTATCATTTATAAATAAAGACTTCAAGTAATGTTAAAAAAACTGAAACGTGTTGTATTAAAAAAAGAGGAAAACCCCATGAGTAATCATTGAATACATATATTTAAAAGGAATGGTAAACGTTTTCTTAATATTTAAATCGGTAGGCTTGAATTGAAACAAATCCATTCAGTCAATGGTTAGAATCAACCAATTCAAAACAGCTACATGTTTTCTGAATAATCTGGGTTTGAAAAGTAGAGGGAGGCCAATGCATGGCCAATCAAACCAAGGATAGGCTGAGCGTCATGAGTTCACATTACTGGCAGGTCATGTTTTCTGTCAAGCTGGAACTTGCTGCTGCTTGTTTTCTCCTACATACCTTGTTCCTCCACAAGCACCATAGAAAACTAATGCTGTTTGCATTATTCTTTTAATACCTAATGAAAACTTTAACATTAGTGCATATAATGGAAATGTATGCAATATCTAAAAGAATATCTACCACTTTGTCCAAATCAACAAAGTGGCACATCTGTACTTATTCTTGCTATGAGGAAATGCAATGAAAGGTAATTATTCCAACATAGATGTCACAATGCCAATATCTAGACATGCTGAGCAGTCAGTGGACTCAGAGCTGCATTCTCAGCACATCGTGACAATTTTAATAAAATAGACTATATACACTGGGAGTATAATAACAACCTTTATCGCAGTACTTAATTTTTATCACAGGTCGGTGCACTGGTAATTGTGCACTCTCATTTTAGATGCTATTGGTGGCCAGTAAAATAGAAGTTGTTTCAGAGCAGTAGGAGACTTTTGCTTTGGGACATTCGTTAATGAAAAAGCTTAATCATGTTTTCATGTCACACTGGGATTAGGATTAATTTCAATTTTGCAATGTATTGTAGTATTTTCCATTTCACAGTTCATGGTTGGGAATTGTTGAGTCATATGGGTTTTTTTTGTGTTTTTTTTCAAAAGCATTAAGGTTTTTCACATCTATGCAGCATGCTTTCTACATATCTTTTTTAATGGAAAGGAGTGTCTCAAGTTAAATGAAGCATGAGTGGACAGAGAAATTAATGGAAGAATCAACACACTTTTTGACTCACTACTTGAAATAAATGACATGCTGCATTTCTAGGAGTGAAGGTTGGGAATAAAAACTGTGCATTTGGTAGCTTCTATACTAAAGGTTCAGGTTTTAGCTTTCTTTTGGTATTTATCCAAATGTTTATTTTTTTGAAGTTTGTTTTTATAGTTTTTATTTTGTTAAATACAGGTGTGTCACATCTACTTGGATTGAGCACATCGTTCTACAGATAATCAAGTTCCCACGCTGTTAACTCAATGACCATGGAGTCAGGAGCCGATGCCCAGCAGGGTGCCGATGCTGCCGTTTCTGAAACTGAGAGTCAACAGATCACACAGGCCCAAATTGCAACTCTTGCACAAGTATACCAGTTATAATCTTAACCTAATGAACACAGAATTGAATCTCTTCACTTGAAAGTATAGAAAATGTATTACTTGAGCAAGGATGAGACTGTCTGACTGGAATGTTGCGCAGGTCACAATGGCTGCTGGGCATGGAAGTGCTGCAGCACCTACAGTCACCCTGGTACAGCTGCCCAATGGTCAAACAGTGCAGGTGCATGGAGTGATCCAGGCTGCACAGCCATCAGTTATTCAGTCGCCACAAGTGCAAACTGTACAGGTAAGACATTCAACGTGCAATTGGAACGATACAATAACAGCAATCAACAAATCCTCATAGGGAGAATTTAAAGATCATATCTGTTTGTAACCATTTGTGATCAGATTTCCACAGTTGCAGAAAGCGAGGACTCACAAGAGTCAGTGGATAGTGTAACAGATTCTCAAAAACGAAGAGAGATCCTCTCCAGGCGCCCCTCTTATAGGTGTGTGTATACGATCCTCAAGGGTTTAGCCTTTCATAAAAGAAACCGTCCACTCATCAGCTACCTTTGATCTACAGGAAAATACTGAATGACTTGTCATCAGATGCACCCGGAGTTCCGAGAATCGAAGAGGAGAAATCTGAGGAGGATACTGCGCCTGCTATTACAACAGTGACTGTGCCAACGCCAATATATCAGACCAGCAGCGGCCAGTACAGTAAGTCAACAGATACTTAGGGATTGTCTGGAATTCAAACTAGCATGTTTTTTATAAGTATTTTTTATAAGCTTACTTGGTTTGCAATTTGAAAAATCACTTAATAGCGTTCTCTTTTAGTCGCCATTACACAGGGTGGAGCCATTCAGCTTGCAAATAACGGTACCGATGGAGTGCAGGGACTGCAGACTCTGACCATGACCAATGCAGCAGCAGCCCAGCCAGGAACCACCATCCTGCAGTATGCCCAAACCAGTGATGGTCAGCAGATACTGGTGCCCAGCAATCAGGTGGTTGTACAAGGCAAGTTTGGCCATTTTCACCAGATGCATTACAATTTGAGGAATTCCATATAGCGCTTATTTTATTCAGTTACTTTCTTGGTTACTGATTTGAGTCATGAAGGCTTTCTAATCTGCTGTAAATTTGATATTCTTTTTAGCTGCTTCAGGAGATGTTCAGGCCTATCAAATCCGTACTGCCCCAGCAAGCAACATATCCTCAGGTGTGGTCATGGCATCCTCCCCAGCATTGCCATCCCAAGGGGGTGCAGAAGAAGTGACTCGCAAGAGGGAGGTCCGCCTTATGAAGAACAGGTAAAAAAATATATATTTTTTTTTGTTATGTTACATTGGAGAAAAAAAATACTGAAGCTGCTAGTGTCACATTTTGCTAGAAGCATTAAATCTTTGTCTACTCTGAACTTATTGACGTCAAAGTTTTTTTTTAAATCGGTAGAGATACCGCATAAATAATATTTAGAAATCTTTATCTGCAGGGTTTCCACAGGATATTGAAGTTCTAGGTCAGAATTTTTCACAGGTCTTATTTTTCTGATGTCCATGTAAAGCTAATTTGATACATGGTTTATTGTTGCTTGGGGTTGCCAGAGGTTGAGAAAATGCTCCTAAATGCTTAATAAACTATTTTAATAATAGTTTAAAATAAATAAAGATAATGCATAAATTCTCAAAAACATTCAAGTCATGGTTAGGGTTCCCAGATATTTATAAAATTTTCATAAATCCTACAAAACATTTAGTGGTGCCATAGAAATGGCTTGTGTACACGTGAATGCTCAAAATGATTAAAGTAGGCGTTAGGGTTTCCAGATATTGACATACGGCTTATAAAATTTAAAAACATGTAAATACGATCATAAAGGTTCCCAGAGATTGAGAAAATGCTCAAAACGAATGTAAAAATGATGGCAAGGGTTGCCAGAGTTTGAAAGACATAAGTGATGGTTGAGGTTTCAAACAATGTATTTGAAGCGTACTTATATAATTAAAAAACATACAGAACGTTTTTTTGCATAATAAAGTAATAAATTTGATTCTTAACGGCCTTAAAAAAAAGTCTTAAATTTAACCTTCTGAAACACTGCATTTAAGTAAAACCAAACTTTCTTTCCTCCTCCAGAGAGGCTGCTCGCGAGTGTCGTCGGAAGAAGAAGGAGTATGTGAAATGTCTTGAGAACCGTGTGGCGGTTCTGGAGAACCAGAACAAAACTCTCATTGAGGAACTTAAAGCACTCAAGGACCTGTACTGCCACAAATCAGAGTGATCACCCACTCGTCTCTTCTTTTGGCAGATTCACAAACACAGACTAAGGGGCAAGTCAGCCAGACATGGACGCATGTTTTCTAGGTGTTTTTTATTATTTCACTGCAGGCTGCCTGTATGAACCAAACTACACAAATGGAATAAACAGAAACATTAGTACCGTTGGATATCGCTTCATAAGAAAAGATGGAAAAACTACATTGTGCTTGGTCATCTTAACTCTTGGACTCAAACCGAAACTCTGAAGAGGGGTTTGTAAGAAAAGGTTCATCTTGTATTTTAGTGTGCTCATGTAGCCTTCTTCAAATGCTTTTATACAAAAAAATATCTTAAAAAGAATGGGAGTATGAGGTGCTGATGGAGGGTTTTCTATCATGGAACATGTTCGACTGTTACTTTTATTTGGAGTACAGTGTTGTGTTTAAAGGTGACGTTTTTACATTGAAATATATCAAATGAAATTTTACATTTCTATACAGAAATATTGTGTATGATATACAGAGTAAAATTAAAACTTGTGTAATTTTGAATCAGTCATTGTGCTCATTTATTGAGACAGACTAACTTTTATCCCGTGTTAGAAAGTCAAGCATACTTTCAGTTCAAAGAATTTAACAAAAAATGAACAATACAATGCTATTTTATGGTCTAAATTTGGTTAAAATCTGCAAAGTTTGTTATTCTAAGAAGCACGTATCTGGTGTTCCACAGATCTTTAAAGCAATGTATATTCCGCTCTTCACATTTCTGTTATTGTTGTAGGTAACAGAGCCATATTTTGTATTCCTTCAAATACATTCATTATCTGGCATTATTGGCTAATGCATGCTTATTATGAATATATCGGCTTGATAATATAGTTTTATGGTCGGTTGTCTCATTTCAACACTGTGTACATGTTAATCCATTATGACATATGCATCGCGGCAGCTATTTTATAAAGAAAGACATGTTTAAAGGATTTTGATGTTTCTATTGTGTTTTGTTGATTTTTGGGGGGTCAGTGATGAGGATTAAACTGAAGAATGTTTTTTATGCAGAGTTACGTTTAGCCTTAATACAATTGTTTTGTCAAAATAAATATATGTACTCAGTAGACACTTCTACATTACACACAAGTATTTGGCAATATAAGTGTTTAAATAGGTATTATCCAAAGTAAAGTTCTATATTTTTTGTGGTTTTACAAGCTAGAAAAAAAGTGAACAGCTATCTGTCTACAACAGTTGTGTACAGTACAACTTTGCAAAATCAATTACAGAATCTTAATAGGATCATCAGAGGATGGTCAGACTTGATTTCAAAGTAGGGTAAATCTAAAACTTCTCACCATTATTTTATTTCTCACTTGGTACATCTTGTAAGAAAAGATGTTTTTGACGTGCTGTTACAACAGACAATGAAAACTAGTTTCTGCTTTGATGGATAGGTACAAAAAAAACCTACAAACCAGTGATAACTTTGGTCTAATAGATCATGCATGTTCATCTTTGAAAATGTTGTTATAATGCATCAAAGGTGTAAATAACTCGTGGGTAGGTTTTAGCACTGTCACTTATCAGGGTTTCTGCAGGGTCTTAAAAAGTCTAACATTTTAAAGCCCAGATTTTAGGCCTTTTTTGTTTGTGGGGTTGCCTGAGATTGCAAAAATACTCTTAAATGGTAAAAAAAAAAAAATATATATATATATATATATAGTAATGTTTAGTAGTTCATAGCCAATGCATCTGGGGTAATTTTATGGCTACAGAAGTGTATTTTTATTATCTAGTTCAACATATTATAACTTGTTTCTCAGATTTGTTCTGGAGATAAAGTTCAGGACTGAATTTGGCATTTCAAAAATGTCCGAGTTTTTAGGAATTGGCTTCTCACAGTTTCATATACGGGGTACAATGACTACAAATAGATGTTTGATTGAAGCTACACTCAGGGATTGTTTCTCCTTTGAGAAGGAAACCGAGTTATTCTTGAGCGTCCTATCCGATATCTTGTGAGTATAATTTATGTATTTATGGTTTGTGGCATGGTGAATTTATTTGAGAAACGTTTTGTAAATTTGGGTCGTTTAGCTGTGCCATAGCTTAAGAAAAAGCTCATATATAAAGGGTTGACAGAGTTTGAGAAAATGCTCAAAATATTAAACTTTAAAAAGGCATGGTTAGGGTCGCCAGAGTAAATGCTTAAAAAGGTCTATGCAGCTATGTATTTTAAGCATACAGTTAACTATGCAAAAAAAAGCATGTTTTTTTTATGTGTTATGTCTTTAAATTAGATTTTTATTGTCTTAAAGGTCTTTTTTCCCTATCTGCACAAATATAAATCTTTCATAAACTGCACATACTGTGCAACGATTCATTTACAAGATCAGATCGTTAAAAAATTAATAACGTATGAGAAACCATTAATTTAAATTAGACTTCAAATTGGATATTTCCTTATCTATACAAAACTAATTAATACCACCAGTGCAGTAGATCTGCAGAAAGAGGTGTGTCGGTTGGGCGGGGTTCAACCCCCAGTTTGACTGCAGTTTGAGTGACAGCTAAGCCTACCCAATCTTCGAACATGATCTCGTTTTGTTTTGATCAATTATCCAATCAAAATTCTATAAAGAGTCTAGATAGGAGGAGCTACAACAGGAATGTGGAAAAGTAGGCGGGACCTTGCAGCGTCACTCGGAGCAGATGGCGATGGTGGTGGGAAGAGTATCGCAGCTAGCTACTGGACTGGCCGGCGAGGAGGGGAATGTGGGACAGTCTCAACCAAAACTCCGTGGTCGCGATATTAATTTTATACAGTTGCTGTGCTCCAATTAAACGCGAATAAACTGCGCGGATAGCACGTTTAAACTCGTATTGTCCTTTCGCTTCGAGGCCCGGAGGCCTGAGGATTTGAGTGATCACTGTGTTGGATTTAGAGTATCACTAAACAGATCCACCCCTCAGACGGATACATGTTCGGAAGTCTGTGCTCGCTTTGCTTTTAATGCTTTTCTTTTGTGAGCTTTCGATCCGGGTTAATGTAGAACGACCTCGAATGCCAACATTTGTGAAACGAATGGTTTATTTCAATTAGCGTGAATGCTAATAGCTCGCTTTTTCTCAATGAATCAATACAACTAGATAGCAGCTAGCATGCATGGCTAATTTAAATAAACTCATCCGGAACTGGTTTACGACCCACTGTTTTCGATTGATGTGGTGACCGTAATGATTGTCAGAAGAATGATGTTCTAGTAAATACTGGAGTGTTCTTTAGATTGTCTGTAGCACTGGGAAATGTACGGGATCCCGTTATACGAGTGGCTCAGGCAGTGTAATACATCACGGGTTTAGATTAGCTGAAGCGTAACGTTAACGTTTCAGCCGTAACTTAAATGCTGACAGCGACTGTAACCTTCTCCATGCATCAGTATTTGACTTTAAGTTAGGTTTCCTGAGTCACATCTGATGACTAGTGTCCAGTTGTGAGATTAGAAGGTGTTCATCGTAATCTTACACACCTGAGGAGGTCGAGATCGTGCTGGTCATCATGGGAAATACAGTGTCTTGCTGTGTGTCCCCCCGTGGGAGCCCCAAACTCCCCCGCCATGTGGAGCGTCTGGAGGACTATCCGATCAGTACGGATATCAGCGATGACACCGGGCCGTACCTCCAGCACATCAGTGACCGGGAAGTCCCCGACGGTGAGTGCTCTGGCCAAAATTATCTCTGCAAATTCATTAATATAAAATGAAACTCCAGCTTCAGATTCAACGCTCTTCAAACACACGTGATGCAGCTCATCAGGGTCTAATTATGTCCAGGTGTTGAGTCGGGTGGGTCCACACCTGAAAAACTAACCAATCAGTTTGTTCAGTACGTTATTCATCATTGGTATGACAAACAAACTGGATGTTTGAGGCATTTTAAAGAGCCAAACTTTTTCCAAAGTGCTACTGATGAACCCTTATATAATACATTTACAGAGTTAAAAAGAAAACACTTTAGTAATGTATGAGAAGTAAAAAATGATTTTTTCTTAAACCCTGATGTTTATGTCGAGTTGTGTTGCTTGGGCCGCCATTTAAACGTGAGTTGTCAAAAGGAAACTATCTTAAGGCTTAAAAGGTCAATAATTTCTGAAAAATATGATTTCTGAAGATACAAAACTACCTGAACTCTTCACATGTAATCAGAAAGGACATTATTCTATTCTCTTCCATTTTCTCATGTATAAAGTGTCTTGAACCATGTTGTTGTGATCTGATTCCTTGACCTCTTCATCTCACAGGTCGGGTTTCGTCTAAGTGCTAATCACTAAGTGCTGGTGGTTTGCACAGAAAATGATCATTTCCAGTCAGGGTTTGGGGTGTGATTATTAGAATGAATGTTGAACCAATCTTTACATTGAAGTGAAGTTTAGCTGAGTATGTATACAAGATCGACAACTTCTTAATAAGTACCCAAATTGTGTTTTCCTTACTTAAACAGCACTATGTTTATTTGTTTTATATGAGTAAACAAAAGGTGAAAAAAGGCAAACCAAATCTAGCAAAAAGTGGAAAAGTTCATTTCAATTAGCATGTGAGATTGTTTGTAGTCTTTACTGCTTTTTATATAAGCTTAGCTGGAGAGATGTATATGGTGATACACTCTGTTACTAACGTTATGTTGAGGGTTGTTTTAGATCAGTGTTTCTTCATCTTTGGTTCAAAGTGGATACTGTACTTCCAGTTAATTCTTCATGACTGGGACATTCCAGCTCAGGGTTCATATAGGACTCTGTGCTGGTGGATAAATCGGATACTAGCTTTAACTAGCAGAGACAATAAAAATGTAAAGTATTCTCGGCATCCCTGTCATGAAGATCTTTAGGACAGCTGCATTCCCTCCTTATCACTACTACTCCATGGGAATCAGCATGGCATGTTGTTGTGCCCTTTGGGGCTTAGAGGTTAAATCTGTACAAACATAGACTTCCTGTTTTAAAATGTTCCTTTTTTTATTAGCTTTTTTACACATGAAGCTTAAATGGGTGAAGTATGCTAAAACTTTTTTTTGCTTACAATATCTTTCTTTTAGTAAAGTAATATCTTAGTAACTCTGTAGATATTATTTCTTTTATTCTTTGTTTTAGCTTACATTGCATTTGAAGATTTGTGAGAAATGCAGGCCTATACATTAAAACTCACTCCACTTCACACCATAGTTGGGTTCCTCCCCTCGGCTGCACTCACCCCACCACCCATGGTTATTTTAGACTGTGGTAAAGGAGGAATAGTAGTGTCA
This sequence comes from Danionella dracula, assembly GCA_900490495.1. Classification (NCBI taxonomy): domain Eukaryota; kingdom Metazoa; phylum Chordata; class Actinopteri; order Cypriniformes; family Danionidae; genus Danionella; species Danionella dracula. The sequence continues at coordinate 694,013 of UELW01000245.1, forward strand.
TTTGAGTATGTGAACTGACTTGTGGAACTAATTAAAGTTTTAGCATACTCCACCCATTCAAAGCTTCATGTGTGTAAGACTGGAGAAAAATAATGAAGTCTCGATTTGTTTGAAAAGTCAAACACATCAAAAAGTTAAAACATCCATTTACATTAAGTCAATAATAACATTTTCCATTATGGCTGAAGATTTATGACACTTGAAACTTATACCAGATGTAAGCGCGAGAAACAGAAGCCGAAAGATTCTGGCAAGCCTAGTCTCGTATGGCCAGACCTTAAGGGAAAGTCTGGTGTTATTGGCAGCTTTCTTTGCCCAAGACCCACCCAGGAAACCACTTAACTGATATGTCAAACACCAATCCCATATCGTGTAGCATAGCAGCATGTTACAGGGCATGGAAATGCAGCTTCAACAACTAGTGATGTACATATTAGTCATAGGGGGGAAAAAAGTCCCAGAAGACAAGAGATAATGCAAAGTTACACGAATACAACAATAAACTTTCATAATCGACCCGAGGCGGCACACAAGTAGTGCACAAATTATTTTTTGATTGTATGGCTACACTTAGTTTCTAAGCAGAATGAAAACAAACACAACACTCACTACTGGAAATCTAGACAAATTCAACCAATCGGATCATGACTTCAAGATTCTTGAAGTTTGCCATACAAATGAACTATACAAAATATTTGTGTGTTTAACTGACATATTTTAGATCCTCTGACTTTATTCACTACATTATTGACAGTATTTCAGTAGTAAAATGTTTAAACCAATAAAGACCCTTATCTTTAGCCTTATTCTTTAACTCTCTTCAAGATAATAAATAGTTTTGAGTAGTTGTTTAGGGTCAGTTAAGTCCTTCTCTTGATTTAATGAAGGCACTTTTAGTTTAGCTTAGCAGAAATGTTTGAATCTGAATTTATCAGTAACATTGCCACATTAGTGACAGTTATTTAATTTGATTACTTCTTCCAACTTAAAATTTTGGAAAAATAGCAAAAATAATTAAACTTTAGTGACTCTTTTTCGCAGTTCTAACTTTTTTGATAAAACTGGAATCTTGAGAACCAGAGGGATCATTACAAGGAAATGAACCCATCTTTGAAGAAATGAAATGTACTCGTAACTAATTACAGGGCAAATGCTCAGTTCTTATACATCGATTAGAAAAAAAGTCAAGTATGACCAGGAATCCAGTGCCAAGTCATTGTAACTGAAGAAAATTCTACTTTTTAGTAACTGCATGACTCTACTTTGTATTATTTTTTTATTGACCGAGTATCAATTCTAAATGGACTTTCTCATTCAAGACATGTCGCTCTACTACGCAACTCTATATCTACTTGGTTGGTAAATCCTGAGTCTGCAACAGAAATACTAAAAGCTGATCTCAGACAAAAAACAGATTAATGTAGACTTTTGATTGAGGGGTATACTCTTTACTTTTTATGTGGTGACTTTTAATACTTAAATGAAAGATTTGCTTAAAAGACACTGGTGAGGTAAGTTTGCTATGATACTTTTTGTGCAATCTGTGAGTTCAGTTATTAACTTATCAGTGATCAACGGCATGTCTTGGCACAATGTTCTTTACAATAAGAAGAGTATCACTTTGGCACACTTTTAGAACAATCCATCTTAACTGCTTTAAAAAAAGAATAACTATGTGGTACAAAACATGGTGAAAAGGCATGCCAATTACAAAACTGGTCAGTAAAAAAGAGGCATCAAACACCAGGACTCTCGTTGCAATTATGCCAAGAACACAAAAACAGAAAGAACAAATTAATGCAAGTGAAAGTGAAAATCAGACAATGAAAGTTTGTTTAATTTTACTGACCTAATTCTTTAACACTACAATTCAAGGCATGGAATGGGTTTGGCTGTTTTTTTGGGAGTGTTCTTAAAACTAAGCAAGGTGGAGTAGAATTACAGAAATAAGAAATGCTTTTGGATTTACCTAATGTGAGCTCCACCAAGAAAAAGCACGCTTGTAATTGCATTCTGTAAGCCTTGTGCTTCTCTTACTGAGTCAGAGGCTAAATCTGCCATATCATCATGTGTTCTTCGACCTCCCGATAGGTCAGCGTTCCTTCTCAACCGTATAAATCGACCTCTCAAAGGAAAAGATCAGTTCATTGTCTCCGTGTCAAAAAGGGGTTAGTTAAGAAAATTGGTCAGATTTGGGGGAATGTGTGAACCATGTTGAAATGTTGCATGGTTTAAACTCTAAACTCATAACACTAAACAGATGATCATCATCTTAGTCTGGTGATTTGAAAAGTTCTGAGGAGACTTTAAAGGAGTGACTATATTACCCATAAAATATTTGACAGATTTGTTTACGAGGGGTATTTGTATTCTTTCTAAGTAAAACAACCCTAAAGAGAATATTGCTTACATACCCAAGTGCCAAAGCTCATTTACTGCTTACTTTACTTGTTTGCAAAAATCATTTCTCATCATTTAACTCTGAGATCTAAGAGTTAATACAGCAAAACTCAGGACACTTCCTTTCACCCACAGGAGATTTCAGGTTTGGCATCCCTGTATTCTCAATTGTCTGACTTTCTCACTACCAGTGTGTTAGTGCAAACTCTGTGCACCCTGTTTATCAGTAAAATGGTGTGACGGGAACCCAAGTAATATTTGTTAGCGCTCTCAAGTTCTCTCTAAGCAGATCACATGGAAACCACGTTGAAAGTATCACAATTCACAGCAGAAGAACAACATGTTTAAAGAGTGGCACTAGCAGGTTTTTGGAGTAATAACTCATTTGTAGTTATATTAAACCTTATATTTTCTATATAAGTGTGGCTACTTGTGTTACAGCAATTACTGTCTTTGTTTTTATCTTCCCAGCTGCAGCCACTTCCTTTTTTTCATTTATCCGGAAGTGATGCACTGCAAAGAAGGAAATGGCCAACTGTGTCTAATTTCAGCTTCAAGAAAACTACAGATATAGTTTTGTTACTTTTATGATGAAATGGTGAAATAAAATAAATCTAAACTCAGCTTCTGCTCTGCACCATTGAGCATGAAAACTGGCACCAGATCTAGCAATCGGCTGTTAAAACATCTTATTGTGTTTACGGTACAACTTGACAGGATAACAGTCTCCATTAATGGTTCAATTGATTTCTCTAATGGAGATACCTGTTATCCCTTCACACTGAGTGTGTTCTCAATGGCTGTGTACTCATCTTTTCTCAGACTCTTGACTTGTATCTTCTGATGGTTTAAAACCACTGGGATGACGTTTTGCGCATAGCGTTGTGGCTTAATGTGTGAGGTAATTGTTCTGTTCTTAATACAATCGGTTGACTGTCCCCTCCTTGTCCTCCTATGGCGGGAGTAGGCAGCTGCATGCCACTTCATCACCCATATCGAGTTTTTTGTAGGTAAAAAGACTTGTTTTTCAAATTGTTACAATTATTATTATTGTATTTTAACAGTTAAAGAAACACTCCATTTGGTATAGATCATTGTATTTGGCATAGATCATTGTATTTGATTAGACCGGTAGCTTTGTTGTACTTGAAACAGAATTATTATTAAGAGTTTTCCACAGTTTGAGTAATTTACATGTTAAGACAATGCGTTTGCAATATCTCATTATCAGGTATTGTGAGTACTGTAATGCAGAGTGTTAGTGGCCTTGCCAACCAATCAGGAGCTTTCCTAGCGTAGTCACATGAGGGTCGAATTTGCTCAAAGAAAAAAGTAAAGGACCACTTCTTGCATTCATTCAGGAAGCAGGAAGGTTTCGAACATTTTCTAAACCTCAGTCTGAACACAGAGTAAAATGGGCAGAGCTAAAGACCTAAATGATAAAAAGTTAAATGATCTAGGCTAAAGACATGTATGTACTCACTGGTAATTTGGGTGATGTTAATATTATGTAAATGCAGGTTTTACTTTTTTTAATCTGCTTTAGCTGCTTTTGTATTTTGACCAAAGTATGTAAAGTAATACACTTTGGTCAGCTATTGTTAAGGCACTCTTTAAATGCATCTAAAAATACACATTCTTACTTGCCAAATGAATATTAAATAACTCCTTACATTATCAAATTAACTATATATATATATATATATATATATATATATATATATATATATATATATTCATTGTGCTATATATAAACAAATAAACAATAAGGTTTTCTCAGCTTTAAACAAACAAATGTACTTGCTGACAATTTGAGGTTACATTTCTGCCCATAAAATATTATTTATTTACTTGTCTTTTTGTCTGTTTTTTAGATCTGGCTTTAGAGTCAAACCCCTCAGATCATGCCCGCGCCAGCACCATCTTCCTCAGCAAGTCACAGACAGATGGTGAGTGTTTTCATACATTTTCTAAAGGTTTAATTGTTTAACATCACTTCCAAGTTAGTAACTGGGGTATAACCAGATTACTGACCAGCGCTTTAAATAGATGGAAGCGATTCTCTAAACTACTTCTCTTTTTCAGTGCGGGACAGGAGGAAAAGCAATCACATTAACCATGTAAGTAAATGTGTTTGAGGGGTTTTGTGACGTTATTGCATGTATTAAATGCTGTTTCTGTCAAAGGTGTCACCTGGTCTGCTTTCGAAGAAGTACAGCTCCTGCTCGACTATATTCATCGATGACAGCACCGTCAGTCAGCCCAATCTGAAGAGCACCATTAAGTGGTTAATGATGGCTTAGCATTTAAAAAAATATTTTAATAATAATGTACACATGATTGATTTACTGTGCTATTGGTATTGGTTTGCATGGTAACCAGCTTTCTGTTCTCTGTTTCCAGTGTCACATTAGCAATATATTATCACATTAAAAACAGGTATGTTTTGTGGTGCTTGAAATCATTATGAAACCATTAGGAATGTGAAATCATTAAAAATTTATTTTATTTCAGGGACTCTGATCGGTCCATGGACATCTTTGATGAGAAAATTCACCCCTTGTCTGTGAGTTGAAGTTATTTTTTTAAGTAACTGATCAAGTTTTTGTGCATTTTATTTGGTCCTTTTTGGCATTTGTTATTCACAAAATCTGTTTACTGTTTGAGTTAGCGCAGGACTATAATAAATCTGTTTTTTATAGTCTTTATGAAATTTTGCATTTGAAAGTTAATGTTCCAAGTTTTGAGGGTTGTTATTAAGAGATTATAACAAGACAATGAAGTTGTACTATTTTACAGCTTAGGTACAAGAAAAATTCAAAGTCTGCAAATGTATGTAATTCCCAGTGATTTCTTGAGTTGTTCTTGATGCTGCTCAACAACCAAATAGTTCATCTTTTTTGCTTTTTGTTTTAAATGTGCGCCTGTTCTTTGTCAGAGGGAGCAAGTTCCTGACGATTACTCTCGAACAGACCCTGAGCACAAGCTCATCTACAGATTTGTGCGGACTCTGTTCAGTGCTGCTCAGCTCACAGCAGAGTGCGCTATCGTCACGCTGGTAAGTGATATTCAAAGTGTAACATTGAGCGTTACTAGATGGTTAATCCCTTGATGCACACTAGAGGGCAGTAGAGATCCAGAAATTATTCTCCTATGAACCTTTGATCCAATATGCCTCAATGGGTAAACAAAATATATTAATATTCGATTTTATAATGGATGACCATTAAATACATTTGTATCTACCACTGCCTCAGCAGAGCCTAAATCAGCATCAAAAATAGATTTCACCCTGGATTTAATCTGTTTGACCTGCTGCCCTCTGGGAGGCGTTACAGATTTCTCGCTATTCTCTTTTCAGTAAACATGAGTTTATTGAGGAAAAGAAAGGGTTTTTTTTACTGTAGAGTTTTGAATATGGATTTAGTCTGGAAGTCCAAATAAAGGCTATAAGTCTGATATGGCAAGAAAGTGTTTCTGTTTTTAAAGAGTACAATATCAGCTACACTAGCGAACATTTAGTGAAGGAAAGGACAGCAACGAATCAAAGGTAGCTCTGCAAAAAAAATTTCACCAGCAAACAGCGATTCAAGATTCAACCAAAGCATGTTTTTTTTTTCCTGACATTCAAAGTAGTTTTTAAAAGAATGCATGGCAGAGACGGCAGGTGTTTTGTGTCCAGAGAGCCAGGATTGTTTTAAAAAAAATCAGTTTGCTACGTAGAACTGGGATTTGCAAAGTGAAACTATTTGACGAAGATGTGACCATCCAATTACACAAAAGTAATCCAAGTAATATTCACTAGCACTAGATGAAACCATTGAGTTAAAAGGCACTGCCCAGCTCCTAATTCTCATCCGAGGGATTAAAGTTAGTTTTGTAATAACATCCGAGTTTTTACTGTTTATATTGATGCACTAAGGTGTAAAAACACTATCTACTGAAACAGCTGTATTTATTCAACTGAAATGTAATACATCCGTCCTTAATTTAATTTGTACAATGACCCTTGCGTATTCATGATTTGCACGCACGCATACAGACACGCTCGCATACACACGCAAATCAATACAAAAAGTTTGATCTAACTGCACCTTTAATTAAACGTCTACAAATATTAACTGACTCATTAATAAAGACATCTTGTTTTTACGTTTAAATGAGCTTTACAAAAACAATTTTAAATTTGATGGTAAAAATTATTTTTTAATTTCATTGAATCCTGGTGCATCTGACATGAATGAATAGGTTTCAATGTCTACAACTTGTAGGATGTGACATACTGAATTTAACATGTTCCACTGTGTCGTCATCATCTTAAAATAAGAAACGTTTTTGCATTTAAAAAGCCTGCTTTAATTTAATCCCTGCCATCAGATTCCTCATGTATAAAATTTGCATTTCGATATGAGTAAAAAAAAAAAAAGAAACAAGTCTAAAAAACCGTTCTAAAAAACCTGCCAGTCCAATTAAAGCTTCATGAACTTTATAAGATTACCTGTGTGAGATGAATCGGGGAGGACAGATTTTGATCAGTGTAGTGAATGTTGCTCCATCCATTGGCTCATAAAACATGCTCTTTAAGGCTCCTCCAAATCTGGAATGTAACAAGAGTTGGCTTTTTCTTTTTTGGAAATGAAATGTATTTTATCTTTTAATAATGGTGTGACTTACCACTTTAAAGTTGCAAAAGAAACAAAGTATTAAAAGAAAACGTACATGTCAGTTCAAGATTAACATATGGGCTGTCTCTGCTGCAGGTCTATCTGGAGAGGCTGTTGACCTATGCAGAGCTGGACATTTGCCCGTCTAACTGGAAACGGATCGTTCTGGGAGCCATTCTACTGGCTTCCAAAGTCTGGGATGATCAGGCCGTGTGGAACGTCGACTACTGCCAGATCCTCAAAGACATCACCGTCGAGGACATGTGAGTTATTACTCGGAAAAGCTACAGCTCATTTACGAGGGCAACAGAATCTGGAACAAAATGTCCTGAGGTGATACACAGCACTACGAGATCTCTGAGCTCCAGGAAGGAGATTCAGCAACTCCTAAGTGCTTTCCCTTAATATCCATGCAAGGTTTTCACAAACATGAAGCCACACACTTCAAAACCTTGTCTGGATGTTTGTTGTCATGTCTCAATATCCATATAAATGATGAGAAGATGGAGTGTGTGTGTTTTTGTGCTGTTAAAGGCCATGTCTGGCCGTGTCCTCTGATTTCATGGGTTTCTTTGTGAGGCTCTGGGCTGCCGGCCTTCAAGTGCTCTCAGACTCCTCTACAATGGTCCAGGCTCTCGCCCACTCCATTTGTTGCTCCTAGCGACCAAACTCACCCCCTCCCCTTGCCCCTCACAACACCAACATCAGCGAATCTCTTCTCTACTCTAAACAGACTCGGGTCACTGATGCTTGATGGTCACGGCTCAAGTTCTAGTTGGTTAAGAGTACATAGACAAACAACTTTTGAAACTGAAACATTTACTGAAACTATTCAGGTTGTGTCTATTTTTTACTTTTATATTGAGTAAGAATTTTGGTTTTAAATACTGTTTGAATGTTTGTTGATTTTGGATTCAAATTCATAAGATATATATTAGTTGTTGCTCCTTTATTTTTAATGTATTGTACAAATAAAAACATATTCTGAAGAAAAATATTTAAATGCTGATGAATAGTAGATGCATGCACTGTCTTCATGACAATATTATAATTCTTATAAAACCTACGTCACTAAACCTGATTAATTTTTTATACTAACGATTAAAATATCTATGTATTGTCAGTTTTTACGGTTCATTTATATAAACATGTTTAAGACTATTCACCATTAAGAGCTGAAAGTTTAACATAATATAATGCTAGTTATTTTAAGATGGGTTTTCTATTGAATAAGTTCTCTGCTAAAAGAGTGTGGAAAGGAATTTCAAAGAAGTTTCAAAGGATTACTCAAATTTTAGTTTAAATACATTTTTAAGTACGTCGAAATTATTTAAATTCTAATTCTGATGAATAATAGATGCATGCATGTCAAGGAAATATTATGTTTTAATGAAATAAATGTTATACTAATTATAAGAATATTTTCTCAAAAAATGTCATTATTCCTATTTAAAAGTTAATTTGAAACTGTTTTTGAAATGTAGTTTTTATACTAATCCCTACAATAATAATGTATTACCAGTTTTTTAAGATTTATTTAAATAAAAATGTTTAACATGCACCATTTAAAAGCTGAAATTTAAGTAATTTAATACAAAAAAAATCTCTATATTGTCAAAAAACTGTTGGAAATAGTCATCTCTACTAAAAAAAAAGTGTACAAAGGAATTCTAAAGAAGTTCAGATTTTTTTTGTTAACATGATTATTAAAATTTTAATAATCACATGAATTCAATAAAAACTATTTAAATTCATGTGATTATTAAAATTTTAATAATCACATGAATTCAATAAAAACTATTTAAATTCTAATTCTAATGAATAACAGATGCATACACTTCAAGACAATGTTATTAGTATAACATTTACTTTTTTAGAACATGAAAATTAGAATTTTTGAAAATGTATTAAAAACTTAAAAAAAATATTTATATACTAATGTCTACAATAAAAATGCATTATCTGCTTTAGGGTTCATTTATATAAAAAATGTCGAATAGTATGCACCATTAAAAGCCAACAATATTAAACAATAAAAAGCAAGTTATTTTCTAGAACAGTTAAATACCTCTACACTAAGTGTGTGATTCCACTCACCTTAAATGTCTATGTAATGATGTGCTATATAATAACAGATGTATGTGTTCATTTCATCCTTGTGGTCTGTCTTTGTGAAGTCTGTTCCAAACAGTGGCTTCTACAATTCATTGCCAAGAACCCATTTTTGAAAGAACCCATACAATAAAAAGCCATCATCCCAGTAGGACAGAGGTTGATGGTCAGTTACACCCACCTGATACTACTACTGGCTAAGCTAACCATAATTGAGAGCTAGCTGGTCTCTGTGGCTCTAGGTATAAACACATCATTTTCTTTAAGTGATTGAGCCGGTTTTTAAGGAAGGGTCTGCAGGTGGGTTTAGTCCATTTTTAACAAGAGACAAACTCTCAATTTATTCTCCCTATAAATTATTTTTATTGGTTGAAAAAGTAACATTCGGCACATAAGAAGTGGAGAATGCATCTAGTTGCATTACCATTCGCAGAAATTTGAGCAAATACAGTGACCTTTTTTGTCAATATACCTTTTTTCTGTTTCTCTGTTTTAAAGCTGTTCTTTTTGCATCATTTTCCTCAAAGGAATTTTTCTCAGAGATAACAGTACCTCATATTTGAACACATGTAGCTAATGTTTCTTTTTCGGTTTCAGGAATGAGATGGAGCGGCAGTTTCTGGAGCTGCTGCAGTTCAACATTAACGTTCCATCGAGCGTCTACGCCAAGTATTACTTCGACCTGCGTTCTTTAGCAGACGACAACAACCTGAGCTTTCCTTTGGAGCCTCTAAGCAACGAACGAGCGCAGAAATTAGAGGTAGCTGACTGAGTTTAACAAAGAGTTGTATGTAAAAATAGATTTGATTTTTTTTTTAAGAGATCTTGTTTTCATTTCAAAGGCAATCTCAAGACTGTGTGAGGACAAGTACAAGGATCTGAGCCGAGTGGCCTTGAGAAGATCATTCAGCGCAGACAACCTCATAGGCATCCGCAGATCCAATGCTGTTCTTTCTTGAAGCTCTTCCCAATAACCCGCAGACTGCGCTCACCGGAGAAAACTGGTTTTCTGTCTAGCATCTGGCTGAAGATCCCGCTCCAAACCAGGCGGATGCAAAACATGGACAGAAACAAACTAAACAGTTCCTTTTGTTTGTTTTTGCTTACTATGTAGGCTACTAGCTGTGAATTGTCAGTTTTTAATCGAAAATATTTGCAGATGGAGTATTTTAAATAAACACTAATCCTGTAACGTGTCTGAATTTATATTTGATGACTGTTTTATCATATGACTATTATGCTTTGTTACATTGAACATGTTCAGCAAAAGTGCTCTCTTTTTATTCAACAACTAACTGACTTTGTTTGAGTGTTTAAAACGATGTTCAAATGATTGAAATACAGGTTTTAATGCCTGAAAAGTTGAGCTGAGAGCAGTGTATTAGTCAAATAAATGACAACAGTTTAGTTAAACGTTCACAAATTCCTCTTCACTTTTATTCTCTACCAGTATGAGAAATAAAACATGTAATGACACTCTTCATAAATATCTAAGCATCTCTTTAAAATTGTATCGATGAATTTCATATCTTTTACAAAACATATGTACATTGTGGCAGTTTAGACTCCATCAGATCGAGTCTACAAGATTTACAAACAAAAGGAATTAAACTATTATGTACACAGAACCAGTGAAAAGTGAAAAATTTGAATATTTTGAAGGCCATGTTACAATTGTTTTAACAAAAAGTATCCAAACTTTGATTCCTGGCACAAAGATTCCTGGCTCAACACTCTGATTCAAAAAGCAAGTAACTAAACGTTAGGTCATGAGGGTTAACACAAAGCTTAAAAGTTGACTTTAGTCTTTTTTTTTCTTTTACAAATCAGTATAACCGTTCGACTGTTGGCCACTAGAGGGCAGTCGAGTTCAAAACTTGTTACACCCTTTCACAATCTTCAGTTTACTTCCTATGGATGATGCATAAAACAACACCGCTAAATCAATGCTTAAACCGAATCTATAATCAGTTACCGTTTTCAAACAAAAACCTTGTATCGGAATCAACGACTTAAAAAATAACTTTGGACCCCAAATGTATGTATTTAGCAAACAGTTGCGTTTAACTTTATTTGCATGCCAACGGATTTCTTTAACAATTAACACAAACGCTTCTATGTACAACCATTCTTTAAAAGACATTTGGAAACTGAATGACTGAGAAGTCCCGTTAAAAAATGGATTGAAACCTATTTCACTCAAATCCAAGTCCTTCCATCGCATATATACAAAAATATACAAATAAATAATCCCAATTTTCTTGTCTATCATGTATCTGCTTTCTCTGCCCTCCAATCTATAATTTTTACTCTAAAATCTGCAAACCTCATCCACTTTTTTAAACAACCAAATTGCTTTTCCAACTTGACCACTACATGAGAAAAGCTTGCCCTTCCATTACAAATCCTTCATTTCAAGCCAGTGCCATCTATCAAATACGAATAAATTTGATCACATCTCATGGCAGTGTTCTGGAGTCTATAAAGCACTGAGCCCAATGTTCAGACATGTGATGAGGGTGCTGATTTGTGATAAGTCCCAGTGGGTGCTGTACCAGCTCGTGCTGTGAGGGCAGTGCTTGCCTCACTGTACATGGATGAAGCTGATACAGGAGGCTTCCGCGTCCTACAGGGGACATACCGCGCAACAAATCGCCTCCAAGACTCAAGCGTCTTCCCTGACCAGATCCAAACACCTGAGGTAATTCCTACGACAAGATACATGAAATACTTAAGCATGAAAACAGCGTAGTCCGGGCCCATGGAGTGCCTCTGACGCTCAGAAGGACAAGAACAGGCCAGTCCACGCTCCCAACTGGACCTGTAATGTTGCTCATACACAAGGCATGCCACTACAATAGTTGCTGGCACCGTGTAAAGGACAGTGAAGAGTCCAATGCGGATCATCAGCTTCTCAAGCTTGTCAGTCTTGGTGCCTCCCTGTTTAATGACACTTCGAATCCGGAAAAGAGAAACAAAGCCAGCTAGCAGGAAGAGGGATCCTGTGAAGAGGTAGACAACAAGTGGCGCCAACACAAAACCTCGTAGACTCTCCAAGCTCTGGTTGCCAACGTAACAAATCCCAGCTACGGGATCTCCATCCACTGAACTCAATGCTAGTACAGCGATGGACTTGACACTAGGGACTAACCAAGCAGCAAGGTGGAAATACTGGGAGTAGCCTGCGATTGCCTCATTACCCCATTTCATCCCTGCTGCCAGGAACCAGGTGAAGGACAGCACCACCCACCAGATGGAGCTAGCCATCCCGAAGAAGTATATGAGCAGGAACACCAGTGTGCAAAGGGCTGGACCTGTGGTGTCATAGAGAATGTACTGTTGGTCACCAGAGCCATCGCAAGCTACCCGTTCATGCCCTGCAAGTAGCCTCACAATATACCCCAGTGACACAAACAGATAACAAGTAGCCAGAAAAATAATGGGCCGCTCTGGATATTTGAAACGCTCCATGTCAATGAGGAAAGTTGCCACGGTGGTGAGTGTCGAAACAAAGCACAGCACCGACCACAACCCAACCCAGAAGGTGGTAAAGGCGCGCTCGTCCTGGGAAAAGTAGGGTTGGTGGCAAGGTAAAGCACAGTTGGGTAGAGAGCCAGTGTGCACGCGGTTGTGAAGAGGATGAGCTTCCTTCTTAATGGGTACAAGAGGATCTCGACAACGACACTCGCGGTCACATTTCTGTGGTGGAGCAGACTTCACAGTAGCTCTGTGTCGTGGTGTTCCCTTGGGGGTTGGTTTAGGGAAAGGAGGTGACAGCGTTGTGGTTTCACTGCTGTTTCTGTCCATACAAAGCCTGTCTGTGTCACCCAGCATGGGCAGCTGCTCACAACTCATTCGCTCAGGCCACTCGAAGCCATACTGAATCATGAGGGGGGAGCAACCCCGCTTCGCCCTCTCACACACAGACCTGCAAGGTGGAAGAGGTTTCTTGTAGTCCTGAAGACAGATGGGGGTGTACATGCTGCACAGGAAGAAGAGCAAGTCCGGGGAGCAGCGGATGCGAACAAGTGGCCAGAATTGGTGCACTTCTAAGCCAACTTCATCCTGATTGTCGTGATTGAATTGATTAGGCATGTAAGTGTGGTTGTAACCAATCCCTTTGCACATGGGGACAGTGATGGGCTCACAAACGATATCTTTAGAAGCAGCATTGCCGAGATGATAAAGCAGAGATAGAAGCAGCCAAAATCCAAGCAGGTGCATCCCTGGGGTCTCCATACTGAAAGGTTTCTTATCTGTAGGTTTCCTCATTCTGGGAAGATGTGGATTACAATTCTTGAGTATTTTCTCAGCTCGGTGTTTTCCCTTCCTCCTTTTCCTTTCCTTTTTAATTTATTGCTACTTTTCGGAAAGAAGAAATCCCAAAAGGAAACCTTAAATGCTCCAGCAGCATGTCCTCAGTCCTCAAGGTTGTAAATCACAGTGAAGTTTCATTCCAGATATCGAGTACACTTTCTTCCAAGCGCGTGAGGGCAATTAATAGAGTCCATGATCCTAAACACGGGCTGAAAAGCAAAGGAACGGTAGTGAAGTCAAACAATAGCTGAAGAATTTCACTTTAAATCTTAAACATGGAACCAAGCGGCGGAACGTACCGTGGAAAAGCACGCGCATCCGTGGACTGAGTGGTCAATCATTCACCGAGTTAACCGTGTTTAGGTCGAAAGTTCGTTTCCCGTTGATCCCTTGGAACAAAGTAACATTTCAAGCGTCCATTTCCTTTTTTTAATTCCACATGGCAGGTGAATTTATCCGAGCCACACAAACCGACTGAATCCCGGCTAAACAAACAAAAAATATATGTATTTTAAAAGGCGCCAAAAAACCCAAACAATTAAATCTGACAACCAAAAGTTGAACAATATTTTAAAACAGCAAATACATAATTTAAAAGAAATTCGACATCACCTCACGCATTAGTGCAACAGGTTTCAGGTGCTTCCAGTCTTTTCGTTCACAGTGTTCCTCAGCAGTTCTCCACGCTCGCTTTACGTGTTCCACCTGAACCCTCTCCACGGTTGTACTTTGAAAAGTGTTTTTCTCAGTCGTGAGAGCGTATTTTAGAGAGTGCGGCCAAGCGTGTGTTCTCTCTGTTGGCTCCAGAGCCAGTAATTACTCACTCCGCAGAGGTTCAGCGAAGAGAAAATACTCCACCAGCGACGACACGCCTACAACTTCAGGCCCCAGCCCCTTTCAGCAGGGGCCACAGGAACAGTCTGGACGTGAGTGTGTGGCTGCAAATTCAGATGTCGTTTCCCATTAAACACTATTGGACGGTACACACATTTTGTGTTATTTCTGAGGCTGATTTTATATTATTTAAAAAACTATATGATGCATATTTTTACTCACAAAATACAAAGACATTTTAACATGTCTTTCTCCCCCTCTCTTTCTCATTTTGCCTCATTATTATCGTTACTGTTTTCATTGTGTTGTAGATTGTATTGTGTACAGAGTTTATTGTATTTATTTTATGTTGTACAGATTATAATTGTTTTTATTTTACTATATAGTGTTTCCTATAAAGTGTTTTATGTTGTATATATACTGTACAATTCTATGTATGTCCTGTACCTGTAGCATAATTGTCAATAAAGCTGACTTTGACTTTGCATACAAAATGTTTAGATTTCATAATTACATTCTACACAAAACAATAATACATTATTAGAGTTATTCGATAGAGTTGATTTTTCCCCAATATACTGTGTTTCTAATTCTCAAACAAGTGTAAAATGTCATATTTAATAAAATATTTCATATAACATCACAAACTGAAAAAACATTCTTTGGTCGGTATATTTTCTTTTATAAATGTACAAGAAAAGAAAAGAAAAGGGAAAAGCTGATTCTCTTACAGAGTTTTCCACCAGATACTTCGATGTAGATATAGGTCACATGTTTGTTAGAATTTACAAGATTTTGACAGTTACATAACATTGACAGAAATATAATGTACATCAAACAATACAAATAAAATGTTAAATTGTTTATTTATTTGATTTCAAGTTGAATGAATGAACTAAGGACGGATGGAATTGAAATTGTGTCTGCATGGGATACAAGTAATATTTTATCTCTATAAACACAGATATGATGTAATTTAAAAGTTTTCTTAAGCTATATAATTTTAAAGTTGAATTAATAATTAAAATAATTTAAATCCATCCATCTATTTATCCGTCCATCTATCAACCTACCCACCTACTCAACTCTCCATCCATCCATCCATCCATGCGTCTTTCTGAACTGACCAACAGAAATATAAAATAACAAAACAGGCTATAGTCATGCTAGCATCACAAACATATCCACACAAATCTATTGTTAACATATGAGAGAAGTGTACTTTTAAGTGAATATAGCTAGAAATAAAGAGTGTGCTTGTAAGTGAGAAAGAGAGAGAGAGAGAGAGAGAGAGAGAGAATGCCTGTGAAAAGGCCTTGAGTCTCTTGTGCAAGTGTATCCTGTATTAGGTTTGTGTTTACCCACTGGGCCCATTCAGGACAGCCGGAGCTGTGCAAACACTCAGATAATGACTCCTAACGCAAGCTTAATCACTCAGGCCTCAAAGAGACAAAGAAAAGAAGCGGAGACGAGCACCTTGCCACACTCAAACACTCGCACTTTGTTTGTGAACAGCTTGTGTGCTTTAGGATTCCACGCCAGGTCAGAGTTCAGAGGTTGGAAAGAGATTAGGGAGGTCTGGAATCATATAAATGAATGGTTAGCAAGGTGCAGTTGAAAGTCTGCAAAATTTGAAAACTGTCATGTATCGGGGACTTAGTTTCCTGTAGGAGTGAACTCAACAGTTTTTAGGAGGGTTCCTGGGCATGGCGTTCTGAGATATTTGAACCCTTTAGTAGCAAAAAAAGAAGGTCTTCATCTTTATTTTTGGGTTTTGGAGCATTTTAAAATCTCAAAGTTAAAAAAAAAAAATTGTCAAATATTCAAATGTAAGTTTATTATTTTCTAAAAATGAATTTCGCCTTGCTATAATAAGAGTTAGATGTGCCGTCACCTTTTAATGTGAA
Source organism: Danionella dracula (assembly GCA_900490495.1). Lineage (NCBI taxonomy): Eukaryota > Metazoa > Chordata > Actinopteri > Cypriniformes > Danionidae > Danionella > Danionella dracula. The sequence goes on from UELW01000245.1 coordinate 710,247, forward strand.
CTTACAACTTAAATGCTCAATTTTAAGGTAAAATGTGTGATTCAGGGACATGGAACCTCTTGAGATCTGATGCATTTTTAGGGTAAACTTGTTGGTCCTGAAACATTACCTCCAAGAAGAACTATGCTTAAATGCTAGAACTTGGAGCATTATATATTTAACATATTCCCCTCAAATGAAGGAAAATAGTTATTTTAAGAGGTACAAAATTAATTGTTTATTTAGTGAAACCTGTATAATTGTTTACTTGATTTTACCAGCAAAGTTACAGAATATTTATCCTCTAAAATAGATACCTTTAAAACTTGAATTTTAATAATAAAGACAAACGTTGGCATTATATAATAGATTATTGAAAAGGCTCCTCACTTATTTTTTTCTTTACTCTGATCAGTGACCTTGTTTGATGTACATGAAATTGAAGACTTAAAGTGTTTCTGTGTTGTTTGAAATAACTAAACGTTCCAATGTATAATGGATAACGATATGGTTTAGTTTTAGGGGTCCTAAGATGAAGTTTAGGGGAGTATTCTTTTTTCCACAACGTTATAATAAATGCCACAATAATCTTGAATTTATCTGATTTATCCATTAAATTAAAATGTAGAAAATAAGTAAAAAATAAAATGATGTGAAATTACTACGCATAGAGAAGAATATAAAAAAAAACAATATAAGTTTGACAAGGAAAGTGAACAAAAATGTTTTGTTTACTTGATTTACATTTATATTTTGAAACTATATAATTTGATACAATTATGTAGTGTTTCACATTGTTGATGTGATGAATGTATTCAGTGTAATAACAAAAAAAGGCATGCAAACCATCAAGAAAACCACCCCAAACCAGCTATACCATCATGTTCTTCACTGTCTATTTTACTCTCCTTCATGTTCAGTAAGAATAGTCAACATAACATTATTAATGTAAAAGTTCACATATTAAAGCAGTGTGGAGTGACCTAAGTGTTCATCAACATCCATGTTTCTTTTCCCTGGAACGCCTGAAGTCTGCAGCTAAGCTCCTCAATGATAAATGTATACAGAACCTTGTCCTGCTCATTAATGAGCACAGTGGTTATACATTAAAACTCTCCCGCTCTCCTTTTACAAGGTCATTTTGATCTCTATAAAGAGCACACTGCAACTAACTGATAACATAATGTTTGCAAAGATTTTGATTCACTTAAACGTGTTCCCAACAGCTAGCATACAGATAAAATTACGTCAGTCTGCTTTTCTTTTCTTTTTTTAAAGATATTCAGAGCGGTTTAAAAAATATTTGGGGGGATATTATGATCAGTAGTGTCTACTGTGTAGCAAATACAGCTTGAAACGCCATCTGTGGGAACTCTGTGTAGCACACAACATAAGAACAATCAAGTTATTATGTAGTTTTAAAATAAAAGTGTGACAAATTATTGATAATTTCATACACACCTCACACACACTCCTCCACCCCCTAACTCAGACAGGAAACATCTTGTGGAATTCTCTCTCTCTCTCTCTCTCTCTCTCTCTCTCTCTCTCTCTCCCTTTCTCTCTCTCTCTCTCTCTCTCTCTCTCTCATTGTTGATTCAGTTCTCTGTAATCTCACAGCTTTCTATAAGTCCAAAGGTCTCTCAGGGTGTGTGCCAGTGTATGTTTGTATTTAAAAGCACAAGGGACCAATCCGGCTGCTTCGTCAGGTATTTCTAATGCTCGATTAACACTTAGACGACATGAGCTCACAGAAAGTCTGAGAGGACGAGAGTAAACAGAACTCTACATGCCACAGACTTGCTTGGGAATCAATCATCACGACAGACAAGGCCACAAATGTCTGCTTACACTGTTTTCCTTGTTGCGCTCAACATGTTTGATTGTGTATTAAAAACTATGGCAACCAAATCTAACTCCCCAACCATTTGAGCACCTGCTTCACTGGACACTTACACATACAGTCACATATTAACTCCAAAACTCCACCTTGAGGAGTCATACAAAAGCTAACCGACTTCCATTCAGCAGGCTATTATTTAGTAGCTCAACCAGAGTTTTCAGTTTTGGACAGCAAAGTTTCTGATGGAATAAAGACTAACACAGGCACAATTTGAGAATTTCAGAAGCCAATGTTGACATTTGAAGTCCCAACCAGAAGAACCCTGCTAGTTCCTGTCGATTGGTCTAAGGTGTGTTTTGAAAAATCCATTTTCAGTAATTTGCAAAACTCCTTAATTTTTACATTTAATTTGAATGCCTATTTTTAGGATATTACAGATATTGTAGTATTCATCCAAAGCATGTAAGAATTATCTGGCAAGAGATGTATTTCAACTGCATTCAAAGGAGATGTAAGGGATAGGTCAGATATGTTGGGAAAATGTCAACTATGGACATCTGTGAAACTGCCCGATGGACAGAGGGGGCTCTAGTGAGCAACCCATGAATTTGACATACCTTGTTCATGCACCTAGAGAACATAGACAGAAGTTGAAGCAGAGACCAATTAACCTCTTGAGTTTAGACTGTGTCATAAGGGGAATATAAGATGTCGACACAGAGTTGCATGAACAAGGGAAGATGCATAGCCCGTTTTAATTTAAAATGTTTTAAGACTGAGACAAATAGCTTTGAGAGAACAGACCACAAAGGAGTCTTCTGACCAAGTGTTAAGCAACTAAATGTTTAGGACTTATGGCAGAATTGACTTACTTAAAGTAAAATGGGAATAATAAATAAAAAGGTTGAAGGTCAAAATAATTAATTGAACACCATAAAACTTAAAAAAAACTATACTTTTTCAGATGTCTTAGCAAATGTACCAATTTATGTAGATGTACCAATATGTATTTACCAATGGTAAATGACAGTTGATATTTACCCGGGCCGTATTGTTCCATGCTTTCATTCCACCATAATAATCTGCTGTGACACAGTCGCAACAGGAACAAAGAAATCAATCTTGGCAAGAAAATAGGCTTATTTATTGAAAATATCCAGCTATAGCCAGAAAAATATCCAATGAATTTGAAAAATGCCTACTGTCACCAGTATGAAAGTGCTCCTCTATGACACATGCTAAGCTAAGCTAAACAAAGCTAGGCTAAATAAGGAGAAAGGGGCAGATTTCAAAAAGCTAGAAAAAAAACTTAAATTCACAACATAAGGAGAGTTAAAGAATGTGCCTTCAAAAAGGGGAGTGTTCCTTTAATTTTCATAAGTCTAAATCTAAAAGCTGAATAAAGTTATGACCAAATCAAAGTGTTTGGTTCATGTCACTTTGATGTCAAGCAGCAGGAAGGAAACCAAACCAGATTTAAATCAACCTCAGCCCCAAGTCAAGCTTGGATTTACTTTGGTTGTGCAGCCCAGCATCAATTGAAGTTTTGTGATGTGGTACACACCAGGTCTCTGTTGTGTTTGGTGATGTCTCCTGGGCATGAAAACATCCCATGGTGGTTGGCTTTTCCTCTTTTTCTTTCCTCCACTCCCTCTGTCCTTTCTTTACATGTCAGAACCTGTTCTGAGCATGAGCTTTTATCTGATACTCGACTCCCCTGGTCTGCATCTGAACGGACAAATCATAAACAATGACTGCATGATACAATCTCTCCAAACTGACCTATTCTCATCTCTGTTTGCTTTAAAGTCTTTGTCACGAGAAGATCAGGTGATAAGGTGTGGTTTTTGTTGGATTTAGGAAGATGTACGAGACATGGAATTTAAAAAAACCTTTTGTTTTCTGTCACAAATGTTGGTTTGAAAGGAACTTTTATTTGGACCTCTTATAGTGGAAAGGTTTAGAGAATAGTTCACTGTCCACATGTCAATGAAAAGATTTTACACTTACATGTATGCATTTAGACACTTTTATCCAAAGGAACTTACAAAAGGGGAGACAAAATATGCAATTTGTTACAAAGGCACATTCTAACTCGGGTAATTCACAATAAAGGTTATTTAAGCTGATTAAAACAAAGAAGAAATTAACTTTTAAATAATTTATAATACATATTTGACCCCTCTAGACTATCACTGCATCCTTAATAACCTTCAAAAAGGCACTATTTATTTTATTTTATTTATTTATGCACGTCCTGATCCTCCCACCATTTCGGCCACGTCCCCTGCTGGGTTTTTCTTGTTGGCACAAAGAAAATCCGCCCGTTTTCAACAAATACATTCTTCTTTTGGTAAGAAAAAAGTACCTTTGCCCCAGGGCATCGATAAACACATTTTATTTTCATTGTTTATCATTTGTTAGTGTTTCCAACTTCACGATTTTTAAGACTATAAGTATAAAGTTACATACCTCACTCTAATTTAAAAAGGATTTACTGACATTTGTGCATATGCAGCGAGTCAATACATTAATATGAATATGTGATCTTGATTTTGTGCAGAGAAAACAGAGCTGGTATGATGTTAGAGTGAACAATGAACTTCAGCTGTGCTGAGAATGCAAAATTTATGGTTGACTCTGCGAAAGTTAAAATGTATTCAAAGGATCAAGTTGAAATAGGCTTTATGCTGGGGTGGTGATTAGCACCAGCAGAGGCTCTCTGTGATCTCACAGAGAGGTTCTTCACTGGGGAGATATTATTTCTGCATGTAGGTTTTTTTACTCTGGGTTAAAATTGGTTTAAACTCTGCATTTTACAACAAGTTAGAGATTATTGGTCACATAAAATCAACACTTCACTTCGGCAGCATTGTAGTTCTATTGTAGGAATTCTGATCTAACTCGTAAACCACATTAGATCTTTGTGAAGCTGATATGAAGCAACTTCAAAAAAGCGCTATATAAAAAATTATTTTGATTGATTGATTGATTGATTGATTGATATTTGCAGCCGTTCCAACCGATCAGGAGCTTGAGGGAGAGCAGAAATATTGTATCCCAGATGTTGTCTGCGGGAAAAGTGAGTGAAGGGACAGTTTCTTGCATCCAATCAGGAACATTTGATTTAGCTCAGCTTCATATCAAATCTGCTGCTCATCTCACTTTGGAACTGTAATGGAAACATGACTCAAGATAGTCCAGACTAATGATAAAGATGTTGACTGATTCTACTCTTTTTAATGTTTAGGTGGGTCAGTTTTTGATCTTTCCTAGAACAATCCCATGGCAGTTAAGGAATGACTAAAAACTTGTTTTTAAAAATTGTTGTATCCACAATGAGGATCAAAAGGGTATTTTTCTCAACCTAATATTTGTACTCAACCATGAAATAACCACTTGAAACATACCCACAAATATAAATATAACCCATTGGTTTAAGGATGTCTTTACTGCGCTATAAGTTATCAGAGTTGTTGTCACCTTTAGATAACTGGTGGCTGTTTAAGAATGTACTTGGCGCATTTCCCAAGACCAACAAACACTTGCAATGTTTGTACACAGCTGTGACCATCTTATTGGCTCCCCGAGAATCCATTGTGATAGTTCAACAGTAATCTTTGGGAAAATTACAAAGGCTCAAGACTGCAGCAGTACTAGTCACAGCATTTGTGGGCAGGCAGCAGGTGGACCTCAGTGAAGCAGAAGATATTCAAACCCCTCGTACACAACAAGCAGACTCTGGCACTCAACTACATGCCACTATTGTCCTGCCTTCGTCTTTCTCTCCTTAAACCGCCCTTTTGTTGTCTGTTTCTGATGGCATTTCTGGCCCCTTGTTGTCCAAGTCCTAAATGAGTCTTGACTGGCCTGTGGGCCACTGGAGAAGCACAAAGGGAAACGTTCCGCTCGCTACACTGGAGCTATTGTACCTTTCAACAATGCACTAATTGGCGACGACAATTAAGCACGACCAACACTCAGGTTCAATTTGCCCAGTCCTCAATACAAATCACAGGCAAATGAGTCAGAGCGTGCACATGCAGCTCACACACACATTCACACGGGCCTGCTAAAACAACAGCTTTCCTCATAAGCATAGCACAGCTTGCAAATTGACACTCTTCAGCGGCTTCATGCGAGTCGTGAAGGGACATTCTGGTGGAAACTGAAGGGACACTCAAACAACAATGAACTGTTCAGCTCTGCCCAAGCAGATTTGAGACGTTCTCAGGGTTTTGTTGCAAATAATCCATTAGCATGTACGTTTTTATAGAAACTTGCTGGAAAACTTTCTGAGACAGAAACAGAATGACTTTTCAATGGAGCAGAATGTAGGGATAAACTTCCTCCGAGGAAATGTATGTTACGTCCGGAAAAGTCATTTGAATTTTTCTGGAAAAGAAATTATGGAAGGACTTGTGTTAGAAGAAAAAGATGCATTTCATGAACGTGATGTGAGAGTAATCACACTTTAGAATTCCCTGTGAAGCTCATTTGGTTATACAGTACTTGATTGAATTTTATTTTCCTTTTTTTAAGTAGGTGTCTTAGGGGCGTAAAGCAATATTTCACTTTTAGACAAATGTAAAGTAAAAATGGCTAGAAAAATTATTTCAGTTATTCAAAACTGGACAATACTTTGTCTTCTAACTGCAAGTTCATGCAAGGAACAGAAGTTGTGTAGTTTGTAAGGGTTTTGCATGTTAAGTCAATGGATAAACACAATCTTGAATTCGTACAGAGAAAGAGGAGCCGGTTCTGTGGTGTGGTGAGAATGCATTTTTATTAGATTTTTGAGAAGCTTTATTATCTTTTAATCTTTGTCAGCAGTTGTGGTCTAAAGGGATCAACTTGTGATCTGAAGATCCCGGGTTCGATCCACCGAGTTGAAGTTGGTGTGAGCGATGAAATACTTGCTCTCCTATCATCAACAACCAGAGCAAGGCACCAGTTCCCCGACTGCTCCCCGGGTGCCGCAGCCATGTTTGCCCACTGCTCCGGGTGTGTGTTCACGGTGTGTTTGTTCACTGCTGTGTGTGTACACTGGATGGGTTAAATGCAGAGCACAAATTCCATGTATGGGTCACTCCATATCTGGCCCACTGGTCACTTTAACTTTTTACTTTTTAACTCCTTGTAAAATTCCTAAATGCTTTCAATGCTTTCTTTGAGGGCATGTTAGTAATTGAAAATGAAGAAAATATTTTCAAAACAATTAATCTTATACTTATTTAAATTAGCGATTTAAAGTTTCCCATGAGGTCAAGGTAAAAAAAAAAGTAGATTTTCAAAGTCATCAAAGATCATAGTCAAGGAATCGGGTTAATGCAGGATTTGTCTTTGACTCTTGTAAGATCAAATATTAGAATTTTAGTGGTAATTCACAGCCTCATCTACCAATTATGAGCTTCCCGGAATAGTCATGTGTATATTCCATTGACTGTATTTAACACGTATGTAGCAATGTTATCCGTAAGATTCTGGCAAAGTTAAAATTGGCCATAACCAGTAATCTATAATGCATACACAGAGGCAGGACATGGCTGTAGTGATGACATGTGATTGGCTGAAGGTGTAAATTGTGTGATATTTTAAAATATTTCACCTCCCTCGGAATGAAGAAAAAACCTGCTGGAGACAGGGGTGTAAACATGTTCCAAAGGTGGCCAGTTTTAACTAGCAATGAAACTGCAGTTCAGTCACTTTCTATTTCGCATCAAGAGGGAAAGCAGGAGGTTACCGCTCGGTGTAATGCTTACACTTATTTTACACAGTGGCCATTTTGAGAATAAAAGCAAGGCTCTGAGGTGAAAAACAGGAAGAAGTGTGAAGGAAGAATAACAATGACAGATTAAATATTTTACTTGATGTCTTTGTAATTATTGTTACATTACAATTGATGGAATATGTTGAACATTACCTTTGCTATTAGTGATAGTTTTAATATAATTTAATTAAACAGCAAGTGAGATGTGCCATACATTTTTCACAATGACATCAATAACCACTATCAATTTACCGCTACTTCCAGGTTGATTCCCACTGGAGCCTCAATTTCGTTTTTAAAATAAGTGTAATGATAGAAAACTCACAACAAAAATGGAGACACACACCTGCAGAAAAAGTAAGTGGGTTAAGATTTTCTATAGTAACCATTCAGTGATGTTCCACCATTTTAGAGCACACCTAAACATACAGAAACATAGTTTCATTCATGAAGCACCATAAATATTCAACAACTGTGTAAAATAAAGAGCTTGTTTCTTTTACGGTTCAGTATATTTCTTTCATAACTGAACCCTTTGTTCACTGTGAAGAAAACACATCAATGCTTATCCTCAAAACATCCTCTAGACGTTACAAAATCTCCAACTTTCCAAAAAAAGGACACAACAAGTCTAGATATGTGTGAAAACAGCCATCTTGAAGACATCTAACCAGTGATCTGTCACACCTTAAGAGGGTAATGCAGTCTGGGATCACCGGGAGGGCTGAATTTGAAGCCAAAGCTTAAAACCCAGCTTTTAGAGTTAGGGAACAAGCTCATTCCACAAAAACACACACAAAAGATGGAAGAGCTGGCATGTTCCGGCCCATCGGCAGCAGCGGGATCCTGCTGGATTACTCTCTGTCAGAGAAAGGCTTTAGAGCTCTGTAAGGCTACGACAAATTACTGCTCTCTTTCAAGAGAAGGAAAAAGTAAGGAAGGAGAAAAAACATGAGGGAAGTGTTGAAAAGGTAAACCAGGGAGGAAGCGTCTGGGGTGGCCAGCCATTAGCTTTAACAGAGACATCACTCAGACTAGAATCAGGGAAGCTTTGCTAGAATTTATTAACCAGGAAGTGTGTCTAGTTCCTTTATTTTCATGCACATACAGTACTGAAAGTGAAAAAATGCAACGAGGAAACCAACCAACTACATGGTTTACATACAGAGGAGAAAAGTAATCCAGCTCAAAGGAATCTTTCCTTTAATTTCTAATACTTTCTGCCATTAGCCCTCTTGATTTAAACATTGCAGATAGACACAGATTGGTGTGTTGGGTGGCCTATTTGTCACATCTGGATCTGGCATACTGTCAAAGAATCCGAGAGGTAGATTCTAAAACTCTGAATAAAAAATAATCTACATTATACAAATGAAATGATAAAGACTTTCGGGTTTATTGTTGATGAGCATTAAAGAGAAACGGCGTTATGATACAGATCCGGACCAATTCTGCACAATTTCTACCATTAAAAGATGGAGTTGTATAGGTGTATATATTGCTGGTAATTGACGTGCATGTTTTAACGTGTCCAAAGATATATAACTTTAATGCTACATATTTTCTGCATCAGTTCAAACCATTTTTGTTTAAATATTTCATAATCATTCCTTTGCTAAAATTAATTAAATAAACCTGGCTAGGTATCCTCAATAGTGTATGCAGGCCAAATATGAAATAATTTCATTTTAAGCACAGAAATCATGGACAAAGAAATAAATAAATTGGTAAAATTCAGACACGTACCATATATCAGTGCGGTCCCACAAAATATATCAGAGTGGACCACACAAAAGCTTGTTTTTGTGGGCCAGATGAAAAGGGCTTTTTGTCAAGAAACAGTTTTGGGTTAGAATAACCATCTGTTAACAAGCGTCATGGAGTTTACCTCTTAAATGACTTACATGCAAAAGCCAGAACTTTTGTTTATTCAGGCAATTTACCTCAGTAAAACCAATACCATTAAATGGCAATGTTCTTTACAGCACTATACGCTGTTTTGAGTACAGTAGTTGTTTTGATTAGCAGGTGATTTTAAACAACATAGCTAAACTAAACTATTAGTTTCTATTGATCACTAGTATTACTACAACTTTTTCTTAAAGTTTGTTGTCAACAGATATTTTTAGTATTCACAACCTTTGTAAAGCAGCTGCATATTTAAGGAAATTTCAACAAAAACATCTAAGATATCCATCCATCTTCATGTCGGCTTTATTCCCTTTCGGGGTCGCCACAGCGGAATGAACCGCCAACTCACTGGCATATGTTTTACGCAGCGGATGCCCTTCCCTGCCGCAACCCATCGCTGGGAAACATTCACACACACATTCACACTTAACACTATGGGCAATTGTTCTTATTCAATTCACTTATACCGCATGTCTTTGGACTTGTGGGGAAACCGGAGCACCCGGAGAAAACCCACGCGATCACGGGGAGAACATGCAAACTCCACACAGAAATGCCACCTGCCCCAGCCGAGCCTAGAACCAGCGACCTTCTTGCTGTGAGACGACCGTGCTACCCACTGCGCCACCGTGACGCCCATCTAAGATATATGACTTGAAAATGTGAAGCAGTACCAAGATTTCCCTCAGGAACAAATAAGCAAGAGACTGAAATTGCAATTTATTGGTTGTCCACTTGAAGTGCTGGTTTAGAGAAATATCGTCACCGTCTGGTGGTTTTTATTAATATATTGTGTTTATATCACTAATTATGAGCTTGATAACAATCATTAGAAGAATTTATTTTTACTATTTATTTGTTTTTAGCTGAAAAAAGGTAGAAATTGTTCATAATTGTTATTAAGTAATCAGCTCTGAAGATGGCAACTTTTTTCCTTTAATTTAGTTTAGACTGTATCAAACATGGATGTAGTGTCTGTGACTTCACCCATAGGTTTCTGATCAAGGTAAAAGTGGCTCTCACATGAGACAAGATTAGCTGAAGTACTGTCAATCATCTACCACTCAAGAAAACAAGCTGCTAATTATGCATAACTTTAAGGCTTAATGTTTTAAACTAGGGGTCTCCAAACCTGGTCCTGCCGGAGGCCTGCACGTTTTAGGTGCAACAATCATGAAACACACCTGTGACACTAATTAGGGTCCTCTAGTTGTCTGAAGCTAGAGTAGTATGCATACTACAGCAGGGTTGCAACTTAAATGTGACTGGTTGCGACCCTCCAGGGCCAGGATTGGGGAACCTTGATTTAAACAATGAATTAAAAAAATATTTGGTTAGAGTGCTCATTAAAGTTAAAACTGGTAACCTAAGTCAACAAACCTAACAAGCTCAGGGGTGGAAGCATGATTTATTAGCCCCAAAATTGAGCATTTTTAACATGGGAGTGAATGAGTCCCTGCTCAATTCTGGAGTCAGCCTCAAGTGGCCAATTTATGGACTGCAGTTCAGTCACTTCCTATTAAGCATCAAAAGGGAAAGCAGGAAATTAGCACTTGGTTTTGTCACCTCATTGCCGCCCATTCGTTACCTTTTCCCACACCTTCCACTATCCAAATGTGTCAAGGAAATGAATGACTACCCATGGGTGACTAATCATGAACTACTTTAAAACCTGTGGGTAATGGCATAGTGACTCAACTTTTTAAAATGCATTTAAAGCTGACATTTAGGATATTTGTGATTTTTTTGGGGTCAAGGAAATTGTTTGCTTTGTTGTTCCCATACAACAGAGGCTGAAAAGATAACATAATGCACTTTTATCATGACAACAATATTTACCTTTCTGTTTGAAAATGAATCCTTAAATTTTTTAACAGATACATTTCAAATGTTTCTATCATGGAACCATACAAAGGCCCTCATGCTGTGGTTTCGAATAGATCTAGTGGTTTCTGGAGGAACTCCAGGCAGACCCAGATACAAGCGTGCGGCTTTTAATTTGGGATTAGCCTGTGAGTCAGAGCTCGAGTACAGAGGACCTAAAAGAGAACACCACAACCTCAGCCACGGCCATGATGCACTTCTTCCACTGCTCCAAGCTTGGACTGTTACCAGGAAACAAGTCAGTGCGGAATCCAAATCACTTTTTATAACTAAAACTTCGATAAAAGCATTACGCACAAAACAAGTAGTGTGTGTTTTGACTTTATTGGCAACTGTGGCAAAAAAAAACAAAAAAAAAACACAAATGTAAAATAAAACATGTCTTTGTGTAAGACGTTGTTCTGGGTAGGAGATCACAGAACACAGGGAAAATCTGTCAACCAAAGATGAACCATCAACAAAGAATATAAATACAATAAATACTTATGAAACAAAAACAATGAAATAAATACACAAATAAAAACGACTGTGACTTCATTTCTTTTAACAAATATGAAAATAAAAGGGTTCCGCTTCATTAGATCCCTTGTTTGAACATTTGTAACGCTTTCCTTAAAGGTGTAAGTCCCTGAATTGATCAAACAGACAGGATACATGTAACATCTTACATTTCTATCAGTAAACACAGCTCATTTAGCTGAATTCAAGCATATAATATGACTACATCTGAAAGGAAAATCAGAGACGATTAAGCTTTTACTCTGCTATAATTCCTCTATCTTCTGATTAGATTACTAAATACTAAGTTAGCTTTCTATAGTTGCTAACTGAAGAACATCAGGAGGCTGATACATTGGCTTTCAGTTTAAGGCAGGCGAAAATAACAGCTAAGACTATCATCCATCCCTCTTTTTTTACATCCGACTCTTACACAAAAACTAATCTAGTACATTTCTTAGTGCAATAAAAAAAAAACTAACAGAAAAAAAAAATACTTTGAAAAAAAAAAAATGCTGTTTTGACCTAAACTCCCAGAAGATGGGTCTGGGATCACCTGTAACTATTCGATGGCTCAAGAGAATTTGAACACGATTCTAATCTGAAGAATTTCTTCCTTTGTTCTGTTAAAAAAAGATTTCCTTATATATATAAAAAAATTTTACATTTTAAGGTCTGTGCTAAAAGATTTTAAACAGGTTGATTAGCTTGTTTTAAATCCTGGCGTTTAAAATAAACTACTGAGGTTACTGTAATGTGATTTTAATAGATAGAATCTGAAATGTGCAGGAAGTCGACAGTCAGAATGATTCTGTGGTGAAGTAATGGTGAAGTAAAATATATTAACCATGCCCTCTCAAAAATAGTTTATAATATGTGTTTTGAGAAAAAAGTACTCTAGTTAGTGCAGAGTTAACACTAGAAAACTGCTATTTGGTCAAACCAGAGGTGACTTAATGTCATGCTGCAGTGTAAAATCTACCAAGAAAATGGAATTGAAAAAGGCCACTAAAAGCAAAACATGTTCCTTTACAGACGATTCCAAGCTAAAGTAGCAAGGAATCACTAGGAGAGTGGATCTGAAGCAAAGGTTGGACGTGAATTATGAACCTGTCCATGGCTGCTTGCTCTAGGTTCGTGCTAGAAAGATGTATGAATGCTAAACAAAGTCCGAGAACTCCAGGCTGTAATTTTAGGGGTTGGAGGCTGAGGGAGGCTTGTAATCACAGATCGGGCGGTTTGCATGAGCAGCGTAGTGGCCTTGCATGTGAGTGTTTATAAACAGATAGTCTTTTTCAACTCTGACTGGATGAGGAAAAACAACCCAACTTCAACCAAGCAAAAGAAGAAGGAAGGAAAGAAAAAAAAAAAAAAGCTTCAGGGTTTTATACAAAAATAGCAACATAGATAAAGTGCAACGGGTTTTGTAACAAGAACCAAAAAAGTCAAACTTAAATAAGATAAACACTCAAAAATTCACTCCATGCCCTCCAGATGTTCAGAGTGAGTTAACAGAAGATATTAGTGAGCCGGGTCAGGATCTTAAAAGATTATTTTTCACGAGACCATTGGATTCGAAAATGGAGAGATCGCTGGGAATCATCCCTCTCAGATTGTGAGCAATGCTAAAAGTGCACCAGCGAGTGTGTGGGAGTACTTTGCCAGTTTCAGTCGGTTGGCACTGGCTATCATTTGGTAGATGAAAGGGGTAAATTGGCGCCATTATGAAGCCTTTGCTCTTCCAAAGCTGAGCTATTGTCTCTCTGTCAGGTGAGGGAGAAGGTAAGAAACCAAACTAAATTTCCAACCTTTGAATGAGCATTTCTATGGAGGGAGTGTTGAATCTTTTTCTGCGTAGTTCTAGAAGCTTTTCAAGTGTCTAACTCAAAGCAGTCCAGCAGCTCGTCATCAGGGCTTTCGCTAGGGCCGTGCCTTTTCCAGAAGGATGCCGGCTTCTTGTGCAGTTCTCTGCGCACACATCGAGGGCACGGTTGAGCTCGTGATCGGCACTCTGAGTGGAAGACGGCTCCGCAGCTCTCGCACCTGTAGTCAGAGCACAGAAGAGAACCGATGCTTCACCCTAATGTTTAGAAAGGCACATTAGTTTAAGACACTAAATACAGAATGATGTCTCTGAAAGGGTGTTTTCACATTAAAATGCCATTTCGTGCTTCATTTCGTGTTTCAGCCAATGGGTGTACTATGTACATGTACAATGTAAAGAGCCATACTAAAACATGTAAAAGTCAAGATTATGTTATACAACACTTAAGTGCTGTAGATCCCACAACTAGTACAGAGCAGAACGTGCAAGATGTGTAAAGCGTTGAATTAACATTGTGCTAAAAGTAGATTTTTTGAAAGTCGTGGACTTTGCCCAAAACCAACTCTAATGGTCAATCAATCATTTGCTAAATTTAAATAGCACAAAAAGGATGACATTTTTTAAGAAAGTGGCTTCAGCTCATACACAGCACTTCACTGAAGATGCATGCCAGGGATATAGAGTATTTATTTTTATAAGGACTATATTTTATCTAGACAATAAAGTAAAGAATTACAACAAGTCTTAAAAGTTCAGATGTTTCTGAACATTCACAACGATTATGAGTACCCTGACAACTTCCAGTTTAAAAGCACATGAAAACTAAGCTTAAACTTTTTTTTTTGTTGCTGCTAGCAGCATCCCATGTAAGTATCTTTATTTACACATTTAAATAATGCTGGGCTCGGGTTCAGCCTTTCGATCAAAATGAGCAATTCGTGATTGAGCTGGGCTGAACTTTTAACACTTGATTACAGCTATAACAAAAAAACTATGACCCTAATGATGGTCTACTGCTTCTCATATATGTTTGTTAGATCACTAAAATCCTTAAACAGGACCCAGAAGTCAAAAATGATGCAGTAAACTGTATTCAATAACTGTGGTTACTCTCTAAAAAACGAAAGAAAACAAAAAGTCATTGTTGCTAGACAAACTTCCACGCAAACAACAGTTGAGTCACTGGGACAGGGTCCTGAAGTGCAGGCACTGCTGAGTCAAGAACAAGAGGCACACCAAGAGGAGGAGAAAAACAATTGGACATCTGTGTATGCTTTCAATGAGTGGGGCTGAATCGTGGAAAAAAAAAAACTAACTGGATGCCCTTAGACCAGATGACAGTAGAGATAACAGATGAGAAAGTCTGACATAACAATGCATAGGTGGATATTAAATAACATGTACACGAGAGGTAAAAAATAGACAAATACACAGGGGGTTATTAGCAACAAACTCTCTATAGGGTGATTATGGAGTGGGGAGGGAACGAGAAGCAAAATAGCGCCTAGGAATGAAGTATAAAAGAAAGTACAGTGATAAATCTGTATATGTTTTTAATAGATTGCATAAATTATTGTACAAGTTTGAAATGAAATATGTAAATATTACAACAACTACTGTTACTACCCAGTAAGATTTTTTTAAAGACAATGCCTAAATGTTGCAGAACTCAAAATGGTTTAATATTTTATTGACATATAACTTTTGAATTATATTAATAAGATCCATCTTCAGAAAACCAGAGTTAAGGAAGTGATACTAATGACACAACTAGAGACTTTTTTTATCATGGGTCATTTTAAAAAGTAAGGCACAATTAGATGCTGGATTTTGCTGGAGACTAAACCTGAAAACTGCCTTGCAGATCAAGAATGTGGAGGAAATAACATGCACTTCTGTAAGTTAAACATTAGTGCATGCTGTGTGGAATTTCAGTCATGCACATGTCATTATTCATTACTTATTTCTGCACTCGCTTTGACCAGGAAAGATGGCAGACATGCTATTTTAGATTAAAATAGAGCCTATCCAATTAATATGCTAAACATTGCCCTTAATGGAGTAGTGACAGAAAATTAGATGACTAAGTTAAGCGCCTACTCAAAATTGTCTTTCTGAAGACAGGTAAAAAATGGCTGTACAAAATGCTGTTTTTTTTGTAGATGATTATGTAACTAAAATCCAATAATTTTTCCTCTAAATGCAACCCCTTTCTTTCTGAACATAATCATGGAATGCAGCTACCCAGAGTGGACTGTTTTTCTGGTGCAAAGACAAATAGGCACACCATCATAACCTGAAGCACTACTTGTCAATTCCAAAACGACAGCCTGTGCTTACATTTTAATAAAACTCATATTTGCAATAACCTGTTAAAATAGGTTCAAATTGCTTCAAAAATAGAAATAGACCACCAGATTTGAACATGGCAAATAATTTGAATACAATTCAACATAAACAGAACCAAACAAGATAAACTAGTGGCCTGGACATCTATTTTAAATCAGACAAATAAAGGATTCTCTCCAATGGTGCAGGCACCAACTCCAAAGTTCTTGATAGTGTAATTTGCTTGTTAGAGAGGTGTGGTGGAGGAATGAGGAATTTATGGATTTACTGTGGGGTGTGGAAGACACCTTATGCTCTATGTGGCCTATTGAGCTTGTACTGTTACAGACGCCACAAACACACCCTCACATTTCTGGATAAACCAAACAGATCCCAGAGTGAAGCAGTTAGTGCAACACCTGGATACAGCTGTACTAATACACACTCAGACACGCTGCGCAGATGTCTGTGAATTTTTACGGACATATGGTTATAAAACACCAACATAAAAATCTGCATTAACAGTCAAATCTGTAACATTATCTGTTTAAGAGTCATTCTATTTTATTTAACAACTCAATGTGAAATGTTATAATACAAATACATTGATAATATGATGAAAAAGTCTTAAATCTCTGGTTGAAAACAATTGAGTTATGAGTTATGGTTTTAGTGCCAAAGAAAGTAGACAATTTTAAAATATGAATATTAATACACACACACACGCACACACACGCACACTTTCTAGACTTTATGATTATTTGTAAAGATATTTTTTTAGATAATATAGCTACATCAGTAGTATTTTTACAATTACAATCATCGCCATACATTTTTCACTTTCTGAATGTTGGCTTTAATGATCACTACAATAAAAAAAATACAAATGAAAAGGTCTGTGAAAAAAAATAGTTTGATGACATTTTAAAATATTTGATAACTTCTGAATGTGTTAAACATTCCAGATAAATGTAACTACATTAACCTTACCTACTTGAACTCAAAATGCCACACTTCAGCAGTGGCTGCCCCATAACTAATTTTATCAGTGTGGCCGTGAGAGCTGCTATGTTTAAACAGTAAAATCTGTTCTGGGAATGACACTTCACTTCACTAGAGAGTTCTGAAGTTTCTACTCACACCATTGCTATGAGGGGAGGGAGAGAGAGAGAGAGAGAGAGAGAGGGGGGGGGGGGGTTATCAGCAGCAGGCCAGTAGGAAACAACATGGGGCATGCTGAAAAAAAGCTGAGATACTTGCAGGATTAACTGTATCCTTTCACAGAGTGTTCTATCAGTGCAGAATCACACCTCAATCCACCAGCTCTCTGGGTGACACCAACATGAGACAGAGGCTGGATTATCAAATGCAATGACAGGTGGACCACTTGGCTAACAATTATAGTTTTTCTAAAAAACACCTGCACTTCCTGCGAGCGGGTGACTGTTTGTGAAAGAAACTGCTTCGTAGAAATTAACCTAGACTAATCTACTTCCCTTTTATTAAAAAAAAAGAAGAAAAAAAAAGATCTAAAAGACAAGACCCCATCTGCAAGAAGAGTGTCACCTTTTGGTGGCGTTCTCCTGGAAAGGGTAGATGACCTGTCCAGTGTGGCAGAGCTCACAGATGAAGCCCTTCTCTCGGCACAGGCTGCAGCTGTACACATGAGAGCTGGCAAACTTGATCACCTTTGACAGAAATGGAGCCAGCTTTCCATCAATAACCTATAGGGAATAAAGGTCAGAAGACATCCATGGTTAGCTGGAGACAATGGAGCTTCAATGGCATCTTTAAGAATTATTAAATGTTATTTAACGGCAACTTAACACGGCATACACCAACATAAACTGTGCTGTATCTGATGATCTACTTGTGAACATTCAGCAGAAAAATGAACAAGCAACTCTAGCTGCATTTACATTTAGAATTTTGGGAAGGAGCAATCTGCCTTTAGTTCTGTCTCTGGAATGTGTATTTGTTTTGTGTTTGCACTATTTTTACTTGCGTTGTGTAACTGTAAAAAAGCACATTTGTTTTGGAAAAACTTCAAGTCTTCAAAGTTTTCACAACTGTTCTTTCACCTATTTGTTACACTCTGACTCTAGTTACCTTCACCATTTTAGGGTCGTAACAGTAAGCAATTCATTATTTAACTTCATCATAAAAGTCATAAATACGTCTCAAGATTTCCCTTAAAAGAGCAGGAGTGTTATTTAATATATTCTCATATTCTGTATTTCTCCAAATACAAAAATTGTCTTCCATTATTCCACTCAACAATAAATCGTTTTTTAGTGTAAGACACAGCCTAGCAGGCATCAAGTCAACTAGCGGAATGCTGTACATTTCAGGTGGAACTTCCCATAAAATATTTCATGCACACATGTCCATGTCCAGGTCCACCCCCCCTTCTCCCCCTCAAAAAACAAATCTTAAAAAAAAAACTAGCACAATATCATCAACACAGGCATGCCAATTAAAAAAATATATAAGAAATGCTAAAATAAATAATCAAGTACTTGTTACTGTTTGCTATCAAAAGGTTATTGTTATTTTTCAAACATCAAAGAGACGAGCACTAAGAGATCCTTGCAGGTGAAATAATTATTGGCAAAATAATTAAAGAAAATGTAAAATAAGATGTTAATTAATTCAAGTTTCAAACAATGGCATGCGACTTTAAAAAAGTGACTGCAACAGCAATGGTTTTAAACTGATTAAACCTCATACTTGGAAAGAGAACTTATCAATCAACCAACAGACAGCATATTCTTTCAAAGTACACAGTTTGAACTGTAGGTCTAATGTATATAATTTACAATGTTTTACTAAATAAAATTTGGTTCAGCTGTTCGCCCTCCATTAGCTCTCCAAAAATAGTCATCCCTTTAAATACCTCATTTATATGTGTGTGTGTGTGTGTGTGTGTGTGTGCGTGCGTGTGTGCGTGTGTGTTTTATGTCATGTGATGTCACAAATCTGAAGATAAAATATCAACTATAGGGCTTGTAGGCAAGATTAACAGTTTTCAGTCCTAGTACTCATCTCAATTAAAATCAACTGGTATAAGTTTTACTTCAGGCTAAAGTTTCTTAAGTTTAGAAAATAAATAAAATAAACTAAAAATACAGTGAAGACATTTTTCAGTGCTTGTTTTCTTTCAGAAGAGACCACCTTATGTTCCTATGTCATTGTATGTGGGTAGAAGAAGCCATTGCTACTCTGTTGAGCCATTGTTTGAATTGGTAAGAAAAAAATGGGAAAAATGTAAAAAGTTAGTGAAGACAATGGGTTAACAGATAGTCATGTACGCTCAACAGAACTTAAGAAAGTCATTAGCTATAGATGAAGTACATAGAGAAAAGCAAGAAAACACCTAGAGTATGTTAAAGGTAAATCTGTGCCATTTAGAATGGAATATAAATAAGCACATGCTAAAATAATGACAAACTTCTCTTTTCTTTCAGGAAAGGAATTCTCATTAGTTGACAGCATGTATAAAAATGTTAGCAACTGGACAAACACTTAAGATCAAGCAGCAAAGAAAGCAGAAGTAAAAAAAGACATCACATCAGGAATCCACATGAAAACTAATGAATGCTTCAAGAGTAGGAGGTGGGCTACAGATTGAGGGTGGGGTAAGTCTTTCGGGATACTATTTGTAAAAAATAATATGTGAATGCCATTTATCGGGCAGAGTAGTTAAAATTCGGCTAGCCCTTTGAAAGTGGGGTGCTGAAGAAGGTGTATTGTGGCTAGCTGAATGAAGAAGGGGAAGGGGCCTAGACCTCCTGTGCTTGTTCACTGAGGGGGCAGAGACAAGTGCCTACACCTGGCAGCACTGCAGCACCCCAATTAAAGAGCCGGCCAGCATTCTTCGGTCCTTCCATAAGGAGCCAGCCAAAGAATAGTGGAGGAGGAGGAGACGGGACAGAGGAGCAGAGAGGAGAGCTTGAGAGGGTGGGATGAGAAGCATCGGGGGAAATTAAAGAATAAAGGAAGGACCACCATAGTCTCCCACGAAAGACACATGCACACACTCATACATACACAGCATGAGGGGAAAATGTGTCGTAAAGGGGAAGATCTTTGTGGGAAAATAGATTCCAAAAATGAGGGATACAGCGATGCTGCTGGAAGAAGTGTTAGTCACTTAAGGCAGACTATGAATTAACCCACAATAAAGGCTAATGTTAGGCAGTATTGACATTTCCTCAATACACCAATCAAAAATAATCAAGTTCTTTTTTCCAGAAAAAAAAAAACAAATATGCCAAAAAACTTGGACAGGTATTTGTGTCTCATTAAAAATACCTCCAACAACAAACCATTGCTTCTTATCTCACCCACCAATGGGAACGTAACGGTCTCTGGTTACGCCATCAGGGGGGTGTAGCTGGGTTTGTCGACATCTGTATTTCTGGGAATTCTCTAAAAACGGCCAAAATATTTTTCTGCTGTATCCTTAAGGAGTATAAACAAAAAAACCTCTTAAGCTTACATACATAGCTTTAAATTACATACATAACTTTTCTGCAACATCAATTTAAGAAATACACAATTTCATTCAATATATGATATATTTATGACAAATCTGGACCATATAGTTAATAAACATGCTGGTTTGTTAAAAAAAAAGACAAATTTGTATTCGTACTTAACATAATTGAACTATTTTAACAAAAATGAAATGTATCATATTAAAATAAGGTAATTAATTTCACTTGATGGGTTTTTTTTAATATAAGGATGCAAAACATGGTAGGTTTCTCATCAGGAGAGCCTCAAGTCCATCCCTTAAGTAGCTTCCAGCTCACTCACCCCTGATTTTCTCAAACCAGGCCGATGGAACCCTATAACACGTTAATACAATGCCCATTTCCCCTGTGAAAACATAATGCAGAAGTGCATTAGGCAAATGCTTCAAGCCGACAATCAAAGCTTTATAGAGGGCACACTTGGCGTTCTTTGGTAAAGATGATATATGCCACACTTGATCAATGCTGGCAGAGGATGTAATTAAACACTTCAATAATTTAGCTGCAACAGCGAACAAAACAGTCAGTACACTTGCATTAAGCTTGATGAAGATGGACGGTAGAGTGGTACATAGAGCTGTGGATGTGACTTACAGACTGTGAGTGAATTTGTGGACCTACAAACAGCTTGACAAGCTCAACGGGTATTTAAACACCAGGGGACCACTTCATCAGTCAGATGTCCATCTAACGCAGCAGAAAATAGCTCACTGATTCTCTCAAACAGGACAAGAAAAAATAGAGAATTTTCCACTGGATAATCATTAGTGTTCAGGAACTAAACACAAGGGTAGTCAAGCAAGAACCTAATTTCCCCACTGGCCATTCACAGCCAGGATCCTTAATGCAACATAAGCTTACCAAGAGCAACAAGAGAAGGATAAAAAAAAACAAGACAGGAGTTGTTTTTGCTGTGTGGTCATGAATTTTTATACATTTTAAAATGGAAAAAGAAAGAATCAATCTACATGTAAAATTTTTTGGTTATTGATTATTTTTGGTTGTGGGAAAGCTATAGGTAACAAAACACATCATTTAATATGGGCCAAGTGAAGACATACCAAAAAGTGGGAGGGTTTAATAAGGAGAGAGAGAGAGAGAGATAGGAAAAGAGAGAGAAGAGGAAAGAGAAAATATAGAGAAAGAGAAGAGAGAGAGAGAAGTAGACAGAAAGTAAAAGAAAGAGTAGGAGAGAGAAAAGAAAAGATATAGAAAGAGTAGAGAAAAAGAGAGAGGAAAAAAAGAAAAGATAGAGAAAGATAGAAAGAAGAAAAAAGAAAGAAAGAGAGAGGAGAGAGAGAAAGGCTTAAATTGCACATCTTCATCTTTTGATTTGATTTTAGTCAGTGACGTATACAAAAAGCACCAGCCTGACTTCTGCACCTGTCTGTTCAGATACAAATCAACATTTGTAGAATGTACATGTTTTTTTTCTCAAATGAACCTTTCACCAATGAGAATGTTGCTTGTTCTCAATGAGGTAAATAAAGACGCTATTACTCTGATGGATCACTCAATCCACACATAGCACCCTGAAAATCTGAGCTCCCACTCTCACTCTTTATTACTCTCTCTCAATTTTCACTTAGAAAAATAGCCCTAACATTATTGATATTCTACTTCCAAACTACAAGGAACCCAAAAAGTTCCTCTCGAGCCAACATGCCAGCACTTGCAAGAAAGCAAATACATTGATGTGAAAGCCAAAAAAAAAAAAAAAAAAAAAAAATATACACACATATATATATATATATATATATCTATATATATATATATATATATATATATATATATATATATATATATATATATATATATATATATATATATATATATATATATATATAAAATCAAATGTGAAAACATCCATATAAAACGAAAATTAAATGTGTGAAAGCTTTGCATTGTCCAAAAATTAAATGCAAAAATTATGAAATTAAAGAATTTGTACAAAACAAAAAAAAAAAAATCAAGACATTCCTCACAAAGAAGCATCTCTGTGGCAATTGCAGCCAGGATGACGTCTGCCAAATCAACTCCCCTGAACCCCCACCTTTCGCTCCTGTCTTGCATGTGCTTTGTAGTCAACTGCTAATCCCCTAAAACCACAGTTTAGCGCCTGCTTCTTCATCCCCTCCTCAGCCCTGGCCTTAATGTCCTTACCCGCTCCATTAAATGGCAGAGAAAGGGCCCAGATTAGACAGATAAAAAGAGTGTGAGCTCTATTTGGATAACACCCAGCCTATCAAGCCCTAGCAAAACAGGATTACAACTGCTGAGAGTGTGAGGAAGTGGCAGCCAACCAGAGCATGATGTGAGATGAACTCAAAGGAAATTGCAAGTTGCATTGGAGTTGCAGTCCGCACACCACCCAACAATGGAACCTTTAACAAGTGTAAGCATTTTCAGCTCTACCGGTGGTGCGGAAGAGGACAAGAGCTCAATATGTTGTCACTTGTTGCATAATTAAGCTCACATCGCTGGCACAAGTGTTGTGTTTGGTACAGCATAGACACAAACATTTGCATATATAAAGAACTCATCTGTTTGGATGCACTTGGTAAACTTTTCCCACTCGTTCTATGAAGACATAAAACAAAAAGAGGCCAAACAAGACTTGTGGACTTATGGACAAGACTTGTGCAAACAAATTTGGTCAAAAGGGTCATTAAAAAAAAGAAGACACACAAAACTCAAGGCTGTTTGTTCTGGTTAAATAGGAAGAGCATTTTGGTCCTTAGTTAGAGTTTTGCTGGAAAGAGTTCAGCATTCAATGACCTCAACGTGGAGGGCGAGCATTCCAGAGCTGCTGAAGAGCTGGCATTAGGCAGCAACACTGAAAGAAAATGGCTTCTTAATAAGGTAAGCCAATTAAGAAGCTGAAAGAGAAAGTAATGTGACGTGAATGGGAAATGCCTCAAATTTGGGCCTTACAGAAGCAGTGGGGGGGATGTAACCAAAAAGGGCTGGAGCTGAATGAAATGAATAAAAAGTACACAAGTATAAAGGGGTACTAAAGTACAGCACTACACAGGGCATTTAGGAATCATAGAGAACTTCGGCATTTCATTAAAAAGACGCATGTCAGAACTTGGTGTCAAAAAGTATTAGTTCAAATTCAGGACACAGCAAAAATGTACTATACATTTAGGTAACTTGCTTCTTTCTTCAAATTAATCTGGTAAAGTGTATCATTTCCAAAATGGTTTAACCAACTAATGGCAAAAATGGTATGCATGTAAATGACATTCAACACTAAGTAACAAAAGCGAGTTAGTTACTAAGTAACAAAAATCGTGTCCTGAGAGACAGCCCATGGAAATTGGATGTTGAAGATGAATAGAAAGGAATGGACGCACAGCCTGGACTGTCACGCTTTGTTTTTCTGCCGGTTGCTCCTGAATGGCAGTAATTAGTTAGCTGGGCAGGGGAACTAGAGGGTGGAGAGACACTCCAGCCTCCCACCAGGAAATAGAAGGCAGCGAGACATGGGACATGAGAATAAATGATCAGAGGGCAACCAAAATCTAAAACCAGGGGTTGTTCCCGAGAAACAGAAGAGTAGCAAAAATTCAGGCGTCGTAGGGGTGCTGGGCGAAGAGCTTTCAGATTACTCAGTACAGTCACAGCTGAACATCACAAACAGGCGAACTCAATGAATTGAACCGAAGTGAAGCTTTCCAATTCAAACAAAATGATACCAAGACAGATTATTGGATAGAAGAGCCCAGACTAACAAACATTTACCATGAATTAACTAATTATTCATTATTAATTATTGCTAGACTAGAATACACAGAGTGTAGAACACACTCAATTGCTAGCAAGTTAAACATTTGTAAAAGCTTAAATAAAATATTAATTACACTGATCTAATGTATAACTAGCGAGACATTAAAGCGTGTTTGTACTTAACTAACTCTTAATTGTGAGTAAGTTAAACATTAGTTAATGCTTAACTAACGCATTATTATGGACCCTTAAACTAAAGGTGATAAAGCTTCTTCTTTTTGTTTTTACAGGATTGCACTAAAATTATTTTTACTGATTATAATATTTAATAGACAACTTATTAGACAATTAAAAAAATATATTGCTAGTTTTATTAAATATCAAATTATTAAGCATTTAATGAAAAAATATCAGAGCAGTGTTTTTGCTTTTTACTGTTTAGAGCAGCATGGAACCCAATGTCAGTAATCGAACCAAAGTGAAATATATGGAACTTTATAAAAAAAATAAATAGATAAATATTGTTCAAAAACAGACAGATGGTCATCAGATGCATTTTCTTTTAGTTATAGAATGAATTCACTTGAATTAGATTGTTTAAATATGATAAAAAAAAACAAGAACAATGACAAAAACTCAAATTAAGAAAAATATATTGGAATGGATGACTTACAACACAAATGAAAACATTGTGGTTTTAACCGTTTCACTTTTTAAATACTATTTTGGACTATTATTTAAAAAATATTATTGAGGATAACACAAAGTTATTGATTTCAAAGAGAACGATTTCTTCCAACACAAAAAAAATGTAGACAGAAGATTTAATATGTTTATTTTACTTTTAGAAATCCACTTTAAAAGATTAAGTCAACTAAAAATAAGCCATGACAAATGAATTCTTGTGGAATAGTAACATAATAAAGATGGAATATCAGGGCTTTGAAGGAAGGCTGTGAATCTCCTGCTCATTCTCACAGCCTCTCAGCTCAGGCCAGACGACACTAAACAGATGCTAAAGCGGAGTGATGATATCTGTGTGCATGTGAGTGTGAAGGTGTTGAAGGCTTCAATTAGAATCAGGTGGCACGGAGAGGAATGTGTAACGTACAGTAACCATGATAAATGTTTGACAACTTCAGAAAAATACCAGCGGGACAGGGATTTCAAAAACACTTAAAATATTTTCAAACACATTTACTTATGTTTTTAAATCACCTGCAATCCTAAAAAAATTAAGAACACTTTATCAAAAATTTTTATTATAAAGATTTTATATTTGTAACTGATATTGTGTTTTTGATGATCTTTGTTAATTTTAAAATTTTAATAATTTCATAAAACGGCAGCAAATGATTAACTAGCTTCCCACATCATCACCTTATATCAGAAGGTTGGTTATTTTCTTGAGCACTTCACAGTGTTGTGTTAGAGGTTTAATAGTTATAATGGTTTTTTTTTACATGATACTGATGTAAAAATTATTTAAAACTTATTTTAGGAGTACTTGGTTCCACTGAACCAGTGCTACATTTACATATGAACAAAACACCAATTCTGCATGTGAACATTTCTTATTGTTAAACAACTCGCACTGAAGTGGAATGGACCTGAATTCAGCAAAGAAACCAAAAAGAACCCAAACAAGTTTTGGAAAATTGATTTGAGATGGTGTTAGTAAGTGTCAGAAACAACAAGAAAACATTTTACATAAGAATTAAATAAGACTTTAAATGATATTGAAAATATGGATATTTAAATGATATCGACTGTATCAATAAATAAACTATGTCTGTCTATGGGTTCAACAGCTAGAGGGCATGCATTGGAAAGTATAACGAGTGTGTGGCCGTGAGAGAATAAAATTATTTTAATTACTTTATTTTAAATGTTAATATGTAAATAAAAAGAGTATGGTGTGTATTAAATCAAGTACAAAATGTTTTAAAAAACAGTATATTTAAGTTTTAACTGTAATTTAAGAATTCAATTATCAAATAAAATATAAAATTGTAAATAAAAACATATAACATAGAAAAAGATTAACATATATTATACACTCACCTAAAGAATTATTAGGAACACCTGTCCAATTTCTCATTAACACAATTATCTAATTAACCAATCCCATGGCAGTTGCTTCAATGCATTTAGGGGTGTGGTGCTGATCAAGACAATCTCCTGAACTCCAAACTGAATGTCAGAATGGGAAAGAAAGATAATTTAAGCAATTTTGAGCGTGGCATGGTTGTTGGTGCCAGATGTGCCGGTCTGAGCATTTCGCAATCTGCTCAGTTACTGGGATTTTCACGCACAACCATTTCTAGGGTTTACAAACGGTGTGGAAAAGGGAAAAATATCCAGTATGCGGCAGTCCTGTGGGCGAAAATGCCTTGTTGGTGCTAGAGGTCAGAGGAGAATAGACCGACTGATTCCAGCTGATAGAAGAGCAACTTTGACTGAAATAATCACTCGTTACAACTGAGGTATGCAGCAAAGCATTTGTGAAGCCACAACACGTACAATCTTGAGGCAGATGGGCTACAACAGCAGAAGACCCCACCGGGTACCACTCACCTCCACTACAAATAGGAAAAAGAGGCTACAATTTGCACGAGCTCACCAAAATTGGACAGCTGATAACTGAAAAATATATAATGAATAATGACAACAATAATACACGCTAAGTATTTGCTATATTAAATGTTCAAGATTAAATCGTAAAGCTATAGCTAAAAATATGAACAATTTTAACCCCCACCCCTTACATAGTTCAATCAAAATTAATCTGATTTTAGTCAATAAATATATACAATTTTCTGCAAGTTACTATTTAAAAGTGTTTAATCCCACATGATAGTGGTAAACTGTTTGTATTCATGACCTGTAAGAATATTAAAATTATCATAAAACTCATGTAAAATCCATGTAAATTTCCATGAAAGCTGACAAACTCAACGTAATGTACACAACGTTCATACATGAAGTCCCTGAAGTCGAAAGGCCTACTATAAGATTATTACATGGAAGCTCTAAACGGCGTTCATGAATCCTTCACTTAAGTGTGGGTTCTTCCAGGTGCTCTGGTCTCCTCCCTTATTCCAGACAAAAGTTTTATTAGTAACTCTATTTCTCCTCTCATTTGAATTATGACACAGTTAACAGTTTTTCTTCTCCCCACAAAAACAAATTCTACATTTTCAGTCTAGTGTGAAACTGCTTTGAACCCATTTCTATTACGCAAAACGTTAAACTAATAAAACGACTTTACTTTGTTACTATGCTGACTGCAAAAGGAGGCCCTACATCAAGAGATCACTCCATCTTAAACCTCTTTCTGTGCAAAAAGGAACATTTCAGTCAGGAAAGTAATAAACACACCTGCTGGAGGTCTGCCAGTGAGTAGAGATGCACATGCTGCAACAGGTATTCTCTTGGAAAAATCCTGAAAAACAATTAAAAGACAAATTAGGAAAAGCCCATGAGAGCAAGGCATAACTGACCCTACACAAAGTAAATCTGTGGATAAAACCCTGTATTAGTCTTTATACAGTACAAGGATAGAAATCAATTTCAGAGTGAACGCTTGTATCCTGCCATCTCTTCTCTGTATCCATGACAACATGTGAACAAATTGCTTAGAAATAAGGGTTAATTCGATTGAATTGGAAAAAGGCTGTAAAATAGGCATTTAAATGCACTAGCCCTTATTATTGGTGAAGTGGGGCAGCCCTGTCTCTCTCTCTCTCCATCTGCCTGGCTATTATGCCCCTCTTCACCTCTCCCCTCCCATGAGCCTACACTTCCCTCTCTCATTCACTCACGCCTACACGCATTAGCAACTCAAGGGCCTGAGAATTATCCCCAAAACAGAGGACAGGAAAAAGTGGGATATTCAGCCTTGCATTGGAAAGATGCATTTATAAAAACTATTTTATAGAATATTTACATTTATGGTTGACAGAACGCAATACAAAACAATATTCAAGAAAAAGATTCAATGTTCTATGGGCCACACTGTATGTGAGCACTGTGATAGGGATGCCATATTTTCTCCCTTTTTTCTGTTGACCACAAGAGGGTGGAAAATTGGATCGATTAAGTAGTTTGGAAGTAGAACCCAGTGCATCTTTGCTCCTGGCCACTAATAGCTCCTTTGCTCCACTTCCTCAGTGGCTCGAGCCCATCATTAGCAGCCCATCAGACAGATGTGGAGAATTATAGACAGCCTTACAGAGCACAGCCAAGAGAAGGAAAGGGAGAGGGAATTATATGGCATAGTGACAGGTAGCATAGTAAGGTATACAGGAGCTTTAACAAGCAGTTTTGGAAGCAAATGCAGCTATTGGATTACATAGTGGTTTTGGAATTTAAAAGAGCAATAAAGGAGCTAGTTCAAGTTGGATACATGTACAAAACAATTAGTAGAGTTGACCTAAAACCTTAGTTAAATTTGTTTCTTTTTCCTCAAAAAAAAAATCCTCTCCTCGAGACACAATTTCCTCGTTTCAGGACCAATATGATTTGACAGTCAAAAGGAAATTTTCTTTGGTTGGTTTGAGAAAATATGCTGCAACTTGTATTTTTCTAGCTGATGAATTTTTTTAAGAATCATCTAGAAAATATGGTTGGGAGTTAGATTTTTTGTAAATATTTTTTTGAGAAACGATAGATGTTTGGGCGATAGAAAAGAGACTATAAGAACATTTGCATTATTATAAAAAACTAAATATATTCATATAAATGTAAGGGAATGAGGGGTAGTCATCGGCCTTTTTTATTTTGTGGACATATAAAAATTAGAATAATGTTTTGTTTATTTATGCATTTCTTAGAAAATCTAATTTAATGAAAGATATTTGCCAGTATCAATGTGTAGCATACTTATGATTTTA
Source organism: Danionella dracula (assembly GCA_900490495.1). Lineage (NCBI taxonomy): Eukaryota > Metazoa > Chordata > Actinopteri > Cypriniformes > Danionidae > Danionella > Danionella dracula. Next base: position 739,450 of record UELW01000245.1, read on the forward strand.
AAAAATTCTGCTACTAGCCAGACCAAGCAAATTGTATTTACATACCACTTAAAAACAGTGCTGTTAGTGACGAAGTGCTTTTTATGCAGGTAAAAACATAAATAAAACACATTTTGAATGAAAAAAATGTGCTCTAAAGCAATAAACGATAAAACTTTAAGCCAACACTTATGCTGAGTTAAAAGCCAACGAGGACACTACTCATAAGAGAATGTAGCAAGTGCTACAAACCACTAACATCTCACTGCATATTATACTGAACATACCAAAGCTTGAATTGCTCATCTCTGTTTTGTATCAAGGAAAATCTTATTTTGCATTTGGCATTCATGCAATGCAAAAACCCTCTATACAGTGGAAGCTAAATTGTGTCTTCTGTTAAGTCATTTCACTTCTATTACGATAATAGGCACTTTCCAATGCATTATTTTTAAGATTTTGGAAAGCCTGAGTTGCCATTTGAAATCTCCAAAATGACAAATGACTAGACTAGTAACAAATCACCATAATTTTAAAATCTGCTGAAGTTTGTTTTGTTATATACCTCACAGAAAAAGTGCAATAACTGATCAAAATCCAATTCAAGAAATTGTAGAAGAAAAGCAGATATCTGTTACATTTTTTTTACATCTAAATACCTGTGTTCAATCAGGTGTTTCAACGTATTCACAAAACTTAATCTCAATTTAGTTAAATTTTGAGCACCAGTCTTTAAATCCAATGCACTGAATTCAGCTTTGGGAGTTCCGTTTTTCTCATTTTCTGAAGTCATCTCACTGCTAGATGTAGAGAAGCATGGCTGTGCCCCAGACGGTCCTATTCACAGCTCATCCCCCAGGCCTCATTAGGGCAAGCCATCATTATGGCACTAATCTAAGGCTAAACTGAGGAATGGAGGTAGGGGGTGACATGTTTACCAAGCAGGGGATGAAATCCCTTTTCATTTGTTTATGGAAGGCTTCAGGGTCAGTGGACAAGAGTTTCAGCAGGTGTCATTAGTACAAACAGAGCTGATGATGATGACAGCTACTTTGTTTTGAGTTTGATGCACTCCACACCCAAAATGATACTTTATCAAGACTTTGGGGTGTAGGAAATACAGCAAAATGTAATACACACCAATTATAGGACTTAAATGGCCTCAACATCAGCACAACAGACACTTACTCAAGTGTGCACATTTTTTTCAAAGTTCAACTTGAAATTCATGGAATTTTCGTTGTATTATTCAAATAAAAGGTTTCTAGCAAATACATTTATGAGTAAATTTTTCAACTGTTTTTTTTTTTTTTACTCGATTAAAATTTTTAATTGTAGTAGAGAGAGAGTGTTGAGAGAGATAGAAATTTATGTACAATAGTCTTCTAAACAAGATTAAAACTCATAAAAACAAAAACAAAACAAAAATAAAATTTCCAAGAATGTTTATCTGCAGACATATACATATACAGACACTGCCAAACCTTAGTTACCCTACCAACTGATCTGGTCATTCACTGTGCAGACTAAGCTTGTTTAGACATCTAATCAAACCAATACGTAACATCTTCTGTCAGCATTGGCAGGTGGAGATTGAGGTGTGACTTTGTTGATTGATGCATTGTTAACAATGGAGCAATCTTTGAACACTATTTATACTGTTCAAAGCACTCACCTAAAGGATTATTAGGAACACCATACTAATACCGTGTTTGACCCCCTTTCACCTTCAGAACTGCCTTTATTCTACGTGGCATTGATTCAAACAAGGTGCTGAAAGCATTCTTTAGAATTGTTGGCCCATATTGATAGGATAGCATCTTGCTGTTGATGGAGATTTGTGGGATGCACATCCAGGGCACGAAGCTCCCGTTCCACCACATCCCAAAGAGGCTCTATTGGGTTTAGATCTGATGACTGTGGGGGCCATTTTAGTACAGTGAACTCATTATCATGTTCAAGAAACGAATTTGAAATGGTTTGAGTCAGAAACAATCCTCAGGTAAGCCATGGCATTGAAATGAAGCCCATTTGGCACTAAGGGGTCTAAAGTGTGCCAACAAAACATCCCCCACACCATTACACCACCATCAGCAGCCTGCACAGTGGTAACAAGGCATGATGGATCCATAATCTCATTGTGTTTACGCCAAATTCTGACTCTACCATTTGAATGTCTCAACAGAAATCGAGACCCACCAGACCAGGCAACATTTTTCCAGTCTTCAACTGTCCAATTTTGGTGAGCTTGCGCAAATTGTAGCCTCTTTTTCCTATTTGTAGTGGAGATGAGTGGTACCCGGTGGGGTCTTCTGCTGTTGTAGTCCATCCGCCTCAAGGTTGTGCGTGTTGTGGCTTCACAAATTCTTTGCTGCATACCTCGGTTGTAACGAGTAGTTATTTCAGTCAAAGTTGCTCTTCTATCAGCTTGAATCTGAGCAGATTGTGAAATACTCAGACTGGCCCGTCTGGCACCAACAACCATGCCACGCTCACAATTGCTTAAATGACCTTTCTTTCCCATTCTGACATTCAGTTTGGAGTTCAGGAGATTGTCTTGATCAGCACCACACCCCTAAATGCATTGAAGCAACTGCCATGGGATTGGTTAATTAGATAATTGTGTTAATGAGAAAGTGGACAGGTGTTCCTAGTAACCCTTAAGGTGAGTGTATTGGGTTTTTACTTGACTAAATCATATAAATCTAACCGTCTACATCGTTAGACCAAATAGTAAAAACTACAGACAAAGATTTTTCCACCAGTCTCTGAAGAATACTCTAGCAATGTTTATATCTTAAGAGAGAATGAATACCTAAAGCGTCTGGGAAACAACAGAGCTCAAAGCTTTACGTACCAAAAAAACTGATACAAGTGAGGTAACAGATGATCTTAAGAGAGGTGACGAAGAAAATACATTGAATCTACAAGATTTCAAGGGCTACAGCAATCTCCTGACAAGATAAATCCTAGCTTAATCCCTGCCGATGTGTTATTTAGAAAATTTGCGCGCCTTTGTCAAGCTTCTTCCAAGTCATGATGGTGTAAATAGAAACCTCTACACAGCTCATGATGACGACGTCTATCCACCTCCTCCCAATGACCAGGCAATATACGTAAGCCTCAATATGAATTTAAAACAAAGAGAATCAGCTAAATACAGTCACTACTGCCAAAGAGTGTTATTTGTTCTCTGTCAACTTCTGATAGATAACGTTACTTGGGATGTTTCAAAAACTTTTTCCTGTAGAAATTGTCATTATGCCACACAAAACCCTGATTCTGTGTTCTATACTGTGAAACAAGTAGGTGTGTAGTTAAATTAGAGCAGTCTCAATGGTATGGCATGTGACAGCTCGCCCTTTCTCTAGAGCCTAGTGTAAACACTCCAGGGCCTCTTGGGAGTCAAAGATGGTCCTCCAGACTGGGCAATGAATGGCTAAAGTAATATTTTAGTGCCATCGCCTTCATCCATCCTATAATGTTTCAAAAAGTGAAGCATTAGCCAGATGCCTGCCAAGAGCCTGGTCATAAACGTTAGACTGCAAGTGCTGCCTCCTGCGAGGGTCACTGCCGGCGAGCCCTGAAGCAAAGCAGTCTGATAAAGTCCATCTCTATAGGTAACTGGGACCATTCCATGAAGATGAAGCTTGCAAATATTCAGCTCCCTCTGCTAGAGCCCTCATGTCTGCACTTCAAACAGCCTCCACCTTCTACGTCACCAGAGTTCAAAGGAACGAGTCCATAAGAAAGGGTACTGGACCATTCAATAATTCAGTGATTCAAACAACAAACACTGTTCTGGATGTGTGGCCAAGAGTGCATTAGCAACGCCATTAAGTCAACATCTGAAGTCTACGTTTTATTTTTGTTGTTTTTTTTTTTACAATGGCAGAGTTGTTTACAATGACCAAAAAATGAATGCAACAGAAATCTGTTCTGCTGAAGGAGGGCTCATTGTAATGCTGAGAGGATTTTGAAGAGCAGTCAGAAAAGCCATAAAAGCAGCAACGTTTTAAAAGATACAAAGGGATCTAAATGAAAAATTGTTCTGCCATCCTAAAAAAAATCCATCAAGTGTAAAATCTAGTATAAGAAATAAACCAAAGTATGTTCCTTGTATGTTTACGTTCACGGTGTGTGAAAAGCAGATTTTAATTAAGCATTTAAAGTTCAAACTGTATTTTACTTCTTTTTTTTATCTCATGTTGCAGTGTAGTGGACAAATGCAAAGTGGATGAAATGCAACAGATGCAGGCTGATCACCCTATACATAAAATATAGATCTAGGATGGCTAAATTCAAATGTTTCTCCCAGTAGTTCACCTACTGATCATAGTGAAATACATTTTCATTAAAATATTGCTTCTTTCTACATTATAGGAAGTAAAAAAAATTGGTTTTTGGGATTTGTATCTATGAGAAATAGTGATAGTTGAAGCAAAAGTCATAAAATTCTATTTTGGTAATTTTTAATATAAAGCAAGTTCAAATTAATTTGCAGTAAAACTGTAAACATATCAATCAAATGTTTAACAATTGTAAGGCTTGAGATTGTTTGGTACCTCCGGATTCTATTTGATTGGCACTTGCATTAAAAAAATCTATTTTTGTTAAGTAACACCTACTACCTACACTAAAATACTACAAGTAGTAGCTACAAGTACATGGTACGTGTCACCATTGTTTTTATTTGAAAACAACAGATTTATGTATTTATTATTTGGTTACAATAATACAATAAATCATTAATCCCCACATGCGCAGTTAAACTCCATTACTAAAGGTCTGTCGTGTTTTTCTGATGATAAACTGTTAATACAAATAGAGGTCCACCATTTGTTGTGAACAAGCTCTTGGTAGATTTACGTGACGTGATATTTCATCTGCGAACAGTATAGGCTTTGGTCTTTCACGGTGTGAATGTTTAAGGCCTCTTAGCGCAATCTCCTGCTCTCCACAGTGACCCTTTTCAGAGCAGGAAGCATTCATCACAGAGACGAGCCTTTTAGTGCAGAAATCTTTGCATAAACACAGCTTCTTCACATTCCCACTGAACCTGGGACAGAAGAATAAACTCAAGATCTGCTCAAGGATCCGAACACATTCCTTAACACAGCGTGTCATTCTGCATGCTACTGTAAATACATTCAGAGCTACTTCTAAACGAAACGGCTGTGCATGGTGAAGCAACAAACCTTTTGAATAAACAGAAAAGAAGCACTATTTTACGTAAAATTTTGGAGTCAGCTAGAAATAAAACAAGGCAAAGTATGAATGTGTGATTTTTCCATCACAGTTAAAAAATCTGCACACCAGCAAGAGGAAAACAGTCTGTCCTTAAAAGGCTTTCTGGTGTACAAGAATGAATACAAAAATATTTATACACCCTTGCCGCGTTATCAATGAGGTCTTTCTGAACTCTGGCTTATTTCCTTGATGCTAGCAACTGTGTCACTAACAACAGGAAAAACTCACATACATTGTTAACATAAGTGTGGAAATATTAAGAGTATAAATGTTGGTTCCGGGATTATTATTTTTTATTAAACCCTGCCAACCCCCCTTGATTCAGAACGATGCCTTCACGTCTTGAAATTCCCAGGAAAAAGGGCACAATCAGCCATTAGTTAATAGATGAATACCGTTTTTGAGTGTGCAATAGGTTTGGATGAAAATGTTATCCTCAATGTGAAATTACTTTTAATTCATTTAATTTCCCAAAAGCTACTCTTGATCATGCTTTTGTAATCTCTCCTACAAATAACTCAAGAGTTTTTTGCTTTTTTTGACTCAGCAATCTCAGCAAAAACTTCAGCTGATCCAGTAAGCAACTGTGAAAATCCGAAGGAAAGAGGCGTGGTCAGTCATGAGTAGTAAGACACCAGGGAGCAGGACTTGCATAAAAAGAGGGGTTAATGCATATAAATATTGCTTATTTACTTATCAGTCACTGACACTGCCTGTACCCACAGTCAAGCGAGGCTTGATTCACATGGAAAGCAAGCAATACTTTCATACTGCCTTATTTACAAAATGCATTTTAAGGAGACATGACTTGTAAGAACAAATTACTTGTACAGGAGAAGAGAGATCACCAGCTGACTGTAAGTAGACTTCCATCTTGTGCATGTTTATGCAGTTTTACAACCTTCGCTATTTGGATAGCTCAGGTTTTAGTCCTAATATGGACACCTAGTGATCTCAATCCAGAGTTGTGACAAAACCCACAAACATAAATTTGTTCGTTATTTCCTTGCAAAACTAAAAACTAAGTTAAATGGTTGAGGTATTTAGCAGAAAGAGACCAGAAAGAGTGCAGTTGCTGTCTTGTTAACACATATTTGATGCTTTTTTTAAAGCGATCAACGGATTAGCACTAAGCTATTTGTGACAGCTTTCAAAATTGTACAAACCCATGACATCAGGCATAAAGAGCTGTGCAAATAAAGTTTTTATTCATTGAATTATGTTACTATCTAAAAAAGTTTGTCGATGTTTTAAAGTTTGCAGTAACTTCAAAAATAGAGGGATCAAAATAAACTGAATAAAACTATTAATGACAACAATTTAAACGGGCAGAACCTATGTAATCTTTACCATAAAGACAGAATACTGACGAACTAAGAAAAATAATTTATTAGTGTTTGAGTCCGTTTTGGAGGAAAACACTAACTTTTTTTTTACTTAATTATGATACAAAAAGGTTTTGCTATTTTTTTATTATGCATAAAGGTTTCAAAAGCAAGTAACTGAAACATCTGTTCCAGTTGATGACGATCTAGTATTGCAAATGTTGCACAAAAGAATTGAGTGCTTGTTTGAACAGAAATTAAAATGTTTGTAATACCATGCCGTCCCCTCTTCGCTCTTCTGGGTGTTTTATTGGATGCTCACCTGCGCCGCAGGTCTTCTGCCACCGTGGCCCGGCAGCTGAAGAGGTAGGCCCTGAGAGACTGGAGCTGCTGTCGCAGTTTGAGAACAGCCGCCAGCGCCTCACAGTGCTCATACAGACAGGGGTTCAACTGCTGAACGTCCAACAGAGGCTCCTCATAAACAAATTCCAAGAACTCCTTCGCTTGTTTGGACACCTGAACCAACCACCCATTCAAACACACACAGATAAAACATTTCTCAAGTACTTTTACAGAGCTTATTCTGGTTTGAACACAATGTATTTTTGAGGAGATTTGCAGAAATGGTTAGGACTGTTGATCAAATTATTATTTCAGAAAATTACTTTAGATAATGCTCTAAAGTTTTGTTTGTCTACAAAAAAATGACACTCATGACTTCGAAAAAAAAAAGTAAATGGCATATTTTGGTAAAGTTTATGACCAATACTAGTGAAGCAGTTGTATTAAATGGAAAGCATTTCAATGTGTAGTATATAAGTCCAGTTGCATTTATGTTAAATGACTGTAAAATAATATTATTTATAAAACTGCAGTTTTATATTTGGTCAGTAGCCTCACCTTGTGTTTATGAGTGTCCCAGTTGTGCACCAGACGAGCTGGGATGAGAAACAGGTTATCCTGGTGACAGCTTGTGCAATAGTACCAGCCGCTGTATGAACAAACTTTGGCCTTGCCCCGTGACAGACCCACTGGCCTTTGACATCCTGAACAGACGTAAAGCAACAATTCAACAATAAAATGAGAATCCTCAAACAAGTCACAAATCAAATCTGTAAAAGCAGAGCTCAAGTCTGGGTTAATGACGACCCAAATGACCAGCTAATCTTCCAATGAGGGCACGACCCTGCTAAATTCAACAATCATTTGTGAAAGGTGATTATCTTGTTTGGGTAATGATGGTTTTACGACACAACCCTGGTTAAACACAGATAAACATTTGTGATAATCCAAATGCTTAGCTGCACAAAAGCCAATGAGCGAATCACTGGTTAGCCCTCTCTCTAAAATCTACTTGGATCTGTCCAGACAGAGAGAATCAAAGCTCCAACCCAATTGAAGTATTTCCAGACAATCCTCAAGAAATCTTTTGTTACTAAAACTTCATTCATGCTGTTTATGTGCATTTGAAAAGTATTACATTTTGCTCAGAACATACACAAAAATGACAATAACATAACTACAAGATAAAGAATTGATAAGTAAAAAAAAATCTGCTTGTTTGTTTATTTATAGCCAAGAGAACATTACATTATACATTTAAAATACATTGTTTTCATTCAGATAATAAGAATAAAGCTCAACAGTCTGCTCGATAAATTTCCCTATAGTTTTGAATTTTTGTTTTATCATCATTTCATAAATAGATCAATCCATGATAAGGTGTTTGATTGTAATTTGGCCCTTAAGTAGAAAGCTGTGTGTAATTCTTGAGCAACCTATTCAACACCTTGAAAGGATAACTTGTTCACGTCTGTTCTATGGTTTGTGGCAGTATGTAGTAATTGCGAGTGGATTTGTGTGTTGTTGCTCCCATTCTGTGTTATTATTTGCAGATTATTTATTAATTGTTTTAGATTTTTGCAGTTTTGCAGGATTTGGTAGTTGGGATACTCGGGTATAGATGTTTTTGCTGCTGTATTTGTCTTCTCATAAAGTAAAATAGATATATAATATAAACATTCTGAGATGTTTTGGTTACTAAGCCCAACACATAACAACTGATGCCTAATAGTCAAAGCAATGTCTGAAAGTGAACAAAAGGTGAATACATAATTAATTGGTGTTAAGTTTTTAATTTATGTTTTAAAACAGTTTGTAATTCTTTGTTTTTATTTGAATTTGATCCCAAAATTCAGTATTTTCATTGCAGTTAACTTGCCATGAAGTTTTAACCACCAGAATTGGAGTCTCAAGTCACCTAGGTTTCTTGCATTTTTTTTGTCTTGTAAGGTAAAAATTGCCCAGGAAGGTAAAGTTTTCAGGGAATAGCAAAAACATACAAAGTTATCCTCAGGGTTTCACTGAATAACAGTTAAATGACAAATCCAAGGGCGTCACAATGCATGGGTAGCACAATCGCCTCACAGCAATAAGGCCACTGGCTGCAGCCTGCCATTTGTGTGTGGAGTTTGCATGTTCTCCTCTGGTTCGCGTGGGTTTCCCCCCATGTGCTCTGGTTTCCCCCAAAAGTCCAAAGACATGCAGTACAGGTGAATTAGGTAAGCTAAATTGTCCGTAGTGTATGCGTGTGTATGGATGTTTCCCAGTGATGGGTTGCAGCTGAAAGGGCAAAAAACTGGTTAAGTTGGCGGTTCATACTACTGTGGCGACCCCAAATAAAGGGACTTAGGCGAAAAGAAAATGGATGGAAATCAGAATTCATCTTTAATGGACCCAAACACGGCTTCTCTAAATCTCAGTCTCTCATCAAATAAATTTTAGATGACCTTGATCTAAGCAGATCAAAAGCCTGGACAAGATTATGGATCAAACATTCCCTCTAGAATACCACATGAACCCCATTTTACCTTGATGTTTTCTCTAAACATGCTAAAACACAAAAACACGTAACAGATTTTTTGGTCAAACAAATGTTTCTATGCACAAATTGTTTTGTAATATGTTTTTTACTGCAATTGTTTCGAGTGAATATGTTATGCTCAATGTGAAATTACATTTTATTTATTTCTCCCCAAAAGCCACTGTAGGTCATGCTTTTGTAACCTCTCCTACAAATAGCTCATACCATTTTTTGTCTTTTATCTAAATCCCTCCACAAACTTCAGAAGCAACTGATAAAACTCTAAGTCTGATCATGTTACACCTGTACTCCAAGTTTTCCCAGGGCACCGATGAGATTTTCATGCGAATTCAAAGACTTTTTACTGACCAAAAGACCCTCTATGACGTGGCTTCATTGGATATTAGTGAGCTGCCTGCAACCCTGACACTGGTCAGTCTGCTAAAATCTGCAGCTGCAGACACATCTAGATATTCATAAACTGCAAAACAGTGATAGAAAAGCGACACTACATTGATACTGATGAGCAATTTTACACCAAAATGGACATTTTCCTCCTCAGTAAAGTTGTTATGATTGCAATTAGTATGGTTTTCAGGACTCTTTATTTTTTTGTACACTTTTACTGCAATAGTTATGTACTGACAACCTTGCACAGCATTGATAAGTTTCAAATACAATAAGATGGATAAAATGACACATCTAATAAAACACAGCATTTTAACACATCCCGACAACTCTAAAAGAACACACCCAAGAACTGTACAACAACAAAGAGGTAATCAGACTAATTCAATAGGTCTCCAGAAACAGTTTGCTTTGACTGGTAAACTTCTTGTTCAAGTTGACTTCAAACAGCTCAAGCAACAGGCTTATTCTAGAAGAAGCAAAACAGGTGATTGGTTCTCCTAGATGGCTGGGATAAACACCACCTGCCATGTTCACAGAGTCGGGACACCTTCAAAGAATCAAGAGAGTCTGAAAGGAACGGGCACAGACTGATTTAAATGGACATAGACAATCTTTTCATCGAAGCGTAGCAGCTGATATACACTTCATAGAGAGAAGAAGAAATCAGGATGAGATGGGAGGTAGGATAAAAATGACAAAAACAAGGAAGAAAACAATTCTCCAAAAGAGAGGCAGACAGTTATCTCAGCAGATCTCACTGGAGGAAGACACTGGTTGCACCATTTACATCCAATGCTGTAGGAGTATTTTGGATGCATTGTTAGCAGGCTGGAAAAGGGCAAGCTGAAAACTATGATAAATCTTAAGTATTGCAGAATTGCAAATGCAACGTGAGCCAAATTAATTGGCTTAATTTCACAATTTGGTTATGGTTTACTCTTATGGTTTAGTCGAACGCTTAAAATCATAAACACTATTGTTAGAAAACCTATGATAATTTTAACATTAAGATATCAATTGTAAAACAAAGAAATTTTATTGACAATGAGATTCTGAAAATATTTTAAAAAGACTACAAAACAAACTATAAAGAACTATATTTTCATGACAATTCTCTTAATCCTAAAAGCTATGTAAAGTTTTTGACATGTACATGTTTAAAAAAAAAACATAGCTGAGCTCAAGTCCGTGGTGTCTCAGACCAAACTTGAAATGGCAATTTAAGCATTCATCTAATAACTTTGGGAGTATCGTAACTTCCTGTGTACAGGTCTCAACTGGTTCAAAAACCCGTGACTCAGTTTCTCACAGAAATACGGCAAACATGATCATATTACATCTATGCTGGTTTCTATGGACAGACTCCCTGTTTATTTTATGAGACATTTTCATCACCAGATTTAAAACAAAGTGCTGTTGCAATTACTGTTGTTGTACCTTTGGAGCTGGAGACTCCTGAATCAGTGATTATATATATATATATATATATATATATATATATATATATATATATATATATATATATATATATATATATATATAGCGGTTTCAAAATAAGCATGGTGTTTCAGATGTTTTTGCTGATTTATCTATACAATTTGACGACTTTTCCATTTGTTGGTTCCCTCTATGCCATTTTAATTCTGTTCCTGGTGAGTTTGAAAGTGTGCTCCTTTGTTATCAGCAGTAAATTATTGTTGTATAAAATATTGTAAAATCTTGGGCAGTGTAGTGGCAAGTGCCTCTCAGTGAAATGCAGTTAAGATTTTTGCAAAATTGGTTTCTAGGTTTTTCTCCAGATCCCAAGAGAGATGGGGGGTTTAGTGACTAGTTTGAGTACAGAAATATGGTTTTGTATTGTCTAAAGTACATTGTGACAAGCTATCGTTAGAATAGACAGGACTAGAACTGCTACATGAAGTTAAAAGGGAGTAAAGCTGAGAACAATGAGAAACGACAGATTTCATTTGCAAAAAATAAAAACATATGAAGAATTTTATAAAAAAAAGACTATCTGGAATTTTTAAAATAATTTTATGATGAATGCTGCAAGTAAACACATTGATCAGCTAATCTCAGTTCACAAGCACATGACAAATGTATGAAAGTTGGATTAGATTGTTTAGATGATTAGATCGAAAGGTTAGCATTTACTTCTGTATTACGGAGAACATTTGTATTATATGACTTTAAAAGAACCCTTAACAAGAAAATGATTAGCAAACAAAATATCTGTACTTCCCAAGGTCAACAAACCTGCTATCTAACATGAAAACTTGGGAAATTATTATTTCATGGATAAGACCCTTAACTTGTATATTATGTTGCCAAAAAATATAACCCAATTGGAAGACGAAACACAAATGAGCTTTGTTCCATTTCCAAACCAGTGCGTAATGGGTTGATCAAACCAAGGTTAGAGCCAAGCATCATACGCTGAACCCCGCTGCCAATGTAAACTTGAGGTTTTCAGAGGCAGGGACCCAGGCTATAAAAAGTCTACGGTGGTGTCTCCCTTGCCACAGCTGATGACTGCCTGATATTTGGGCTGAACCACGGACCAAGCAACAGGGTGTCGTGTGTCAGACCTGCCTTGTAATCAGCAAACATGCAGAGCATAAACCCACGACTACCACCCTGCTCCTAAAATAGCCTATCATTCTTCACGCTCATGATACCAGGCTGTTATTAAGAGGGAGAGCTAAAATCATGCTGAAATGAAAAGAAAAACAAAGAGACATAACTTTACGAAAATGTTTCTATGTTCAGCCCAGTTTAGGTAAAAGCTCATCAAAGAGTAGAGAGCTAAAGGAGTACAAGATTACAATAATTAGCATGATGAAGGTTTATGCAACCTTTTGAAACTACTGATTGCATTTTCAAAACGGAGAGCAACCAGCAAGATCAAGCCTACAGTAAGGTCAATGCCAAAAAGGACTGAAATTGCAAATGCTACTGAATTACATCACATAGAAATTTCCTTGTGAAGATTGACACATGATTGAAGTCTAATAATTTAAAACCAATAACTATGGCATAACAAAGAAATATTCCACTTTTGCAACATTATACTTTTGTATATGCATAAACAATGCATAGTATTAAGGTTAACTGTAATATATCAGCCATATTATAGTTTGATTTGTTAATACAAATGTTAAGAATACGCTGAATACGTGTGTTTAAAAAGACTGAATTGAAGATATTTCATAAAATGCATTTCAAATTCTTGTTATGAGAATGTATTGTTTATGTTTCTATTATAGGTATTATATAAAATGTATAGCTTTCAATCTAAAAAGATATAATATAGCAGATTTTGTACAGTCAAAAACTATAATGACATAAATCTAGTTGTTTTTTGATAGTTACCACAAATCCCAGATACCTGTTTTTTGAAAAGCGCTAATTGCACATCATTAAGCCTTTAGTGAGTCACTGTCTACAGTTATCCAAGTTTTAAAATGTAATTCATCAAATCATGTTGTCCCCCTAAGCGTGTGCACAGTTTAGTCACAAAGGTGTCAACCGATGATCCTAGATGGCAAAATCAATGTACAGTTTAGCTTCAGCAATCCTTCAACAGAGCTAGCATTGAAACATGTTATATTTTAAATATGTCCTAATATTTAATTGATAATTTAACTGAATATCACTTTCATATTTAAAGCATCACATGATCCATATGTAAATCAAAGTTGACTGAAGTTCCAAAACAATTGACTGAGCTTTCTAGCAAAGTCCCAGGTCAATTTTCCACTAGCTTGCTAGGCTAAAAAGAGTCTGGACACTGGCCAGGGAGTATGGTACTTCTCGGAATAAGCTGCCCGGTTGAAACCACAAGCTCTGTCTAATGTGGATATCACAGTCTGTGCCAGTAAAGCACAGCTTGATGTAATATTTCTCATACATGTTCAAGCACACAATGTGCACTTAGGAGAGATTCAGCATTGAAAACATCACTGAGCATGCAATATCAAAATAATTGAAATTGTAAGCATCCAGGTGTTGAAAAGGATTGGAACTCTAATTCATGAACTCAAGGTACATGTGGCTCTTATCACATGAATCAAAGATATTTCTCAAATTTTTTTTCTACTTGAAGGAACATCGTGTTCACTCTAGCAAAAATGAAGAAGAGGCCGACCTGGGACTGTGGGAAAGACAGGGAGCTGTGCTAAACAAGAGGTGTTTGATGTGTTCACTCCATGACTATCCACAAAATTCTCCTCTTTCCCTTTCAGCAGCACCCGGTGGGCCTAAAACGGCAACTATTTGCACAGAAAGGAGAGGTGAAGTGGAGCGATCTGAAATGTCACTCGCACAATGCTTTTCTTTTAGAAAAAATGCAATGGCTCTGGAGGTGGTGTTAGGTCCTTCAGTACAAGAAGGTTTTTCAACAATTCCTCAAAGCGAGTTCTGTATCTTGCATCTGTGTATAGTTCCATAGCATGTGACAAGAACTCCAGGGTGGGGCTTTGTGGTGTCTCCATCAGTGTGAAAAAAAAGAGCTTTGATGTATTCTATTCAATCTGACATGCACTTCAAAAAAGATGGCATAAGGTTGTGCGTGTGTTAGTGTGTTCACACGCGTTTGCTTGAGGCAGATGCACTGCCCATCTTTTTGATGTAAACAGCAGTACCTTGCACCCCATTCTGTCCACCTGACCCTCTACTCTCTCTTTTCCCACCTACAGCTGGAGCATCCCATTTGATCTGCTGTCCTTGCGCGCTTTACCGGGTACTTCAGTGGAAGTGTGGAGATAAAAACCTCAAGGTGGGTTCAAGCAAAGGTACATGACCTGTCTGAACACATGTGTGTGTTTGGGAATTACAGGGTATAGGAACGATTACATCTACAACTCCAAATAAACAATCAAGTATGATCTTCAGGCTAAAGATTTGAATGCAGTTTGCTCATTAACTAGTGATAACCTAACGTTTGGTGGGAAATTATTTGAGTGACGTCCCATTCAGGTTCTCATCTTTATGAACACTGTAAAAAGTTGCTCCTTCACCATTTACTAACAATTCTTGCAGAGTTTCAATATTTTTAATATTTAAAACAAGATTATCATTATTCGGTTCGCCAACCTACTTATAGAATTTAGCCTTTTGTCATACATAGTGGTGTATCATAACAGTAGTAATATTACTTGACTCCTTTATTTCTGTTGTTCTCAGTACACAATTTAACTGATTTCATGGGTAAATCAAATTAAAGGTCACCCTACTACGTCATTTTTACATATGTGATTTCAATGTTGCAGTAGCATGTAATTGCACTTGTAAGTAAGTGAATTATAGATAATAGATATCTCAATATATAGATATATAGAAATCTCAAAATATTTTTACTAAAATATGTTTAAATTGCTGGCCCTATTGCTTGTACATTTATTTATACATGTGCACAGAGACATTGACATGAACCGTAGTGATTTATAAGGGCAAAAAGTATAAAACATATGTCTTTAAGTGTAGGAAAATCAAAGATAAAATAAAAAAGAGGCCATGTAGATAAAAGCTACACACTGAGAATGGCTGTATCCTGCCATTCAATTCTTTTATAAACCGACACTTCCCATTTAAAAAATCTCTTTCGTGGCCCTCAATCAAACAATTAGATTCTATACAGAGCCAGCATCCAGGGAGCCTTTGATTCTAAAAGGGGACCCCCTCCCACTTTATAAAGGCCAATTATCATCAGGTGCTCGCTTTCCTTGTTTGGTGAGGCTTTCAAATATCCTACATTAAAGAGCTGGTTGTTGCATCTAAAGGACAGCTTTTCATTTATCCGAGTGGAAATTTCTCACTGGGAAAGAATAGAACTTACGAGATGTAATTACGAGAACTTCGATGCATAGCTGGTCAGTGACGGGCACCATTGCTTACCCACATATTTAAACATAATCTAACAATGTTTGGAATGGAGATGACGCGCACAAGCCAAATTACAGACCTTTGTTGAGATTGGTTTTGTACAGCGGTTGCATTTTTGCTTGAGTGAGCTTATGATATGGGATGATATGATGGAGAGACTAGAGTCTAGTTTAAAACAATTTCTGGTGTGACACATGAGGAATAAGTGAGCTTGCTGAATCAAATGAAAAACAAAAGTTAACTTGACCTAACATCCGTAAACCAGATCAGAGCAATGGCGCACAAATATTTAGCAGCCAAAAAATCAACAGCTGTGCAACTCATCTCAGCACAAAAGCAAAATGAGGTCTTAAAATAAATAGCATTTTTTTAGAGGAAGGTTGACATGATTGAGCATTTCTAACTTGCCTTAAAACACTATAGAAAACTTAAAGAAAACGTTTTTTTAATGGTGGAAGGTAATGTTTAATAAATTAATACAAATAAACAGAAGTGATACACTTAACAAAAAAAAGTATTTTCTAGTGCTCCATGAAATGACTGGTCAAACCAGCATACAAGTAGCTAATTTCTAGCACATCAGATATTGATCACAGTTTGCAAACAAAGTCTCAATCTGTTAGTGTTTTAATGCTATGTTATGTTTTAATGTAATGTTTTCTTTTAATTTCTGTTGATGTTTCACTTTTGTTGGAGTAAGTCTCTTTTAACAGCTCTCCCTGAGATATTAAGTTGATTTAAAATAAAAATCTGTTAAATCCTTTAGCATAGCTTAGCATAGGCCATTGAATTGGATTAGACCAGCACCATTTATACCAATATCTGTAGCAGAGGTTGAAACTTTATCTCTTGATGACGCCTTTTTATGGAGCAGTGTGATAACCCGGCGCCTGCTGCAGACAAGTAAAAGCAAAGTTACAAAGTTACATAAAGACTATTATGACAAAATAAGAGAATAGTTAATCACCAGAGAAACATCAACTTTCCATTTGCTGTTGGTCTTAATACATGATGTAACTCAAGTACATGATGTAACTCTAGTTTAATTGGAAAAAAGCAACACACATGTTATTCAACTACGCTTCTTGTATGAAAATGCTACTGGTCTAATCCAATTCAATTATCTATGCTAAGCAACATTAAAAGCGCCATCAAAGCTGGATAATAGTCTGAAAAGAATCACTAGTGTTTTTATAATGTTGAAAATTGCTTTCACATGACCAGTTTATTGGCAGTTTTCTAAGACAAGAACTTTTATAAGGAATTGGCTCTTAATGCCATTTAGGTTTACGTTATAAACCAACTTACTTATTCGACAAATAGCCAGTTATATGCAAATCATACACAATTTTTTATGTTTTCCAAAACAAAATCCAGAGGTATAGTTTAAAGGGGTTAGGGTTGGAGTACTACGGGGGTCTTAGCTGCTTTTTTCGGTCAAGGCCAAACATATAATTTTTTTAATATGTTTTTTTTAAATAACTGATTGAATTTATTATTTGAGTCTTTCTGAGTATTTCTTGGATCCAGGGGTTAGGGACTAATGCTGGTCAGATGTTTTAAAACTGAACTAAGTCTCCAAGAAAACGTATAGATTTTTAAATTAATTTTTAAGTTCTCAGGTCTATAACAAAAGTATATATTAATATGTTTATTATGGGGGATTATGAGTAAATGATGCTAAAAGCGATGAGTAGACATGAACTGAAACCGAAGTAAAGAGAGATGTTCACCTGCACATCGGAAGCTCTGAGCAGTGAGCCCTTTCTCTACAGCCAGACAGGTGAGAATGCTGAGAAAGCTGGTGGTGACAGACTGTCGTTTCGTTCTCTGCGCCTCCTTGTGCTTACGCTCCCGTGTTGGTTTACTCCTCATCAGCACTCCACTGGGGTTTTCATTAGTTTCCCTCCGTGGCCGCTGAGTGCTAGCTGCCATGCGCAGAGCTTCCACCCAATCCTGGGCCTTAGACTCGTTCTCTGCCCTCAAACACAACACATTGTCAGAAAAGATGGCCTGAAAGCGAGAGCTGGGACCTCTGTCTTCGTCATCCCGCTGCACCGCCATACAAGAGGCGAGCTGGAATCGTAGCACTGGTTCTGACACCGGGCCTCTTCCCTCGGTGGGGAAAGCTTGCAGCTCTGTGCGGTTCAAGACAAAGGTGAAGGCCCTCCAGTTGTTAAGGTCAGAGAGTTGGTGCAGAAGGCCAACCTTAAGAACATCAGCACAGTGTTGGGTGAACAGTGGGAGGGCGGTGGGACGTACCAATCGTCGAGGGGTTGGCATTGTCGCAGCATCTGGATCAGGTTCGTGGGAGTTAGGTGAACTGGCACAAGAAGGCTCTTCTTTATGATGTGCTGGACGGGCAGCCAAGACACGTTCCCAGAGGAGTCGGCGCCAATCCAAGGCCTCCCATTGGCTTGGTGCACGCAACTGTACACGGGTGCTATTGAAGAAAACTGCCTGAAGCACTCTGGCATCTTGTGGCTGGGGTGTGCTTACCCCTTGGCAGTGGGACAGCGAGAGGGCAGCACAGAGCTGCCGGTTACCACTGCTGTCCAAGCTGTAGAGGCGCAGTTCACAAGGTGTAAGCTCAACATGGCAGAACGTCCAGCGTCCCCATGGACCCTCTCTCTGCTCTAGCATCCCTTGTTTCACTAGGTTGAGGCTGCTTTGCTTATGAGCTGAAAAAGACAAACAAAAAATGCTAGTGACAAAATTAAAATGACAACCATTTCCATGACACAAAAATAAAAACAAAAGCTGTCCTTTTAAAGAACAGGCACTAATTCTTTTTATGTATTTCTCTAAATTCAAAGTATATAGGTTCATGTAAAAATAGAAAAGAAAAGCAGACTATTGTTTGTGTAACCCTCCTGAGAAAAAAATAAAAAAATCTAATTGTTCAATTTTAAATGTCTAATATATATTTAAATGGTGACATGTAAGTGTACAATGGCTCACTATCAAAGCTTGATAAAGCTTATATACAAAGGGGAAAAAATCCAAGTACTTTTAATAAGGGATAAATTCTAGGACTACAATCATCTTGTATTCTTGGTGG
Organism: Danionella dracula; assembly: GCA_900490495.1. Taxonomy (NCBI): domain Eukaryota; kingdom Metazoa; phylum Chordata; class Actinopteri; order Cypriniformes; family Danionidae; genus Danionella; species Danionella dracula. The sequence continues at coordinate 758,222 of UELW01000245.1, forward strand.
CAAAACAAACAATTGGCCACCTGATATAAAATATAAAATATACCTGATCGGTGTCTGAATTTGTACTTTATCCTATTAGAAGAGCAGATTAATGGATGCTCAACCGGCTAATATTGCTCACAATCTGTGCTCAGACAGGAGGAGTATACTTCTGGACACAAACAAACGAGCCCTTCATGTAATATAGAAGATAGAATATATGTTCTATCAATTAATATTTTTTATATTATAATATATTATATTTGTTAATAAAGGAATGGGGAAAAGGATTGAAGTTCTCGTACACATCGTGCGTAATGATGTGATCAAAACTACTTCATTGGGACATGGGATAAAAAAAGGACTAAACCCCTTTAAACCTGAATTACATTCAATAGTTTTAAAAAATATTTTACAAAGTTTTCATTTTAATTTATTTCTTTTACATTTTTCTTTTTTACTGTTACAATAATCTGGCAATGTATTAGTATAAATTAAAATTCATGAGAAAAACATGTGTTTTGTGAAAAGTCCTGTCATTCAGTAGGGTGGGATAACAGGCAGAGCTTTGCTGACATTTTACTGTACAAACAAACAAACAAACATCCAAAACTAAAGACAATTCTCCCACAAGAAAAAATGCAATAATGTGCAAGGTCTGAATGGTTTAACAGTAACTAACTATTCTCTAAAGAGATCCTGGTTATGATTTATCTACCTACAGAAGAGTTTGTTTGTAAGATCATAATTTTCTATTCATTAAATCGATATCAAGCTCTAATGAAGAAATGACAGGCAATTATACACAATTTTAAAAAGAAGATTTTTGTGTTTAACAGTAACTTTCTCATGTAAAAGTTCCCAAAGCCATACACACTTTCTCTACTTGAGGCATGCCTATGCTGGATGCTATTGTGCTATGCGATAGCAGTCTATCGAGTCATCCCAAAGCAGGAAGAAACAGCATTGTGTGCCAGGCTGCTGTGCAAACAAAACCACATTGAGTGACCTCTAATCTGTGGCAATTCTTTCCAACCCTTCTTTTCTCTCTCCATTTCTTCTCACATTCCCTCCTTTATCTTTTTTCCTCTCTTGATCAACTACACACATCATCTTTACAGTCCCTTTGATGGAAACAGACCATTTTCCTCTTAACCACGTGGACCCAGAGGGTTACTCAATGTGTCTAAACTTGACCATCCCAACAAGGTTAAAAACGTGTGTACGAAAGGCAAACCACATTGTTTGTTTTGGTTCAACCTATGCACCAAAGAAAACAGCACCGTCCATGACACCTCTACCCTATATTTGCCCTGTCCCTTATCAGCTAGTGAACCTTGAGCTTTGACAGTTGTGTTCAATAATAGCTCCAACAACTACTGTGCATCAGCCTTCTGGAGCATCATGTATGATGTTTTGGCCCTACTTGCATTCCAAGGACTTCAAGGGTGCATAACTTGCAGCAATGGAAAAAGTCACTATTAATTCCACGGATGAATGGACGTTAGGTGTGCTGACATGACCCAATTAGTGAGCTGGTGCAAGGCCAGTCAGCCTGTAGAGAACATTTTCAAGACCTTTCCATACGCAAGAGGAAAAGCCATTTGAGAAGGAGGGCGGGCAAATCAACCCAATCCTGTTTCTGATGGCATTCATGGTCATGTATACGTACGAGCATGAAGGAAATGTGAGAAGAAAAACCAGGAGGATTGAGAAAGAATAGTAATTGACAATTATAAAGACCTACAGAGTCCAGTCAAGCATTACACAAACACAGACTTGAGTGGTGAGGGAATTCGTTTTTTTTTTTTTCTGACATTAATCAGAAGATAAATCACCATTACAAACTAGGTGGGTTGCCAACATTTTAATGTCACTCTGGATTCAATCCCAATCAATCAAGAGATGGCGTACTGAACCGTGGAATTTGCTTCAATGTCCAGTTGATTCCCTCTGGCACATTTTGCAGCGAACAACAATTTGCCTTGTTAATTTAATAGAGAAAAGAGAATTCTAAAGGACTGCTCTAACCTGCATTTTGATAAAGCCAGAATCTTCTCGAAAAAAGCTCTTCAAAAAGCCAGAAAGGATATAGTATAGATATAGAGAGAGATGACAGAGAGAGATGAGAGAGAGAGAGAGATAGGGACAGATAGAGAGAGACACAGAGAGACAGAGAGAGATAGAGAGACAGAGAGAGAGACAAGAGACACAGAGACAGAGAGTAGAGAGAGAGGGACTAGATGATATACACAGTAGATATATATGACACAGATCTATACATATAAGATATAGAGATAGATATAGATACATATACATATACATAGATATATACTATATATATATATATATATATATATATATATATATATAATATATATATATATAAGGCTTAACCCTAAAGTGAATTTTGCATGTGGTTTCCCTACTAGCATTCTATTACATTGAAATGAATCTTCTAACTGGGAAACCCATTACCGAGCTTGTTGAAGTCACTCATAAAACCAGCATGAAAGAAAGGGAACCCTGCTGCAGAGCTGACTGAGTTGTAGACACAACAAACCACAGGTGCAAGGAGATAAAAGCTACAGCTTTCAGTATGTGCAGTATGGAAAAATACGAAAAATAATGCACACTTGTATAAACCTGATGTTTGTTTTTGTTTAGCAAATCATTGGTAGAATGAGTAATTCAAACTTAAATTAAAACACTTGATTTTTTATATTCCTTAAATTCATATAGTTTGCTTTAGTGTTGAACATACGCACCTATGATAGAATGATATGTCTACTGATGGAATTTGTCTTGACAAAATCTCCAAATGTTTTAAATGAGGGGTTGGCAGTGGTGTTGACTGCAATAAGTTGGCCTCGTTCTGTCTCAACCACAATGAGCTGTTGTCAAAATGTTTTGAGTGTAAGATATGGAGGGATAAGTGGAAGTGGAAGGGAAGATGCAACGTGTGGGAGATACTACAAAAGCATAGGGTGGTGAAATAAGGTTTTAAGGAAATATATTATTTAGTAAGGTTAAGTTTGAATAAAACATACTTTTTTTTACAAAACAAAAACCTCGTATTATCAGTATGGCTAAATAATTGCATTTGCAAATAAATCTAAATATTACTACACATAATTCTCAAATTTCAGAAACCACCTACTCGGTACTGAGAGGGTAATCCAGAAGTTCAGATATTAGTAATTACACGTTTGAATAACTAAAATATGGTAAAGCCACATATTTTATTCACATGTATTTCTTTAATTTTGTTGATTTGTTACTGACCTTTATTAATGTCTACACCAGGTTTTATATGCAATGAGGTTCACTCAATCACTCTTCATAGGACAACTGTGACTGTAGTTGACAAATGTTCATTTTATTTAAATTGATGCATGAAAGAGAAGTGAGAGATTCAAACCAGCTGAGTTTCAAGAGGAAGTATATTTAATGAAGTAAAAGGCATGTATTAAAAAAAACACTGAGAATTTTTTTTTCTTTTTCACTTAGTTTTCCTAAATACCGGAAACCTAAACAAATAATATCAGCTTGTGTGAATTTGTCTGATGTGTGACATATTATGCCCCATTTATCTTTAAATTAATATTATAACAGGCTACATGTGTAATGTCCAAAACGTTTGACAAGTAGTATATATTTTAGGAAATTATCTATAAATTTGCAAGCCAACAGGATCTGAATCATGAAATATAATATCACCAATATAATATCTAGTGTTACAACCTTAAAAATAGCGTTTTCTTACTTAGATTTCTTTCTGTCTCTGTAAAGGGTAAACAGATTAGTGAAAAAGCAAAATTGTTAACTAAAAAAATAAAATAAAACACAACCAAATTACAGTATCATCAACATTTCTACTTGAATAGACATACTTAAAGTTTGTTGTATGCTCTAAACTCTTGCATATAAGAGACTTAATTCTTACCGTCCCTGTGATCATTTAGAACCATGTTCTTCAGTATATTTTTGTCAACCGCTGGCATTCCATTATCTGTATAAGTGCGATAGTTGACATCAGAACGGGAACGGTTGTGGCCACGTTTGAAGGCGCTGCTGGACGTAGTGGTGGCAGAGCTTGACTCTTTGGCATGTGCCGCCAAATCATTGGTGGACCGTGCTCGATTTCGTTTCCCATTTCGCAGGCTCAGCACGCTAAAGGAAGTTTGCTCAGCCCAGGCCAAATTACCAGGTGATAACTCAGCTTGCCTTCCAGTCAGTATCCCCCACACCCCACTGGAGTTTAGCATCTCCAAGGTGGATGTCCCTTTAAGGTTGGATGGACACACCTGGCAATCTGCTTGATTGTCATCGAGGCAATGGAGGTAGTCCTCTGTCACCTCGAGGGCTGGGCTAACATCCCCGACCTCCAGTCCCTCCATCACCTCAAAGGTTCTAATGTACCAGATGATGCAGAGAGGCCCGAATCCTTGCTTTTGTGAAGGAAGACAAGGGAAGCCTGAGAAGCTTCAAGATACAACACATGGAACATCTGCTGTCTGGGCCCAGACGGAAAAGTGATAAAAACAGGTGGTCCACAAGAGTCTGAAGCCCTTCCAGAACTTTCAGTGCTGTTAGTCAAGACCCTATTATGAAATGACCACTGTGCCAGCTCTGTTTATAAACAGTGGGCAGGTGTTGTCTCATTCAGCCAAGCATCCCAGTTAAATTGTAGTTTGTAAGGCATTAACGCTGCAGCTTATGGACACTGCAGTGGTACATCTTTCCACAACATCTAACATCCTGAAAAAAATAGAGAAAATCCACATAAAGTCAGTATTTTTTTTCACAAAGTCAACAAAATACTTTGTGGGTATTTAGATTTTTTTTTCTTTATTAAAAGTACCACTCTTATCAAACATGAATAGTCTGTGAAAACTAAAAAGACTGAGATTTTCTTTCTTTGTTAAAAGCCTCTAGAATGCATACTACTATAGAGGACTCACAAAACTCTATAATGCCTAGTAGCCTTAAACTTAAAAGTAATTCAAAGTCTTAAAAGTAATTCAAACATTTGTGTGTTATGACACTTAAGCACACTTTGCTTCAATGCAACTGCGCTATTGAGTAGCCTACATTTCTTTTGTCTCAAATTTTGGTAGCCAACATGGAAAAAATATGGGCAATTTAATAATGACATACAGTGTTTAAAGGTAAAACGTATGTTTTTTTTTACATTTTTATTTTGAGTTGACTTAAAATCATGATTAGAGACTATTGATCAAGGCATTGATTTGTTCTTATTTCAATGAGAAACAAATGCAACATAACTCATAATTCAATATAACTTGCATTGAAAGCAGCTTCTCAGATTAAATACCCAATTATGCATGGCAGTATATCTACAGTGTATGTCCTATTTAGCAGAACCACTTTTTATAATAAAAACAATAATAATAATGCCTTAAATTTATATAGCACTTTTCCAGACACTCCAAGACGCTTTACAGTTATCAGAGCATTATTCATTCATTCCACATTCACACACGGTGGTCATAAGCAACCTTGGTAGCCCTCAGCTGCCCTGGGGCAGTCTGACAGGACGTGGCTGCCATTCTACGCCTACGACCTCCTGACCACCACCAAACACACCCCACCAGTCACACACATCCATACAGGCCGGTGAAATGGCTTTCCCAGGGCCACAACGGCAGAATGAACCTGGTAGAGATCGAACCGCCATTCCTTCGGTTACGGGACGATCAACTCCAAAAGGGATGATCAACTCCACCACTGCACCAGTCTGTGCCTCTGTCCAGGAACTATGCCTTTTGAAGCACCAACTTTTTCTATCTTTATGGTTGTCAGATTTTTCATAAAACTCAAGTAGACAGACACAATTCTGTTTACACAGGAAGTACATCCGAAAATTGACATAAAATCAGTGTTAAATGCATGCAGCTAGTATGTTTTTAAAGTTATGTTTAGAAGTGCTGAGTAAACCTACATAGATTGGCCTGCTTCTTCCCTACCCAAATCTTTAAAATGCCATGCCACAGAATCAATTCAGTTTAGCAGATAATCTTAGCATCAGACACAAAGAGAAAACTCCACCACACCGGGTGGGGCTCCCTGCATCTCAAACCATTACGTCAGCTTCACATTATCAATCGGCTCCTTGTCTACCTCCTTTCACAGAGTTATTGATTTCCTTTGAATTCAAACTCAGGGTCTTTCACTTTCTACTCTTTAATTATTGAATCTCAGTATGTCAGGGTTTTCCCAAACAAGTTTCTGCCAATAAGAAAAATAGTGATGATTTAAACATTAAGCTTAAATAAGTTAATAACATTATCTTAATTGCTGTATCTCTTAAATGACAATGTTCACAAGTCGGTTCAAATTGCAGTCCGTAAAAAGTATTATAAACAACAACACTGAATTTGAAACATAACTGCAAACCTTATTTGGCCATCAGTCTTTCAAGAAAAGCAGCCAGAAATAAAACGACTTGGTGCACGGCGTCTTAGATTGCACCTCCATTTTTATATTCAAGTATGATTGTATAGTGATCAAAATTGGACTCTATGAGATAACTGTGTTCCTTTTCGGCTTGATTTTGACTTCGTGTTTGAAAGTTTTCAACGCGTAAGGACCCCTTTACACTTCTCTAATGCTGAATAATTCTGCACATTTTCACATGTCAGTGTGGATTAAGAGAGGTCACATTAACGTCAACTGTTTTTACAGCTTGACTCTTTAACAGCTAACTCTGCAACACTCAAAATGTGATGAAACTGAAATGTAACTGAAATAAAAATCTAAGTAAAAAGAAGAGATACAAAATGCACTCTTACAGATCCATCGTCTATTCTATAATAACACTTGTCTAAAAGTTGCTTATGAATGTAAAGTTGCAGTAAGTATTCACCCGATGATTTCATGGCTGATGCTAGTTAGCAATCCGCTACACCATCTGCTCAATGACATTTGTGTCAGTTGAATGTATTTCCATGTCAACGATTGTAAGACGGGTGTGTTTCACTAACGTTATTAAATCAACGTTATCGTAAATGCAAATATGCTCGACTTTCAAATAGCTGGTTAACTGTAATAGAAAGTGACTCACCCGTTTCTGTTTACATTTTCACATTCAGTTCCGACCCCAGATATGCGCACCGGGTGAAACATCTTAATGTGATAAATGGTTCCGATCCCTTTCATAAACGTAAACGGTTTTTTTCTCTCTTTTTCTGCAGCTATAGATGCTGTTTAGTATGGCTTCTGTCCCACAGCTTTCTGGAGCACAAAACAGTTGGAAAAAGTTTTTACTTTTTAAGTTTTATCACATCACATTAAATGCGACATTAGAGCAGTATTCAACAATTAACTGTGCCTAAATTAAACAAAAATCAGGTTGGAAAAATAATCAAGCTTATCAAGGTGTTTCTGGTCATTGTTGTACTTCTATTCAAAATTGTAATTACAAATAGTATCAAATATTGCTAATACACGTTAATTAGTTTTGCACGGGGGATGGAATGTAACTGTTATTTCTGAATTCGCTTACTAAAGCAGATTAAGCCTTACTTTGTCCTCACACTAAAGGACAAATAGCAATTTACCATTCTGTCACTCACATTGCACCTGCTTCCTGTCTGTGAGCCATGCTGCAATAATTAGGATCAAGCTTAGAATACGCACATACACATACAGAAATTATTGCAAAAAGTATCTTACAAAGTTTTTTAGAAACAATTGCTTCATCTCTACAGGTTAAAGTACAGTTAGTGTATCAATGGCAAATCTCAAAAAAGGACGATTAGTGTTTAGCAAAGTTGACTGCAGCCTGGACAAGGCCCCACTATGTTCTATTCCAAATTTTCATTAAATGAAATTTGACATTTGCATATGCACTAACTTGAGATTTTTTTAAAGAATGAAACTGTTTCAAGATTCTGTGAAAAAATTATGTATCACTGTACATTTAATACACCAAGGGCTCAGACTCTTTCTCATAGTTTACATTGAACATTCTTCTATCATGCTTAAATACAAAGAAATATCTTGAGAGTAAAATGAACCCATTGCAGAGTAGAACTCTGAATGGACAAATACACTCGAATTGAGTAGAAATAACACTAAAATCAAGTTAGAATATGTTAGGCTGTCTTCATTGAAACAGCAAACCTCACCTTGTACTCGGCAATAAATGTTTGTATTTTGACAAAGAAAAATGCACAACTGTTAATGTTAATGTTTGTAATATTCATGTAAATATTAAAAATAAGAGTTTTACATGATACATTTTAAGGTAGAAGTTGAGAGGTTCAGTGATGAAAACCCTAGAATTGATTGAGTAGTTGGTTCAAGTCAGAATCTGAATAGAACAGTTTTTTTGTTAACAATGCTTAACTTTGACAAGTATACATTTTAAATAGTTATATCCGCTATTTGAGAGTCAAAATGTTTGCCTTTTGGGCTTGAAACAATGTGAAAATCAAATATACTTTCCATCTTCATTTCATGGAGTTAATATTAGGCAGTGAGACTTGGTTAGATGGGCGAGCATGGCTCACCTAGGCTCGGAAGATATCTTTTAGAAATAGAAATAACTGTGTAAACCATCAATACAATCTCAAAGTGGAATGTGTGGTCAACATTAAGACCTGGTGCTACGTTGAAGCCAAGAGGTATAACATGAGAGGAAAAATTTAGATTTTTTTAATGGGCAAAAGCTTGCTGCTCTCTAGCCATTGTACAAGGTCTCCACAGAAAAAGAAACATTATTCAAGTCTTTTTCAGGCCGGAGACTGAAACACAGTAATTATCGTGGGCTTCGGGCTAAACCTGCGACCTCCCCGCAGTCCTCCTCCTCTCCCTCCTGCTACCCTTTCTGAGAGCTCATTGTCTTGGCTTGTTTAAAGAAAGGCTTCGTTAATGAAGGAGGAGGGGACATGGGCTAATGGGCTCAAATAAGTTCCTCTCTGGGATATTGTTGAGGGATAATGGTGGTGCGAGGCCCAGCTGTAAACTTGCAGGAGCCATATTGTGTATGACCTACATAGACCCTCTGTTGAACTCTTGCTAAATGGTTAGCTGGAAGCACTCTCCCCCTTAAATTCCCCATCTTATGTTTTGCTATTCTTAATCAATTTACAGCTTTGGCACCATACTGACCACTCCAATCAATACAGTGCTGAATGCAAAATGTCTAAAACTGCAGCAAATGTTAAAATTGTATGAGTTTATGTGGTTGAATGTTAAGAAAAAAAATTATATATCAAGAGCGAGATGCTGAACATGTCTGAACCAAGGAATTGACCAAAAAAGTTTAAAAACATTTGGAATGATTCTTTTTAAACCTGATTATTTTTATACTTAACATATTTATTAAGTAACAGCTGATTGTGATATTTTCTTTCAAAACCACAGAACTCTGAGACAAACAATAGAACATGAATGTAATGTAATGCAAAACATAAAAACCCTGCATGAGCCATGCAATGACCACTTCTGTTCTCTTGTAAGGAAAAAACAATATAAATTCTGATAAAAAAAGATTGCTATTTTTAGTTGGAACAATATAGTTGATGCATCGTAATTTCTCAAATTGGACGAGAGTGGGCCCCATCATCTCAGCACAAACTACAGCACAGAGAATTGATCATAAGTGGGGAAAAGGCTTGAGCCGCTGCACAACCATTCCTTTATCTCTTTGAAATGTATCCACATAACAGCCTCCAGTCTCTTTCTCTCCCTCATATTTTGACCCACGAGCCTCTCCTTTGCACTTTTTGAGTTTTCAGTATCTATTTGGATTCTGTGCTCCTGCTCTGATTACTAAATTATGATTGGGTGTAAGGATAGCAGGGCTTTCATCTGCCCAGCGCTGTTCCTTGCTTCCCTCTCTAACACAAAGGGCCCCTCTGCCTCTGCGCGGCCCGCTTTTGAAGAGAAGAGTGGCCCGGCGTCCCCATGGAAACCACTCTGTTTCCTACAGGACCAAGATGCATCTCATACAAGTAACACAGAGGCTGCAACAGCATCAACCTATGTCTCCATTAGTGACCTGTCTGTGATGTCTGTGGTGTTCTCGTTTAGTAAAGTTGGACAATTATAAGGGCTATTATTACTATATAATCATACATTTTTTTAATCTATATGGTAAAGTAAAAGTAAAATAAAGGTGAAAGTAAAAGAAACAAAAAAATAGAGTAGTGATGGCTAACTAAATCACTAAATTATCACTAAATCACCCATCATGCTGATTTGTAGCCTTTAAACTTTCTTAATAAGTTTTTTTTTCATTAAGTCTGTGGCTAACTGAGTGTTAGTTGAGATGACAGACAGACAGAATGTAGATGGAGGGATGGATGGATGGATGGATGGATAGATAGATAGATTGGCCAAAAAAATCCTGGATGGGGCGTGGCTTGCGATAGAAGCAATGACCTCATTTTGTACACCTTTTACGTCAACGCCTGTACGGTATTTCATATTTATTTCTTTTCGCTGTCGCAATAGTAATTTCGAGATACATGAATGAGTCTCCATTCACTCAGGGAAAATCCAATTATCATGGTACAATAGAGACGGTCTGGGGAGATGTCTTCATCTGTCTCTCTCTCTCTCTCTCTCTCTCTCTCTCAGGACTCTGCGAAAGTTACTCTCAGAAATTCAGATTCCTAATAAAGTAAGTAAGTGATTTTAGATGTGTTGACACAAACTCTTTTGTGTTCTAGTTTAGTATTACTTCCTGGAACATTAAGCAAAGAACTTGGCAATAAAATGTTTCTGAAATTGTACTTTGTTTTGTCTCGCAACAGATTGATAGGCTTAACGTTACCATGCTGACACCTAGCGTAGACAGTGTGTCATAACGTCCTGAACTTCTTTGGTGAATAAAGTGACCAGAAACCCATTTAAATTCATATTACAAACAAATTAAACAATTTTTTTACAATGATAATTCAAATAATACATGTCAAAACTTAGTCATTTCATTTAAGTTTTGGCTGATTTAATGATCATTATATTATTTTGTTGGGTATTAATTTCTGGATTTGATTATATGATTTAGTTATCTGATTAGTATTGGAGTAGTAAGGGCCAAGAGATTGTGCTGGTGCATCACAAGGGACAGAAGAAAGCATTTACCATGTGTAGGGCACTAATCAGGTCATGTTTCCTTCGATTTGTAATTTACAGTCTTGAATTTTCCTAAAAGCATATTTTTGAATTGAGGAGGAAAAGCGAAGTACTCAGAGGAAAAACATGGAAATTCCACACATGACATGTTAATGGATAACTTGTTTAAATATGACAAATTTGAGGCAAAGTCAGTTATTTTCCAAAGAAGACTTTGTATTTTTATTAAGTTGATCGGACAAATACTTTATAAAGCAATTCAAAGATAGACAACAGCAACGATCTTCTTAAAAAGTCTCATTTATTACTCATATAACAAGACACGAGCAGACAAAATGACAGGAGACAGTTGTGTAGTACAACATTAGTTGTGCGTCTTAAAGAATGACGAGGAATGATGAATGTCTACAGGTATAAACTACCAGCATTTCAATTAAAAGCACTTTTTTTTTACATTGTTAAATCCAAACTGTACTTACTTTGAACCTCATTATTCTAGAAGCATTCTTAGAGTGTATAGCTGTAGATGACACATGCAGACATTAAGGCAACAGGAATTGCACCCAAGAGGTGAAAGAGAAAAACACACATTCACGAATGATATGACACAAAAAGCCGCTATGAGGAAAAACAGTAATAAAATGTTATGATGGCTTTTTAACAGTTATCCAGTAGCTCTTTCCTTTTAAAAAGGCTAATTCATATTTTGTTTTGAAAGTGCATTGCTCCCCATTCAGGCTGTAGTGATCAAGCTTTTCTGTCTTTGGTCCCAGTCAGATGGGAGACGGAGCTTGATGAGCCTTGATGAAGCTCCTACAGCTTGATGTTGGTGGACGGCTCAATGTCAGTGCGTGTGTGTCTATCTCTGTGAAGTGCTCATCAGCTTCAGAGCTTGGGTTGGTTTGCCAACTTAATCTTCAGGTTCTCTGCCAGCTTGTCAAGGAACTCAAATGTGTTGAGGTAATCAGAGCGGGCAACCCTTGAGAAAAAAGGAATAAAATCTATTACATCCAAAACATCATCATCTTAATTTATATAGCACTTTAACATAGTTAGGACTAATCAAATAGCTACAACAAGTGCATATAAAATAATACTCTTGTGTTTAACCTCATCAGACCCTGAATTTTTTAAAATGTTTTAGGATTTTAAATGTTTTTACTCCAACTAAAGCATATTGTTCATTAAGGTGGACAATTGTCATCCAATCAAATGGCAGCAAGACATTGTATGATGCAATCTGAAAAATTTCACTACTCTAAACAGAAGCATGGCAGCACATCACACCAAGTGGAGGAAAAAGTCTTATTCACATTAATTGATGAATTTGGGATTACTTTTCAGTGGAGTAGAGAGATCAAAGTCAAAATAAGGTTAAAAGTTAAAACATACTTTGACATGCCCTTGATACAGATTGCCAGGTCCTTGGTCATGAAACCAGCTTCAATGGTCTCAATGCACACAGCCTCCAGGGCCTCTGCAAACACTCGCAGCTCTGCGTTCTTATCCAGCTCCGCCCGGTGCAGGAGCCCACGTGTCCATGCAAAGATAGAGGCTGATAATGGAGGCAAAACCAAAAGAAACTATTTAATGCCACCACTTAACACTGATCACGTTTGATCCAGTATCACTTTTGTGGCTGGCTTATGGCAAACAAGATTTTCAATCAGAACCGGCGAACCAGATTTTCAATCAGATCAGGCGAACCAGTTTGTCAATCAGATCAGGCAAACCAGATTGTCAATCAGACCCGGCGAACCAGATTGTCAATCAGACCTGGCGAACCAGATTGTCAATCAGACCCGGCGAACCAGATTTTCAATCAGACCCGGCGAACCAGATTTTCAATCAGACCTGGCGAACCAGATTTTCAATCAGATCAGACGAACCAGATTGTCAATTAGATCATGCGAACCAGATTGTCAATCAGATCAAACGAATTAGATTTTCAATAGCAAAATGTGATCATGATGTGAAGAGTATCACGTTTGATCCAGTATCACTTTTGTGGCTGGCTTATGGCAAACAAGATTTTCAATCAGATCAGGGCGAACCAGATTGTCAATCAGATCAGGCGAACCAGATTGTCAATTAGACCCAGCGAACCAGACTGTCAATCAGACCCGGCGAACCAGATTGTCAATCAGACCCAGCGAACCAGATTTTCAATCAGATCAGACGAACCAGATTGTCAATCAGATCAGACGAACCAGATTGTCAATCAGACCCGGCGAACCAGACTGTCAATCAGACCCGGCGAACCAGATTGTCAATCAGACCCAGCGAACCAGATTTTCAATCAGATCAGACAAACCAGATTGTCAATTAGATCATGCGAACCAGATTGTCAATCAGATCAGATGAACCAGATTGTCAATCAGACCCGGCGAACCAGACTGTCAATCAGACCCGGCGAACCAGATTGTCAATCAGACCCAGCGAACCAGATTTTCAATCAGATCAGACGAACCAGATTGTCAATTAGATCATGCAAACCAGATTGTCAATCAGATCAAACGAATTCGATTTTCAATAGCAAAATGTGATCATGATGTGAAGTGTATTTTGCTAACCAATGGGATTGGTGGAGGTCTCCTTTCCTTGCTGGTGCATGCGATAATGTCGAGTGACTGTGCCGTGGGCTGCCTCAGCTTCAACAGTTCGTCCATCAGGACACACCAACACACTGGTCATCATACCTAGTGAGCCGTAACCTTGAAAATGAGAAAGAGGAGTTTTTACACTGTTAGGAATTTGCACAAGTCACTGCAAAATGACCCAATGTTCATGACTTGTGTTGTAAATTTTTTTTTAAATAATAGGTTCAGTATGCGATTTTCATGCTGTAACGACTTCAAAACAAAGTCGCAGCCAATCAATATCAGAGATATAGTCATCTAGAGTAAAGCGATAGGTAATATGGATCTAATGGCATGTTGATTTCAAATGTCAACATCGGCTCCCAGATATTGCACAACGCAACTTTAAGTGTTACGTTTTTGCTTCTTCTCCTCAAAATTATATCAGGTTTAGATCTTGAACCAATACCATACAGTACACAGTAGTACCTAATGTATTAAAAATGGGTTTAATTTAAGGTATCTGCTTCTATTACTTCTCTAACACTCCCTGAGATATGAATTAAGTTTTAGCCATATTTGAATGCATTTAGCTCCACCTCTGTTCTGGTGATAGCAGTTTTAGCAAAGCTTAGCATAGAACAAGCAATAGATCAACAAAATGTATTTTATAGTCATGGTGCAAACAACGCATATCCACTGTTTATTAAATGCTATTTCTTCAAATGAATAAACGGACACTATTTTTCCCATGGAAAATGAAGGATGGGATGTCCTGTATTACGTTCATGTTTTATTTTACTCACCCTGAGCAACTGAGTCAGACTGTACATCTCCATCATAGTTCTTACAGGCCCAGATAAAGCCTCCTTCTGACTTCATGGCCTGAGCTACCATGTCATCGATCAACCGGTGCTCATACCAGATGCCCTTAGCCTCATACTGAGCCTTGTACTCTCTGCAACACAAGCATGCACAAAAAAGTAATGTCCCTTTTCCTTTTTATTTTCACCTTTGTATTCTTTGATACTTTTTTTGTTGTCTATCTCAGTTTAGAGCTGCAAAGGGATGTGTAAAAGACTTGGGGTGTAACTGAAATTGTACTGTAGTATATTATTTTAGTAATTTAATTAACATTGATTATATTTGTAAACAAATGATGAAAAATAGGTTAATAAACAAATAAACCAAAAGAGTATGCTCATATGCAATTATGAGGAGATGTACACTTTAAAGAAAGATAACTTTTTATAGAAACATTTGATTCTATAGTTTATATATATATATATATATATATATATATATATATATATATATATATATATATATATATATAGATATATATATATATATATATATATATATATATATATATATATATATATATATATATATATATATATATATATATATATATAAATTATACTTTTCAATAAGCACCCCTTTGAGTGGTTACCCACTTTTCATAGATCTCCTGGAAGATATCTTTAAAACGCCCATCATATTTCTTCAGGATGGTGTTCTTGGTGCTGAGGTACATTGGCCAGGCTTTATTTAAGCCCATCTGGAAGGAACTGTGAGCAAAGTCCCGGATCGATGCGTCTGTGTTGTACATTCCCAGAGCTACTCCGCCCGAGCCTGAACAAAAAACCCATTTTAATCCCATCATCAAAAGAACAAAACGAGCCAGTAACTAAAAATTATCAAATTAGGCTATTTTACAACCAGAACAAATACCCCAAAACAGGAGAACCATTCACATCATGCATCATTAAAGGTGCCATGTCATGATAACGTGACTTTTCTGACATTCCTGGCATCTTGAGGTGTTGTTCCCTCCTCAAAAACATGCCTCGAGTAGTGTTCAGATTAGTTCATGCATGTTTGAGCAGTGCTTTATTCCTTTTTTCAATCAATCAATATGAATCACTAGTACAGCCCCTCTCCACGATGAACAGGAAATGTGGTTTGACCCAGTGGTGTAACAGCAGCAGACTAAACAATGCCAGAGAAGTGTGTTTTCGTATGTCTGGAGCCTAACCTTTTGTTTAGATTACCAAAGAATGAGTTTATTCATCAGAAAAATTTTGGAAAGATCATCTTTGTTTATGAGCAGCACTTCACATGGTACATCAACAAGTAACAGGTTGATAAAGGATTTATGACAAGACTGGGTCCGTCACCGGGTGCTATTGCAACTCTCCCGAAATCTCATTGATGTGGAGGTCCACACAGTAAGTTTTTTTTTTTACACTTCTGCTGGGCTTAAATTCATTAATGAAATACACCATTTTAACTCTTCATACATCAAACCGAGTGCACACTACATGACTTTTATAACCCTATAAGAAACTCTGGTTTCAGCGCACACACAAGAAACTCTGCATTTTATCTTCCCTAAAATCCTAAACATGCCACACTACAATAATCAATCATGTGTAACACACACTACAGGGATGTTAATAACGTTACACGCTATTGTGCAAAGCTCGTGCATCAAAAAGTAAAGAACGGATCTTCTATTTGCATTTTACACAAGTACACCTATAACAAAATAAATAATTTATAAGCAGTATGCCTACATAAGGAAGCATTCGGTGTAAGAGTAAGTAACATGTGTTTTCAGAGTCACTAGTTGTGTCTGGTTTTGCTCAAACTGGACGCACTTGAGTACGCTGGTCTGTAGGGGCGTGCCAAAAGCTTGTCTGTGGGAGGGACCGGTGTAAACAGCGCGTTTTTGCTGGGCCAAAAACACGAGGTAATGCAAAGATGTTGAAAAAAAAGATGAAAAAATATTGCATTTTCAACATTATTAACAGTGCAGCGCTAATAAATAGGACTCAAATATTGATACTAAGAGCTATAACAAGGACATAACATGGGACCTTTAAAGAGACACGTTTAGCATCTTGAATGTTGATATGTGATTTTTTTGGAAGATAAACCCAGCATGATAATGATAACGTACAAATAATTTTTTATATTTATTAAGTTTAAAAGAAATTTTGTATACCAAATACAATGCATGGATAATTCCCAAGTTAAGCTGCTTCTGAATGTTCCTGGAGTAAAAGAGCACCCTGATGTCAGCAAAATGACTGCAGACTCTGTTCAGCCGAACAAAAAAAGTTATAGATATTCCCTGTTACATAATGAGTAATATTCAAATTGATATATGTGTTTGTATATGTGTGTCTAAACAATTTACAATTAATTGTGGACATGTACACATTTTAAACGCCTCCAGCTGAGTATGATTACCTTTAAAGTCATAGACCACAAATTTTAACATCTCCCCTCCATCTTCAGGCGTGTACGTCATTTCCACTGTTCCTGGGCCAGGCACAACAAAATCTGTAGCCTTGTACTGTAAAAAAAATCAGAGAGAAAGATTTTTTTAAGAATTCTTTTATCTATCAATTAATGCCATTCATTTGCATTTTCATAACCGGTGACTGGAAGATAAAGTATAACAAATAAAATTCAGCTATTTTTTAAATAAAAGTTAAAGTGCACTACAGAAAGAGATGCCTCCTTACAGAAAATAATAAAAATAAAAGTACTGAATAAAATCATTAGCACTAGGAAATGAAAGCCCCAGTCCTCAACAGAAACGATTAAAACCTAAATTAAATATGGATTTAATAGACTTGCTATAAAACATCAAGAAAACACTAACTATATACTAAAACCCAATTCACATTGAAGAACCCATTTGCAAAAAGAACTCCTTTACCTGGTCTCCATGTGCGTGCCTGCCAATAATAATAGGCTTGATCCAGCCTGGCACCAGGCGGGGAATGTTTTTGCAGATAATGGCTTCTCTGAACACAGTGCCTCCCAGGATGTTACGGATCGTTCCATTGGGAGATCGCCACATACTCTTTAGCTTGAACTCCTCCACACGGTTCTCGTCAGGGGTGATAGTAGCGCACTTGATGCCTACATTGTAGCGGCGCACAGCTTCTGCTGCTTCGATAGTGACTTCGTCATCTGTGGCATCCCGGTTCTCCATTCCCAGATCATAACTGTCACCCAACAATCAAAAGCAAATCTTATGATGTTTAAAAAATTCACAAGTCGATACAGATTTTATAGACTGCACTACCATTGAGAGAGATTATGCCCCATGGCAGGCTTTAATGAAGGTCAGAGGAAACAGAAGTTGAAAATGTAGCACAAAGAAACACTATATTTGTGTTCACCTTGTGAGTGAGTGAAGTTGTTTTCACTACCATATCAGCATCTAGGTCATATCATGTCAACATTCATTAAGTATTAAAATATAGCATTATGAAAGAAAGAAAAATAAAACAGACCAATAGTCATGTAACAAAGTAATAAATATAATTCTATAAAAGCTTTTTTTAGTCTCAGAAAGGAATTTTAGGAAGTTTTCATGATCAGTAAAAAGGTCCTTCAAACGTGTTGCTGATAAAAAACTTTTTTCTTTGAACAGTATAAATATGACAGCTCGTTAAAATATGTTTCATTGTAAGACTGCAATACAATTTATGGAAATTGTGTTCTTCTTGTAAACATTACAATAACTATTTCAAAATGTTTTACAACAGTTTTCAATCCTCCAGCAATAATGAAAATTAAAGAGCTCAAGAAACATGTTTTTTATTTTTAGATGTAAAAATCACAACTTGAGGCTAAATTTTCAATATAACCTGAAAGTACATAATCAATCGGTCTATAGGGATATTGTGTCTTCTGGCATGTTTTCAACTGATAGGTTTGTTTGAGTAGAAGCTTGGCTGCAGCTATACTAGATTAAGCAAACCAACTTCCCTTGAGCATTTCTCAGCATTGAACACTGACCACTGCCTCCTACTGTCCATCTTCAAGGATTTGGAAATATTTTTACATTAGTTAACTCACATTTAATTGATTACAATCTGTCCAGCGTATACCGGTTTTTTTGTGTGTGCAAAATTTTAGATGAAAACAAGCACCAACAGAACCCTGAAGGTGAACGTGATAGCAATGAAAATTGATTTTATATCAGAAAAAACATGTCTGTACCCTAAATAGCTGGTCAGGGGTGTGGTCTTTCATTACTCCTTTGTTTAAGTTAGATAATGACTTTAAACTGCTTCTTGTATATTTTTTACTCTTTGGTAGTGATGTTTTACCAAAATTGAAATGGCAAACCATGCCGACTATGAGTCTAGAAAACTCTCTGCAGGACTTTGAGTGCTATGGTGCTATATATGCAGCACTCTAGGCACTCTTTGTGGCCGAACTCACAGTTACACGAGGACGTGTCCAAGAAACAAGTGTGTGATGAGGGTTCTTGTGTACTATGGTCAGAGCAAAACAACAATAACTGTACAGAGGGCAGAACTGAGAATTTTAAGTTATCATAGATAAATGTATAAATAGTTATTGATACACATTTGAGAACAACTAAATTTTATTACAAACCATAGAATGCCTTGAAATTTTTGTTTATTTAGTAGTTTATAATAAAGATGACATCTGGGGTCTTTTCATGAGAAAGTATATAAGGGAAGTATACTTATGTGGTCTTGTTCAACTTATTATAACTTGTTTCACGGATTAGTTCAAGAGATTAAGTTCAGGATTGCATTTGGCATTTCAAAAATTTCCTTGAAGTTTTGAGTTTTTGGAAATTGGCTTCTCACAGTTCATGCCTTGAATGTCCAAAAATGCTTTTTGTTTATTTATTTTTATTTTTTTACCAACAATGACGTACTGATGTTATGCTTTGTAGGGCAGTATACATTAAATAAACTAAATGTCCACATGTCCCTACTGTCACATGACCATACTGGTGAGGAGTCTTGTGAAGCTATAGATATTGTGTTTAAACTGAACAAAGATGATTACACATCATCTAAAAAAAAAACAGTTTGATATATAGAACACAATGTGATAAGATTCTGCACATACTTTTCATTTAGTCAACGCGGAACATTGTTGTGCTTCTTTAAAAACTAATTCTTTTAGAATTGTGATGTAGGCGATTTGTAGATTGCAATTGTTGATCACGATCAAAACAATAGCATCTAATGATGACTAAAATGCAAGACAACAGTCAATAGGGACTCTTAGTTTTAAGCAAAGCTGACGAGGAAAAAACTATATTTAGATTTTAGATAAGCCTTCACGTAACTTCTGTATATCACATTTATATAGTAAATTACAATGTATATCATCATTAAATATGTTAACGTTAATTATACAAAATCATATTTAATTAATAGTACCAAAATAACTTGGATCACTCGACAACATGTTGATTGTTTGGGTCTGATCATATTTGACACACGATTTTCAGTGGGTAAAATAGTGATTTTCAAAATACCTGCCAACAAATAGAACTTTTACTCAATGATTACAATTCTTCTGAGCAGATTACTGTAATTTGAGAGGCTGAAAGCAAATTAAAGTCCTCATTAGTTCTGCTTCTACGTGACTGTTCTGATGAAGGCACCCTCTCAAATTCAAAGGCAACGTGTCCTGAACAGTGTGACACTAAACACAGCGGGTATCATCGGTATGACTGCGTGCAGTGATGTGTGAACTTGGATGAATCTTCTTGCTTCTTTTACAATTGTGTTGAGCTGCTATGACCTCTCACCCACTTTCCTTTCACTTGTTTGCAGCTAAAATCTATAGGGGGCGACAGACGCTTTTACCCATTATTATATAGAATGTTTTTCTTGACTCAATCTAATTAATCAAAAGCTTTTAGACATGGCAGTTTTTCAATGAACTAAACCATCAGTCACATGGAAGGTACAGGTGAGTAAATGAACACTAGTCAAGAACTTGTATCTAATGGAGAACATCTTGTTTGCTAGTTTGCTGATAAAACCCTTATCAGAGAGATAGTAGTTGTAGTATTCAACCAAACTCCAGGTCAGGTTCATGGACAATGTTCTATATACTTTATCAAAATTGCTGCTTACTTCAGAATGACAAAATGCTTTGGTGAAACTGTAACCAAAGGTTCAAAGTCTAGATGCTGCTGGTTTGAGGCACAGAACAATTCTTATGTAATTAAACACTGACATGATGATGCCACTCTTTGGCTTTGGGGATTTTAATTGTGGTTTGAAACTTTTAAACAGACACATTTTTAAAGCCTGACACTTACTTACTTAGTGAAAATATTCATACACACCCAAATATGTTACATAACAATACAATCTACACATATCAAAATAGTTATAGTGATATACATTGTACATTTACGTGCATATAATGTTAC
Organism: Danionella dracula; assembly: GCA_900490495.1. NCBI lineage: Eukaryota > Metazoa > Chordata > Actinopteri > Cypriniformes > Danionidae > Danionella > Danionella dracula. The sequence goes on from UELW01000245.1 coordinate 779,135, forward strand.
ATTAGTACTTTTAAAGATTAAATTATGATTTTTTTCCAGAGAACTTGACGTCATTAAGAGATTAACACCTCAATGCCAGTATCCCCAGGAGAAATCACATTTAATGAATGCTTCTCTCCTGCTGTGAATGTGAGCAGCCTCATATTTAATCTCACCTGTGCAGGTCCAGCTCCAGATAAGGGAAAATTAGTTTCTCTTTTATGAGCTCCCATATTACTCTGGTCATCTCATCTCCTTGCATCTCCACCACAGAACCTGCTTTGATTTTCGGAGACATTCTGGACCCTGCGAGATCGATGGAGTCAATGTTAAGTGGAGTAGTGTACGTTCTCCAGGAGAATGAATAGGTCCCATTGAGAAGTTACACAACCAGTGAGTTAGCATTTTTGCCTGAAACCGGTTTTAACTTGGAGTTAAGCTTGCAGACTAAAAGTAGTTTCAGCACAAACTTATAAAGATGAAAAAATACTTCTTAGAGACCCAAATTAGAATTTTCACAAAATTCTATTTTGGCAGTTGGCATTTGTTTTTTTTTTGTTTACATTTTAATCAAACTGTTAGCTGCAAACAACAATGAATAAGATCAGGGCTATGAAAATGAAGTATCAAAAAAAACTGTGAAATAGTTTTATTCGCCAAAAAATAACTTACTTGCATCAGTTCAGATTTTAACCAAATCTTTTTAATAACTAAATATAGTTGTAATAAGTATAAATGCTTTAAATTCAATACTACTACAGATGCAAAACAGACTGTTGTACGATAATGGTATTGCCTATTGACACCCCTTCAGAACGTTTGCATAGACAACACAACTTCAAAGTATTTTACACCCCAGCTTCCTCATTTAACCACTGTGGCAGAACTTGACAGGCAGGCAGCCATTGTGTAACTTGACACTGGGTTTAACTGCCACACTGATCCCTTATATTACCAATTGGACTATAAAATGTTAAAACGTCTTATTATTGCCAACTGTTTCACAAATGGTTACATAACATAGCAGTTAGGACAAAGGTCAATTACAACCCGGTTTATCCACGCAAATTTTGCGAGGAAATGTGAAAACACTTTACCAACCACTCGTAACATTTACACGTAAAAAACAGTTCACGCCGTTATGACAATTACATATTTATATATACAGTATGTTAGGCGTTGAAGCTCATTTTCAAACCCATAGACTTCTTAAGCTCCATCAAACCTTAAGCCATGTCAACTGACGGCATAAAGTATGTATATGTTCTGATTTGTACTTACCTTTTTCGTGAGAATGTACTGTAAAGGAAGAAGAGAATGATCTCAGATGGTTGATGTGTCTTATGGAGACTCAAAGGTTTTTCGCCTTATTCTTGGAAGGCGTTGTTTCCTATCAGCTGATGGCACGGCATAGGCTCTGTACAGCTAGCTAACGCAGCAGCCGTCAGTGCAAGGCTTCCCCACCAATCAGAGACAACAAGAAACAACACCTGACCCGCCCTTGTTGGTTATACTGCACGTTGATAGGTTGATAAGACATCCGTTTCTTAATCTCTTGCGTTAGTTAGAAATGGATGTAAAATGGGGTACTGTGCCTATATGGAGCGCTAAACTTACAAAACAGGTCTACAATAGTTAATATTTTCTTTTCATTGTAGCAGTTTATAAAGCATTGTCCTTCCCAATGAAAAGTGCATATAATTAAATAAATAATTCTACATTTATTTTTTAAAACAGCTTGTTTTTAATATTTTGCATTTAACTTGTAATTTTAAAATGCTTTTAATTTATTTTCTTTTTTTTGTTTGTTTTCAAATGTGGTATATTCATCATCTAGAATGGAAAACGTTGGTCTTTACACATGATTTGACATGACATAATAATGAAAAACCTATACCACTTAGTGGGGTTTTAATTGACCACGAAACCGTTTATTTTTAAGTTTTACAGATATTTGACTATTATTATTTTAAGTTAATTTGAGCAAGAGTTAATGAAGTAAATAAAAAAATAAATGACATAAAATCAAAACTGAGTAACAAATAACTCAGCAATGCCTTAATGTACTTTTCAAGTTAATAATTAACGGATGAAAACAACTAATACAAGAAATGTTACTTTACCTATTCACGTCAAGCAAATAAATAATGTAGCTGTATACGAATTGAAATAGGCAAACTAAATCGGACCTGGTCACTTCCGTATTAGGACACGACACGCCACAAACAGTCAATTCCCGCTCCTCACCTTTAATCCAGATTTTTTAATTTACTCGACGACTTTCTGTAAAAGCGGTTGTTGCGTTCAATAATGAATTTAGCATTCACCTGTCCCTCAAACACTCTCAACTGCGAATGACAATATTCAGCCATCCTTGGCAGCGGAACATTAAACAGGTAAGAATAACACAGACGTCCAGTCAGTCTAATTTTCTCGAGAACACCATTAAGCACGCTGGTCTCCATCAGCTGAAAATATGTTTGAGCAGTGAGGACTGGAGATTTGTGTAAGGGGCCGAGCATCTATTTATTCTATTAGATGATCTAGTCTTTCTGTGAATGCTGTTTTACTTGTCGTACAGTAGGTGGCGCAATTTCATCACACAATTTGGGCAAATAGTCCCTATGACGGCTACAATCACACTCAACCGCTGCACAGCTGGATAAATAAGCAACTCTTCATATATATATATATATATATATATATATATATATATATATATATATATATATATATATATATATATATATATATATATATATATATATATATATATATAAACACTTTGTGTATGTCAGTTGAAATGGCCAAAATAATAAGTGTTCAACTCTAATGTTCTTTGTTTAGCTGATAATGTGAAGTTTTAAAACCAAACGTTGCACTCCATAGGGAAAGTTTTGCACAATGTTGTATTATTTGAAGACATTAAAACCAATAAGTAATTAATTAATTTAAAAGTAATTATTCTTCTATTATTGATTTTTTGTAAATGGAGACATTGTCTTTACAAAGTACTTGCAATAACTTTTAAACAACTGAATTGCATACCTGCTTTAGCATCTTTTGTGATTGCATTGCATTTTAAGTTATTTGACATTTAGTGTGAGTATTTAACTAGAAATAGAAAATATATAGATATAATAAGTAATACATTATAGTAGTGTAATATTCTAATATCCTAATATTATTAGATATAATAATCCTGTAAAAGTGCCATAGTGTAGAATTGGTCATCCTATAAGTGGAAGGTTGGTGGCCCTGGGGAAGCCCCTTCACCGCATTGCCCTGTATGGATGTGTTATTTGATTGCAAGACATTTGAGATTTACTTTGTGTATCTGTTGGGTTGCAAAAATCTTGAAATCCTGAGCTCCTCCTTCAGTTGCTGATTGAAACCTACAGCATTTAGGTTAGAGGTGCGAATGCATGAGGTTATTATAGATATTGAGGATTTGCTTTATAATTATCTGTCAGGAAGGTGTCACCATGTTTGTTGTGCATGTGCATGGATATTTTTGAGAACGAGAAACCTCCAGAAAAGCACGCGTATAAAGGAAAAAACTACAAAGGCCTGTCAAGCAGCATATGATTCCTTAATGGAGCAAAGTTTGTTGCCAAAACTGGTCCTGTAGTTACAGCTTCCCTTTTGGTAGAGACTACAGGCTGCCAGCTGCAGACTTTCTAAGCTGTAAGACTAAACGAGGAGTTAAAAGTCTGAAAGGTGAGAGGCACTAAATCATGCACAAAATAACAACGTAACACAGCTTTGCAAATTTGCCAACTCTCAGCTTTGCAAATTTGAATATTCTGCCTGAACTACTATAGTTAATTATAATACTTGAAATAATTATATAATTTTGTAATTTCGACTGATTTTATTACTTTTGGTTGCATAGCATCTTTAATGTAAATGCTGATACTGGCTCGTCCAATAGCTAGCATCAAAAGGCTCAGCTGCAGCTGTGTTTTATGTAAGTTTTATATATAATAAAATTTGATTCATAGTTCCACGTTAACTAGACTGAATAGCAGCTGAATGAGAACAAGTCACCTTCAGTAAATTCTATATTCACAAGCAAAATAACATTCCTGAATAAAATTCCTGTCTTCGAAGACTTATTTTTTTTGGAATCCAACTTAATTTCATCTTTGCATTTGATTAAGAATTCAAACATGTTTGTCCTGTCTTAAATGTTTTGACCATTTATTTTGTGTTAATTGTGTCAACTTTTTTCACATTTTAATGCTATGTTCACCGTTTGAGTACATCTTTTTTGTCTTACATTTTTTTTATTCAACTTAGTTTGTAACTGCTATTGTTGTCTGTATCTTTGTGGTATCTCCAACAAAATCTTTAAAAAGTGATGTGTGATGATTGATTAGGCCTCTGCATTATTCAAAAGCAAGCAAAAACAAATGAGCTTTTAATTTCTCTGAAACAAATGAACTAAATTAGAACGTAAAGGGAACTAATATTGCCAGGCAAGGCTACCCCCGTTCTCGGAATTTACCCCTCACTCCGTGAGCAAACACACCGTGAGCAGTGCGCTCAATTAGTGCAAGGGTTCTGCGTTACCTCCTCACCAGATTCTTCTCACCACGTGACCAGACATCTGCTGGTTACAGCAACTAGAGAAAGCAAGCACTAGATGAGGAGAAAGCATTGTGGTGCCACAGGGGAGCGAGTCCACGCGGAATCAGTGCGCAGTCTCCTCGGCTGTTATAGAGCTCCGTCTCCAGCGCTCCGTTACGCACAGGTTCAGCTCTTCTAACACCTGCTCTTCTGAGACACGAATGCCTATTTCGCACTCTTTAAAACAATATGTAAGGCAGATATGAAGGCTTTCCGTTGAAGGATATGGTCACTGTTAAGCTGTCAAAGTGGAGCCGCGCGTATCACGGATCGGGGCGCTCCTGCAGGGTCTAGGATGCGCTCCCGGAACATCCCGATTCTTACCCGGGTTCGGGGCTGAGCAGGAGTCCGCTGGCCCTGGAGGGCGGAGAGGCAGCAGGAGGACGCAGTCTACCCGCAACAGGATGCCGGTGATGAGGGGACTGCTGGCCCCGCAGAACACCTTTCTTGACACCATCGCCACCCGCTTCGATGGCACCCGTAAGTGCGCAGAGGGTACCTGCTCTTACCTTTGCTTCCCCGAAGTGTCAGATACTATGAGTTTGAGGCAAATGGTAAAACCTCAGAATTAGTTTTGGTTTTAAATGGAAAAGAAAGAGGAGTATGAAGCATTTTTACCTGTAGATGTTGCTGGAAGCTGAGTGACAGGAGTGTTGTATCTCATGTTTATTTGGGGTTTTTGACCTCTGCTGATAAAGGACACAATGGAATTATTTTACATTCAAGGATGAATGATGTATACATCTTTAAAAAGTTGTAATTCTGTGAAATTGGTGTTCATGCACACATAGGAAGAACAACTTTATATTTTACCTTAATAAACTTGGACTGAAATACACATCATTCCATTTCTAATGGTAAGTTTTCACTAAAACTGAGACAAAGCAACCTTAAAGTGACAGGTTTATTCTTTCTTTCTTTCCTCTTTGACTTGCTGTTTCCATCTCCCTTGTGTCTGCCCATTTAGGGACTTCTGTGTTGAGTTCCTTGGAATCATTGGAACATTGTGTCTCATTTGCTTCAGAGTATTTTAAATGAAATTATATGAAGACCAGGAGCTCTTTGACTGCATTTTAGTGCTTTACCTGACATCTGGATGGCTCATTGAAGGTGAAAGAGGTTAAAATGCTTTACAGAAAGCAGCAGCATCTGTCTCTTCTCATGCAGCTAAGTAGGTGACTGAGAAGCCACACTTTGGAACTCTCTTCCATTTCTTTATCTATTCTGGAATTATTGGTAGGGATGAGATGTGGCTCTTGTTTAGATTATTCGCTGCTATCAGATCATTCTTAGTGATGATCTTAGTGATGTAAGATAATCAGATTAGTCAAATGAGCAAGAGTGCACCATTACTGGCAGCTCCAGTATGTGCTGAATATTCATTCAACACTGGCAAGTTTAATCAATTAAATATGTTTACAAAAGTTGGGGTGGGATTGTAATAAATCCAAACAAATATGTAATTAGTGGTGTGGTAGTGATCACTGTTGTTTTTGGTAAATCTACTGAGAGTTGCCATAAGCTAGGTAGGTACCTACTGAACCATTTGAATTGAGCTGATTACAGCTGAACAAAGACAATGAGAAAACACAACATGCAACTCCTTTAGATGTTTAATAACTCCTTTAAGTTTTTCTGAACCAAGTAAAAGCAAAAAAAGGAATGAAAGTCTGTTTTCACAGCTCTTATTTCTTTATATATATATATATATATATATATATATATATATATATATATATATATATATATATATATATATTAGTTTGACTTTACAAACAAGCAAGCAATAGGCTTATTTTTATAGATTTTAGACTTCATTTTCAATACACTTGCTGAGAGGACATTAATGAATGGTTAACCATTTGAGTAATCTTAAAATAATGTTAGATTACCTTACAGGAATTAATCTTATTTTCATCTTCATCTTCTTCATGTTGGCTTTATTCCCTTTCGGGGTCGCCACAGTGGAATGAACCGCCAACTCACTGGCATATGTTTTACGCAGCGGATGCCTTAATCTTAATTTAAAATTGCTAAATTGATATTTCATCTTGACATATGGAATCCATTTGTAATCAATTTCAAATTATTGATTAGACACTTTACTTAAATTTAATCAACCTTTTCTCTGTATTCAATCAGCAAGTAAAATGGCTATTCGAAATAAAGTGTAATTCACTTTCCCATGAAAGATTAGCACAAGGAAATGAATAATGTTCTGGTCAAATTAATCAGCGGTCGATTTGGTAGTAATCATGCACTAAACTCTAGAGGATTTCCTTGTGTATTGATCCCAATGAAACCAGAAAGATGGGGCGGATGGCTCATTTAAGAGCAATCTCACATGAATTTAAAGGATTAGTTGAAAACCTCAGTCTTTATATTTTTGTGATTGTGTAGCTTGCAAAGATGAATAATTGGCATGGATGTCACTTTCTTGCATCATGTTTTAGGAGCAACTTCATTTAAACTGAATGCTGTGTTATCAAAGGTTTGTTCTGCTGTTTGATGCAAAAGGGCGAAAGGGAGAACTTTGTGATGTCTGCGCATTCTCGTTTGAGAGGTCTTCAAAGACAGCCAGAATGAGGCAGAGAAGAGTTTCTGTAGACAGTGGTAAACACCAGACCTTGTTGTGCTGCAGGGAACCTCACAATAACACATTCTGAGAGGAAGTGACAGATCCAGAATATTCTGGGAGTGATGTTTTCTGATTAATGTGGGGACGTCTGCACCAGTCTTGAAATCTGATGCTGAGAGGACATATTTTTGTGCATCTTGCCTATTTTGTTCAGAAATTAGTAATATGTGAGAACAAAAGGGTTTTCCAGTTATACATTGATTAAACTCTTTCATTTGAGCACCCACCTAAATATAGTCATTTGATTATTTTTATTATAGGTTTATGAATTGTGTAAGATTTTAAACTTTAGTTCAGTTCAGAAATAGTAAAATTTTGGGTTGGCATTCATGTAATTTGTTTAAATCTGAAAGATATATCTTAAGCGGCATGCACACAGCTCAATATTAACTGTGTAGAATGGGATCCATACACAGAATCCCTTTTGTTCACAGCTTTCACACTTGCTGAAATGACAGACTACTGGTGCAGGTGTTTATTGGTGGGATTATGTAATGGAGCAAAGGTTTATGGAGCAAGCAGAAACCAATACAGCCACAAGTTCCAATCCGTTGTTCATTTATCCTCTTGTTCCTGAAAGTTATTGGCTTGTGTGTGAAGCTGTGTGTTATGTTGTTTCATCTTTTGAAACATAATTACGTACAGGGGAAATTTCCAAAATCAAACCCTCCCAGTGAGTAACTTTAAAGTGTTGCACAGTTCAAAGCTGATATTACTGGGATTGCTCATATTCATAAACATGTTATTTTCCAATGATCTACTTCAACACAGTCCTTAAATAAAACAAGATATTTTGGATATTTATTTTCGATGGGTCACATGCTGGCAAGGTGTTTAGTAACAGACCAGTTGAGTTGAGGTCACATGGGAATGCCTCATGTATGTATGTGTTTTTTTTTTGTCCTTTCTGGATGCTTAGTTGTTTTTTTTTCCCCAAAACATAACAACATGAAAATTAGTGATTTGAATGATCTATATTGCCCACAATGACCAAATACAGGCCATATTAGGATAAACTAGGCTTAATTATTAGGTTAGTAATTCACTTAAATTGTGCTAATCCACACTAAGCATCTTGTTTGTGAAGCTACTTTGAAGTCAAACTATATTTACTTGATGGTCCTAAGCTGAAAACTGATAGGAATAACCTGTACTCCGATACACTGTTATTTGCTAAAACATCTACTTTTATTTAAAATAAACATGGAAATAATTTTCAAATCAACATTTAAGTGTCAGACCATGTAAGTATTTAAGGGATTTGTTAATTGTTAAGCATTTCCAATCACTGCATTAATTAAATGTTGGTAATAATGCAATTAAATAAATAAATTAAACTGCAATTTAAAATGCAGTAAGCAAATGGGTTAACAGAGTGTCAACTTTAGATTCAGAGAGAAAAAAAAATAATAATCAATCCAATATTGCTTCAGTGCATTCAGTATAGTTCATACTGAACAAACGCAAGCCTCTCTATTCACCAAACTCAACTAATAGCACACTCCCAAGTAGAAAGGGTGCAGTCATCATAATTAACCGCTGCCAGTGTCAAATTTAGCTTGTTCTGTCTGAGCCTTTGTTAAAATTTCAAAGTAGATGAGATGGAAACTGAACAAAACAGAGATGTAGTTGATTTACACACAATAGCTGCACTCACAGATTAATATAAACAATCGCTTATTTTTTTCTGACAGATTTTGTAATCTTTTGTTTGAGCTTGTCATTTTAAAATCCACTTTGACTTTCAGAAGTCTGGGTTCAGATTTTTTTAGGGCAGTGAAACAGGATATGCATGTGGTGACTGGTTCTGCATGGGGGACGTTTCTGAGTGGGGTTTGCATGTTATTCTAGTGTAATTGTCTCAAGTGCAAAAACACTTAAAATCAACCAGAGAGTCTTTGTGTTAGCAAATCGTCCATATTCATTTTGTTTGTCTGCATTCTATAATCAGGTTAGAGATTGCTCACCAGATGGACGGTTTCTTGGCTCCTGTGTGCCTGTGTCAGAAACACGCTCACTCATTTCTCTCACTTCAGCTCAGGAGTCTTCTGAATACCCCCCCTTACTTGATTTCTCTACCTTTTTTGTTTGGGCATTTTGGCCATGCACATGTTTGAAGCAGTCACCTCTCTTTATTCCTTCATCCATACGACTGCCAGTTTGCTTCTGCATCTCTTATCTTTATGCTGAATCAGAAAATGGCCTTCCACACTGCTACAAGTATGTCCCCATGGCTCAGCTGAGGCTGGACTCAAAATCTAAGCAACAAAAATCTAAAGCTGATAATTGATACATATCTGATAATATGCAGGAATCTAGCTACATTTTCAAAATGTTTAAGCAAAACTAAAAAGAGTTAGTTTATTATTTATTGATGTTTTAAATGATGCAGCACTCTTCCTTATACATGCCCACATTCCCTCACATCAACACAATTAGCTTGCGATAATGTAAAACAATAACACATATTCATTGTTCAATGACTGAACAACGAATGCTATTTTTGCCACCGAAATCTCCAAACACAACTAGGAATGGCATAACTGCTACAGTTTGTCCTTCATTAACAATTCCTTGGTCAATGAAGTCTGACTTCAAGCTCTGCCCACCAACACTGGCTGAAGATGTGCACAGAAGTCAATTCTTGTTTTAATCAAGAACTAAGGGGGTGGCTGCCATTTGTGAGAGTAATACAATTGTGGAGAGGAACTTTAAAATCAAACAATAGACAAAGACCAACCAATTCATATTGACATACAGAGGTGTAACTGGTTACAATATCCTATTTGGAAGATTTTGAATAAAACTCAATACCCTAGCGCCCACCATTTCATGCCCTAGCAGCAACCACTGCAAAATCACAGCTACTATTAGAACTCTAACCTTGCTTCAATAAGAAAACCAGTAAAGCTTCAACCAACCTATAATGACTCAATTCGTGTCACCCAGTGCATTTCCTGAAGGTTAAAGCTAAACGATTTGGGGCTGGGATCCTTAATGACTTTAGGAACTGAAATTTCTTCAAGTAGCTTAAAGTAGTAAGTTGCCACCTTCCAAAAAAACAATCCAGTAAAACAATTACAATCATTCTGCATCTTCAACTTGCCATTCAAATTATTAACCAATATAACACCCTCTAGAGAATTGTCTTGCAGCCATGCATTTAAAAACATACTAACCCTAAAGCACCTTTTACAATGCTGGTTAAATGTGACTCCATCAGTTCTTGTTTTTTGTTGCAAACAGGAAAAATGCATACATTTTGAGATCAGATTCAGACCTCATTCATGTGGATGTGAGACCGATATGCACCAATGTGAAATGCAACAGTCATTTATTAGGCTGTTGATGAAGACGCTTATGCACTGGTTTGAGTGATTGGTTAGAACATAAAAATAAGTCCAGACATGTCTGGTTTTGACCAATCTTTAATTCTTCATTCTATCAGATGACTCTGAACACTGGTTTCTACAATTGAAATCAGAATAAAAACTCATTGTTTGATCTTTTAACACTTGAATCAAATACAATTAAGATGAAAGAAAAAAAAAACAGGGTAAAAACGATAACATTGTCAAAAAAAGAGCAGCACATACTAAGCCATAAAGACAGAATTCCAATTCTTTATAGTTTACAAAAATATGTACAATATTTTTGTAAATGTTGTCCAAGTTTTATTTTTGGAAAAATGGTAGGACAGTGTAACCACACTTTTTTTGGATTGTAGGCTGATTTTTTTCCCATTGTTGCATCAGCTTTTTCTCACAAAGTTCCAAGGCTAATCGGGGTTAGATTGAGAGATTTTTTTGTGGTTAATTTTTCTAAAACATCTCCTCTTAAATGTACAGAACTACAAGAACAATTAACATATTTAAAAAAAAAAGTATTTAATCATAGAACACACAAGCCAACTGTAACAGGATGCCCAATGTTGCTGATGATCATTTTTGCTCACTCGAAACAGACACAAACAGCAACACTTTTGGACGTATTGAGTCTCAGATAAATGGGGAAGTTTTAAGAGCAAAATAGTTGATGGTCAAGGCTAGTGAGATAATTTTCTTTATAAAAGATGCCATCATTATCTTTTAGTGGCTGCGTTGCCAGGAAAAACATGTGACTTCTCAAATAATTTAACTAGTTTGGAAGCTGATTTAACGTCAGGGTAAAGTTGTCGACTGCCACTAAATTAATTGGCATACATTTTACAGCATCTTAGGAGCGTTTTAGCTTACCTGTGCTTGTGAGGAGGCTAGTTTTTTTAAAGGGCTAAGTATTAAAAAAAACAAAAAACAAAAGGGTATGTGTGGACATGTCCTAAATGTTTCTGAAGATTTTTTGCAGGTGCATGAATGGGGCAGGTTCAGATAAGCAAAAGTGGAGTTAATGAATGAGTGACAGTACAGATGGCCAATAAGGTGCCAGGATTTATTAATGTAAGGAATAGGTGTCCAAATTTATAAATGAAAGACCAATGAGTTACTAGTACTACATTACAAAGGCAAAAGTGTAATTTATAAACTCAACATCACTAAAACATCACACTTTCAGTTTTTTGGCTTTCCATTTTCTTCAAATGACAACAAACATGAAAGGGTAAAGTGCAATTTTGATGGCTGAAGTTACATGGCTTTTCAGCCTGTAGGGAGGAATTCTGTTCAAAATAAAACTAAATTCTAAAAGAGAAAGTTTGACTGTTCAGGTATCCACCTGATTTTGGATAAAATAGATAAATCCAATTTATTGATGCTGTAACAGCATAGAAACTCACTTGACCAAGGGAATATTCAGAGTGTGCAAACCAAGCAAGTCTACAATGTAGTTTACAGTAGTGGAATACAGTATTATCTTTTCTAATCACCAGAGCTAATCAGGAAAGAAAAACCTTAATCGCAATTCAGCACAGGATACGGCTGTCACATAAACTTGGAATGACAGCTAGGTGCTAGAAAGGGTTTCAATCAGGGATCTGTGTATGTGTGTGTATGGAGTACAGTAACTCCCTTGAGAGATGGCATGGCACAGTCTACCACTCATTATAAAAATTAGAGAAAAAAAAATAGTGAGAGAACAATTCCAAAGGAAATAAAGAGAGATTGGTTGTGAATGACGTGAAGCAAGTCACATTGTGAACAAAAGAAAAGCTTATCCATTGACATTCCCATTTGAGTCCTTTATTTTGCAAATTTGAGATTTGCATCCAAAGGCAAACCAAGACCCATTCTTCTGATTCTGCAACAGAACCATGCTGTGAAGGGTTCAGAAAGAAACTAGTGTAAAAAGCAATTATAGAATTGATTGCTAATGTCCTTGGTTCTGATTGGTTGAGCTAATTAGAATAATTTAATTCCACTACATAATCCCTTCTGTTACACAATTGCATTAACATCAGTGTAATGACAAGGCAGGATGTGTTTTGTTTATTTAAGATAGTTTAGTATGAATTGCATCCAATAGAGTCAGAGTCTGGGTTGAGGCTAGAGTGTGAGATACTGATCTTGCTGTGTGATGTAACAGAAAATTCTCACACAATTACATCAGCATGAGCACAAACAGTGACACTTTAGAAGATTGCAACAGGCCCTGATGCCCTGACAGCAAGAGATGTGTTGTGAGTCAAATAGCTTTAAACAAACTACTTTTCACACGCTATTTCCAAAAGCGTTGCTGACTTCTTTAATTAATTGATTAAGTCTTCTATATACTGTGCTCATTTCATTGAATACCATGGGTTTTATTGAGAGAAAATCTAATGGAAGACTTTGGGTTTTCTAAAACACTAACATATAATTGTTCACTTGCATTTTGGAAAAAAGCCTCCTGACTTTTTTTTTATCTATTTTTTAATTTGTATTGTTTGTTTTTTAATCTCTTCAGTTGTTCTCAGATTTGGAGGATAGCACTTTAAGTATAGTTTAGCATAGGTCATTGATTCAGATTAGGCTATTAGCATTCTAATACCAGTAACGGAGTGGTTAAAATTTTGACTAAAGGCTTAAACCTAAACATTGACATTTTCTGTAGTCACATTGTGAACTAAGAAGTTCATATGGTACAGATCACTTTATTTAGCAACCATCCTCTCAATCCCTCGTTATAGTCTGAAATTGTAGCTGCTGTAAAATCATTGCATATCCTGCTTTATGAAGTTAAATATGAAATCGCTGATATTTTTGCACCTGCCACTATTATGAAAGTGCTACTTGTCTAATTTGATACAATGACCCCTAAGCTAAACTATACCGATAATCTTCAAAACGTAAAAACAGCTGATCAGATTCCAAAACTGTTAAAAATGAATATAAAAAGTGTAGTGATCATTTAATGTCTGAGAAAGCTGAAATTAATGTTATATTCCTCTCAATTAATCTTATTTTTTAAATCATGGACTATTCAATACTGTCAAACACCAGCAATTTCAAAATATTTAATTAAAACCATTTTAACAGTTTATGTTAAGAATAAGCATACAAACAATCCCTTTGAATGCTAAAGAGAGCAGAATGCACAATAGACATATGTTTGGAATGTCCTCAAGAACTCCCCACTTACAAAAATGTATATTGTTCCATCAAAGACGTATTGGATCAATCACAATGCTACAGGCAGTAGCAAAAAAACTGCTTGAAAAAAACTCGCATGCTTGTTTTTGGACTTTGGAGGAAACCGCTGCTAGCACTGTGGGTAGTGGGAACATGCAAACATCTCCAGAAATCTGGTCTAGTGGATTTCCAGCTGAGCGGCGGCTATGCTAACCACTGAACAAACATGCTAACTGATGTTTCACAATACCCATGCTTCAGAAGATATCCAGAAAACAGAAGAAAACTAATCAAGTATTCTTTGCAAATCAAAGCACTCAAAGCAATTATTTGAAACTAAGCTTGAGCCAAGTCTCTTTTGATGCTTGGTGATTTCCCATCTCTAAAACATCTGAGGCTTTTTCAATCCCAGTACAAACTAAAAAAATAAATAGCTTTTGAGGCAAAAAAATTGGGAATGAGTTGGCTGGACCTAGTGATCCTCACAGCTCTCTCACCGACAAGGGGTAGCTCTGCCTGTGTTTACACTACAGCTGCAATTCAACTTAAATAAAGATCTTATGTGCTTAATTTGGCAAAAAGGCCTTAGAGCTCCAGAAGAGAATTTTGTTGTTTTTTATTCATCATTAATGCAGAAAGAAATAAGGTCTTTAACTAAAATAAAATAACTGAAATAAATGTTGTTAAACATTGGTGTTTTGGTGCAATCCACTCGTTTAGTTAGGACAGAAGAATCTGTTTTGAACTGTATAGATACATTTTGTCAACATGACTGTTTAAATAGTGAAATAATAAATAGATAGGTCATTTATCTGCTAAATGGTTGAGTCACTTCAACTCTTTCTTCCAATCATATCTTCCCTCTGAGCGAGGTCCTCCCTACAATCATCTGATTGGTCATTCACAGAGAATTCTGGGTTTTAGAACATGTGAAGCCTGCACTGATGAGGGCTTTGTCAAAGACCACATTAAGGGTGCATAAGGGTTGATGAGCACATATCAGAGAAAAAAATTGGCAGTTGGGACACCCTATGGAGTTTGCAAGTTCACATGAGTAATAGAATTGGAACAGGTTCTTAGATTTATGAGTGGTTCTGAGTGATCGTACGTGGACAAAATCTATTTTAAGAAGAAAGAATAAACTCAGACACCTACATGACAAACTTCAGATTACACATATACATTCAATGAAATGCCATTAGATGTTAAAATAACATTTCATTGTTCATTTATCATACATTTAATGAAACATTATTTAAAATCCAATAAAACATAATTTAGAGAATGTTGAAAAAAAACCCTAAAATTAAGAATGAGCTTTTAAAAAAATTGGTGATTGACGTTCTTAAATCTAGCCATTGATTTGGGCATTTCTCAGCTGCGTTCATTGCTGTACATTTATTTGAAATCTTTCCACAGACAGTTAGCTTTTCCCCATTTGTATGAGGAACATTTATACATTAAATAAGTTGTCTCTGTTTATACCTTTTCAGATCTGAATTACTTTAATGAAATTAAAACTATTTGACAACTTTTTATGAAGACTTATTTTTTTTGTCATTTTTTTATGAAGACTTTTTTTGTAACTTTCTTTGGATATTGGGTTAAAACAAACTAACTAACTAACAAAAAATTGTTTTTTTTATGTTTTTGAATGATACCTATTAAAAACACACAGAAATTTCTCATTCTGTGTTTGGAGAATTTTGGATTAAATTTGTTCAGATTTCAATTTGCAGAAATTTTCTTAAAACATACTGCATTAAACATGTTCAATGTCCAGATAAACAAGCAGTGACTAAGTGACCTGAGTGAAATTGTCCAGAATATAAAACAAGGACTGGATTTTTCAACTATAGTAGAAACACACATGGAATGCCATGTAACGTTTGTAACGTTGCACTTAGAGATTGCTCTTAAGAGCAAAGATAGATGGTTAACAGGAAATTCAGCCCAGAATTTTACAATAAGTGTAATTGTAGGAACACATATCATTAACAATGCCTTTAACCCATTCACACAGTCTAACCAATAGGTATGGACCAGCAGATAACCATAACATTAGTTTTGTTTCAAACTTGAGTAATTTGAATAATTGGACCTTTGATTGATGCAACAATCAACAAATTCCTCTAGACAACATGCATGTATTTTTCCTCACAGTGATTACAATTTAATTTCATCTACTTAAATTAGCTTATAAAGATGACTTATACATAGATATTATTCTAATAGACATTATTGTATTCCAACTAATATCACCACACGACGTCACGGTGGCGCAGTGGGTAGCACCGTCGTCTCACAGCAAGAAGGTTGCTGGTTCTTAGCTGGCTTAGCTGGCTTAGCTGGGTCGGTTGGCATTTCTGTGTGGAGTTTGCATGTTCTCCCCGTGATCGCGTGGGTTTCCTCCGGGTGCTCCGGTTTCCCCACAAGTCCAAAGACATGCAGTATAAGTGAATTGAGTAAGAACGATTGCCCATAGTGTTAAAGTGTGAATGAGTGTGTGTGTGTTTCCCAGCGATGGGTTGCAGCTGGAAGGGCATCCGCTGCGTAAAACATATGCCAGAGAGTTGGCGGTTCATTCCGCTGTGGCGACCCCGAAAGGGAAGAAAGCCGACATGAAGATGAATGAATAATATCACCACCCTATAGCCAAATAATGCATAAAATTAACATAGATTAACAGCATTCAATTCTAACATATGTTAAATCTGGGGTTTAGCATGTGTTTCACTGTAAATCGCGGCGGCTATGACCGGTGATGGAGGAAGGTATTTGTGAATGATCCAGAAACGGCTGTGTGAGGTGACAGGAAAAGTGGCAGTAACAATGGCAGGTTTGTCATCGAAGATAAAACTGTGCTTCATCCACACGAGCAGAAGCATTGCAACGGTTCACTGACAATACTTACAGGTGATTGCACAAGAGAAGCCTGCAGAATGGTAAACCAATTATCAATGTGAAACTTCAATAGTTTGATTTCATTTCCTAAAGCAATGGGACTTGCACAGTCTGCAAAAATAAATTACAGCATTGTGAGAAACTAATGAACAAAGATTCATTTATCAAGACTTGTTTTTGCAGTTGAAATCAATTTGATGGAATATGGTCATCTAAAAAATTGTGGATAGAGTAAATTACTGAAAGAAAACATGGAAAGATAATTTAATAAAGTAACTAACTGCTGGGTAGGCAGTTCTGGAGTGAAGTGATTTTTAATTTTTTGCAGAACATTACCTATGAGTAGATTGATTATTATATTAGGCTATTAATCCACAAGCCTATTTAATTAGGTTTTCTGATTATCAAAATTGTTGGAGGTGTTTTATTCATAAAATAAAACTGAAACGGAAACCAAGCAATCAGTTGCATGATCAAGTAATGGAGCGCTTTTTTTTTTTTTTTTTTTTTTTTTTACAAAACAATGTTAAAACGATTTATTTATTTATATATAGGCTAATGTTGCATAACAAAACCTGCTGTTGCATTGAATTGCACCCTTGTCAGGCATCTTACTTCCCAGTACCCACTCTCCCCTACTTTGTATTCCATACTCTACACACTCTAAGAAGAATGGAAATATGCTTTTGGAACTTGAAGCATTGTGTCAGGCCCTATAAACTGGAGCGTTAACACAGTTTAGTACTGAATTCCTCCTTGGACCTTGTTTTTCTTATTTGTTTATGGATGTAAATATCAGTTGTGTGTTGTGTGTGTGTGTGTGTGTATATATATATATGTATGTGCGTGTGTGTGTATTTGTGTATATATCACACTTTTTCGATTAATAGCTATTAATCACTACGACCAGATTTAAACTTTTTTGAATCCATAAATGTAAACAATTAATATCAACTGAAGACAAATAAACTATTAAATTCAAAGTATGATTGTTTATTGATTTTTTGGTTTAACTTGTAACACGGGTTTTGTCATGTAAACAACATACCTGCAATAAACCATCAATATCCTCCAACTTACCTTTTTGCTTCTCTTCTTTGGTGGTTGTTAGTTTGTGGCATCTTTAGACTCTTTTTTTCCAGGACTTTCTGCCATTAACAGATTGCTTAGTGAAGCCTTGTTCCTTTCATCTTTGGAAAGAAACTTTAGCTCTTTAAACCTGGCAACAATTGCAGTAGCGATCTTCATTCGTGTGAGATTACCGCTGTCCTTTCTTTTAGATAGTCTGAGGTAAAATCATGTTTGAATTTAACTATAGGCTAATCATCCTTTGTTCACTCCATAATTTTGCAATTGGCACACACACGCATATCGTTTGCGTTAATGTGTTAATTTTGACAGCAGTAATATATATATATATATATATATATATATATATATATATATAAAAGCTGCAGATTTTGGATAAGTCTGTTTTCATGATTTACATGGTTTTATATTTATTTTGAAATTTGTGTTGCATTCTGATATAGTCTGTTGAATGAATACATGTGACATTATATTGGTACCACTTGCTGTCTATCGTTATCTTCTTCACTGGAGAAGAAGTTTATGCTTAATTACTCAAATAAAGCCATTAAATTATATGTTTCTGTCTAAATGTGTGAGTGTGTGCATGCATGTGTAGGTGTCTATGTGTGTATTTGTCATGAGTTAATCATCTTGCTTGTGCAAGTCTAACGGAATTATAACCAAATGTTAACAGGAACTACCTAAGTACGTTACTACCTAGTGTTAAGTACTGTTCATTTAGAATAAAAGATACCTTTAAAATTAACTGTTCCAACTGAAAATTAATTGGACTTTTTCTGTTTGTCCTATTTTAAAAGGACATTTCCATACATTAAGCAAATTTAATGACTATGTCTATTGTGTATAGTGTTTAATTTCTGATACAAAATATTTTTGTTATAAAACATTTTTTCTCTAATGAGATTGGATTGTTTTAGAGAGAAAGGGAGTTTGGCGAGAAGAGACTGGATGCAAACTTTTCAAGTCCTGCTCATTGTTACCTGTTAAGTCTAGTTTTAACTCAACTGTAAAAATCTTGTGTTGATGAAAACAAGTCGTTCAACTATGTATTTTAGTAAATAAATTTAAGCTTTAGCTTTTCCACTGACCAAATGGGAAACAGATAGTGATAGTTTTAGTAAATGACCAACTATGAGCTCATAAATAAAGCTTTTCAAACAGTAGCCTTAGCAGGCTTTCCAACAATGCATCATTAAAACAGATTATTCCAAAACTAATAAAGCGATTGTGCTGTATTTCTATGGGAAATCTTTAAAGTATGTCTTAACTTTGACTTAGGTCTGCTATTTAAAGTAAAAAAATTCAGATGAATTGGCAGGAAGTGATTAACTTGTCTCAACGACTCATTAATAAGCCAATCATATTCCATGTTTTGATCGGCATTGGTGCCCTATCGACTATTAACTCTCACATTGAAATCGTTAGGAGTTTAGACATGTGGTCATAAGGTCATGTCTCTGGGAGGAATCCAGAGAGCATACAATTAACTTTCAAGAGCTGTTACTTTATTTGATTCCCACCAGTAACTTCTGTAAACCCACATTTCTGTTTTACTGTGAAAAGTGTGGATGTTTAAGCCAAATAGTGACTCTGTGTAATTAAAAACCTAAATAACTTGAAGCTTTTTCAGGAATACACAACTTCTTGCCTGGAGTCAAAACAGAAGTGAAAGCACAGCTGGAGAAACGTTTAATAAACAAATGTGAATCACAGCAATTAAAGAGTTTGATTGCTTGGGGAATCAAGGCAGCTTTTGAGGATTAATAGATTTTCTCTATGCAGATGAGAGTTTGGTATGGAAATGATTCAGGATTCTTATAATGCGCGTGGAATGTCTTGAAGTAATTTCTGAACTTATAAAAGCAATTTAGACTGCGGAAAGAAATCCCTGTGCATCCTGTATGTAACTATGAATATTAAAGAAAGCTGGAAATGAATGCTCTTTACACAGACTAATCCAAGGATTTCAATATTAGACAGTACACAAATCTAACATTTAAAGTTTGTACTTCTGTGGTTGTATTCACATTGCTATGCATAACCTGCAACTGGAACAAGCTTCTCATCCATGTGATTTGAAAGCTTTACAATTTAAAGGACGACTCAGGCCACATTGAAAAAAAATTAAGTCACTTTGAAATCTATATACAGTGAGTAAACTTCAGAAAATCCTATTAGCCCTAGCCAATGCCGACTGTTTTTTGGCCGGTGCATTTGTTGCTGTGGCCGGGCCTGGCCCAATCAGCTGGTAATTGGACGTGCTTTGAATTGGGTTTTGCGCTTACAGGAGCAGATGGAATTCGCTTGATTAAATTTCCTCGGCTCCATCATGGCTGAATGTGCCATGAACCGTTCACGTTTAATACATACACCAGCACGCTAGAGAGAATAGCCCTGCTAACACAGCAGCACTGAAGATTACTGCTTTGTTTTAAGGTTTGGAAGTTGAATTATAAAAGTAATTTTGCTCTGGGTCTGCAAACATAAACAAATCTTTCAGTTAATTATACAAACACTTTTCAACTCTTGACATTAGTCAGATAGTTGTTACAAAGTATGGCTTGGGTTTTATTTGACAAACTTTGACCAGGAGTTAGTCTGACTGGATTGTAAAGCAACCAATAACTTTGTATATTATAATTATAAAGTCAGTGCTCATAAAGGTAACAAAAATGGCGTCTGTTTTAAAAGGGTTGTGATGTGGACTTTTTGAGGTACAATTGTTCAGAATTTGCATCGTTCAAGATTAGAAATATGATTCAGTATTCGTACAATGCACACGAAAAGATGGAAAGTAATTTCTGAACTTATAAAAGCAATTTAGACTGCGGAAAGAAAGCCCTGGGCATCCTGTATTTAACTATGAAAATGAAAGAAAGCTGGAAATGAATGCTCTTTACACAGACTAATCCAAGGATTTCAATGTTGGACAGTACACAAATCTAACATTTAAAGTTTGTACTTTTGTGCGTGTATTCACATTGCTATGCATAACCAGCAACTGGAACAAAGCTTCTCGTCCAAGTCATTTGAAAGCTTTACAACCTAAAAGAACAATTGTACAGATCGCACATTATTTACATTTAGAAATAGTATTAAATGTAATCATTAAGTTGTTTTAAGGGGACATATTTTAATTGATAAGTTAATAGATAAACTCTGGTAAAGTACTTGACTAACACAAATGTTCATCAACTTTAAGTAATGAATCATTGGCAAATTCCTCTTTAGAAGTAGATTTCTGAATTGAGCTGCATCTGTGTTTTTTTTTGTGTGTGTAAGTTTTTATAACAATTGAGGGAACAGATTGTAGTTAGGACTTCTTAGGCAACACACAGATGAGCATAAGGTAGCTAGATATGGTCACTAAGGCGTTGGGCCATGAAACTTTTTCCTAGAGCAGGTTACATTTAATCATAGAACAAAGTAGAAACTAATTATTTTTAGTAATGAAAGGTTTTACACATGCACAAACTTGGCAGGTTTTTGGGTTCTCTGATTGTGAATACCTGCCACTTATGCCTGCTGTGGCTGTATCTAAGGAGAAAATTGTCATACTACTTATCTTGTGAAAATGTATAACTCATTCAGTGAACAGCTCTGAAATCTTAGTTGACTAGCTTATCAGTTCATGAAAATGACCAAAGTTGAACAAAACAGAAAGGAAAACATGGCTATGGCACCAACAACTTTGATGTTGCTGTCCAGGGTCCTGCAAAAACCCTAAACATGACCAGCAGTTGTCGGTTCCACTTAATCATGAAAATAAATAAAACAAAGACATGTCGATCTTTTATTTCTGTATTGTTTAATTTATGTAGTTGTGTTTTACAGTTTTTTTTACAGTTTTCTTTTTTTACAGTTTCAAATTAGCCACTGATTTATAGATGACTTTTTAAATGTGATTGATCTCACATTCTTTTGATGTTGGATTTTTTATTTCTTCATTTAAATATTCTTATGTATGACTTAATGTGAAATTATGGTTTTAACACATTCATTGACTAAACAATATATGTAAATACCTATAGATGCACTAAACAGAGGTTGAAGTATATGTAATTGTATGGTATTAAGTATTTCAGCATAAGTATTTGGATATACTTGGATGTTGTTGTCTATGGGTCCAGCAGTAAAGCTAAAACATGACTAGTAGCATTAAGAATACAGTCTATGAACAGTATTTACAGGATATGAAGACAGATTTTTAATCACCAAGCTGTGGTAGAACTGTTTAATATAAATGTAATATAAAAAATACCATTCCTAAAAAAATTGAACAGCTGTAACATTTAAAAAGAGAGAGAAAAACAAACCATTCTTTGTATAAATAACAATTTAGGCATAGGAAGAAACATTACTATTATGACAGTTGGAGAGAAATGGGGGAAAAAAAAACATGATTATTTTTCATTTCTGAGCCCATCACATAAAGGTTTCAAATCAGCTCAGATCACAGAGCTTGTGCGTGTGCTGGTCAGGTCAGGTTATCCGTTCAACGAGTTTGAGTTTCCACTCGTCAAATCATTGTGCTCTTTTCACTGCAGTACTCGTTGGTAAAAACTATAAAGGCTGGCTGCATTATGAGAGCACATCAAACAAGAGTGCCCTTTTTAAAGACACCCACTGGACTGAGAAGCATTTTATTGTGCCGCTGTGTTGAATGTTCATATGGAGTATCATTGAGGTTGTGTGTGTAAAGCCTGAACTGCACACACTAATGCTCCATTGGTTTAATTTTGTGTATTCAGGTGTGGTTATCATATGAGTCTTTGTTCCAGGACAAAATCACCACTTCATGATTATTAACATTTAAGCTCTGATGCTGTTCAATTGCCTTCTTTATAACAAGACTTGTAGCCTGAAAGACTAGTTTGCTCAAGACAGCATGGATCTATTAATAAAAATATTTGCGGCTCAATTGTTTTTGCTAAATCAAAATGGCAGCTTTTAATGAAAGCCTTTAGCTCCAGACTATTCATTTAATTGAATGGTGATTAGCATAATGAACTTGACAAATTAGCTATTCAGAGTGTAACAAAGCACTTTAGTTTAAGAGTCCATATTAATGCATTAGTTAAGCATTTATCAATGGTTAACTTATTAACGTTTTATATTTGAACACACTCCGGATTAACTGGGCATTATTGATATTTATGTATTTCAGACATACCTTCATTGCTTTTATTGTTACAGTTATTTTACAGTAGTGTCTGTCTGAGTTGTCTGTGTTGTCTTTTAGTTTTTCTGTGTGCGCTGGTGTGATCAGAGGTGCCGTGGCCCTGCTGCCCCCTTGCTATCTGAAAGCAGCAGGCTGTCGTCTTTAATTGGCTGAGAATGAGCCTGTTGAAAGGGCCAGAATATGCCTCTGTTTTCAACACACACACACACACACACACAAACGCACACACACCTCACCCAATCCCTTTTGAGGGCAGAACAGAGTGTATCCTCTGCAGGAAAACCCACTATACAGTATATATATATATATATATATATACGATTTTTAGCAATGCAACCTCAGTCTGAACAGCCAGATCACATTTATCTGACTTTTTAACGTCATTATATGTGGACAGATGTCACATTTCTGAGTGTGAGCTGGAAGTTTCTTAATAATCATGGCTGACGATGGAGCTGGTAGCAGTGAGTTAAAGGAAAATAGTATACAACTTATAAATATCACTTCATTGTCTTCTTCTTAAAAGGATTTGGTTGAAATGATGGCAGATATCAGATATGAACTGAAATAAAGCCACACCTCGAATTACATTCTCGTTCATGTTTACTTTCGTTTTGATCAAATCCTTTTTCTCTTCATATGCGCCTCACAGTCATCTGGATTTCAAGAAAAAAAAATCTGAAATGAACTTTAAGACCTACAGTCTGAACGTTGCCTTAGTTTAGACTATACTGTTATTTAGTGAAAGACATGGTACATATTGGTTCAAATAAGTCTTACAGTTCATTTCACATAACATGAATATCTCAAATAAGTAGCAAACAGTCAGCCATCACAAGTAACATGAGTTTTTTTAAAATAAGTACTCATGTTTGAAAGGTTTTCAATAATATTGAGAAGCCTTTAAGTTATTCTTAGTGAACTGATAGAGTGCTAAAAATAGGGTCTTTTTGTTCTTAAAATCTGAGGAGACTAGAGATGTAACTTTTTGATGCTACTGGCTGAGCCAGGAATGTCTCTTTAGCAATATATTATGAAATAGATTTGTGATCGCTCAAGAAGTACATTCATTCAGATATTCATTCAAAAATCTTATATTTTAGACATTAATACTTAACAGGCTTCCGATCTCATTATTCTTTTACTTTGGCATTCGTGAATAATACATTCTACATAATTCTGTTGATATTTCCGCAGCGGCCACCTCATATTCTCTCTTCGGCCAGGCCTAAAACATAGTGCGTCTCCTAGTTTCTCAAAATGGAGGGTCTCCTTTGATATCTAGGTCCTCCTGTGTGTTGGAATGGAATTCAAAAGATGCCTATATATAGTTCCCTAAATTCCTTAGTGGACAACTCTTTGATCTCATCTGGACAGAGAAGCATCTTTCCGGGGCAGAAAGATGGCACAGTGGTGCAGTTGGAGTTGGCCCATTCTGCCATTGTGGCAAACCACTTGACCCACATTGCCCTGTTTGGATGTGTGTGACTGGTGGGGAGTGTTTGGTGGTGGGCAGCAGGCAGTAGGTAGCTACCAAGGTATCTTATCGTCACCAGAGTGTGAATGTGGGGAACGAATAATGCTCTGATAATTGTAAAGCGTCTTTCAGTGTCTAGAAAAGCACTATATAAATTGATGGTATTATTATTATTATTATTCATTAAAAGAACACAATTATTTTGTCTAAAAGGCTTTAAAAGATTGAAATGAGTACAGCTTAAAACAAAACACAATCCATTACTCACACAGGTTAACTACTATTAAAAAGACTCAGTGGTTTCAAGAAAATTACTTTAAAGTAAAGAATAAATGAAATGACTGTGTTAAGTAAAATAACTCAACAATACAGTTGCCAACTCTCTGGCAACTCTCTGCCCTTCCAGCCACAACCCATTGCTGGGAAACATTCACACACACACACACACACACACACACGCACACACATACACGCTTACCTGACCAAAACAGGACAGTCATTCTACATCTACCAACTGGGGTCCTAAACTTCTACTAGGTGTATTAACACAAAAAGTACATACAAAATTTTCATAAATGCTCTGTTTTCATAATGTAATCAAAAAAAAAATTTCTCTTTTTTTTTTTTTCTTTTTACCAAGAGGGGACCATACCCCATGAGCGAAGTCTACCTATATAAGAGAGGACCTTAGAAAAACTCATGCTCAGTTACCTAGGAAGTCGCTTTATTACACTGCTAACTTTCTTAAAATAAAAAAATGGCAAGGATATAAAATATACAATAATGTAAAATGTTTACTTAAAAAAAATAACTCAAATAGATGCACACACACACACTAAGCGAACTCTACCTATCCAAGAGGGGACATTATTAAATCCAACCCACAGCTCTGTCTATAAACATGAGACTAAAATCTTTCAACAATTTTGCACAGAATGAGGCAGTATTTGAACTTTCATCTATTTCTGTCTTTTTTAATTTTAACTAAAACCATAGAGCAAAGATTACATAACACCCTTTGAATGTTAAAGTATTAAAAAATGAAACAATTGTCACTTTAAATTTAAATATAAGGAGTTAAAGAATGTTTTGTATAACTTTGTAGAAATTCCTCCTGAGGGAAGAAAATTGTTTATAGTAAAAAAAAAGAACTCTAAATAGATGCACACACACACTAAGCGAACTCTACCTGTCCAAGAGGGGACATTATTAAATCCAACCCACAGCTCTGTCTATAAACATGAAACTAAAATTTTTCAACAATTTTGCACAGAATAAGGCAGTATTTGAACTTTCATCTATTTCTCTCTTTTTTTATTTTAACTAAAACCATAAAGCAAAGATTACTTAACGCCCTTTGAATGTTAAAGTATAAAAAACTAAAATAATTGTCACTTTCAATTTAAATAAAAGGAGTTAAAGAATGTTTTGTATAACTTTGTGGAAATGCCTTCAGAGGGAAGAAATAAGTTTATAGTAAAAAAAGAACTCTAAATAGATGCAAACACACTAAGTGAACTCTACCTATCCAGCGGGGGACATTATTAAATGTAACCCACAGCTCTGTCTATAAACAAGAAAACAAACATCTTCCCTCTATATTCATGCACATAAAGAGGCAGAAATTTAACTTTAATCTACTTCTGTAAAATAAATTTTTTTATAATGCCATATAGCGAGATTTGTATGCTCCTTCTCAAATGTTTAAGAATAACAAAAAAAAAACTAATGTGACAAAATAAAATTACAGGGAATTAAAGAGTGTTTTGTATTACTGGATGAAAATTTCTCACGAAGGAAAGAAAATGTTCTTCATAAAAAAAAGAACTTTAAATAGATGCACACACACACACACTAAGCGAACTCTACCTGTCCAAGAGGGGACATTATTAAATTCAACCCACAGCTTTGTCTATAAACATGAAACTAAAATATTTCAACAATTTTGTACAGAATGAGGCAGTATTTGAACTTTCATCTATTTCTGTCTTTATTTATTTTAACTAAAACCATAAAGCAAAGATTACATAATGCCCTTTGAATGTTAAAGTATAAAAACATTAAACAATTGTCACTTTAAATTTAAATATAAGGAGTTAAAGAATGTTTTGTATAACTTCGTGGAAATTCCTCCTGAGGGAAGAAAATTGTTTATAGTAAAAAAAAAACTCTAAATAGATGCACACACAGACACTAAGCGAACTCTACCTGTCCAAGAGGGGACATTATTAAATTCAACCCACAGCTTTGTCTATAAACATGAAACTAAAATGTTTCAACAATTTTGCACAGAATAAGGCAGTATTTGAACTTTCATCTATTTCTGTCTTTTTTTAATTTTAACTAAAACCATAAAGCAAAGATTACTTAACGCCATTTGAATGTTAAAGTATAAAAAACTAGAACAATTGTCACTTTTAATTTAAATATAAGGAGTTAAAGAATGTTTTGTATGACTTTGTGGAAATTCCTTCAGAGGGAAGAAATATGTTTATAGTAAAAAAAGAACTCTAAATAGATGCACACACACTAAGTGAACTCTACCTATCCAGCGGGGGACATTATTAAATGTAACCCACAGCTCTGTCTATAAACAAGAAAACAAACATCTTCCCTCTATATTCATGCACATAAAGAGGCAGAAATGTAACTTTAATCTACTTCTGTAAAATAAATTTTTTTATAATACCATATAGCGAGATTTGTATGCTCCTTCTCAAATGTTTAAGAATAACAAAAAAAAAAAAACTAATGTGACACAATGAAATTACAGGGAATTAAAGAGTGTTTTGTATTACTGGATGAAAATTTCTCACGAAGGAAAGAAAATGTTCTTCATTAAAAAAAAAGAACTCTAAATAGATGCACACACACACTAAGCGAACTCTACCTGTCCAAGAGGGGACATTATTAAATGCAACCCACAGCTCTGTCTATAAACACGAAACTAAAATATTTCAACAATTTTGTACAGAATGAGGCAGTATTTGAACTTTCATCTATTTCTGTCTTTATTTATTTAAACTAAAATCATAAAGCAAAGATTACATAACGCCCTTTGAATGTTAAAGTATAAAAACATTAAACAATTGTCACTTTAAATTTAAATATAAGGAGTTAAAGAATGTTTTGTATAACTTTGTGGAAATTCCTTCAGAGGGAAGAAATATGTTTATAGTAAAAAAAGAACTCTAAATAGATGCACACACACTAAGTGAACTCTACCTATCCAGCGGGGGACATTATTAAATGTAACCCACAGCTCTGTCTATAAACACGAAAACAAACATCTTCCCTCTATATTCATGCACATAAAGAGGCAGAAATTTAACTTTAATCTACTTCTGTAAAATAATTTTTTTTATAATACCATATAGCGAGATTTGTATGCTCCTTCTCAAATGTTTAAGAATAACAAAAAAAAAAAACTAATGTGACAAAATAAAATTACAGGGAATTAAAGAGTGTTTTGTATTACTGGATGAAAATTTCTCACGAAGGAAAGAAAATGTTCTTCATTAAAAAAAAAAGAACTCTAAATAGATGCACACACACACTAAGCGAACTCTACCTGTCCAAGAGGGGACATTATTAAATCCAACCCACAGCTCTGTCTATAAACATGAAACTAAAATATTTCAACAATTTTGTACAGAATGAGGCAGTATTTGAACTTTCATCTATTTCTGTCTTTTTTAATTTTAACTAAAACCATAAAGCAAAGATTACTTAACGCCGTTTGAATGTTAAAGTATAAAAAACTAAAACAATTGTCACTTTAAATTTAAATATAAGGAGTTAAAGAATGTTTTGTATAACTTTGTGGAAATTCCTTCAGAGGGAAGAAATATGTTTATAGTAAAAAAAGAACTCTAAATAGATGCACACACACTAAGTGAACTCTACCTATCCAGCGGGGGACATTATTAAATGTAACCCACAGCTCTGTCTATAAACACGAAAACAAACATCTTCCCTCTATATTCATGCTCATAAAGAGGCAGAAATTTAACTTTAATCTACTTCTGTAAAATACATTTATTTATAATACCATATAGCGAGATTTGTATGCTCCTTCTCAAATGTTTAAGAATAACAAACAAAAAAAAACTAAATGTGACACAATGAAATTACAGGGAATTAAAGAGTGTTTTGTATTACTGGATGAAAATTTCTCACGAAGGAAAGAAAATGTTTTTCATTAAAAAAAAGAACTCTAAATAGATGCACACACACACTAAGCGAACTCTACCTGTCCAAGAGGGGACATTATTAAATGCAACCCACAGCTCTGTCTATAAACATGAAACTAAAATATTTCAACAATTTTGTACAGAATGAGGCAGTATTTGAACTTTCATCTATTTCTGTCTTTTTTAATTTTAACTAAAACCATAAAGCAAAGATTACTTAACGCCGTTTAAATGTTAAAGTATAAAAAACTAAAACAATTGTCACTTTAAATTTAAATATAAGGAGTTAAAAAATGTTTTGTATAACTTTGTGGAAATTCCTTCAGAGGGAAGAAATATGTTATAGTAAAAAAAGAACTCTAAATAGATGCACCACACACTAAGTGAACTCTACCTATCCAGCGGGGGACATTATTAAATGTAACCCACAGCTCTGTCTATAAACACGAAAACAAACATCTTCCCTCTATATTCATGCACATAAAGAGGCAGAAATTTAACTTTAATCTACTTCTGTAAAATACATTTTTTTATAATACCATATAGCGAGATTTGTATGCTCCTTCTCAAATGTTTAAGAATAACAAAAAAAAACTAATGTGACAAAATAAAATTACAGGGAATTAAAGAGTGTTTTGTATTACTGGATGAAAATTTCTCACGAAGGAAAGAAAATGTTCTTCATTAAAAAAAAAGAACTCTAAATAGATGCACACACACTCTAAGCGAACTCTACCTGTCCAAGAGGGGACATTATTAAATGCAACCCACAGCTCTGTCTATAAACATGAAACTAAAATATTTCAACAATTTTGTACAGAATGAGGCAGTATTTGAACTTTCATCTATTTCTGTCTTTTTTTATTTTAACTAAAACCATAAAGCAAGATTACATAACGCCCTTTGAATGTTAAAGTAAAAAAAAAACTATTGTGACTTTAAATTTAAATATAAAGAGTTAAAGAATGTTTTGTAAAACTTTGTGGAAATTCCTTCTGAGGGAAGAAATATGTTTATAGTAAAAAAAGAACTCTAAATAGACGCGCACACACACACACACACACTAATCGAACTCTACCTATCCAGCGGGGGACATTATTAAATGTAACCCACAGCACTGTCTATAAACACGAAAACAAACATCTTCCCTCAATATTCATGCACATAAAGAGGCAGATATTTAACTTTAATCTACTTCTGTAAAATATTTTTTTTTAAATACCATAAAGCGAGATTTGTATGGACCTTCTCAAATGTTTAAGAATAAAAAAATAAATAAAAAAAACTAATGTGACAAAATAAAATTACAGGGAATTAAAGAGTGTTTCGTATTACTGGATGAAAATTTCTCATGAAGGAAAGAAAATTTTAAAAAAACAACTCTAAATAAATGCGCACACAAACTAAGCAAACTCTACCTATCCAGGAGGGGACATTAATAAATGTAACACACAGCTCTGTCTATAAACATGAAAACAAACATCTTCCATCAATATTTATACACATAAAGAGGCAGGAATTTATTTTTAATTTACTTTTGTAATTAAACACAAAAACAATGCAAGGTTTGCATGACGCCTTTCAAATAAATAAGGAATAAAAGAAATTAAACAGTGTTTTGTATGACTTCATGAAAATTCCTCACATGGGAAGGAAAATCTATTTTGTTTATTGTAAAAAAAAACTCTAAATAGATGCACACACACCCTAAGCGAACTCTACCTATCCAGGAGGGGACATTAATAAATGTAACACACAGCTCTGTCTTTAAACATAAAAATAAACATCTTCCAGCAATTTTTCTACACAGAATGATGTATTAACCTCAACTGTAATCTGCACATCTGTAATTAAAACAAAAAAACATAATGCAAGATTTGCATGTCTCTGTTTAGCTGTTAAAGTAAATTAAATAAATAAACAAATGTCCATTTAAATGAAAATATAGGGAATTAAAGAGTGTTTGGTATTACTGGATGGAAATTTCTCATGTAGGAAGGAAAATTTAGTGTATTTAAAAAAAGAACTCTGAATAGATGCACACAGACACACTAAGCGAACTCTACCTATCCAACGGAGGACATTAATAAATATAACACAAATCTCTGTCTATAAACATAAAAATAAACATCTTCCAGCAATAATTCTACACAGAATGAGGCATTAACCTTAACTTTATTATGTACTTCTGTAATTAAAACAACAAAACATAATGCAAGATTTGCATGTCACTGTTTAGATGTTAAAGTAAAAAAAATAAACAAATGTCACGTTAAATGAAAATACAAGGAATTAAAAAAAGTTTTGTATGAGTTAATGGAAATTCCTCACATGGGAAGGGAAAAAAGAACTCAAAATAGATTCACACACGCACACACACTAAGCCAGGAGGGGACATTAAAAATAAAAACAAACAACTTCCATCAATATTTATGCACATAAAGAGGCAGAAATTTAACTTTTCTGGTTACATTGATTTCTTGGTTAAATTATTAAATCAAATGTCTTTTAAAATAAATCACAAATGTGTTTTGTTAAAATAGTGAGTTAAATAAAGCTCAGAGAAATATCAAAGAAATTTACTGGATAAAATTTCAAAACCTATTTCCTAGATAAAATAGTGATTTGAAGCTTCTAAAAAGAAACTTCAAAACAATATTTGAGTTAAAATATAAATGCAGAGAGTAAAACATTTCATGACAGTTTTGTGTGAATTTTAATGATGTTTGGAAAACAACTGAATGATATTTAGTTTGTTGAAAGCATGCCAGAAAAAGATCTGCTTAAGGTGGGTGCAGGGGTGGGTGAAGGGTGCTTTAGTTATGGTAATGGCTTTCACACCTCCATACAGGGTGATACAGGGTGGGGGGCAGTGAGAATGCTGAAGCTAAACACACACACTGAAGCTTTAGCCTCAACATTTGAAAAAAAAAAACTAAATTATAATGTGTTTAAAATGAAAACATATATACTACACTCATCAGGGAATCCTAAGCAGAGTACAAGCTTCACAGTGACCACCCCAAACAACACACAGGGCAGGCTAACGCTGCTCCATACTCCACATTAGTTTGTTGCTAAATGGCTAGCAACAGCATGAATGCAGTCTCGGAGCACAAAGAAAACTGCAGTCAAGTGAGCTGCATCTGTCTGACCAAGCCTCCACATTTTACCAGACACTTTCTACGTCCAGTCCGGGGCATCTGGACGGGTTCTATAAATTCATGTCCGGTGTTCACTCTTTTTCATAGGACCATTGCATGTGGGCATTGATTGACTGATGCTTGGCACACAATATAACGGTACTACTTTGTTGCGAGATGAAATTCCCAAAAAGTAATTGAAAGATGACCAAATTTAGATCTTTTTGTTTGTTAAGTTGGTTGTCTTTGTGAGACTCTTCTATTATTTATCTTATTACATTTATGAAGACATATATTGTTGAAGCTGGATTTCCAACAGTATAGATCATATTTACAACATTATTCCAGATCTTTTATTTATTTGAACAGAGTTTAAGAGAGCTTTTATTTTGTCACACGTTTTTACAGATTTAGTTCTATTCTATTACAGAAGTTAATTTTTCAACTTTAAAGCAGAATAAAGTATGCTCATCAACCTCCAAGAAGCCTGGCTGAATTTGTATCTAGAGGCCGTGCCGATTATTTTCTTTTTTTTGGAAATCAAAATATGGTTGTTGTTTTTTTTTACAAAATACACATACTCTGCCAAATATATATATATATATATATATATATATATGTGTGAACGTAGTACAAATGATTGCAGAGGCATGTCTCCATTCATTCCAGCAGATTTGAACATGGGTACACAATCCGAAACTTTACCAGATTTGCAAATTGTCACAGATAATGTCACAGTTTCCCAGTACCATGTGATGTCGTGATGGCAACGCTTTATGCCAAGCAATGTATTTAAAAAGTATCAAACGTGGAAAAAAATATTGTGACAAATAAAAAACTGCAAATAGCATATTTTAAACTATCTTTGGAAAAAGTGCATAGTGTAAACAGAAAAAACATGAGACAAATCAGTTAACAATAGTATTTTTATCACCACATCTATCATTCACCCAAACCCCTCGTGTTCATTTTTCAAATATTAATGAATTCACAACCAGACTCATAAATGTTGCTCTAGGACCCATGTACAGTGTAGTTTTTTTTTCTGGAAGCATGTGCGCAGTGATACAAACAAGTGTGGTGGAAAATGTTGAATGTTAGATGAATGGTTATTACAGACAGGCTGATCACACGATGTTGCATATCCACGAACACTTAACATACCTCTTATAACAAAATGTGCCTTAATGGTGCATCAGCCAGCACAAAAGTAAAATACTGCCAGATGCCTGTGTAAAGGGACACAAAGTAGAGAGTTTTGTTTTTCGTAAAACATTTGCAAAGTTTTGTGTGAGTTAACAGAGGTATGGTATCTGAAAGTCTCTCAAAGCCATTCTGGAAGATGTGTGTCTGTTCAAATGCTAAATAGGTTAAGGATGCAGTGAACATCCCCCGTGCAAAAGGCTGGGAGAGCTGTGAAAGATCAGTGAGATAGCTGAAGCCTCACACATAAACTGAAAGGTTCAGATGGAACCTTTGGAAAAACAAAAGCTACAAGATGACAAAAGTATATTAACTGTATTCCTGGCATTGTCATATGTTACAGAGGTAGGCACATTAGGGTCACTTCTTTAGCAAGATCCTCACTAATAATAGTGAATCAGAGGTCAGAAGATTTAAAAAATAATTTAATGTCAAAAAAGTGGAATAAAACTGAAGTTTCAAAGCCCTTTTTTTTTACAATTAAGAATTGTAGTGGGGATGTAGAGCTATCAAATCTTATTTCTCAGTGTAAATAGTGGACTAAAGCTTAGAACACAAAACTGGAGTTTCCTGTTCTTATGCAAATTGAGGAATGGGTGCAGGGAACGAAGATCCTCTAGACACAGGTAATTTCACACCCCCGTACAAAGACAGGGAGAGAGAGAGCTGGAGTTAAAGAAAGTTTATTTCTTTAAATATTTCAATACTGAGAATGTATTGATAGATGCATTGTTTTCGTTTGAGTTGAACTTTAGAGGAAATTCAAATCATTTCTCAGTTTAAATAGTGAAATAAAGTTCACAGGAAGACACTTTAACTTACACATACTTTTTTTAGAAACCTATACATTCACATACATATTCAAATTCACAATAGAGATCCATGTGCCATCTCTTACTTTAAAATGGTTGTCAAGTAAAAGCCTTTTATAATTGCCACAACCAATCTCTTTGGAGATAGCTCAATGAATTTACTTTTGTAATTAAACACATAAACAATGTAAGGTTTGCATGACACCTTTCAAATAAATAAGGAATAAAAGGAATTAAAGAGTGTTTTGTATGACTTCATGGAAATTCCTCAAATGGGAAGGGAAATCTATTTTGTTGATTGTAAAAAAAAACTCTAAATAGATGCACACACACACTAAGTGAACTCTACCTATCCAGGAGGGGACATTAATAAATGTAGCACACAGCTCTGTCTATAAACATAAAAACAAACATCTTCCAGCAATATTTCTACACAGAATGAGGCATTAACCTTAACTTTAATCTGTACTTCTGTAATTAAAACAAAAAACATAATGCAGATTTGCATGTCACTGTTTAGATGTTAAAGTTAAAAAAATAAATAAACAAATGTCCCTTTAAATGAAAATACAGGGAATTGAAGAGTGTTTTGTATGACTTCATGGAAATTCCTCACATGGGAAGGAAAAATAAATTTTGTTTATTGTAAAAAAAAGAACTCTGAATAGATGCACACACACACACACTAAGCGAACTCTACCTATCCAGTGAGGGACATTAATAATTGTAACACACAGCTCTGTCTTTAAACTTAAAAATAAACATCTTCCAGCAATATGTCTACACAGAATGAGGCATTAACCTTAACTTTATTCTGTACTTCTGTAATTAAAACAACAAAACATAATGCAAGATTTGCATGTCGCTGTTTAGATGTTAAAGTAAAAAAATAAATAAAGAAATGTCCCTTTAAATGAAAACAGAGGGAATCGAAGAGTGTTTTGTATGACTTCATGGAAATTCCTCACATGGGAAGGAAAAATAAATTTTGTTTATTGTAAAAAAAAAGAACTCTGAATAGATGCACACACACACACACACTAAGCGAACTCTACCTATCCAGTGGGGGACATTAATAAATGTAACACACAGCTCTGTCTATAAACATAAAAACAAACATCTTCCATCAACCTTTCTACACAGAATGAGGCAGGAATTTAACTTGAACCTACTTTTGTAATCAAAACAAACAATAAAAATATAATGCAAGGTTTGCATGTGACCTTTCAAATGTTAAAGTAAAAAAATAACAAATAAACAAATGTTACATTAAATGAAAATACAAGAAATTAAAGAGTGTTTCGTATGACTTCATGGAAAATCCTCATGTGGTAAGGAAGAATACATTTTATTTATTGTAAAAAAAGAACTCTAAATAGATGAACACACACTGAGCGAACTCTACCTATCCAGGAGGGGACATTAATAAATGTAACACACAGCTCTGTCTATAAACATGAAAACAAACATCTTCCATCAATATTTATACAGATAAAGAGGCAGGAATTAAAGTTTAATCTACTTTTGTAATTAAACACAAAAACAATGCAAGGTTTGCATGACGCCTTTCAAATGTTAAAGTAAAAAAAATAAAATAAATAAACAATTGTCACTGTAAATGAAAATAAAAGGAATTTTAAAAAGTGTTTTGTATGACTTCATGGAAATTCCTCACATGGGAAGGAAAAATCTATTTTGTTTATTTTAAAAAAAGAACTCTGAATTGATGCACACACACACACTCTAAGCGAACTCTACCTATCCAGTGGGGGACATTATTAAATGTAACACACAGCTCTGTCTATAAATATAAAACAAACATCTTCCATCAATATTTATGCAACAGCATGAGGCAGGAATTGAACTTTAACCTACTTTTGTGATCAAAACAAACAAACAAACAAAAAACATAATGCAAGGTTTGCATGTCGCCTTTCAAATGTTAAAGTAAAACAATACAATAAACACATGTCACTTTAAATGAAAATATAAGGAATGAAAGAGTGTTTTGTATTACTAGATGGACATTTCTCATGTAGGAAGGAAAATTTAGTTTATTTAAAAAAGAATTCTAAATAGCTGCACACACACACACTAAGCGAACTCTACCTATCCAGCGGGGGACATTAAAAAATATAACACACAGCTCTGTCTATAAACATAAATCTTTCATCAACATTTATGCACAGAATGAGGCAGTATTTGAACTTTCATCTATTTCTGTCATAAAAAAAATGCAAGGTGTGCCTGCTGCCTTTCAAATGTTAAAGTAAAAAAAAACAAATAAACAAATGTCACGTTAAATGTAAATACAAGGAATTAAACAGTGTTTCGTATGACTTCATGGAAATTCCTCATGTGGTAAGGAAAAATAAAATTTGTTTATTGTAAAAAAGAACTCTAAATAGATGCACACACACTATGCGAACTCTACCTATCCAGGAGGGGACAATAATAAATGTAACACACAGCTCTGTCTATAAACATGAAAACAAACATCTTCCAGCAATATTTATATAGATAAAGAGGCAGGAATTAAATTTTAATCTACTTTTATAATTAAACACAAAAACAATGCAAGGTTTGCATGACGCCTTTCAAATGTTAAAGTAAAAAAATAAAATAAACAAACAATTGTCACTTTAAATGAAAATAAAAGGAATTTAAAAAAGTGTTTTGTATGACTTCATGGATATTCCATGGGAAGGGAAGGGAAATCTATTTTGTTTATTGTAAAAAGAAATCAAAATAGATGCACACACACACACACTAAGCGAACTCTACCTATCCAGCGGGGGACATTGTTAAATATAACACACATCTCTGTCTATAAACATAAAAAAAACATCTTCCATCAATATTTATGCAACAGCATGAGGCAGGAATTGAACTTTAATCTACTTTTGTGATCAAAACAAACAAACAAACAAAAAACATAATGCAAGGTTTGCATGTCGCCTTTCAAATGTTAAAGTAAAACTATAAAATAAACACATATCACTTTAAATGAAAATATAAGGAATGAAAGTATTGTATTACTAGATGGAAATTTATCATGTAGGAAGGAAAATTTAGTTTATTTAAAAAAGAACTCTAAATAGATGCACAAATACACATTAAGCGAACTCTACCTATCCAGCTGGGGACATTATTAAATGTAACACACAGCTCTGTCTATAAACATAAAACAAACATGTTCCAGCAGGAATTTAACTTTGATATACTTTTGTAATAAAAAAAACAATGCAAGTTTTGCAAGCCACCTTTGAAATGATAGAGTAAAAAACATTATAAATAAATATACAAATGTCACTTTAAATGAAAATACAAGGAATTAAAGAGTGTTTAGTATGACTTCAATCTTCATGTGTAATGGAGAAATACATTTTGTTTATTATAAAAAATAACTTTAAATAGATTCATACACACACTAAGTGAGCTCTACCTATCCAACGGGGGCATTAATTAATGTAACAGGGCATTAAATTGTGTCATGTCTGAGGATAATTAAAAATATATCTTTTTTTCTACAAAAAAATAGAAGTTCTAATCGGTTTATTAAGTCACAGCTGTGAGTGTATATAATAAATCAATATTGTGAATTATAAATCAAATGTTTTGAGAATATTTTGCAGTTGTAACTTTAATGCTAATGTTAATAAAATAGAAATATATTGTATTTTTGTCTGTAAATATAATTTCTTAAAATATTGTTTTAAGTATATTGTATGTTTAAACTAATGTAATTAAAATGTACATGCATTTTACAAGGAGTGTTCTCCTCCCCAGTGAGACTCAGAGCCTCCTGCAGCCATTAACTTAGACAATAGAGCAGTCTGCCGGAGTGTGAACGACGTGTGTGGATTAGCCCTGCAGGTCAGACTCCAGCCAATAGAGGCAGCATGGAGAACACACACAAAACACACTGTCCCCTCTTGGCTAAAAAAAAAAAAATTGTCCAGAGTCCATTTCTGATGATTTTAGCTTGATTTAACACCAAACCAAGTGGGGACTGAAAAAATGTCCCCTTTTGGCTATGCTGTCCCCTCTTTGTTGGTGTGTAACCACACCACTGTCCACACTTAGATAGGTAGGGAAGTACACACACACACACACACGCACACACACACACACACACACGCACACCACACACACACACGCACGCACACACACACACACACACACTACACCACCACACTCATTCACACTTTAACACTATGGACAATCGTTTTTACCCAATTCACTTATACCGCATGTCTTTAAACTTGTGGGGGAAACCGGAGAGCACCCGGAGAAAACCCACGCGATCACGAGGAGAACATGCAAACTCCACACAGAAATGCCAACCGACCCAGCCGAGGCTCGAACCAGCGACCTTCTTGCTGTGAGACGACCGTGCTACCCACTGCGCCAACAATACATACAAAGTATATTAAATTATTATATAAAAATATTTCTTCAAGTACCCACTTTTTCTCTTATTGTAAAAAAAAAGTGCATCAGGTGAATAGAAGTCTCTAAGTTGGTCTCAGGAGCTAGAGTAGGAATGGAGAGAGAATGTGGTGATGTGAAAATGAAATATTTATTTACTTTTCTGCACTTTTTATTTCTCGTGAGTGTTCTAGTTATTTCAGTTTCACTGTACTGCAGAATCAGCTCAACTGTCACTCAGCTGCACCTTGGCAAGTCTTCATCTCTGAGATAAAATGAACAGCAGGCTGACAGCAGTGATGACAGTACATATGTGTCTGTCAGAGAATGTGAACCTGAAATCTAAGACAAATCTCATCTCAACCTTTTCTTTTGGGTTTGGTCTCCACACGAGCACACTGTACCATGTGTGTGTGAGAGTGCTTTCTGTTCAATCCCTGGAGCTGTGTGGAGACAGAAATGCAAATGTAGACACTTGTTCTGGTCCTCTAGAACTCCAGCATAAAACATTGACTGATATTTTGAGACGTCCAGGCCAGGGCAGGGTACAAGAAGTCTCTCTAATCTGAATCAGTCAGACAAATAAACATGAACAGACTAAAAGTAGGGTTAATCAAGGAAGTTCAGTCTGATGGTTAGATCTTAAATTCAAATGGAGACTTTGGCTACATTCGGGCTGCAGGTATTGATGCTGAAGTCTGTATTTTTTATTACATAATCTGACTTTTTTTATGTGCGCGCTTGTTTACGTTACACACAACATGCGACCTGTGTCTGTCCTGTGTACGAACGACGTACAGCTTGATGCGAGCCATGCATGTACAGAAAAAGTTTTATAATCAAAATGAAAGTAAACATGGAAGAGAATTGCATTCGAGGTGATTGTGTGGCTTTATTTCTGTTCATTTATAAATGGAGTCGTAAATATTTCAACCATATCAAGAAGAAGATAAAGAAGCAATATGTAGTTGTACTATTAATTAAGTTTACTTCCACGCACAGCTTTTAACTCCATCTGCAGCAATGGTTGATGTGAAACATCCCATCCATGGCCAGAAAAAGGACGATTGTCCCCATATGATGATGTAAAGTCACATAAATGTGACCAGTCTGTTCAGACTGAGGTTGCATTGAATTTTTTTTTAATATATTTTTATTTATCAAATTGAGAAGCACATAAGTGACCTGGTTAGATAAAAAAAAATGAGCTGTTCAGGCTGTGAATATCAGATATAGGTCACATATGGGCAAAAATCAATAGCTAGGAAAGTGTAAATAGATTTTAATCTGGATTATGCAACTGTGAAATAAAGACTTTGATCAGACAACCCATTATAGAGTCATAATGTTATGTGAAACCACAAATTCCAA
The DNA here is from genome assembly GCA_900490495.1 of Danionella dracula. Lineage (NCBI taxonomy): Eukaryota > Metazoa > Chordata > Actinopteri > Cypriniformes > Danionidae > Danionella > Danionella dracula. Next base: position 818,734 of record UELW01000245.1, read on the forward strand.
AACTGTAAAAAGCTCATGCAAGGCAAAAAACTGTATAAGGGAACTTAATTTGACCTGATTTAGGAGAAAATCATGCGTGGGAGTCAGACTCCCACCTGCCTTTTCCATGGCCAGAGTCATGCGGCTTTCATGAAGCCTGTCAGTCCAGTCTCAGCTGTGAGGTCCAATCAATCCCTTACTTAAAGATCAATTTGCAATCTCACACTTCTTGGCCATGGTCTCTCATCTCTGCTTTCATGAGAGAGGCTGAGGGCAAAAGAACCCAGAAACGAAGATAGTGACTCCTTTAAACGCTCACAATAGCTCTTTGTTTGGCAGACTGCTTTTGAAAAGAGGGGCATGCCAACGAATTGTCAGCTAAGACCTGTTCACCACCTCTCTTAGGTGGAAATCAGCCTCAAAATCCTTCCTACATCCTTTAAATTTCACTCACGAAGCTCAGTACTTATGGGTGGCTTGTCCCAGAACAATATGAAAGGGGTTAATTTCTCACTATTTATTAACAAAAGTCATTTTGTTACTCTATCCAGAATACACATGGACTGGTGTTAAGCAGTTTTTTTTATAAGTCTCTAAAGTTCCAAAACAATATTTTTAACTTTAATCAAGTGGAGACCACAATAAAGAAATCCTTTGAAATCCAAAATCCAACATTTTTTTTTTATCAGTTTACTACCACAATGATGACACAAAATGATATAAATCATTTTTAAAACGGTAATCCCTCACGAGGGTCAAAACGAGGGGAGTTGTACCTCAGTTCACATGCACTCAGATTTACGGACAAACGTCTTTTGTGAAATGTATAATAAATTGGCACCTCATGGTGATATATTACCGGGTAGGGCCGATTGCCTTGTTATCATCGTCTTATAATCCTAACTAGAAAATGAGAATATAAAACATAAAACTCATGAATGGTTTATCACATCAAAGGGCTATCAAAATAAACGTGAAGTGTGTGCCAATTCTTATTCTTTTTTTGGCACAAGATGCAATTAACAACAGAGAGTACCAGTAGCTGAACCGATGGCTCCGTTGGGATTTCGGATCTCTAAACGACATTCCTCTGGGCAATCCTGCAGCTTAGCAACAACTGAAAGGATCTATCCAAGTCTTCTCTGTATATTTTCGGTTTGAATTCACTTTGATCAGGTCATCTTTAATTACTTTGAGCAGCAACGTGTGTCCTGAATTAGTGATGGGGGACATGATCAGGTATTTTCTCTACTAATGTGTGAAACAACATTAAAAGTTGAACAATTTCTAAAGCATTCAATACAACCCAGTTTTATAAAGGTCCATCCATCCAGATGTGAAGTGGTTTATGTGTGTTTTTTTTTTTTAATGGACAGTTAGACAGTCTGTCTTTGTAATTAAAGTTTGTGAAGCTTTTTGATTAAAATTTTAGCAGGTAGACTAGTTGTTGGGAAGTTAGTGGGCATGGTTACTAGATTAGTGAGCAAATTGATAAAAACTAAAAAGTAATTTAAATGTTTAAAAAGGCTGGAATTCAATCAAACTTTATTCCCTGTTTTACTTTGTACATACACACACTCACACATTAAGACAGAAACATATAATTTAATGACTATTTGAGTAATTAAGCATAAACTTCTTCTCCAGTGAAGAAGATAACGATAGCCAGCAAGTGGTACCAATATAATGTCACATGTATTCATTCAACAGACTACATTAGAATGCAACACAAATTTAAAAATACACATAAAACCATGTAAGTCATGAAAACAGATTTATCCAAAATTTGCTGCTTTCTCCATATTATAACAATAAATATATAAATATTTATACTAGGTTCAACAATTTCATCTACATTTACATATACATTTATGTATTTAGCAGACGCTTTTGTTGAAAGCGACTAACAGTTTGAAGTCACTCATACTAAAAGTTGTATCAGCTGATCAACCATAGCAAGAAGCAAATTGAGCAAAAAAAATATTTATTTAGTTTTTCATTGTAAGTGTTACTTGAAGAGAAGAGTTTTCAGTTGTTGTTTTTTAAAAAACTGTTAGTGTTGCTGCTTTCTTGACTGGAACAGTTAGCCACCAGCCCCTGCTAAGAGATTTTCTGCCTTTATGGGATAGAACACGATGCTGTTTATTCTCTGAGCGTAGCCTTCTGGAGGGCATGTAAGGGTGTATGAGCTTGTGCCGCTAAACAGGGGCTGCTGTGGAGATGGTTTTGTAAGCCAGCATCAATGATATGAAAGCGAGCTGCGATGATGATATATTGCTAGTAAGAATACTTTTCTTTGAAGTTGTGTCTTTATAAATCACAGCTACTAGCGGAAAGAGGAAAACTTTGGACAGTTTTTGTGCATTAGGACCAATAATAATTATGACCCCTGCTCTTGGTTTCATAGCAGTGCATTGTAAAACGTTATCTTACAAATGTAATACTGAGAACTCTGTAAGGTGTAATAGACTAATTTCATTCTGTGGTAACACTCACGTAGACTATTCTCTCCTTTATTCAGTCTCTGTGATGTAGGACGTAAGAGCATATGAGGATTAACTAACCATGAAAAAACAATTCCCTATGTAGTCATGAATAGAACTTCACTCACTTGATGCATGGACTCGAAAAGATAGAAACACTTTGAACAGTAGCTGTACAGGCACTTTCTGAATTTGTATTAATCTTCCACCTCTTGAGTGTAGAGTTAACATTTAGTTGCAGTTCAACATGGTGACCGCAGATATCCACAGGGCTCCGTAGAGCAGGTGTCTGTCACTCCTGTGAAGGGAATGTCTCATGCTGATTCCTAATGGGTCATTGGGCCTCCTGGGATGCTGCCTCATAGCTCCAGTGTGATGGAAAATAATCTGATTCATGCCAACTCAACAGATTATACAATACAGAATGAATTTCCAATTATTATAATATATTTTTTTTATTTAAAACAGGATTTCAAGATGTTGCTTTTAGGAAATGGCTTTGGTTGGGAAAATTCTGGTTTGTGTGTGCAGATCTAGCAAATTTACATAAAATGTAAATTGAAGTTTTAGAAAAAAAAATCTAGCTTGCGGTATCACATTTTGAAGGTTGTAAGCTTGACCCACAGGGAAATTCAGCATTAAATGTATTTCTTAAACTGCTTTTTGATTTATCAAAATTATCAAAAAAGCAAACAGACCCCCAGTAGTAAACAAAAAAGTTTTAAGAAATCACTTTAACCCTTCAGAATGTAGAAAATACTTGGTGCTGGCTGATAGCATTACTCTAGTTTTAAGAACATTCAGTTTGATTTTTAAACATAAAATACTACATCTGTCAAGTTATTGTGACACAAGCACAGGGGTAAATAAAATGTAAGCATAAATCCCAAGAGAGTGGCTTATTAGATAAAAACAAAACAACAGGTTGTTCCAAACATGCTCTGGAGCTTCTGAAGATGAAGACGTCACTTGGAAAAATTTGTAACAAAATAAAAATCAAGAACTCATAGTCGCAGACACAGACGTCCCTCCTCAACCTCGCTTCGCTCCCATTATGCCTGTCAGTTAGGATACTCCAGTGCATGGCTCCAGACTGGTTGACTCCCCTTGTCCTCTGCCGCTGTCATTAAGTGCCCATACTGGAGTTGACTGCCATTCTCTCATTGGCATGATCTTAACATAGGCTACCCATGAGCTGCAGGGCAAATCCATTTTCACACCGACTGCTCAGGCAACATTCTCAGTTTGACGCTTAAGAAAAAACCTGTCTTGAAGATAATGAGTCATTGAGGTGGATCGTTGGTTCTAATCTTTTACCTGGTAGGTTTACATGATGACATATATCCTAAGTGTGCCTACACAACAAGTACAACGTAACCCTCCATTGTATCACACCATGCTGTATAGCAAAAACTCACTTCATCATATGGTAATGCCAAACAAAGCTGTCTACAACTGGTTAGACTTTTTAAGCAGGTCTATCCATCTTGTTTTGATTGGCTTTTGCTTGCACATTTGCATTCTTATCTGTACTATTGAATTGTGACTAAAGGCAAAATGTGTGTTAGATACAATCAAACTAAATAAGGCAGTTGCCAAAGAATCATGAAGAAAAACTAGTTCAACTGATTAAATATTGTTTTCTATACCAAATGTTAGTATCTTTTGTTTCGTTAAGATGCAGAAGTCAGTTCGAGTGATGTCATGGTTTTGACATGCCAATTTTGTATTTTATATATTACAATACAAGCTTATTCAGTTTTCAACTTTTACACGGGGCAAGACATGTCACAAGTTTTATGACTCTTTAGGGTGTTTATGAAAGTCTGTGACAGCCAAAAACATGCCACTTCAGCTCCACCCCACCTTGTGAATATACACTGCTTTGTCTTGACCAATTAGAAGCCATATTTATTTTTCCTTTTCTGTGAAAATCAGCTTGCTATCAGGATAATAAACAGAACCGTGTTTGTAGTTTTGCTGTCAGTCCCAGCTGTAGAAGGTCTAAATGATTCTCCTAGGGGACAATGTTTAGAGAAAGATGCAAGTACTGTAGGGTGGGTTTTTAGCTGTAGCCCATCCAACTGCCACTCTTATTTCTCCCCTCTCATTATTCTGCTTTCTCATCCCTAAGCTGGTGACACCAGGTAAGAATGTTTCTCGTTGGATTCTACAGAGTTTTTTTTTATTGGGAAATACAGTTATCCTTTAATCTATGGGGTCAGGCTAATATTATAAAGAAACTTTTTATTAATCATTTACATGTATACATATGTAAACCTAATTTAGCCTCATCTGATAATTTAACCAGAGCACCTGTAGTAAAAAAAAAACAAAAAACAAAACCCACATACACATGATGAGAACATGTGTGACCTCATAAAAAGAGCATTTATGGTGCTAATCACCTCAACATCATGCGGCCAATAACACTCAAAAATCTATTGAGGGGCATCACCTGTAAACAGACTAGTACAGCAGGAGTAGTTATAGCAACGCATTAAATAACATCTATAAACCCCGTTCTTGTTCAAACACCTGGAAAGTTTCACTTTCATCTGCTGAGTTCCTTCTTAAGAATCGATCCAGTTCATTTGTCAGTAGATCAGCACCAATAACTAAAACCTTTTGCTGTTTTGACATGAGCCACAATATTTTTCCAATTTCAAATACCAATCAGTTTAATTCAGTTAACTCAATGTGAATAATCAAATTATTGAGCTCTCAGAATCCAGTCTGTTTGAGAACAGCTTTGTTGACTCAAGTGCTTAACTGTTAGATAACATTTCAGATGACTCACCGATGTACCGCATTTAAAAGACAGCACAATTAGTCCTCTCGTTACGGGAGTCTTTTGTTAGAACTTTCCGAGATGTCATTCTCTCTATTGTGTCTGATATCCCTCACAAATGTGTCTGATAACTGATAAAACCTGTTACTGTGCCAACTCTCTCCATTCATGCCTAGTCTCCCATCTGCTTAAAGCACTTAATGGTCTGCTATGGTGAGAGTGTGTCCCATTATACTGTTTTGAACATGCACGCACCTGGCAAATACATTTTGAATGCCCAGGAGAGATCTTGCGTGTGTCTTTCCATGGCTCTGTAGCATATCATTCTGGCTCCGGCGCCAGGGGACAGTTGGCGACGTCACTGCCAATGAAGAGCTAATGCAAGGCTGAGAGCAAACCCTAAGGCTGAAAGTGTTAAGTTAGGTGCACCCCTCGAATCTGGTGAAGGCAATGTGATTGTGCAGATTGATTCCTGGGGCAGTGCTCAATCCTGCTTCTGTTAATGCTGCTTGTAATGGAGCTGCTCTGGTTGGTGGCCCCGGGGCTGCCAGAGACAAAAGTGCTCCATTACAGTCGCCTGCTTTTCAGCCAGTATTTAATGCAAGCAAGAGAATGGCTAGTCTGGAAAAAGATGATAACCCTCTTTATCCAATTATAACAAAGGAACACCGCTCTGAGTCATCAGTGAACCAGTGATGGAGTTCAGTAACAGGAGTAACATGGTACCTCTGGGGTTGTTTGAAGTACATTTCTAAGCATGAATCTTCAGAATAGTACAGTGGTACAGTGTGAAGGTTTTTTAGCTACAAAATTAGTGCTACAAAGTTTATTCACAAAAGACAGTGCTTAATTTTTTTAAATACCATCCAGGGTTTACACTTGGTTTACATAATTTGGGCAGGATGGGATAGATAACATGCAGCAACGTAGAGAACAAAATACATACTAAATATATACATTTTCTATAGAGGAAGGTTTTACACTAATCAGCTGTAGATCTATTTCTGAAAAGAAGCACACACTCTATTTGTAGGATAATAATAGCAGAAATACATTTCTAGAATTGTATTAGGGGAGGTCCTTTGGATGGGAATGGGGTGACGCTCCTCCTATTGTATTGTAGGGGAAACACTGCTATCCACACACTATATAAAACAATGGGTTTAGTGTTTGACATCAATCACAAGCTAATTTTGGCAGGCGTCACTTTCTTACCATTGTGTTATTCCTAGTAATAATAATGAGTTCAACTGATATAACTCTTTTCCAGAGCTCAAAGATTCTTTACAGTGTTTAGTGCATTATTTATTCATTCCACATTCACTCACGGTGGTGATAAGATATCTTAGTAGCCCTCAGCTGCCCTGGCACAGTCTGGCCGGATGTGGATACCAATCTAACCCTACAGTGTCCTGACCACCACCAAACACACCCCACCAGTCACACATCCATGCAGTGCAATGCGGGTGAAATGGTTTGCCCTGGGCCACAATGGAAGAAAGGTCTTAGTTTGGGATCAAACTGCCAACCTTCCGTTTACAGGATGACAAACTCCACCACTGAGCCATATTCCACCCCGCCTAGATAGTCAGAATTGAAAAAGAGGTTAGATGTGGATGGAAACAGGCTTTGAAGATGAATCTGAAATAATCAAATATCATCATTGTCCCAAGTAGCTGGCACAGGTTTCTTTGTCAGACAACTTCTAAAGCAATGCTAGTTGGTTTTTCTGTATAGCAGAAGCACAAAATATGGTTGGTGATAAAAACAAGCCTTCTGTGCTCCCTTTGAGTCATATCCATTATTCTTACCTGTATATAGCATTACTTTTCTATTTGACCATTTTAGTTTTCTTACCCTATTTTCTGTAGTTTTCTATCTACAAGGGTTTACGGCTGCTAGTCCAGTCTGATAGACGACCACTGAGCTGTAAAGAACCACCCTGCTGCTCAGATTCTGCTTTCATAAGAGATGCGCCAATGTCCCTTCTGTCCTCAGATGCCTGGAATACCTGACAAAATGGAGTAAACGTTTAAAAACAAAATGTCATTTAATACCTTTTTTCAATATCTATCCTGCTTTTTCCTCACTTAGCATTAAGCCCTTATTTGTGTTTTACATAATTCACTCCCACAGTTTATACAATGCCATTTGTCATGTGACAATCTAGTGATTTCTGCCATACGTCTTGTAAATCCAGTTATGAGAGCATTAGTGTGAAAAAGATGTTTATTTTGTTGTTTAGCTATTCAGTCATGGACTTGAAATTTCACTTGTGATTTCATGAGCTCTGTTCATACTTTTGACTTTTTATTTATTTCCAGGATTAGTTTTTTACATGACCAGTCCAAAAATAGTTTCAATAAAAACGTTTGTTTTGGTTTGAAAGTAACATTCAGAAAGATTGATTGAATGCATTGGATCAATTTTTGACGTGTGCTTGTTTTCCAATACAAAGACGCACTGTCCTAGATAAATGGTTCGAAAAAGAAGTTCACCTGGAAAATCCAGCTAAGATACTTTAGGGGACAACAAATATAATTTTCAACAGTTTACTGTTACATAGCTCGATCAAAGTTCTAAAGTTTTTTTGTTTTTTTAAGGTACGTGAAGATACATTGGTTTTATGATTTAATGCCAGCAATATTTGCTGCAAAGTACGATCTGCTAAGAATACTAAATACAAAGTTAAATCAATTTCAAAGTATTTTTGCTTAAATTAATTTTAATGATTGTTTGTGTCTGACTGTGAAGTTGGTGAAAATGTCAGTAAATACACTTGTTGATATGTGCCATCTTCATATTGTTTCTTTTCATAGTTTTCCATTTCTTGCATTTTTGATATTTAAAATAATGTTTATTTACTAAATATATTTACTAACATCCTGGTTTTTATTCCTCTTAAAATATACTCAAAATGACGTGACCCTTACTATATCCTTAACTTAAGTGCTAGAAGGTGTCATTGAACAGACTGAGCTTAAGGTAGCTGATGAATGTTACAAAATCTGTCAGACGTCTTTAACTCTCCTACCCCTCCACTCTCTCCAGATGTCCATGACAGCTTCAAAATGGCCTTGTCTCATACAAAGCAGACTGACTGTGTGACAAGAGCCATTGATTTTTGTCAAATAATGCTTCATAGTACAGTATGTGCTTATAAAACTCTTCATTTTTTATTTACCTTTAATATAAGTCAATAAATAGCTAGACCACGGTTCACATTTGAACCTGATGATTTTGGTAGATGGAGCGGATGCTCGGAGTCTTCGCTTTAGGTAAGAACTGCAATAGTGTTCTGCAGTCAATGCTACTCTCAAGGAAGGAAATGTGAAAGGGTTTCTTTCATCTCTGATTCAAGACATGATGAAAGTCTTTTATGGCAACACCACCATTGTCTGGCTCCATGCTCGTTCCCAGTCTATATATGCTGGTAACCAGCTGAGTGAGGCTACCATTAAAGATTTTCTTACATTTTGACTGTTATTTTTTTTTTTCATATACCTTTGTCAATATTTTTTTTTAATCAGTATTTATTCACCTTCTAAAATTGTCCATCACAAAATGAAGAAAAGATAAAAAAATATTTAAGATGTAACATAATAAAATAACCCCTGAATAATCAGGTTTTGAAGAATAGATACAATTTCCATAAAACATATTTTTGTCCAATTCTATTGGGATAGAGCCGTGAAGATTCTGATGTGGAAGGGAAGATCAGGATTCTAACAAGAGTCCCCTTAGCAACTGTGTCTTGTGTCTCCTTGATGAGAGGGACCACATTGTTTCTGAAATATGTTGGCATCTTAGCCTTCATTTAAATTTTCATTGCATTCTGGGTAATTGATGTTAAAAGTTCTGGTCTTAACAGATGTTATTTTTAACTCAAGCTACTTTTTCACTTTCACAACTTGTTTGATGACTTTCTGCTTTCAAACAGCAACTAAACAACAACAACAAGGAAAGTGATTCGAGTCTGAACAGCTTTCCTATGGATGAGAAAATGTAGCAGAATGGAAAGGAACGATATTTGTTGATGTACACTTCCTAAAGACTCACAGTTTTGTTTGCACCACTTTAGCTACTGTTCCTTCGGAGCATTTAGCGTACCACTGAGGCTGAATCATATTACTGGTTGTAATGGATGTAAAGGAAGGCTCCTGCCTAATGCTGTACCAATCATTCTCAATAAGAAGAAGTTTAAAGACACATGCGTTATCCCTACACTCTGAAGCTCAGGTGTGCTGTGACACAGGGGTTGTAGGATTGTGATATTCACCACAATATCACTCGGTATATTAAATAATTTATTTGCTTATTTTATTTATAAGAACATTTATTATTATTCCTAATTTCCAATATATCGCTGTGATTTTCTTCTCCTACTTGCTTGTGTTATATTTATATTGTGTTTTAATGTGTTTTTGGGGGGCTTTAACAGGATCAACACATAAACTTAATATTGAAATATTCCTCTTAACAACTTAGTCCAAATGAAACTTGGGATCTTTCACTTTTGTAATGTAAAATCAGTCAAATCTAGAGTTGAATTTACTCTGTTCTGAGTATATTTGGTCCTTCTCTATTTTAGCGAATTGAAACTTATTAAAAAATATATTTTTGTTAAGTTGAGAAAGACACAAAAGATATACTCAGGAGTTTTGTATAGCAAAAAAAAAAAAAAATATTCCAAAGTTTTCAGTGAGATATTGGCTGTTTGTTCAGATATTTAAACTCAGTTCGGGTATTGTTTTATTCTTTATAGAGAAGAAACATAAACCAGAGAGTAATTTTGCTCTCTGGATATTTCTGCATAGAGAATGGTCCATTTAACTTTGTTGCTGAACATGATTCCTATATTATTCCATGAAATGACTGTTATTTAAATGGTTTGTTTTAATTTGCTCTACTTTGTGACCAAAATGAAGAACAAAAGCAAAAGTAGGTTTTCCCAACAACTTTACTGTCTAATTAAAGTCGTAAACTTGCTATGCCAAAGCAGATAACATTTCTTTAAATATTTTCTTGAACTAACTCTGATGTCAGTGGATCTCTGGGTTAACATTTTGGTTAGGAAGGGTAACAGTAGCTTGCATTATCAGTTTATCAGCAGTGTTAGTCAGACTAGTAGCGGATGCCAGTGATTGGTTCAGAGGCTTAAAATCACTGTCTTTTTTTTCCTGACACCTAAAAAGATTAATCGGATCAGACCAAGGGGCTGCTTTGAGGTTTAAAGCTGGTTCATCCATCTTTAGCCTCTGTCATCTCCTGGGAAATTCTTCTTCCGGTTATTGTAACAGTAATGGGCCCTGTGTGAGTACAAGGTGAAACCGACTCTCTATTTGAAACCACAAATCTTCAATAGACTTAAAACCTCCAAATATTGATTCAAAGTTGCAGTTTTGAAATAAAAATCAAATTATAATAACATTTTCCATTTCATTCTAGTGACCTACATTTTATGACTTCCTTATTCACTCTACTTTTCTGTCAATTTTTTTCAAGGCACTATTTAAAGCACACAATGTTACAAGAGGTTGATTTTAACTCAATCTCAATCCGTTCACAATATGATCTGGTTGGGGCAACTAGTGTATACTGTATGTGTTGAAGTCAGTGTTGTTGTTCAATGTATTGAGTTTTAAGGGTTTTCGTCTGATATTAGATTAGAATCCAAAAATGCCAAATATGGCATTTTAATAACAAGCCAAATTTATTAATTTAGTTCATAAAGGATGTGAGCAATTGTTTTATTTTGACTAAAATGATTGAAAACAAGTTAATCAGCATTGACAATTGGTCCGAAATTTCATTTGACACAAAGGCACACTTAAACCTGAAGTTAGTTCCTGAAATGATATGGTAAGGTACTATATTATGTTCCAGCGTAAACTAACTGTGATCTACAAAACAAATTGTATAGCTCGAAAAGAGTCAAAATTTTGCTTTCAGTTGGTCTTACTACGTATTGCACTCACTGAAGAGTAAAGCTTTAAATAGAAAAACCGTTTGATCATTGTGCTACATTTTGAGACAATAATGCTACATGTGCTATCCAAATGATCTATGCTAAGCTATGCTAGCTATGGCTATATCTAAAGCATGGCTGAACAGATTAAAAAGGGTAATACGCTACTTTATATAAAATCCGTAGGCACCATATAAAATGAACCAATGTTAAAAAGAGTCGAGTGTCCTTTTTTTTAAGATGGTACTCTAAAAAAAAGTTTTTCAGTAAGCTTAACCAACTATTGTTATACTTATATAGTTACACTAATTGGCTCCCTCAAAACAACAGTGAAACTCTAAATCTCTCTGAACATCACAACACTTTCAATACATCACCTTTCTCACTCACCCTGATGCTCTCTGTGGTAATTAATTGCTATTGGACAGCTCCAGCCAGAAGATGGTCCTTCCTTCTTTAAAAGACAACTCTGAGAACTTCCTCTTTTGAACTATCATTCTCTTGCCTCTTGGAACCCTTCTCTTTGTCCCCACTCTCTTCCTATAAGCGTCCCCAAGGCCTGTGTTTTCAGTTAATCTAAAGTAAAATATCATGCTTTATACAAATGGACTGTTCAAGGCAAGCATTGAACCAAAGGACTATTAATATCCAGCTTTTGGAAGATTGTGTGAGTAACTGTGAGAGCTCTTCATTCCTGTCCGAGGGAAATCTGCAACTTTGAAGCTTGCTGCCTTTTGAGGGGAAAGACTTTTAATGGTTCTTGTTGCTGATTAACTATCTCTGTACTTTACTTGCCTTATTTCCTAACTTCTATGAGCTATATTATCTTGTGAAGTTCTGTCTTATGTTTGCTTTTTCTTGTAAATATTCCTTAAATGTGAAATAGCCTTCCTTTTGAGAGTCTCTGGTTATTTATAAAAAGAAAAATAACTTAATTTATGGATCTACCTGATCTTTTTGGGTTTGGAGTATTGTGAATCAGTTAATATTGATTCATAATATTCTTCATATTGATCTCATTTCCTTATAAGGCTACCCTAAAAAGTGAATTTTCTTAATTGTGGATCATATGCAGTGTTCGGCAGTAATGAGTTATTAATAGTTTATTAGTCATTTGCTATTGCCATTATTTTACCAAAGTGGAGATTAAGAGGGGAAAACAGCTCATTAATATGCAAGCTCTGTTTATCTGCTTGAAGCTACTGGTGATGGCAACAAACAACAAGTCATTTTTTTCTAATAGTACATTACTACTAGAATTATGTTTGATATATAATGCATCGTTTTATTGTAAAATAATGTTATTTCAAATAATATTTTATTTAATAATAAAATTTGTCCACATAAACTGTGAATAATTGTTGTTGTAAATTATTTAATCAAGATTTGTTATTTGGTATATATTTGGGAAAGAACTTATTTAAGGGTTAAACATTTGAAATGTTATTTGGATTCTTTTGCGTTTTTTATTTTAGAAATCCATTTGATATATTCACTTTGTGCTCGTCTGACATGAATTATAGTTTGAAAGTTTTCTTTGTTTTAAGTCAGTTTTGTGTGTATATTGACAGTAATGCTTGGTTTTAGGTCAGAATGCAAATAAATAAAAATAGTTAAACTATTCACCAGATTAGTTTTTTTTCACGTGGCACTAATATTAAAATAAAAGGGCATTAAGGGTAGTGTTTTTTTAAAGTAACCGGTTACTTTTAACAGTAACTCATTACTTTTTAACACAAGTTTAACAACGCCGTTACTTTTTGAGTCAAGTAACTAGTAACTGTAACTAGCTCCGCTTGGAGCGCTCTACTCTCTCCATACTATTTCAAAATGCCAATCAGCGAACGGGCTGATGGTCACGTGATCACATCGTCCTGCATAAAGCGGATGCAAGTGTGATGCTCTTTCTGTTGTGAAGCTGGAGCCATACACACCCCCTAGGCCATCTCCTGCAGCACAATCTGCCGTCACCCCAGAGAGGGAGAACGATGTACCGTCTTCTTCGGAGATAAGTCGTACATAAGTCATAGTGATCGATTGATGGGGAACCAATAATCAGTTTGTGGTTACAAATTCAATTTTTACAAGTATATTCTTTAAGGAAATAAAATAAATTAATTAAAAAGAGGTCACAAAAGCACAATAAAGGTTGTGCTTGTTGCACAAATCAAACATCAGTTAGCTCAGGGCCCATACACTAGTCATACACTCGTACATTATTCAGTAACAGTTATATATTTTATTTTTGCAGCATCTTAAATAGCCTCCCACATTGTAACTTGCATTTAACACATCTTTAATCAAAACTTACCTCAATGTGTTTCTTCAAATTAAAGGTAACAGTAGAACTCATGAAAGCAGAAATTTTAACTAGTCTGTTTAGGAAAAATGGATACGACATGATGACACAGGTTCCCTTCCGATCCTTCACATGAAAAAGCTCCTTCAGATATAGTTTGGGATGCTGAATTTCTGAATTTATGCAGATGCATGGTAACACATCCATAACTCCTTGGTCCTCCTCCATTGATTGCTCAAATCTCCGTCAGTCTGTCTGCTGCTTGTTAATGCATGATTTGTTTGGCTGAGAATCCCTAGACTTTCATCTTTGCAAAAGAAAAATGCCAAATGACAAAATAAAATATCGACTTCGAGGTGAAGAAAAATTAAATAAATTACAATATTATGAGTATTTATAATTTATATGTTTTGAGTGATTTTTACCTTGTTTAGACGCAGTCTGCTTTTATCTGTTGGATTTCACCACTTAACTATAGCTTTAAATTTATGTTGTGTTGCATTGATTTGTTCAATCTGACATGTAATATGTCCTACATGTAACATTTGAAATATTGCCTCTACATTATTGGAAAAAATGTTTGTTATTAAAATAGATTTTCAAGAATGAAAAATCATATTTCAAAACAAAGCTAATATGTACGTCTCCTGATGATGCATTGAAGTTTTAGGAAGAAAATAATAGAACCACAGCATGACCTTTATTCCACAGCCTTGCCAGACTGTCCCATGATCTAGACTACTCATGACAGTCTGGCCTTTACAGGCTTTAGTTAGCTAAAGTTTCAATAGTTTTCTTTGATAAATGTGTAAGTGCCAACAGAGAGTTTGAAAATGTTCTTACGTGGTCTGTGGCTAATGATGATTAAGGCAGAATGAAACAATCCTGTTCCACCATAATAAAGCAAATGGTCCAGTACCATCTCATCCCTGCTCTCTGCCACTCTTCATTTCCTGTCTGGCTCCTGATCTCTCCTTTCTAATGGACTTGTGCTTATTCTTTCAGCCCTCATTACTTCTTTTCTCCCTCATTCAACACTTTGCTTAACTAATACACTTTTATTTTCTGGACTGTTTCACTTTGTATCTCTGACACTCTTATCTCTGTATATCTATATGAGGTGTTTTTAGTTTGTGCATGGTTACCACTGATAGTTTCTCTCTCCTCTTTCACTTTGTGACTCAAAGCCTTGTAGTGGAGAAAGAGCCATTCGGAGCATCAAATGAAATGACTCTTTATCAGCTGTGCACACTTCTTCTCTGTGTCAGAATGGCCTTTGGTTGACCCTACCCCCGTTTACTCTATCGAAATTATTACTTAGGAGACTAATTATTTGAACCTTTTTATCACCTCAAAGAGAAGGTATACAATTATACAAAGGTGCTACCAAAATAAATGAACAAAACTTGACAAAAAGGTTATACATTTACATTTACATTCATGCATTTAGCAGACATTTTTGTCGAAAGCGACTTACAGCAGGAGAGAGACAATATGCAATTTGTTACTCAGTCAAAGTCTAATTCAGGTCATTCATAGTAGAAGTTGTATCAGCCTATCAACGGCAAAATAATATAACTGACAAGTTTAAATTTTTTAACCAGATTATTGAAATGAATGGACTTCCCATCAATTTTCTTTTTTTTTTCAACATATCTATGGACTGATCTAACATAGAAAGTTACTATGCTCAGGAGTATGATGACAGATGGGAGTCTCTATCAAGATTTGTTGGTGTGGTCCAATGGTTTGTGACATCACAAACCATGACAATCCTAGAATAGCTGATTTTTAGACAGCAATTCTAAAGACTTTTGGTGAAAAGTAAAATCCCTCCAGGGCTTTTAGTCAATCACATACTAACTTCATAATTTTCTCTAAACTAATCATGGCTCATTGCAAAATAGAGGTTTGTTACCTAATGGATTTGATTTTATAGGTTAAATAGAATTCTTAAAAAGGGTTTGGCCATCTGAACTTAGCTAGACAGAAAGGAAAGTATAAAAATGTGCGTTGGTTGCAAAAAATGAATGGATTAAATGTTATTGTAATGTTTTTTGTAATAGCATATGTTTTATTTCTATTATGACAAGCTGAGATAGATTTTGACACTGTAACAGATTGCATATTGTCTCTCCCCTCTTGTAAGTCGCTTTGGACAAAAACGTCTGCAAAATGCATAAATGTAATGTAAATGTTTTACGATTTATTAGACACTGGTTGATGTGACATCTCCTGTATTGCCTAACAGATTAGCACCAGTATAGGGTGGATCCCTGGTCATGTTGGTCTAACTGGAAATGAACAAGCAGATCAGACTGCTAGACACGCTTTTAACCAAGAAGTTATGGATTACCCCGTTCCTCCAGATGATTTAAAACCTTTATTTTCATCTTACGTCTTGGATAAGTGGCAAAAGGAATGGGAAAAATGCAAAAACAGCAAATTATATGAAATCCAAATGAAAGTCAGAAACAGGAAAATCTTACAATTTAAGAATAGAGTTGACCAAGTAGTTTTAACTAGATGTCAAATTAGACACACAAGACTCACGCATGGGTTTTTACTAAAAGGAGGCGAAGCTCCACTGTGTCCTTACTGGCTGCACCCGCTCTTTGTAAAGCATAATCTTCTGGATTGTGTTTACCTAAGTTTAAGAAGAAAATTATTTTATGATGGACATACTTTTAAATAACTTTTTAATAAAAATTGAAAACATTTTAAACCTTTTAGCACATATGAGACTGAAAAATTCCTTTTAAAATGATGTTGATGTGTATGTATATAATACCCATATTTGATTATTAATGACAACCTTTTTTTGCCATGAAGATAGCCTTTGTTACTGACATGGGACTAAGAAACAAATAAACAAACAAGCACTAGTATAGGGAGTAATGTCCAACAATTATTGTATGGATATCCCTTTTAAT
Organism: Danionella dracula; assembly: GCA_900490495.1. Classification (NCBI taxonomy): domain Eukaryota; kingdom Metazoa; phylum Chordata; class Actinopteri; order Cypriniformes; family Danionidae; genus Danionella; species Danionella dracula. The sequence goes on from UELW01000245.1 coordinate 835,187, forward strand.
CTGGTTTAAGATTTGTTATATATCCTTGTTGATTTTGTTATATAAAACTATCATGTTTCCTTCCTGCTTCCTGATATCCCTCTTCTTTCTCCTCCAAGCGTCTTTGTGTTCTTACTGAACCCCCTCTCCAGTTTTCTCCCCACCATCCACCTCTGATTGTCCTTCTAACCCCTTTTCATTAAACTGCTAGTTTCAGCTGCTCTGTCATTGGATTATTGATTTTGATTTCTGCGTCAGCAGTTAGTACCACCACTGTACACACTCCCGCTCATAAACATTCATCCACATGCTTTCAACACGAGCCACGCGAGCCTCTGCATACACTTAGCCAATTATCTGACTGCTATTCTGAAAAATAAAAGAGTCTCCAAGAAGTATGAAGATTGAGAGGAATTTACAGTATGGAGAATAGCAGATTTGGAATTTGAAGGCGCAGACTGGGACTGATACATTTGAAAAGCAGGGAAGAAAATTGCAGAACAAGGTGTAATTGATTGAATGACAGGAGCAGTGTGGTGTTTATTACCCATTCTTTTGTTTTCAATTGAATCAAGAAGTGCTCTGTTCCATGAATTATTTGTTGATTGACACCTTTCTTTGGAGAATTCAAGAGTGACAACTGACTCCCTGAAGAATGAGCTAAAAACTAGGATTAGTCAGCTTCGATTTGATTAAACGAATGCTTGATTCCAGTGGACTTGTTCACTGGTCACATGACACATTCAAAGCAAGGACATCGTACACTGACATCAAGCTTATTGTCTTTCCACTTTCACATTCATTAGCTGCACACACTTCACTGAACACTTTCAGAAGCAGTATGTCAGGCTAATTCTCAAAATTCCCTGTGGTTCGTGTTGCATTGACAACCTTTCCAGTTCTCACCTTCCGTTTAAGTGTACACACACACACGCATGCACACGCATACACACACATCATGTTGATGTTTAAACTCAATAAAACACACAAGCTTTCCTTCCTTCAACCCAATTACCTGGCCAGTATTACAACTCATGCCTCGTCTGGGGAGTCGGAGGACAACATTACTCAGCTGGCTCCCTCCACATGGGTTTTAAATTTCATTTCACCTGTCACCTGTCCCTCGCAGCTCGGGAGCACAATGTGAGGGCAAACAAAGTGGCATCAACCAGCAGGCTGCCAGAACAAAACTTCAATAGAGGCACAAAGGGCACCACTCTTGGGTTTCCACATCCTGGCTCTTTTGTGAGAGGTTTTTGTTAAGTTTGGACAGATTTCGTTTTATTCTCTTACTACAAAGTCAGGGTTTAGATGGAGTTTTCTGGTTTTGTTTGATGATTTCTTTCTGTGATTGTTTTACCAATTAAAGGTTATCTTTGGATTAGTGTAGTTGAATTGACAATTACATCAGTTGGACTTTGGAATCTCTATTCCATGATTTTATTTTGTTCTTAACAAATGTGTTTACAAAAGAACATCCATGTTAAGAAATGTCAGTTTGTCCAAATTTTCAATCGCATTGTGTGCAAATTTTTTTTTGTTGTCTTTTTAGTCTTTGAGCAAGGGATCTCAGTGTACGTTAATAATAGGGAAAAAACAATACTCTGCTTTATCTTGAACCATCCGGCGTCCATGGTTCAATATGCATATGTGGGCATAGTTTACCATTCTACATTTGAATAAATTCCTTATGAGTTATTATTTTAAAAATCTGGGCAGGACATTTTTTTATAAACACACATACACACATCAGATAAACTATTTCTGCAAGCAAGTATCTTTCTGTAAACTCAACACAAATGAAGTTGAAGATTTAATTGATGATCAAACAAAAAATGATATTCACTATTCTCTTTAAGCACCGGACACAAAATACAAGCAACACCAAAGCATAAGTCTTTACAAAACCAAGAAGCAAAAAAGAGAGTAGATCTCCCTGGAGAAAACACCAACAGAAGGTTACTCAGCATTTTTACAGATACTTTTGCAGTTTACTGTTATAAGGCAACGAAATGCTATGTATGCCATTTAATAATATTTAATCAACCTGACAAGACATGATAAGAAAGAATGTTTTCAATATTTTGGCCATTGAAATCGTCTTTCCTCCTTTTTGTTGCACAGTTTTTCTTGATTTAATCTAAGATTCAGCTGTCTGTAGTATTTGAAATGTTTTTCAGGATCCGACCAATTCACATGGCCAAAAACATGACAGTAACTGAGCATTTTCTCACAAAACACTGGCGAGTCCCATTCTGAATGATTATAATTTTTCTGGGGAGTATCTCCGACATGGCCAACTTCTGGTTTGATGACATGCAATGAAAACACTATATATGCAATTGATAAATGACTTCTTTTACATAAACATCCAAATGGCGAGCACCAATGTTAGAGAGGCCAGAATTTTCCAGAAAGCTGTGAGTCCCATGTTCATACATGTTCATGTGTATGATATAAAAGCAGGTTTATCTTTACAACATTTTCTTTGGTGGTAATTTAGATTTGCTATCAATTCACGACACAGAATAAATACAGAATGATAAGCAAAATACTCACTGTTTTCAAGCTTTGAAACAATGAAGGGTTATCACAAGGCTCATTGAGAGATAAAAATTGCTGCACTCTGAACTGTATGAAAGTCATAAAAGCACAAATGTGACGTTTCAATGGGCTTTCAGGCAGTTGGTCAAATTAAAACCATATCAAATAAAGTGATGTTGCACTATATTCAGATTAAAGTTCTAGAATACAAAAAGTTCTACAAAAGTTGACCTTACATTTACTTTTTATTGTTCATGTTGACATTTGTTTATTTTATACATTTAGTTTAGCTAATTTCTGATACATAAATCTAGATTTCTGCTTAGGAAAAATAAATGGAAATAAATATTAATTAAATGCCTGTTCATGTGATCTATGCAAAGAAGGAATAAAAAGTAAAATCATTTAGGTTAGTTATTTGCTTACCATTAAAAACTGATCACATGGTTGAAATCTGAGAAACATACCAAACCACTGCTTGACTGCATGTATTGTTGCAGCCCTAATGAATAGCAAATAGATCATTGTGATGAGGGAGAAATGATATTAAGAGCATTGTATGTTCTGAGTAAGATTTTAAAGTAATTTTTTAATTAGAGTGATAACCAGAGGAAAGCTGTTGCACTATGAAGTCTTCGATGTTTTTTTGAGCAAACATATTTAGGACATTTTTTCTCAAATCTTGGACACCGCAACATAAACACAAACAAGTCTTTTTTTTATCATGTCCCTCCTTATCTTCTACTGGGAGCCTCATCCTGAGACTTGAGAAAAGGGAGAGTTCAGTTCATCCTCATTGATCCTTAGAGATTTAGGGTTTACTTTAGCTTGTCAATTTATTGGTTTTAGAGGCAGATTTTTTTTAACGGATTCTGAACAGAGACTGTAGCTACTCATTTAAAGTTTGCTTCTAGTAATCTGAATAACCTATTCCGATTGTTTTTATAATAGACAAATTTTTCGGAAGAGTTTTGTTTGATTAACTGATTTCTTTTTGATCACATGAATGCAAGTGTTTAGTGTATGTAAGATTGTAAAAAGTCTATTCTGTGGTTATATGGTGTTAGTGATGAAGCAACCAACAGAACTCAATGATTTAGACAGCAGATAAATAAAGTTTTTTAGGTGAAATGTGACGTAACTAAACCATACATAAGAGTAGCCTTTTATTTAAGTGACAGAACAAGGTGGAGACAGTTGATGAAAGCGTATAGAGCAGCTAATGGAGGGAAGGTGGATTCAAAGAATAGAATTTTTCAATTATGACACCTAAAATCTTGTTTGTGCGAGAGACTAATTTTAGCGACGTTAATGGATGGAATATTAGCTTTATATAGTATATTTTGAGTAAATGAAAGGAATCCTTGTTAGTTTCTGTTCTGTTCAGTTTGAGCTTTCAATTCTTTCATGCATATATCAAATTAAGAAACAAAGAATAAAGTTTGTGAATCATAGCAGCAAATGCCATATTCCCTAAAGATGAACCCAGTTTTAAGAATATCGAGGAGTGATATTTTTATATTTGAATCAAAACTTTCTATGTGTATCTAAAATCATATTAAAACTATAGAAATGTGTGATTTATGCTTTAATGATATGTCAGACGTTGTTTTTGTCAGTTAAATCCAAAACTAGCATAGGTCTGTATTAAAATGACAGTTTTCTATTTTTAACCATGTAGTTTATACAAGTTGTAGAAAAAGCTCAATAACTTTGTTGTGTATGTTTATTTCATATGCCCAATAACCGTACATTTTAAACTTCTCAACCCTTGAAAAAATGTGATAGTCCAATACTGTCAGACAATAAATAATGTAAAATTACAAATTAAAGCTTTTTTGAGTTGAACTTTTCAGGTCCTTGATTTAGTATTTTACCAGTATGTGTTCGTAAACACGGAAAAGTCAATCATCCTCTCATTTTCTGTAAGTTTCTGTTAAATTCTTACTTTGAGGAAATCTGGAATACATCTAAATTAATAATCTTCCAAAGCACTTGTGATCAGGTACTGTATCGACCTATTGGCTTTTTCCTGTCATACGGCGCCATCAGTCAGAGCCCGTCTCTCATGGTATACTTTTAATTAAGAACCTTTACAAAATCAAATCTTTTTCCCCTCACTCAAGTGCTCTAGCAGTGTGACCCTCTCATTATATCACAAGAGCTGATATTCTCTGACGAATACATGAAAGGTCCATTCGAGTGTCTGTGTCTGTTCACACCATTCCGCACTCGTTACTCATTGCCCAAGGTAAAAGCCAGTATCTCATCAAACACTGACAAGCAAAACCTGGTCATTAATTCAATTGGCTGACAAACCAAGGTCAGATGTTTAGTCACCGTCCATCTTGTGTGAATCGAAAGGTGACAGGATATTTTAATGTTGATTACATTTGCATACCTTCAGAGTTCAGAACCCTTATAGGACCTTAAAGGTGTGTAGATCCACTCCACATATTTATTAGGTTATGCTGAGCTAGGAAAATTCCATCTATAGTCCGTTAATAATGAAATGTCAGTCTTCTTGGGTTATATAACTGCTAAGTTAGCTTTAATTTGATTCATTACACAGCCGCAGGTTACTTCCTAGCGCCATTGCTCGGAATGGTTAAATAAGAAAATAAAGGAGATTTCTGTTTAATGTATGAGCGAAATCTTGAAAAAGCTGGGGATTTGCCAGAAAAAAATCATTTTACCGGTCCAAGGGATTGCTGGATAACTCTTGGGAAGCATGATTGCTTCTTAACGGCAGTTGATTTTCAAGCACTGTTCATTCTTGCATGATTTTCATTATTTTTGCCGTCTTTGCCACTTCTTTCCCTCACTCACTCTTAGTCTCCAACTCTAAATCTTGATACCCTTCTGCTTTTAATTAATTTACGGCGAATCAAAACATTATGCCCCTGATATCCTTTACTCTCATCTCAATCACATCAGGGATTAAGCACGTCTTGAACGAAACAACTTTAAACTCTGTGTTAATCAAGTCAAGCCTTTGGAAACCCTCTTTAAGTCTTGGGAAGTTGTTGTCTGGGGATGATAAATATAATCAGAAATCAACCCTGCTATTAGAGGACATGGCTTAATTGTCAACATCTGACCTTGTTGAAAAACAGCTACGGAAGGTTAGAAGGCTCATGATATCGACCGTGCTGATCAAAGGTGCTACTGAACACAAAGGAAACATAATAAAAGAAAAGAAAGGGCACTTTGGTGACCTAAGCATGTGAGCCCTGTCTTATCAGGATGGTAGAACACAGGGAAAAATGACACTGTTACTGTGACTACCTGCTGCTGTACTATCAGAAGTTAATGATCAACATGGTTTTAATGCTTCTGGACATCCTAATGAGCAATTAATGCTGTATTTGAGGGTCTACAAAGAGTGTTTACTGGACCACGGTGTCTGCGTGTAATTGGATGTGAAGCAAGCCTGTTTAAATCAAGCCTAAAACGCACCTTTCAGTGCAGGATTGGAAGTTCAATGGGTACAACTTTTGATTATGTGTTCTATTCAAAAAGAAGGTTTTAGCACTGGGATATTATTGAAGAGGTATTTCTATTTATGATTAGTCCTGGGTTCATGCTGTTTGATCAGCATATACACATTGCTTGCCTTCATTGTTCTTTGAACAAGTTGTTAAAAACATAATACACTCATACCAAGGCTTACTTTGCTTTTGCTAACCCCGCTGTCCTTTTAAATAGGTTCTTTTTTTTTAAAACAATTCTGTTCTCCAGAGAATACTGGAACACGTTGTGTTATTGGTGATTTAATCAAATCTTTCGTTCACATTCAGATACATTTCTCATTATGAGGTTGCTTTTTTGAATTGATTTGTGCAAGAAGGTGATGTTGACTTTGAATATTATACTAATATGCTATACTTCTCTTCTCAATAAAAGGAATGAAGCCAGAATTGAAATCAAATATTTGATTTGTAATTGAAACTTGTTGTTTTCATCTGAAGACATGTTCTCGATTTTATTTATGCATTTATTCAGTTGGTAAGTCTGTCTCTGAAAGTTTGAAGAATGAGGGGAAAACCTGCTATTTATGTGCATATGTTAAGATGTTTTTCCCTTCAGGTTTAACGTTTGTACATTGGGTTTTGTTAAACACATTTTAGACAGATTCATTTTTTTTTAGTTTTGAAATCTGTCTGAAAATATTTATTTTATCTGCTAGTTTTCAATGGAATAGTTACTAAATTTGATAAAACTGTTCATGGGTGAATATGAAATCAAAATGCACATTGGTGTTTAAAAATGTAGTGGTTTGAACAAATACATTTGGATATGTATTATCTAGTCAAATAATTCAGGGAAAAACAGTGAAACCTATTGTATATGTTAGTTTACTCATTTGTTTAACAAGTTTCTTTTCTTTTTTATAGTCATTCAGTCAGAAATGTATATACGGAGGTTTTCTGTTCTGCAAAACACAGTAATTCACACATTTACAGAAGGAAAATAGGAAAAAAGGAAAGAAAGAGCTGCATAACACTGAGTAGCATTGAGATCCCAATGTCTGAATGGTTAAATAAGGAGACTCGGAGCATGACTGCAAGGGGTGTCAAACAGGACTAAGAAGCATTGTGATAAACAGGTGATAAAACAAACAGGACAGGCTAGAAAGTGTCTAATGAGGAACGGAAGTACAAAAACCCTAAAATTACGAGAGAGTGAATATGTGCTTTGTCAGACTGGTGACCTGTAGGGTTTGGTCTGGCTTTTCTAGCACCAGCAGCACCTTGTGACTTATGCTAGACTGAAGGGCCACTCACACTGGCTTTTGAGAGATCCCTGCGGCAGTTAAAACACCACCCACCAGGCAGGGTTAAAAAAAAAAAGCTCTAAATATATATCAACACTGCAACAGTGTTATTCTGATTTACTTTACAGCAATAGAAAAGAAATAAAATCTTGCTTTAAAATCAGATTTCAGTCAGCTCTCCAATCGGGTCGTAGTAATTACATCATGTGGTGGAAGATATCGTAGGTCAAAGTTGAATTCAAATCAACTTTTTATTAGACCGAAATTTGACATTGCACCTCATTCCCTTGAATTTCTTATCTTTTAATGCTGCATGCAATCCCACTCAAGCGAAAGCGAAGTTTTTTCACAGTGTGAACAGCCCAAAACCAGATAAAAATTCACAATGTTTTATTAAAGCATTTAAGGGTATTATAAAAGCACATAATGTGATATTACAAGTTCAAGAATTTAATTTAATACTGCAAGAGTTTAACTTCTGTCTTAAATGATTGCTAATATAAGACATTCTTCAATAGACTCCTATTATGCCATCGCATTAAGAATCCCTTCACCTCCTTGAAATAGAAGTGAAGAGGGCATTCATCGAAACTAAAAAGAATCTTCTTGTCCTCGTGAATGCACAACTCTGAACAGCATAAATGGACGAACAACCCATGAGCCTGTCCAGTCACAAGAGCTCTAGACATGCATTGTAGCAGAGCAACCTGTCGGAATAAGGTCTGCTCTTCAAGACAGGTAAAGAGAGAAGAGACTTAGAAGGAAAGAAAGAAATGTGTCTACAGAAAGAAATGTGTCCCAAAGGAACATTGAGTCACATGTCCACCAGTATCTCTGTCAGAGATAATGAATGAGAAGAACATGTGATGAATAGAAATTATTGATTTTTTCGTTTATTGAGCAGCATTGTATTTTCTATGCATTTCAAGAATATTGCACGTTATAGAAAGCTCTTTCATTACAACAAGCCTCAAGAATGTATGCTGACTATTAATTAATTTTTTTACATAAATATAAGATCATTAGTGACCTCATGAGCTGTAAACACACTGTTGATTAAGAGGTTGGTGTCATTTTAGAAAGAGACAAAAGTTATTATCCTCCACTAAAGAACAACTAATAATCAGAATAATAAATATATTTAAAGCATAGGACTAATAGACTTTGGAATGAGTACTGTATAGTGGGAAAGTTTTTCTTTTTTGTCCCTTTAAAAGGGTGGCGAGACTAAATTATTGGCTGATACTTTTTACATTCAAGAGCTGATGCAACTATATAAAAAACAACATTGAATACTTCAAGACTATTTTTTAAATGGCTTATTTCAGTAGAGCAAGTGACTAATGCTGCTTTTCGCCTTGGTGACAAAACCTACTTGCTTTGACCAGATTTATATGATACAAATAATAAACATGAGATCTCCTATCTCAGCACTTTTAAGAAACTAAGAAAATAATAATAATACGAAGATAATTGTTTTAGGATGTCTTAGAAAGAGTTGAAGGCCCTGGTGTACTGTATATGAAGAAAGGCTGGAAACAAGAAGCTTTGGAAGTGCCTAGGAAATGTGTAAAAAGGAGCAGGTTTAGATATGGTAGACCAACCCTGTAGATGAGGGTTAGGGTTAGGTTATAATCATGTAGATTTGCTGCTTGAAGTACAGAACCATTACTCCACAATTTGGTTGGATAAAAAAAAAGATTATTTTTATGTTTCAAGATCATAATATCGCCTTCATCACCTTCTGAACACTCTTTTAACACATTTATTCAATGTGTAATGTGGTATCATATGACTTACTCAAATTACTTTGACGAGTCAAGCCCTGCATGTGTGTTTTATGGAATTTTGGGAAATAAAGTTCTGTTTTAAACAAACATATTCATTGAACAATTCAGTTTTTAATGCTCACGTTGGTTGACAAATTAAACATTTCTGGAAATATTTATAGCACTGTTTAGCTGTGCTCTTGCTCCATTACACACTCAGGCGATCCTTGTCCTGCTTCAGTCCTGAGGCAACATTCAACATATTTAAATCTCTCTCCAGCCATGCTCTGCTCGGGCGCATGCTTGCGGTGATCCTTATCCGGTTTTCAGGCCAGCACTCCCACTTTTCTCATAGTGAACAAATATATTTTTTTAAGTATCAGATTAGAAACAACAGGCTAGATTCTCTCACCTTCTCTATGCTGCCTTCTAACAGCATTGATTTGAGTAAGGGCTTCACCTCAGATGAGAAAAAGTGTTACTCTGCAAGCAAAAAAAAACTCTTAAAATCTCTGGCAGCTTTCACAACAGAGTAAGACTGTGCTAGTGGGTCTCATATTCCAGGAGGTTAATTAACAGCTGCTGGGAGAGATGCAGCAAGAGATCTGTCTGTAGATAATACATAAATATGATTAATTGAAAAAAGATATATGTAATGTAAATCAGTGCATTGCATTTGTTCTTGAGTGAATGTCTTAGATGCTAACTGGCTCTGAGAGGGGAGGAGGGTTTTAGTCAAGCAGTTAGCTTCCTGAATATTTAAAAAAGCTGAAAACGTGTGTGAGAAGTCATCCTTACTTCCCAATGCTAGCTGAAGGAATCAGTGGCTAATGTAATAGTAGATATTGAACACCTATGAGGTAGCCTGCTTTAAATCTGACCCCGCCCACTACATTTAATTTCATACAAAGGGTATGAAATTGCTCCATTGGCAATCTTTAACGTTCTATATAGGTGGGTGATTCTGCCAATTCAACTATTGGATCCGTGATTACTCAATAGTTAACCTCTGGTCATGCGCTGGGAAATGGAAGCTTCGAAAGAAAGTGGGGAGCAATATGACTATAAAGCTTTCATTGTAAAGACGTTAAAAATGCCAACGTTAATAATTAATCCTCACTTTTGTTATTTTACTTCACTTACCACGTATATGTAACGTGTACCTCAACAACGGTGATGCCAACGATGGTTTCCTGGCAAAACGAGGCAAGCAATTGTCTCCTTTTCAGGTTCTGTAACCAAAACTCGGGACTCCCAAACACCAGGCGGAAGTGTTTGACCATAACATCCGAGTCATCTTGCACATCGAGCTGACCAGCAGGAGCTCTCTTTCATTAGTGCCAGAATAGGGGAAACAGGCAAAACGATAGGAATGCCATCTTGTTCCCTACCCACCTCTTTTGCAACTAATGGAGCAAGTTGGTTAATCTTAACAGGGCATCTTTGAGACAAACTTTTTATAAACTTTGTTCTTGCTGAAATATTAATTTGTCAATGTTATGAAGAAATGCTACAACTGACTAAACAGCCTTGTACACTTCCTTCTCCTCCACTGCCAGATTGCTGTTTGGCCTGGTACAAGTCAGACCAGAGAAAACAAAACTCAATGGAGCAGCTCCAGACCCTCTGTATGAAATTAAATTTAGTGGACGGGGCTGGGTTTAACTTGGCTACTATGAACAATACAAAGAGAAAAACAAATCCAGTGTACCCAAAAAAATCACATACACACTCCAAACCACCCTTTTGCAGCAATTACATTGTTCAATAGTAGGTTTAGTTGCATTGGTCAGTATTCTATATTTGTCAATAACTTGATAGGGCGCCATGAATCATTTTAAAGATGCTTGTCATGACCTTATTAGCTCTGTTTAGCTAGCTCTCTCTCTCTCTCTCTCTCTCTCTCTCTCTCTCTCTCTCTCTCTCTCTCTCTCTCCACAATTATTAAGGTTTCCTTGGAAGTTCCAGCTAGAGGCTATTGTTTCACATCTCCCGCCAGCACCTTGAACTGGTCAAGAAAATAGCCAAAGCTTTTGATTGCCTATTCACATTTTTGTTTTCTGTTTTCAAAGAAAAGGCACATTTTTATTAGAAACAATACCTTGAGTGATTATTCTACATTATTGGACAGTCTGACAAAATACTAGCAGACAGTGATTGTTGATATTATACCTATTATTAGTCAGAGTTGTGAGTAATTTATCTTGTGCACACTGTTTAAAAATAACATTTTGTGATGCTTATTCAAGGTCAGCGATCACAGGTACTCAACATTAAATCTGTGCACAATAAAAACAATTGTGTTGGATTTCAATAATTTTGTTATGACTTAATGTTTATCTATCTTATATTTGTTAGTAGATTTAATGTAACAGGATTAGTGGAGCATGTGTGGCTAAAAATACATGGGGATGTGTGCCTTTAAATTATTGCTTTCACAACTCTGCCATGATATGAAAAGAAAACGACTTCATCTTTATTATTAAGAATAAATTATACCAAAGATGTCTCATTAATCTTAACATTTGCTTATACAATTCTTTAGAACAACAAAAATCAGTAAAGGAACAGTCTGCCCCAGAACGATTTCACGTTGGACCAGTTGATGGAAGAAAGCTGGCATGAAGTGATATTCTTTTTGCACTGTCAATAGTTTTTCTGCAGCAGTGTTTCGTGATTATTTTTATACAAGGTCTGCTAGTCTTGATTCATGCTATTAAAAAAAGAATCAAGTTTTAAATTGGAAAAATATTGAAACTCTTTGATCGTGTAAGTGATCTGAGCCATTTCAATTATCTAGGCTAAGCTATACCATGAGCTATCACCAAGTAAGAATAATACCTGAATGAATTCAAAAAATTATTTTATTCTTCTAGGCCAAAAAAAATAGAGCTGGATTAAAACTAATTGATGCTTCCAACTAAAAACATAAGCTTGGTGAGAAAAAATTAAAATAGTAAGAGTTAAAAAAATAAAGAATGATGTGATTTATATGCTTATAGCACCTATTACAAAATAAGATGATTCATTTCTTTTGAATGAACAAGAGTTAATCTATAAAATGATTTAAATGTAATATAATCTGATTACTGTATGAAACTGTATTCAAGGAGAGTTCATTTTTGTTCTTTTTTGTTGACTTCGAGTGTGACCGTGTCAAAGCGATGAGGCCAATGCCACAAATGTGTGTATAAATACATGTATTAGTGTTGGTTACATAATCTGAAAAGTGTCTGTGCGCGTGCATCAATGTGTAGTGCACGTGAGAGACCATGCCTTCTCAGAGACAGCCTGTACCTGTTTTATCGAAGCCCCACCCTCCATCCTCTCACTATAGCAACCAAGAAAAACAGAATTGGTACCTGTCGCTTGGCAACGTAGCCTGGTATCTCCAAGCCCCAAGCTGCTGGAACAGAGAGCAGATTAACAGAAAGTGTGATAGCTGCCAACAAGCGGCGACATTAACACTCAATGCTTGTGGGTGCTTGTGTGTGAACATGTGGGTATGCAAGATATACACATGCACATAACACACAAGTGCACTTCCTTGTGCTACTAAAGACCAACAATTGCTTGTGTTAAAATGTATTTGGTGTTTATGCCTTGGGTTAACCTTTCAGCCGCTTTCTAAGCATTGCTTCTCATATGCTCTTATCAGATTCATACTAAATGCATTAGTTTCCGTTTCAGGTTGCCTTGAGGTGACTGCTGCATGACATATGGCTTGTGTTTGATTTATGAGCCTCAAGTCTGGAAAAAAATAGTGCCCGGTGTAAGCAGACAGAAGGTTCCGTTGAACTTGCCTGACCTATCAATGTTTTAAAAGTCTAATGAACATCTCTTCTGATCTTAAATTGAAGAAATGCTGAGATTTTAAGCTGTCACAGGACCTGAATTCAGATTAAAATAAGGTTTGTCTTGCGCTTTAACTATATTGCTTTTCTTTCCTTTACTTTTCTTGTCCATTTTCTTTTTTTCCACTTTTCTCTCTCATCTTCTTTTGCCTTTTTTCCTCTCATATCCTCTTTATTGTTACAATTAATAATAAACCATTGTTAGGTTCATCAATATATCTTATGAGCAAAAAACAAACAACTACAAAAAATGTACCAGCTTTTATATCCCTTGAAAGCAGTACATGTTGAACAATCAACCTCACATCCAATCAAACTCCATTTCTCAAAAGAATTTTAAATACCTCACTTCCTCCTCATTTCGGTGTCTGGTTACCGTCTTCTATCACCATCATTTTCACTTTTTGGGAATCTTTTGTCATTGTGGTTCTCCTTTGTTTACCTGTTTTATCTAGCACCCTCCCCAGTGGATGTACTCCCTGAGAGTTAATTGCTTTCATGTTAAGTGCTATTTTAAAGTTTAAAATGCAACTATTTTTACTGAAGTTGTATGATTTGACAAGACAGATGTTGATAAAAAAACTGTGAAAAACTGATTGAAATGTTGAAATCCGCATGGTGTTCACAGATTAGGGCTGCAAAAAACTTTTTTAACTCTTTAGCCATGCATACTGTTTTCTATCTGTTTTTCTCCACGGTAACATTCAGAATGAATGATTGTTTTTTAAAGGTACTGAATGATGTGCTGTGTCCAGTTCTCATCTGGTCATACTTCATTCACTTGATTGATATCGTTTCAGATTGTTGTTCTTGCTGGGATGATAAATATAGTGGAACTGTATAACTGGAATCATTTGAGAGTTTATCATATCAGTGTTAAAAAGTGATCCTGTCAATAATGACCACTCCTCATTCAAAATAAACTCAACAAAATCAAAGAGATGGGAAACTTTTAGTAAATTTTTGTTAAATTATGTTATCTATGTAGACAAAAAAGATGACAGAAATTATGATTTTTTTTATTAACATCTATTGACAGTTGGGTATTTTTAGCCCAGGAAAATATATTTTTTATTACTTTTAAGTGTGCAAAAATCATAAAATTATATTTTAGTGTTTAGCCATTATAATGGTAGAACAAAACAAGTTTATTCCCTTTTTTAGCAGGCTATATTACACTTTGATATATTTTAAATCGACTTTGCTGGCTGTCACATAAAACTTTTCAGATGATTGTATACTACACTAATCGTTTATTAATTTAGTCATTTAATCGTTCATAGTCTGCTTTTTAAAGTACTGCTGTCCACACCAATCTTATTTGTTTAAAAAAAATATCTCCAATTTACTTAAATGGAAACATGGGCTTTTATGGGCCTTTAAATAATGTTAAAACGCAGTTCATAAACTGGCCGTAAGATGTAATGGGAAAGGTGGTTTTGTCACTTACTTTTTAACAATAATTCTAATGTTTTATTTTGTTCTCAAGCTGGTTTATAATTAGTAAGGGTGAAATATTGTTTACTGCAGTGATTTGTCTGTGACATTGATTGGGTCTGACCAATCACCAAACCCACCACTGCTCTAAGACACATGTTCTGCTCTGATATTTTAAGCTCACGATATTTCTGGAAATCTATCGAAATAGTAAAACTCAAATATGTGAGTACAGCAGAGCAAACAGAGGGTAATCTTCCCGAGGCAGGAGGGATTGGTCACCTCAGAGCAATCACACATCTAATCCTTCAATCTTCAAGCCAATAACAGTGATATCATCAGATGAAAAGATGTGTATTGACAGACTTTTCCAAATCATTACAGATGTTTGAAACGATTCCTTTGCTTGAAAATAAACAAATATTACCAAATTAGAAAAAATTTAACTATTAAACTTTTTATACTTTATATCTTAAAATCATATATTTTACCTGTTCAAAAAGCATATTTTATACTTTCTTATACTTTTTTCTTGTTAGAGATTTTTTATTTGGTACCTTCAACAAACTTTAGCACAAAACTCAGCTATTTCAACACTGGGTCATCATGTTATAGACCTAGTTTCTCCCTGCACTCCTGACATGCCCTAATTAAAGCACCTGTATCATTACTTATTACCTGTATATTTATAGTCCTGGTTTTCCCAAAGTCGTTTGTCTATTTATGAAATTATGTCCTTATCAAGGAAACGTCTTCTTAACCTAGAGAGAGAGTTAGTTGGCGAATACAAAATGGTTAAATTTACAGCAATAAAAACATGTTATACTCATTGCTCCATTAAGTATTTTAATTCATATTCATGAAAACTGTGAGGGCGTAATTTTTTACTTTATCTGTTTAGTTATATTAACAGTTAAAAATTTACACAATAAAGGGTAGCTATAGATACATCTTTTCACCAGCCTTGAAGTTTGGTTCATGCCATTTCTGATCCACCGTCTTTTTTGTGTGTGTGTGTGTGTGCATTTTTGACTCTCTGGTATAACATAACCAAGAAGGAAATTCTTGTTTACCCCTTTTTGCCAACCAAGCCTCATTTGCTTTCTACAAAAACCTAAGGGTTTTTGCTCACCATGCTCACTACGTCAGCCCTAGTCAATATTAGTAAAAAAAAATACAAGGATGCAGCCGACCATGCTAATTCAAAGCCTCTAATCAAGCCACAGCCATAATGTCAATGTTTTAAATGATCTTTGTGTTTATTCAATGGTTGCTGTAACGATCAAATTTTGTTCTATAATGCTTAATAAACATGTGAGAAATGTAGAAAACATAATTCTGTCTTGCATTTTATAATTAAAAATGTGTCAGCTAGAGTAAGAATTGTGGTTGACATGATGCTTTGGATAGTTATTTTTTATGTTGTAATCCAAACATTCCATACTCTGTGTGGAAACGCCTTAAATCCTTTAAAGCTACCTCAAAAAAAAAAAAGGTTTGAATAAACCTTATTGATCGTGAATGTACCCATATTGTTGTATGTGGTGAATGTAAGAAACATTTGGGGCGTTTGCAAATTTAATTGTTAAAATATTCACAATTTTCCTAAACAGTAAAGAGCTCTTAGTTCTGTATTTGAGGAGGAAGCTGGATGCAAGTACACTCATACAGCACACACACAAATGTTGCAATGAAGACATCTCCCACACAATCCTCTCTGTATTTTCCTTTCATCTCTCATCTCATCCTTAACGTCCTGCCAGCTCTTGTCATTTCCATACTAGCTTCCTGTCACCGTGTGTCATTCTCAGTCTTCCCCCACCATGCCATCTGCCAGACATGGTTCCCCCTCCATAGAGAAACTGGCGCCGGGTGGAGAGAGAGATGCCCTGCTTGTTGCTTGTCAGTCTGTGCAAAATGAGACTGTCCCTAAAGAATGTGTAGTGCCCTTCAACATGGCACAGATCTGAAACTAGTCCCTTTTTCTCCACATGAAAGTGTTATATTCCATCTCAACCTAATGTGAAGCTTTGTAACTCAAAAACTCGATGCTATGTGTGAAAAAAAAACCCATTCTTTTTCAGAACTAGTTTCTGTGTGCTTTTCATTCACACAAAGGCAAAAGTCACCCTATTTCACATGAATTATTTTCTGTTGCTCCCTAAAGACGAGATCAGCCACTGTTAGCAAGAAAATGCCTATCAAAAGGGACAAGGGGGGAAAATGTTTTGGTGTTGCACATGTCTGAGTGTTAAATACACTCCCTTGTTATTTCTTGATGTTATTATTTTTGTTATCTTTTCTTCAGCCACAATGTGTCAGATGAGCAAGAGCATTCAGAAATGCTTTCCACCTCCAATTAAATCACATAACTAAGCAGATTTAGCTTAATTATAATGGCTTCAGGATAAAACGGCTTTCTAACGTCTTTGTGTTCCACATTGAAGTGCTCTTCGGCTTATTTGTTAGGAGTTTTGTCAGCCTCCTCTCATGAGTCCTTTTTGCTTTTCACACCACTTCTCTCTCAAACGCCGTTTGCTTTGCTCTAACACCTCCACGAAGCTCCTCTTGGCTCCTTCCTAAAAAGGATGCTCCCCACCCAGCCTGTTTTGTGTTTAGAAGTCTGTTCACAAGCTGTCATTTTTACATTCAAGGGCCTGCTGCTGCAATACAGTTTATCCTGTAGTCCTGAAATGCACACATAAAAAACATTTGAGTACATCTGCTCCAAAATGTTTAATGGAGTTGACAATATAGAAAAGGAATCAATTTTGAGCATCATTTATTTAAGAGGCATCTGCTCTATAACATTTTCAAGTCTATATTTAGACTGAAAAAATGTCTCATAAATAAAGCTTAACTCTTTCTTATTTTTATGGTTATAAATATGTCCCTGAATGCAGTTTGGTGTTTGCATGCTCCATATTGCGCTGTTGCCTTAAGGACTGTGGAATTTAGCTAATTTTTACAAAATCATTAGTCAGTGTGATGATTAATGTTCTTTTCTATCTCACTAAACCCATATTTACCAGCTCGTCCTTTAACACCATGGTTTTATTCTCTTCTCACATTTGCTCAGTTCAATACTCAGACTGTTGCGCTATTTTTCCTTTTCTCTCTCTCCCTCTCTTGCTTTCTTTGTTTCTCTCTTTCTCACCCTCTATTTATTTCTCTCTTTTTCTCCCTTCCTCTCTTACTTACACTTACACACTCTCTCTCTGTCTCTCTCTCTCTCTCTCTCTCTCTCTCTCTCTCTCTCTCCCTCTCTTTCTCTCTCTGTCTCTCTCTCTCTGAGCTATAATCAGTAATGTGTGGGGGCTGTCCCCTGAGTTCTCTCAGGGCACTAGTGGCCAGTGACAGAGCTTTGTATTGAGAGAGAGAGAGAGGGAGAGGGTGAGAGAGAGGGAGGGAGAGAACTAGTGAGAGACCTGGGCATTCAGCGTTATAATTATGTTGCCAATGTGCCATGCAACTTGCTGTGGTATATCTGAAATAAATTGCCTGCTGCCTGCATTTTACTTTTTTCAATGCTCTGTTTTTAGAAAGAGACAAGGAGGGGTTGGGAGGGGGTGCGTTATCTGTATCTCTGTGTTGTCTCTATTTTATACTGTAACATGTATACAGTATTGATATCACATTTTGTAACATTATAATCTTAGCGTTCAGCTACATGCGCGGACACTCAATCCAGCTTCAATCCAACTCAATTGGCAGCTTCAATCTGTAACCGCCAGGGTTTCTACAGGGTCCTAATTGATTTTTCTTATTTTCTTTTTTATGTCCATGTAAAAGTCATTTGATATGTTAGGGTTGCCAGAGTTTAAGAAAATGCTCATGAACACTCAAGCTTTGAATTACCCTGTCTACGAAATGCGCTTTACAAATAACTTGCCTTGCCTTGCGTTGTTCATGCTTAAAATCTAAAAAGGGATTGTTTGCCAGTTATTTAGATTACTAAATGTAAAAAATGTAAATGTGATTGGAAGGGTTGCCAGAGACAAAAAAAAAAATGCTCATTAACATTCAATTTTTAAAAGGCATTGTTAGAGTTGCCAGAGTTTGTAATGCTCAAAACATAAAAGGGATGGTTAGGGTTTCAAACAAGGTATTGTTTTTGATGTTATGATATACGTCTTAAATTTGATTCTTAACGGTCTTAAAAAGCTCTTAAATAGTCTTAAATTTATGAAACCATATGAAACGTGCAGAAACTCTGAACAGCACAAACCACACAATTCAAATGAATCCAATCTCAGAACCGTAATTTGCTTTTAATGTCTTGTTTTTATGCAACTGTCTTTGATGTTTGTCTACTTTGTGCTTGTAAGATGTCCTTGCTTTTACAGAAAGGTTATTATTATTAGTAGTATTTTTATTATTACATTAAATAGTTCAAGTAAACAGTATGGAGTACAACAAGTAAATCATTCCATCCATTATTATCTTAGTCCTAGTTAGGGTTATGGGTTTCTGGCTGCAAACTGGTGTCCTTAAGTAGACTATTACTACTACATGGACTATTATGTACTACAGACTATTATGTACTACATGGCTGTCCAAAGGCAGTCCTGAAGGGGAACAGCTCTGCACAATTTAGTTGCAGCCCTGATCTAGTATGTATAATAATTTGCTTCAAACAAACAGTGAGGACCTAATCAGTGAGATCAGGTATGTTCAGTAATTGTAGCATTTAAACTCTCTCTCGAGAACTCAGAAGGTATAGGGGACATTGGAGGATGGAGTTATAAAGCCGGAAAAAGATGCGAGTTACATTTTTTTTAAAGTTAAGCTTTGATGACATAAAGAAGTAGAATTGTTTCTAAACCATGGATCACCGCATTGTCGTAATTAAAATATTTCACAGCAAAAGTTTAAAGGTTGACAGAGGAGAACAATGTAAGATTAAAACAAGAGATGAATGTTATTGGGTTTTGTGTAAAAGTGCATCAGCATAAAAGTGTGACAGTCTTGATATGCTAACCAGAGAAATAACATTACATTTCATGAGATAACTTTAAAATAAATTTATGTATAATTTCATGCTTTTTATGAGAATCAATAAGACCTCTTTTCATCTGTGTAACCTACTTTTGAAATATTAGTAACAGAGCTCATGCTGTCAAAGCATGCTTTCTCCTCTGTTGTTGTAATATGTTGCTACATGTGCAGAAAACTGGGAGTAATTCAAATAGCAGCAAAAATGGTCAATCGCTTTTCTCCAAAACTCTCTTGTAGGTCCAAATCCAGGTCACACATCCCTGCTTTCCAACTGGTTCTACATTGTTGTATTTCAGTGAAAATATGCTTTTCTCCACATGCAGCGTAATACATTGCTCGATGTGCAGGGCTGAGAGGGCATGGCGGGCAATGTGAACAAGGACAAAAGAGCATTTTCACAAAAAAGTAAAAGTGATTTTTTTTTCATAACATACTGTAAATGTGCTGCTAGTTTTAATTTTCACCAAACAGAACATCCAGAATGTCCATGCTGGGAAAGAGACTAGCACCTGCCCTGGTCAGTGAGACTTCCTGTGACCTCACAGAGGGGTTCTTCACTGAGGGAGGTGTGTGCGTGCGTGTGTGCGTGTGTGTGCGTGTGCATGCGTGTGTGTGTGCATGTGCATGCGTGTGTGGGTGTGTGTGTGTGTGTGTGTGTGTGTGAGTTGGGAAATTTACGATCCCCAAAGTACCATTATATGGTAATTCTATTTATACCCCATGCAATTATCCATTAGAAATTGCTTTTAACTTAATCCACGCTAGGCCTTTGTGAAGCTGCATTGAAGCAACTGCTAAAAAGTCTTATATTTATATTTATTAAATTGCTTGATTGACTCCATACTAATGCACAGAATGACTGACGAGTAGAAGCAAATGATGAATATTATAATGCAATTTAAATTTTCTTAGAGATTCTGTAATGCATTTTTGAGAATTGTATTTCATGTGATTTCAACAAGCTCTGAGATTAACAAAAATTTAGTTTAAGTTTTAAATCTGAAAGTGCTTCATGCCTTGCTATAGACTTTAAAATGAAAGAGTCGACTTAAAGTTGCTGATAGGAATCTGCCTTTAACCGTTCTTGTTCTTGATAGTCATGACATACAAATGTAATCTCCATTAACTAAACAAAATTACCACTAGTTGCACATAATCAAATTATAACAGACTTAGGGCTAACCACTTATAAATACAACGAGTGTGACTTTAAGCAGGGGTTTAAACAGAGACTTGCCTAAGAAATTGTTTGGAAGTCATCTGAGAGGAAAACGTATTAGAGAATTAAAGTGTTTATTGACCTTATATATATGTTAATTTGCTGCCGGAGACTCCCAAAACCAAAATATAAAGCTTTTAAAATCTTAATTGGGGCACTTTAGGCTACTTGTTCTGGCTCTCCTCTCCTCACTTGAATTGTCAACCTGCCTAGTTCTTGAAATCTGACACATTTCCAAGAAAATCTGTGAGTAGTAGAACTATTTTATTGCTGTTCCCATCAGTTCATTTGTACTAGTGTGGTTTTGAACTATAAAAAGCACAAACAAGGCTGAAAACAGGTAACCTGTAGGTCACAGCACCATTGTGACATGTGTCAAAGTAGCGTATCTAAAAGTCTACTCTCAACAGGCTTTGTGGTACCTCTCTGACAAATTGTCAGATAATTTAACAGGGTTATCTAAATCTGCTATAGAGATTTCTGTTTTAATGACTAACTGTTACCGCTCTGAGAGCAGTATGGGAAAGGCTTAGCAAAAGGCTTAACAAACATTAACATGGAATGTGCACCTCAATCAAACAAGACACTTGATCAAACCTCTGTGTTTGTGTGAATACAGAATGTGTAAATATACACCTCAGATGGAAGCATGAAGCTCCAACATCTTCATTAAAGTCTTCTTACACCACTTTCTGCAGCATTCTTTTCAGTTATTTGATGGTACATCACTCGCTGCATCTCAATGCTGCTTCAAATACTCTAGAAGCAAACACGAGAGGGTTTAGTGGGCTTTGTGGAGGTTGTTTTGGATTTGGTTCCTCCCCTGCTTCATTTAGCTGAACCAAACCCTCAGATGTCATAATCAATCAGCATCATTCATCTTCCTACATGCTCTGCTTTAAAAGCCTGTCAGTTTATCCTTCTCCCATTCTTGAATTATGTGACACAGTGATTTGTGTATGACAGCAGCTGCATGCATCAAGTGCCAGGAGCACTATATTTTATTTACTTGACATGGCAACAGCAATTAGGTGCTACTTGCGCAAAAGGGAAAATATTAATAAGCTGATGCTTTTAACACTATGTAAAATTAAAAACAAGTTTTTTCCTCTGGGTTTGGCTCCTCGTTTTTCACTAATGTATTCTGTGGAGATGTTTTAGGCTGAAAATTAGCATGAAACTCAACCATCTCTGTCTTATTAATAAGTATAGAGGTTATAATGATTTGCATTTGGATGTGACTGTATTATAAACAATTGGCTTTGTTCACACTGCTGCATTGTTCGTAAACTTAAATGTGAGTTTTTATTTTGTAGATTACTACCCAGTAAAATATATTACTTTGACTTAGTTCGGAGTATATATGGCCCTACTCTAAAAAGAGTTAAATCAACACTGAGTGCCTAAACTTGAACCATAAAAATTCTAATAAAAAGGTAAACTCTCTTTTTTACAATTTGATGTGGACAATAGAGTTGAGAGTTTTATTATAGAGAAATACAAACATTTTTCACAAGGTTTAACTTTTCAGTGAGGAGATGACAAATGAGTTAAAACGTCTTTTGCTGTTTATCTGATGTATTTTTACATGTTAAACACACATTGGAGCATTCTAACAGGGCAAAGAATCTAGAGAGAAGGAAACGTTAAATTAACATCGAGCCCCTGAACTTAAACCATAAAAATTTTAAGAGAAAATCAAATTTTTACAGTTTGATGTGGAAAATAGAGTTGAGAGGTTTATTACAGTGAAATACAAACATCTTTAAAAGGTTTAAATTTGGTTTAAAACTCAATTTGCAGTTTATTTTATAATACAGTATAATATAAAGTTACATTGACCCTATTTAGAGTAGGACCAGTATACTCAAAACACAGTTAAATTAACACTGAACCCCTGAACTTCAACTATAAAAATGTCAAGTTAAGCTTTTTAGGATTTGATGTGGAAAATAGAGTTAAAAGGTTTATTTTAGTGAAATAGAAAAGTTTTCAATGAAAAAATACCTTTTCAAAATGTTTTAACTAATTTTGAGTGTTATTTAAACTCTATTTAGAGATGATTTGGTTCTACTCTGGATAGAGTATAGAGATTAATTTTATTCTCATGATTTTACCATGTAGAAAACATTATAGTTGTTCTGGAAATTGTTGTTTTTAAACATCATATTGTATGTGACCATATCACATTATGTAAGTTCAAAAATGGGAGTTTTCATGATCTGAATTCTTTTATAAAATTAATTACAAAAACTTGAGCTCTAGGTTCCTCGACAAAAGTTCTTGAACCTTGTACTTGTACATATTAATCAACATAAGCTATGAGTACGCACTTGATGAGAATAAAAAAGGCTTATTTCATAATTCATGGCAAGTGGATTTGAGATTTTGTTATTTTATTCATCAAGCTCCCTGTGGTTCTTTTGCCCTGGAGCAAGATGTCTGGTTAGGAATGTCTGTACAAAAAGAATTTTCAAGACCTGAGTTTTCTTGCTCATTTAGCTCATAGTTTGTTTACACAGTCTACATCAAAAACACCCATGAAACTTGTTCTAGGGGTATTAAAGAGATTTCTTTTTGTTGATGTGTTCCAATTATGATTTGAAAAGAATCCTTATTTGGTTTTTGTTGTCTCTAACTATGGACTTGTCACTGCAGCAAAATTAAAGTCATAATAAAGATTTTCTACTTCCATGTAGACCATTTGGTCTGAGAACATTATAGGTGAATTTATAATAAACTGTCCAAAAAATACAGACTTTTTATGGTCACATCTCCCAAAATGTTGAAGTGCTGTTAATAAAAAGACATTTTCGTTTAAAATCAAAATGCATTCTGTTTAACAACTAATCAATTCATTGTGGGATTAAAGCCACAGGCAACTTCACATAGAAAGTCATTAACAAACCGTCTGTGTGAAGCCATACAGCGCTGGCAGCGGTGTCTGCTAGCAGTTATGCTAATGCTTGTGTAATGAGCAGCTAGCAAGTCTCATTGGTACTCTTATATTGCTTTATATTATAACCAAACAACTCAGACAATTGAAGTGTATGATGATAAAACTGGAGTTCACAGATTTAAAAATGCATCTACAAGCTTAGGGACATTAATAACAGTAAATATGGATTTAAACACTTTACACTTTAAATTTTTATATTTTGTCAAGCTATGATTTATATGCATAAACAAAATAAAATAAAATAAAATATACACAAATTGATAAAAAGTTATATAAGCAATAAAATAAAATATTTAAATTGTTTTATTAAATACATGTTAATGCCCTGTCGCTGTTTGTTCCCAATTAGACAAAAATATGTTACTTTGGAAGCAATTAAATAAACCGTTATTTAAATGGCAGTTACAATGCTTTAAAACTTTAAAACAAAAGACAAACAGTTGTAAAATGTTACAGACGATCCCAAAATTGTGTGACTCTTTGAGACCTGTATGTTAAACAAGCTTGTATGTGATTTTCCATTGAGTGAGACACTATAAAACAAGTGAATTGTTCTATATGGTACATTATGCAACCATTATATTTTTTTAATTTCTTAAGCAAACTCATTAAAGAGTAGAAAGCCAATATATCTTGTCTAGCCATAAAAGATAAGACAACCTTGAGTGGGTAAGACTTGAACGTCTGTGTGCAGTACAGTACAGCACATAGTAAAGATTATTTCTGAGCTAATTGCAGTAAAAGGATATTTAAGAATGAAAAGCTAACAAATCAAACTGTATAAGAAATAATAAAAATATAAATCTTGCTCATAGATTTAGTGTGTCAGGGATACGGCGTGTAAACACATGTCATGGATTACTGCAGAGACATTTGCTTTTAAATAGCAAAGAACAAATCTGAAATTTGGCGTTCATCTTTATCATCCAGTAAACAAGATATTTTGTGTTGATTTTCCCATCTGTTGTTTCTTAAAGTAGAGCGCAGTGCTCACACTAGGAGAAATTTGTGAAAAGTTACATCATTCATTTTTTACTCCATCTCAAACTCAAGGGTTCCGAATGAATCAAGCTGAGAATTTTTTTTGAGTGAACAGTTACATCTCACAATGTTTAGCAATTGATACTTTATGTATTAGCTCTCTCCATTACAGATGAAGGATAC
Organism: Danionella dracula; assembly: GCA_900490495.1. Classification (NCBI taxonomy): domain Eukaryota; kingdom Metazoa; phylum Chordata; class Actinopteri; order Cypriniformes; family Danionidae; genus Danionella; species Danionella dracula. The sequence goes on from UELW01000245.1 coordinate 859,887, forward strand.
AAATAAACCATTTATGTAGATGTAGTACTACTCATTATAAAAAAAATTGCTTAATACTAGCAAAAATGTAAATTTTTTCAAAAATTTTCATGCTTAATTTAGTATTTTCTCATTCTTGATTATTAGAAAACAAGCAAAAGAAACTTTAGATTTGTCTTTAGATTCAAATCAACATAGTTCCACATATACTTTAATGAGTAAGCTATCTATGAACGTTTATGATGCATTGATTTTGTTGTACAATGTTAGTGATTCACACAGATTATTCAATTTTAGTCCATGCATGATTTTATTGGTTCCCAAAGCAGTGTTTAACAAGAAACTGTTGTTCATGCATCTTGTTTTGTAATACAATTATTTTGATTTAGTTGGTTGTAAAGTAACAGATGTTGAATTAGGCATTTTTTAATTTTTTGTCTTTGTTTGCATCTGCACCAAGAAAATCTTGCTAGTTTGAACTATAGGAGTAGAATCCAAATCAGTGTAATTCTGTTTTTTTTTTTTTTTACATTTTGAGACAAAGGCAAACATCCGCAAAGCTTTTCGACTCCATTATCACTTTTGTTTTTACATAATTCTGCATTAATTATAACACCTTGTACTTTGGGCATAACATTTTCAAGGTCCCATTTATAGGATCCCTGATAAAAAAAAAATCACAGTATTAATTTCGTACTTTCCCTATATTACCAAAAATCTCATTATCTTGCCTTGTTTTTCCAGGAGCTAGACTTCCTGATTCTCTCATCTCAAGCATGTGATTTGTTGTTCCTTTTCTTCATCTCACAATATTTCTTATGAATTATAAATGACCCTGCAGCTCGATGGTCCATTTTAAATACCATGGTCATGGATAAATCTACTTCCGTGCGTAACCCTGTGAAATATTCAACATATCAACAAAAGTGGAGAACGGCGCCCAGTAGACGATGGATCAATATTTGCACCTTTGCCCCAAGCAATAAATATTCGATTGGTGAGAATATGATTATGACTCTGTGGCCTAAGGGATGATTTAATGACGACTGATAGATTAAGACAGTGCAATGCTCTCTCTTTGTGATGCTAGTCTATCATCTTCCCTTTTCTGCTTTAATGAAGAGAGGCTGAGCTTCAGAAAACATGCAGTGTGAAGTCAGGACATGTTTGAATTTTCTCTTTGATTAAAGAGGGATTGTGTGAGCTAACAGTGGGTTTTATGTTCACAGAATGTTCTTGTTTCATCATTCATGACTTCAGATATTAACAATGTGTTTTTTGCCCATTACAGCTGTAAATTATCCCAGAATATCAAGATTGAATTATTTTTGAGGGCATGCGTGGCATTAAATTACCTACATTTGGACATCACATGTTAAAAGTACGCACATCACATGTTATAAAACATTGATCAAAATAGTTTAAATATTCCATCTTTTTGTTGTGTTAGCAGAGCAGACGTCTGGAGCTGCTTCACAATGAGGTTACTCTTAAAATGCTCATCAAAAATAAACCAGAGAGTATATTGAAGTGTGTTCGTCATCTTCTATTACAGCTGACAACTATATAAAGTAATATTTTAATTACTTTCAAGGAAGAGAAATTGAAAAAAAGTGTGGACTAGAAATATATATATATTTATATTATATATATACTATTTATTTATTTTGCAAAAAGAATGCAAAAATGTTTGCAAAAAGTGATCAGCTAACTAAATAAAAGCAAGATAATCTTTTCTCATCATTGTTAGTATTTTCAAATAGAATACAAATGACAAAAAATAAAAAAATCTGAGCTATGAAATTCATTTGGAAAAAAAACTTCCTAGACCTGCATAACCCTCTCCACAAAATGATACATTTGGAACTTTACAAAGGACTATGTTGCAAGGTCTTAAATATAGCCAAACGAACCATTTGGATTTAGCCCCCAACCAGCCAGATGTGGGGTTTTAACCCTGAAGGCATGGCTGATCTCATCCATTAGAGCCAGCAAATGCAGCCTCAACTCTCTAAAGCTTAACATGAACACCTGACATCCATGTGTGTAATGTAAGCAGTCCTGTGTGGAGCCAGAAGGGGTTCATCAGAGGTTTCCAGTTTGATGCTGCTGACAAAACAGAATCCCATCAGGAAGAGTTTAAAGCTACTTTTAAAGCATTGTTGAGAGTTTGTGGGGATTGTTCAAGATCTCTGCAGGATTAAAGTGAGTGCCAAAACAGAACGGAATATCTATATCACAAGGGATTTATACTTTATTCCACAATGAAGATCCTGCGAAGTCAATAACTCTTTCATTTGTTGCCTTTGAAGAACTATGACATCTAGAACTCAAGGAACATTGACGGATTTGATCTTGAACAAACTTTTTGACTCTTTGCCTTTGTTTTTTTCCTGACAGATAGCAACTTTGTGCTTGGAAATGCACAGGTCCAGTCTCTCTATCCCATCGTGTACTGCTCGGATGGCTTCTGTGAACTCACTGGCTATGCCCGAGCAGAACTGATGCAGAAGAGCTGCGCATGCCATTTCCTCTATGGCCCGGAGACCAGCGATAGGCTGATGGCACAGATCCAGGGTGCCCTGGACGAACGACGGGAGTTTAAAACAGAACTTGTCTTCTACAAGAAGGGAGGTAAAGATTATTAGCTGATGAAAATGCAACATGGTTTCATCTTATAACAATTTACATAAAACATAGCACAATGATAATCTGAAATAACCCCATAGTGTATTTATAGTTTTTTATGTGAACCAGTGGCTAAAATTTAATCTCTTCAGAATGTATAACTTTATGAGTCTGCGAATAGACCAGACTCTGAAAATGTAAACAAATCATTAAAACATCCGAGAAATTCTGTAAACTAATCATTTATATTGTATTCTCTCAAAAATGTGCTCACTTTCACTGCACGTAGTCATTTAGGTAGACGCTGATTGAAAAGCAGTGGATTGTTTATATTTAAGTAAAGTATTAAAATATATCACAAAAAATCAATGTAGGCACAGTTTTTGTTTTTTTAATTGACTTTGTTTATTAATATAAACTATTATTTATTAGTAGTGGGGCTGCTTTTGTTGTTAGGTTTGTTGTTGTTGTTTTTGGTGTTAGTCTTGTGTTTTCTGTTAGGTTTATTGTTAGTGTTGTGTTTGATTATGCTTGTTGGGTTGTTAGTGCAGCTTTTTGTATTGTTAGTGTTGTTTAGATCTATTGAGTTGCTGCCATCGACATTGTTGTTGTTTGAGTTACATTTGTTTTTGGTGTTGTGTTTAGTTTGTTAATTGTGTTTGTTCTTAGGTTTGTTGTTTGTGTTATGTTTGGTGATCTTGTTAGTTGTGATGTTGGCTTTCTTTTCATAATGGCCTTGGGTTGGTTGTGTTTGGATTTTGTGTTGTTATTAGTGCTATTTTAGCTATTGGGTTTGTTGTTGCTTCTGGTGTTTTGTAGTTTATTTGGTGATGTTTTGGTGTTGTTTTAGTGGGTAGGGTTACATTTTGGCCCTTGGTGTTGCATTTTATCCGTCAGTTTTACACTTTGTGCGTTGGTGTTAAATTTATGGTCCTAGTTTTAAATTGGGTGTAATATTATTTGTGCTTTTTTTTTTCTTTTAAGTATTTGTTTTGTTTTACTATTAAAATTAGTTTTAATAATGACATTTTCCACTGTAATTGTCATTGTATGTATTAAATTATATATATTCAAAATTTTTGCTCAGAAATTTAGTTTTTTATTAAAATACTTTATTTTAATAAATATTATAATCCTCTGTTAGTTAAAGAGAGCTGTCTTATTGAATATTCTAATTTCATCTCATTTCATGTTCCAACTTTAAGAATCAACCATGAACTTAACTCTCATGATAAAGAGCAGAATGTGATTAATTTGAATGAAATGACATAAAACAAATGACCCCTTAAACTCTGTCTGGGCAGCTGAGCAGAGATACTTCATAAAGCAACAGCCAGTTTACGCTCATGTTGATTTGCTCAGAAATAACTGCACATCTGTGAATATCATTTGATTAGGATAAATAAAAACTATGGTGATTTCTGATGGCTTGATTTGATCCATGTTTAACAGAGTACAGAGAAAAAGCTCAGCATGCTGTATGGTTAGTGCCATCCTTGTGTTTCCCCCCGGAGTAAAGAGAACACCGTTCTATCCTGTGCACGAGACCACTGACAATTCTGAGCTAAGACCTTTGTGACAAACCCTATTAGACACAAGATCTGAAAAGAAAGATTCTGACAGAAATCTGGAGCAAAATACATCTCCAAAACAGTAGCTTTAACAACCGATTTTGCACCTGATTCTTTTCAATTTACCATTCCTGCCTCATGCATTATTGGAAATTTGCCTCCTGATGCCTAAATCCAGAAAGCCTGATTCATTCATTTGGCTGGTTTGTGAGAGACACTCTGGATCTGCTTGTAGCTTTATCAAAGAGAATAGGCAATTTGTGTTTTCTCACCAGTTGCTGTTGCTTGATTGTGGACTGTCAGAACAGACAAATGCAGAAGTCCAAATGTTCCTCTGTTGTTGTGTCTGTGTGGGTCTGTTTAACAGGTCAAATTTGGATTGATTCAGAGGACTTCTAAATGACGTGGCATTAGCAGAACATGTCTAGAGTACCTCTTATAACCTCCAGGTTCTGTTTTAGGTAGTGCAAGGTTCAAAGAGAATAGAAGATCATAGACACTAGTGTCGCTCTGCTGCATGGCTGCCATGTTGCATTGAGAGAAGAACAGGGCTCTGTGAGATGAAGAGCTCAACTGACTGTCAGATGCTTATTGAATCCCCTTTTGTCTCGAACACATGAGAAACCACAAAATAACAAAGAAAAACGACCAATCAGTTATATCCCAAACCAAAGGTGAGCATTTACTTAATTATTCCTAAATAAGCTCCTTCATTCATGTTAAAGAGATAACGTTTCATGATAATGAACAGACATTTTCTAAAAAAAAAAACAACAACAACAATTTATGTAAAAGAAATGGTTGGTTATGTGACTATGTAGTTAATTGTTGAAGTTTTACTTAACTTTAAAGGCTCCCACAGAGTCTTTCCTACTAGTTTTACTGTAAGTTCATAGAGCATTGTAGGTTTGCAAGAAATACGATTTTGTTACAGTAAATCCAAATAGTTGAAAACTGATTTAGTTCAGTTAAGTTAGAAAAACCCCCAATCAATGGTCTTGGATTATTTAAATACCATTTTTTATTGATTTTAAATTCAACATTTGATGTACCATAGTACCAAAAGTGTGCAATTCCTTTGGCATCCTTCACATATTATAACTGTTAGCATTACACAATGGGGTTGCGGTTAGCATTGTAATGCTAAAATAATTTTTTTTTCTCAAAATGTAAAGAGGTTTAGATGAGCTGAATCACATTGAAAGCCATCAGAGCAAGATATAATTCGACTAAAACCTCTTTGAAGCTTGTTACACACATTCCGCAGATTATAAAGAATTCGAATTTATTTAATAAGAGTGAGTTATTGAGCTGGGAAAAAGCCAATTTTTCAGTCTGCTTCTAACTTGACAGAAGTCATATGAGCGCTGTTAAAATAGGAGATCAAAGGTTTATCAAAGGTCTATTTCAAGCTTAAGAAATAGATCGATATGAAGCTAAAACTGCTGTCTGCTTGATGTTCATTTTTCAAACGTCCAACACGAGTGCTGGTCTGTTCCAGCTGCTTAATGTTTTAGCAATTCATCCTTCATCTTCAGATTTTCCTACAAAAGCGCTAAACAATCATTAGAGAGAGAGATGAAGAGAGAGGCATATACATAGATTGCAATATTACTGTACTAAAAATATCATTTTGGCTTTGCCGTTACCAAGAAATTACTTCAGTGACATGAACTAGGTGAGCCTGTTTTCAGCATTCATTGGGCTCTCAAGTAGAATTGTCCCTTAAAATGCCTTTTATGAGAAAACAATGAGATCCCTAAAGTGTTAACAAAAGTATTGTTTTATACAATATCAAGCAAGATCACACTTTTGTTTCTTTCATCTGACAGCTGACATTCTGTTGAGAATTTTGTTCATATATGTAATATGGGTTGGGATATGAACTGTGGGACTTAAATATTTAGTAGTTTCCATTCCCAAAACTTAACTCTTTAAGCTTTTAGGGACGTTTAACTGATTCAGGCTAATCTTTGTGGTTACAGGAAGCTTTTAAACTAGAGTAGGAAACCCACATGAGTACAAGAGTTTAAACATGCTTTAAATCATGTTTTAATATGAAATGGAAATAAAAAATAAAAATGATGTAGACATTCATCTTTAAAGATATTAAATCTGTCAATGCTTTCAATTAAACACAAGAAATAAGAGAAGGCAGTTTCATTGCTGACAGGGAGTTGCAATTCAAAAGTACTCCTTAATAACACCAGAAGCAGAAATTTGTCACTGCTTTGACAAACGCTCACATATAATGACTTGTTAAAGAGCTGTTATTCAAAGTAAAAAATGGAGATCTAAATGGTTACTCTCATAATCACTATTTCATCCATGAGGTCAAACCTGAGCCGATTAATCATTCATTGTTGAGGTAAATTGTTCGTTGCATGTGGCTAAAAATCAATGTATTGTATTTAGCTTTTGCCAACAGCACATTATTTATTCATGGCTGAGTCTATTGGTTTTTCACTCTATATTAAGTGTTTTGTTTTGACATAGGGGCTCTTTTATGACTGCTGTTTCTATCAAATGTAGATCTTTTTGTTGAAATTTACTTCGCTTGATTCAAGCTGAGCCTAATGAAAGGTCTTGGTGATCCACACACAAACACTTGCACACAAGCACATGCACACACACGCACAACCGCACACACACGCACACACACGCACACACGCGCACACACACATAAACAGTGTATCATTAGAGATTGCAACCTCCAACCAAGCATTTCTACTTCCTTCTTTCTGTTTTCCACCATCTCGATTTAATGAGGCATGGCATGAAGCTGTGGGGTAATGTTGAGCAGCTGGAGAACAATGCTGGGAAACCTGAAGCAAGCACTCGCGTGGGTACACAAACTCACTCGACAGGGAATTCTTAGCAGTCATGATGTGCTCTGCTCACCTGTCAAAGGACTGCTTTTTTGGATTTGAGAGAAGAAGCACATGGTTGAATGCGTTTTATTGACAAGAAAACTGGATGGAATTGAATTTCTTGGAAGAATAAATGCTCAAATATGCAAATCAGAGCAGTCAGGGGGAGACATGAACATGTAATGAAGTGATAAACTGCTTGCGTAGACTTGTTTTCAGGTCATTCCTCTGTTAAATCGTTGTAGACTCTGTTCTTCAATGCATAAAATCTGGTGATTGAGAAACATAACATAATTTTTAAATTTACTCTCAAGCCTTTAACCTTGCCAAATGTCTTGTATTTATGCATCATTTGTTTTTCTTGGAATAATAGTTTACTTTACTTGTATAGTGATAATAAATTATTCTCATAAATAAAAAATTGCTGAACCAGTCTACGGTCAGATGCAAAATAACTGTTGAACCACACTGAATTTTACACATACGTTTACAAAACAAAATTAAGCTGATTGGCCAAAGGGTGTCCAATGGAACAAAAAACACAACACGGAGAAACACCAAGAAAGACAAAGAAATATGAGCTTGAGGAGACCATATTTGATGTACGATAATACATAGTACAATAAGTTAGCATTAGCAAGGCATTAGCATGTTTCTGAAGGAAAAACCAGTGCTTTGAGTTTACTCTAAACCTCAAGTTGATGAAAGCCCTTTTTCATGTTTGGACAATTTGACTCTTAATTCTCTTGAACTTGACAATAGCAAAAAAAATAAAGAGACATAACGCAGAGGGGAGGAGTAAAACAAAACGTGTTAGAAAGGAACACAAAGCTCAAACACATCAAAACAAAAAACTTCCATTCACAACTTCCCAAATCCGTTTACAAAAATATTTCTGTAGCCACTAAAACGAACAAGGTCAAAATGAAATCATGGTCAAAACACACAACACTGTCAAATTATCAAGTACATAGAGTTTTAAAGATTCAGTAATATAAAAGCATTAGAGCAACATGAATAAAAAAAGCACATTTCTGGTGAACCAGAAATAAGATTACAAGAGCAGTTGATGAGTGGGTGTGGACTCAATTATCCAGGAACCAGTAGTAGTCTCTGATAGGCTGACTGTTGCATAAAGTGGGCGTGGCCTTTATTTTGAAGTCAGGAATGAATCACTGCACAGGCCCGTCAAAGATTGGTGTTAAAATTGGCCCCAATGTGGTCCTACCTTTATGCTGAATTGCAAGGGCAGCATGGATTAGACTGTGGCAAAGTAAGCCACACTTCCAATTTTGAGTGCTTCTCTATTAGGAGACGTATAGTAATCACTGTCAGATAGAGAGGGAGAGAGGAAGCGAATGAAATAGAGAACGAATTAGAGAGAGGAATGGGGTCTGAAAAGGAAGTTGAATGGTAGAGGAAACACTGAGCCCAGTTAAATTCCGTTTAAGGACCTAGCAACACTTAAAGACAGACGTTATGCATTGGTTGAAATATAAAAATAAATACTGTGGCTCCAACAGGCCCGAAAGGTTCTGTTGTAGATGGTGTTAAGTAGTGTGTATGGCATTCCTAAGAAGAAACTACAACACAACAGAACACAAATTGAATGCATCAAATGACCACAAGGAGGCTTAACATAATACAATTTGATTGGTTGATTCTATGAATAATCTTTGATTTGTGTGTACTATTAACAAAAATCACCACTACTTAAACTAGAAGTATACGTGGAAAATGTTAAATCTATAAAAAAGGAAAATGCCCTCTTAATTGAATCAGATTTTTTTTGGGGGGGGGGGGGGGGGGGGGGGGGGGGGTCAGAGTTCAAACATGTGGAATTTTTTGTGAGATTGAAATTGAATGATAAATGGGTTTATTTTCAGAACTGATCAAAACCAACTTTGATTGGACTGCTATTTTTTAACGTTTGTCAACTTTAACAGTTGTTATTGAATGTTGAATAATTGTTTTTTATTGTCAGGAACTCAGTTCTGGTGTCTGCTGGATATCGTGCCCATTAAGAACGAGAAGGGAGAGGTCGTTCTTTTTCTGGTGTCACACAAGGACATCACAGACAACAAGAAAGTTCAGGATGAAGAACAGAGTCCAGAAAGAGGTGAGCGAGCTGGATCGGATGAAACTACTTACATTGATGTCTTATGTGACCTGAAATTGCTAGGATATAAAGAATGCATCAAAGAAAGATGACAACAATGCACATGTCCACAGTTCAGACTCTCATTAACACCATGTTATATCTTTTTCACAGTTTATCATCAATTGATTAAATTATAATGGGTCATTTTGACATGTAAAAAAACCCTGTTTGTAAATAATTGTGCATTTCTTTTAATTATTATTTTTCAACTGGATTCAACTTAGTTGAGAGAAAAAAAAAACACTCATTCTATTGATTCAGCTATTTGATTTAGCCTCAGAAATCCTCTCTGAAAAGGTCAACTTTTTAATAAAGCTAACAAAAGCATAATTGACCTATCCCTGAGCTCCTCCCCCTTGTCAACTTTGAGAGGTAGAAACTTGTTGGATGTTGATGAGAGTAAAGGGCACAAACTAATTTAGAACTAAATTGTGAAGAAACGGATATAGCAGATAAAAAAACTTATCTTCAGATCTCAGGACACATCATTCAGAACCATCACTGTTCATTCCTCATGTATTGTTAATATTATTTAAAAAAAAATTGTGATGTTTCTTGCCTTTATGCTTATACAGACTTTTGTCAATGTTAACTTGTATAAAATTCATATACAACATAAAACACTATGAATAAAACCAAGATGATGTTGTTCAGTTTATTACACAATTAGCCAAAATAGAAAATAATCCTTTTATAAGCTGGAACGCGTTTACCCTCATTCTTGACGCTGCACAAAGAAAAATACAAGATGATAATTCCTAATTTGGCTTAAATCCTCTGACACCCATGACATACACACACTCACCTCGAACACCTGTTCCTGTCGATGTCACACTTAGCAAGCTCGTCCTGTCCTCCGTTTCTCTCCCGCACGTGTTCTCGACTCCTGAATCATGGTGTTTCAGAAGCTTTGACACATGCACATTGCGTCTCTGTGGGACTCACTGTTGCAGAAATCCTGACACCTCTCCTCCCCAGAGAAAGACAGAGGGAGAGAAGAGTAAACTAATAAACAGAGAGGTGGAATTCAAAGTGGAGAACTAATCTTGGCGTGCATGTTTGGAGCTCTCTTTCATGGCATTGGCTCCAGACGAAAAAAATTGCTGTTCTTTTGGCTGGAGGATGAACGCTGCACTGACACTTGGGATTTTATGTATTTGGTTAATGATGTCAAGTCATTAAAATGTGAAAATAGGAGAAGTTTAAATGTGTGGGTGGAGGTTTCTTAATTATATTTCATGCCAAATGTTCTATAAGAAGCAGCATTGTTGGACTAATATAATGAGGAAGAATTCTGTAGAAAAATGTATGTTTTTAAGACTGATGATTTGGTAAGCACATGAATTTAATTGAAAGATTAATAAACAAGATTAATAAACATCTTTTTGCAAGAAGCTGACAGATGGTGATCTTCATATTCATAACTTGTAAACTGATGCCATCAATTAAATCAGATCCTGATTTATTGGTTTACAGAGAGACTAAAACTAAAACCCAAAACAAACCCAAAATGCAAAGAAATAAAAATATTTACTTATTTGCTTTTTTACTTTTTTTTGTACTTACATTCTTATTCATTCATTTCGGTTATTTATTTATATATTTAGGTTTTATTCATTTATTTGGTTGTTTCTTTTAATTTTTGTCATTTGTATTTGTTGTTTTTTAAACTAAATTTGCTTCAAATTCAAGCCAGGCTTCAGAGCACATTTTTGCAACAATGCAAGTAATGCAGATCTGATTGCTTTCATTGCGAGAAGAAGAACCGGTACAAACTGAAGAAAATAAAGATTATGTAACTTAATTATCCTAATTTACATTTGTATATATATATATATATATATATATATATATATATATATATATATATAATTCACCAAAAGGATTATTAGGAACACCTGTCCAGATTCTCATTAATGCAATTATCTAATCAACCAATCACATGGCAGTTGCTTCAATCAATTTAGGGGTGTGGTCCTGGTCAAGACAATCTCCTGAACTCCAAACTAATTGCCAGAATGGGAAAGAAATGTAATTTAAGCAATTTTGAGCATGGCTAGGTTGTTGGTGCCACACGGGCCGACCTGAGTATTTCACAATCTGCAGTTACTGGGATTTTCACGTACAACTATTTCTAGGGTTTACAAAGTAAGTCGTGAAAAGGGAAAAATATCCAGTATGCGGCAGTCCTGTGGGCTAGAATGCCTTGTTGGTGCTAGAGGTCAGAGGAGAATAGGCCGACTGATTCCAGCTGATAGAAGAGCAACTTTGACTGAAATAACGACTCGTAACAACCGAGGTATGCAGCAAAGCATTTGTGAAGCCACAATAAGCACAACCTTGAGGCAGATGGGCTACAATGCCAGAAGACTCCACCGTGTACCACTCATCTCCACTACAAATATGAAAAAGAGGCTACAATTTGCACAAGCTCACCAAAATTGGACAGTTGAAGACTGGAAAGATGTTGCCTGGCCTGATGAGTCTCGATTTCTGTTGAGACATTCAAATGCTAGAGTCAGAATTTGGCGTAAACACAATGAGATTATGGATCCATCATGCCTTGTTACCACTGTGCAGGCTGCTGGTGGTGGTGTAATGGTGTGGGGGATGTTTTGTTGGCACACTTTAGGCTCCTTAGTGCCAATTGGGCATCGTTTCAATGCCATGGCTTACCTGAGCATTGTTTCTGACCATGTCCATCCCTTTATGACTACCATGTACCCATCCTCTGATGGCTTCTTCCAGCAGGATAAGGCACCATGTCACAAAGCTCAAATCCTTTCAAATTGGTTTCTTGAACATGAAAATGAGTTCACTGTATTAAAATAGCCCCCACAGTCATCAGATCTAACCCCTCTTTGGGATGTGGTGGAACGGGAGCTTCGTGCCCTGGATGTGCATCCCACAAGTCTCCATCAACAGCAAGATGTTATCCTATCAATATGAGCCAACATTTCTAAAGAATGCTTTCAGCACCTTGTTGAATCAATGCCACGTAGAATTAAGGCAGTTCTGAAGGGGAAAGGGGGTCAAACACAGTATTAGTATGGTGTTCCTAATAATCCTTTAGGTGAGTGAATATGTGTATATACATATAAATGTCTGCCAAAGATTGGGATGTCTGAGACTTACTTTGACTGGTCAGTCTCTCTTATTGGGGTGGAGCTAATGATAGTTTGGTTGTGAGTAATATTCCCTCCATGTAAAGGAATATATTCTGTAGTAAAGATTTAGTGTTTTTTGATTGATTAAGCTGTTCTAATGAAAAATGGAAAGTACTAATGTGATTAATGACTGCTCTGTGCTTAGATGAGGAGACGGGATTGGAGGTGCATAAGGTTACGCGACCTCCCGGCTTCAATGCCAACCGGCGGCGCAGCAGAGCCGTGCTTTACCAGCTGTCGGGACACCTGCAAAAACAAGATAAGAGCAAACTCAAGATCAACAATGTAAGAGATGCTTACTCAGAGACAAAGTTTTGAACCACATAACACTATTTTAGCTTTTTCAAACCAAGGAAATTACCAGTAATGCGTTTTGTTTTGCTTTTTGTAGCTTTAATAGACAGGACCGAGATGTTTACCAATGTGGGTGTAAATATTTCTTGTTACACAACATGGCATAATCCCACTCCACACCAGCGCTGACCAGGAATAATTTCTAATGCATAAAACGAAAATAAATACCATGATTAATTAATTGGGACATTTTAAGATCTGTTAATTAATCCTGATAGCTTGTTTATTTATTCAGAAATCTGAAAACTTGTGAATCATTCATTTAAATGCAAACAAAAGCAAAAAGTTTATTTTGCTCCCATGCACCCAAAATGAACATTTTCAGTTTGTGATGATAAATGATCTTTAGGGTTTTTCCCCTTTAGCTAAATTCATCTGCAGAGGTTTATGAGGCAGCAGTGTCAGAACTATAATAATTACAAACCTGCATGACTTATTGTTGCTTGTTCAGTAGATAAATCATTTCTCTGACTCATTGAAAAATATACAAAACATCAGTGTGATTTTTTCTGGCTGTGTGAAGGTAAAGACATACTTGTCTTCCTTCTCCAACTCTAGGCAATCCATGTAAATACTTGTATTTTTCAAATGTTAGCAACATATCTATAATATAGTGCAAATCAAAGTGAGAATGACGTCCACGTCTACATTATTGTTATTTAGAACATGTTTGGTGAGAAGCCACCAATTCCAGAGTACAAAGTGGCAGCCATTCAGAAGAGCCGCTTCATTCTTCTTCATTACGGCACCTTCAAAGCCGGCTGGGATTGGCTGATCCTGTTAGCCACCTTTTATGTAGCAGTGACTGTGCCCTACAATGTCTGCTTCACTGTCGTCGGTGGGCGAGATGAGGCATCCACCCCTAGAAGTCCACCAAGTGTGAGCGATATCCTGGTGGAAATACTTTTCATGTTAGGTAATACAAGCTATGGTCTTTTTGTGCTTACCAACTAAAAAATGATGTCACCTGGTAAAAAAAACTGTTAGAATTTGAGTGTGTACATTTCTCAGTTAGACAGTCTTTGATGTGAAAAGCGTTATGCATTACCAGACAACTTTCATTTAACGAGAGACTGCGAATTGTTTATGTTGCTAAGCAAACATCCTTAAAATAGAATATGTATAAATTCAGTGTATCTGACAACTACAAAGTTAATTTCAATGTAGTCTGGATACTGTACAGCTCCATTGTTCAAAAGTTTAGCCCCATTATATAAAACTGTTCCCGTAAAGGTAAAAAAAAAATGTCAAATCCATTATACAAAATGCTTTTCTCAACATTGACATTATCATAGTCGTTTGCATATTAAAGTTGTTTCAATAGAAACCTGTCTGAATAAAACATTATTTTTGCTTCCATTAAATACATGAATAACCTCTAGAACCTATAAAGCCTATAAAGTGAGTTAATCCATGTGTTCCTTGAAAATAAAACCTGTTTCTCTGTAACAGATATTGTATTAAATTTCCGAACCACATTTGTGAGCACATCAGGCCAGGTGGTGTATGACGCCCGCTCAATTTGTGTCCATTACGTCACCACCTGGCTCTTTGTGGACCTGATTGCTGCACTGCCATTTGACCTGTTGTACGCCTTCAATGTTAGTGTGGTAAGTATTCATTTGAAGTAATATTTGTGGCTGTTTGTCATTGTGAAGTTGTAATAATTGTAATGGGCCTTACATTGAGCTTTGTGGAACACCATCATTTTTTAAAGTTCCAACCTCTGTGTGTTTAGTATTTTGGAGTTCATCTACTGAAGACAGTTAGATTGTTACGGCTTCTACGCTTGCTGCAAAAGCTGGAACGCTACTCCCAGTATAGCGCTGTGGTACTCACATTACTGATGTCCATGTTTGCCCTGCTGGCTCATTGGATGGCCTGTGTGTGGTACGTCATTGGCCGCAGCGAGATTGAGAACAACAGCCCTGGATCTTGGGACATTGGTGAGCTTCACGACTTCTTTGCATCATTGTTTCTTTCACATGTTTATCAACTACCTACTCAAAGGCACACAATAGTTTACACAGAAAATAATGTTTCAATTTTTAAAAAAATTTAATTGGCTGGCAAATATATTACTTTTTTTTACTATTTAAAAAAACAGATATTAACAAACATTAAATTTTGTAATTGAAAGTAAAATGGATGTTAAAGCTTTCATGCTTTTATCTAATAGATTTTGATGATTTGATCATTTCAGTTGAACAAACCCATCTTATTTACTTTCATGTTTATTTTTTCTACATGTGTCAGACATAGTGATGGTTATTAAATATATCTTTCCTCTATTAAACTTATTATGGGGGAAATGTCCAGCATAAAAGGCATCCATTGAAAATCTCATCTAACAATGCTCCTTTCAATTTAGTTTAAATTACTTCAAATTGAATATTAAAAAACAAGCCTGTCAAAGGGAATGCGCAATCCCACAGCTGTGAGGAACTGATTAACTAGTCTCTGATTTAAGGTATTCAGACATTTTAATCATTTCATCTGGAGTGAGCTTATATGTTCATGCATGAGATTTTGCAAGAATTTGACTTAAAAATCAACCTCTCAGTTTCCCACATACTGTTCTTTACATGAAAGAGAAGAAGAGTGAGAGTCAAATAAAAGACGAATGAAGGAGATGGGAGTATGATGATATCGATTTGATCCAGAAAGAAAGAATGCCATGGGAACCTAATTTATTTAGTCGTTTGTATTTTTTCCTTGGAATGGATTTCTGGAGTCAAATAAACTCATTTTGCTTCTAACTCTAAACTGATTAGGTTTTTACTCACTTTGTTTTTTCAGTGTACATGGTTACATCAGCTGGTTAGAGTGACTTGCTGAAATTTCAAATTAATTTATACGGAAATTTGAGTTAACTCATTCAGGATGAGCAGCATTATTTGAGGTGAGCTCCAAACCCACAAAATGATTGAGTTAGTCAATCCCTGATTATTCTTTATTCAAATAACATTTTTGTTTTATCTTCTGAGTAAAATCCATTCATTAATTTTCTTTTCGGCTTTGCAGAATAAAAGACAGTAAAAATAAGACCAGTGTTTAAAAATTTTGTTCCATGAAGGCTGCACACCAAACCCTGTTTCAAGACAAACCCGGTTTGCTTCAAACAAGCCATGCTGAGCTTAATTTATGGTTTCAGGTGTGCTTTTGGAATGTCAAAGCAAAACTTCTTTACCACCTCTGAGCTAAACACATATACTTTTAAAATCAGAAAGAATCACACAAAAAAAAAACCATCTGCACTAAAGTCAGTATGCGAAATCTTACATCATGAATGATATCTGTGCAGAGTCATAGGACGCATGGGGTTAGCAGGTGTTAAATGAAATGTCGTGTTTTATCTGCTTTACAAGTAACCAATATATTTGTGGACATCTGAAGGTAATCCTGGTGAACAATGGAAGCCCATAGAACTAAGAAAGTCTGACTGAACCATTAAACCACAGTCTGCCCAGTAATGATGATTTAAGGGGTCAGTCTGCAATTTGTACAGCCATCCAGCAATTGAAAATTGGGAAAATTGTCTATCGCAACATTGCCTTCCAAAAATCTCATTATGCACCTTAAATGAAAATTGATAAATGACTTTGTCTTTTGTTTATTTTTCAGCTTCCATAAAAACTATAAAATTAGAACTATAAAATTGTAATGTTTTTAAACATAGCTACATAGTACTATTTTTTAAACTATATATACTAATTCTGTCCTGCCATAAAACATTATATTTTACATACATAATATTAAAGTCATAAAGTTGATTCTTTATTGTCATACAGATTATTTATTGTCATACCAACACACTTCCATGTTACAATACAAAATTAGGACCCAGGTCCCGTATTAAGCCACATAGATAGCATAATTGTACATACAAATTTATATCCCAGCATAAATATATATATATATATATATATATGTACAACAGTATAAATAAGAGCGGTCAGAGATATATACTGAGGTATAGAGATTATATTATACATTTGTACATTGCACTTATTTGGATTAAATTACATTTCACCTTGAGAACAATTATATATAGAGAGGCATATGTATTGCACTTGTATACTATGTATTTCACTTGAGGAAGGTATAAGATACGTTATCTGACAGCACTGTAGAAATACATAGCTATAAGACAGCACTGTAGAAATACATTTTTGATTGATTGATTTAATGTGATCCATAAGTGGCATTGACCTCTGACAGAAAGTGTGCAATTTTTCATAGTCAATTAACTGCAATCTGCTCAGACTCTACCAGCATCTGTCATGTGTAGTGAGTGGAACTCTAATTGGGTTGAAAAACATTATACAGTTGTAACCTTGGCCACATCTAGCTCCATCTGACCACTACTCCTGGTGGACTACTCTTCAGTGGTGTAACTGTGTCCGGATGAAAGTAAATGCAACAAGCACGCAGTTCCTGCCAACTGTATCTCCAGCTATTCCCCCTTTGGCAAGGTTTTCTTTGGTCAGCCATTAATAATTAAACACACCGAGATGTCTTGACATGTCTTTGGCTTGTAGAAAATGAAATACATATAATCTATGTAATATTTTACTATCTCATGAAACCTTTAAGGTTTCTTATATTTTCAACACTAAACAGTTCAGTTTTCATATAATAAATATTGAGATTGTTTTCCAGATTGGGTCTTTAATAGTTTTGTCTTTGAGGACATTTTTTGGTATTTAAGTTCTGAATTGCAGAGCTTATCTTTGTTGAAACTGGGAAATGAAAGGATGTAATAGATTGCAGTTCTGCTGATTCTGCTCTCAGAAGGTTCCTTTAGGAGCTAATTGAACCCTCCGTGCCTCCTTCTCTTTTTTTTTCTCTATTTTTCATGCTTCGATGCCCTCACCTCAGCAGATCTCCGATACGTCCTCTTTTTTTCTTTTCATTTTTTTTATTCCCTGTGTTAGAGCTATTTATTTGACCAAAGGATACACTTTTTTTTATCCTGATATAAGTTAGGAATCAATTTTAAATTAGTAATTCTGTTCATGTTTCGGATGCTATGAATTCAGTTAAAGCTACTGCACATACTCTATTTTCAATAGGTAGAGCAGGTGCTTACTGTGTCATGAATATTTATTAATCAAGTTATCTTGTAATTCAGAAAGGTTAGGCTGCAATTTTTAGTGTTATTGGGGTACTACGAACATTCCATCCACCCCTTTATTTTATTGTAGTTAACTGTACAAGTTGAGGTGGAATTTTTTTTACTGTTAAATAAACAGTATATTGAAACATATGGCTATTATATTGAAATCATAGTCCAGAAACGTTATTGTATTTTACACATTTATAAAATGTTCTTGTTTTATTACATTACTATATTTCTGCTTTTTATTAGGTTTTCTGTAAACTGTAGTTAACAAAGGTGTTTCAACAAAGAATGCAAACATTTTATTTAATAAAAAATGTAAATATGTTATGATAGCATTGTATGATTTTATTAAGAGTTCAATTTGAACTCAAATTGCATTTAAAACTACATAGAGTAATGAATAAATACAATAAGCAATAATATTTCAGTGCAGCCAAGTAAATACACATGGTTGGAATTTCACGCCGTTAGTAAATAAATATTTTTTCTCTTTTATTAATACTAATCAATCAAGCAGTCAATCAAGCAATCAAAATGTATTTATGTAGGGCTTTTTTGCAGTGGCCTCAAAGTAACCTCACAAACATAAGACCTATTGTTAATTCAAATTATTAAGGTTCATATTGATTGTTGTTTTTTTATTTTTCCTTAATAAACTATATTTAATCTTCCATTTTCACCTTGTAATATTCTCCATTTCAATCATATTCATCCACCAACTCTGATGTCAAATATATCTGTGGCTGTATTTTTTTTTTTCTCTTTGAATATGACATATCTGTCTAGCTAAAAGCCATTTGTGATATTGCCACTTATAGCATTACCCAAGTAGTGCTGTAAATAAATAATATGCAATAAAGCATGTCAGAATATCTTACCTAAATTTCCCTCAATCATTAATTTCATTTGTTTACTTGCCTTTTGTAAGGCTTTAATTTAAAACGATAGCATCATGTAACACAATTGTACCCAACAACGTTTATTTATTGTTCTATTATAATCAATTAAAATGTTATTTATTTTCCACTTGTAGACAAGATACCTGTTACTTTTTCTTTTTGAGTGGATTTATATTTCCAAGTAACTGTTGTTTGAGCACCGTTATTATACTCATCAGCATTTTTCTATTGAGATTTTCATCTTGATAATCAGGATAAGTATGGTGTGTTTTTCCCATTTGTTCCATTATAGTCAGTAATCTTGAGCAATGTTGTTTGTGAGTATTACACGTACAATTATGCTATTCATCCTAGACACTGCTTGTCAAACACTGCTTGATGGCTGGTTGTATGAATAACAAAGCACTCTTTCATTAAAGGCAATTCAAATTTCCAAAAACACAATTCTTCAAACTAAACAGGCAAAAGAATGTTCAAAAATCTTTGCATTTTCGTGCGTGAGAAGATTGTTTTCATGCTTTGAATGTATTTATTACGCACGGTCTAATGTTCTGCAGCATAAAACACTTTTATAGCGGTGAGATTGGAAAAATTCACATAAAATAGTAAATGTAGATTGAAAGATGAAGCCTTGTAAATGTAGAGAGGAACATTATAAAGTGAAATGTTTCAATAAAAGATGTGAATCACTGAAATATTCACAATGTGGGCTTTTTGAATGGGAGTTGTTCCTAACCGACTAAATCGTCAGCACAATCCAACATCCCCAAATTTACCTCAGTGGTATGAAGTATTAAAGTTATTGCCTATACTTTGAATAGTCAGAGAGGAGTAGATTATGGAATAGCAACTCAGTTCACACATTTCAGGACCATGGACAGAGACACTGACTAATTTCCTCCCACAGTAGACATGGGTAAAGTTATTTTGTATTTTTGTTTTTAGACTGTTATCTGCACTACATGCACTCCAGACTGGTCACCAGCCAACTCACTTTCTTACATTCACTAAATTCAGATTGGAAGAAGAAGAGGAAGGTTTTAGTGCTGTGTAATTATTATTATTTTTTTTTTATAAAATTATTTGAATCTCTACTATACCATTCATAAGAAACAAATATGACAGACCAAATCCCAGTCTCAGCAAGGGAAATTGTTCCAGTGATTATAGCGAAAATATCATAGTCCTGAGAATGATTATGTAAGTCTGTAAATCTTTAAAATGCTGAAAAAGATCCAGATGACATATGCTGTGAATGTTTATCATTGTTTATGTGGATGAAAATATCTGTTTAATTAATTTCAAGTTTCTTCCAAAACCCTCCTTGTAGACATGCTCAAGGTTTTACATTTGCAATGTCTTTCAATAACTGTGTTCTTATCACAAGCATTGAATTGATGAATTCGAAAATATACCCTCTGCCCCGTTTGTGTCACAGGCTGGTTACATGAGCTGGGTAAACGACTGGGCACTCCTTACTTCCTGTCGCCTCTTGTGTCTCTCATTCCTGATTCGCTGAGACCCACCATCTTGGATGGACTCGTGGTTAATTCCAGTCAGTGGAACAGCTCTGAGGTGGTGGCACATGAACCTGTGTGGAACGCTAGTCAGTGGAACAGCTCAGCAGCGGGCACTTCAAACCCAGGGCAGACTGGAGCCATCTTGGGAGGTGGACCATCGATCCGCAGTTCTTATGTGACGTCGCTCTACTTTGCTTTGAGTAGTCTGACGAGCGTGGGCTTTGGAAATGTCTCCGCTAATACTGATTCAGAGAAGATCTTCTCCATCTGCACCATGCTGATCGGAGGTTAGTGACAGAAGATCTATCTCACTTATATCATTTGGTTCCTTTAAACATCTTTGCAAGATAGCATTCAAAAGTTTTCACAATTTTACTTTCAGAGGACATTTTTGAGGCAATCCAATGCATACAGTTTCAGAGGAAATTCAAGTAAAGCTGTAGATAAATGTATAAAAAATCTCCAAATCTAAATTCACACACGGACTGTATGAATCTATGGATACATTATTCATGACTGACTGTTTTGAGACTGAATGGAAGGTAACCTACTAAAAAAAAAATTTGTATTTTGAACTTTTTTTACTACACTTTTCTGTTTCTTCACTAAACATTTTTTTTGTTTTGTAATAAATTATCTTATGTTGTGTAAACATTTTTTTTGTGACAACAAGTTATCCTATGTTTTGCCAATGTTCAAAAAGATTATCTTACATGTGGTTAACCCTTTCAGTGTTAGGTAGTTCTCACTTTGGGAGAAACGCTCCATTCCCGCAGCATTGTTAATCTGTTCAAATATTTCAACTGTCAATATACACACCTGACATCCATTCTAAACTCAGTCAACCACAAGAGAATATGCAAAATCTTCACAGGAAGTGCCCCTGGTGGCCTCAAAACAGTCACGTTCTGATTATGATGCACCAGCTCTCCTGATTGTGGCACGTTGTATATGTGGTTTAATGGTTTTAGACCAAAATATTTTCAGATTACCACATTAACAAGTTTTACTACAAGGTAAAATACTATGGTCTGCAATGTGGAGTATAGTTTAAAATAGTTTAAATAGTTAAAAAGTTTAACTCATGATGAAAACATGAGTAAGCTTTGCAATCTCAAGATTTAATTTTCAGAAAAAAATCATCAAAAACTGTAAAACATGGAGCCTTGACAGAAGAAAGTTGCTCAAACTACTGACTGCATTGCTTAGTGTTTTATTAGTGTTTATTAGCCTATAACTACTGAAAGTGTTATAAAACTTACATTATTTATTAAGTATTTGTCCTGACAAAAAAATCAATTTCTGCAGTTGTTTGATGAAATGCTGCTAACTGCTACCATATAAGCTGGTATAAATGCCTTTCTTTAATGAACAAAATAAGATGAAACAAATATTTTAAAAGCATTCTGATAGTAAAAGCCCCAAAAAGGATGTCAAGTAAGCCAAATCCTGACACTTTCCAACAGTCATCTATGTTAAAGACTTTCTGAATTTCCCAAAGGTCTGCACACCTCATTAGACAAAACACTGAGGTGCATTTTGCTTTATTAGTCTTTAGAAGACAATCAGCAAGTGTACATCATTGTTTGTTTGACCTCATTAAACTACATTTCCCATGAGTCTCAGCATGCCTGTATTTCCTTTGAATATGTTTTTCATTGAGCTCAGCTACACATTGATTATATCTATTCTCAGCACATTTCCCTGGTGGCTAGGTTTGTTGACAACAAAATTGTTTCCTCAAAATCTTCAGATATGCTACAAAAGCTATGAATAGTAATAATATTTTTTTTCTCCTGAAAAGTCTCTTTGTTGTGTATTGCTAAAATTTATTTGAGATGTTTTTTGTGTTTTTCGTTGTGATAAAAAACGAATTTTTATGTACAATATGGGCAATGTTCAGACAGGCTAAGTTTTAGTTTTTTGGTATCCATTTACACAAAAAATAAAATAAGAAAAATAGGATGTTGTGAAGGTTTATTTTACAAATTTAAAGATGTTAAATTCAGCGAGAATAAATAACTACCAAAATTGATAGCATATATAAAGTAGTTTGTTAACAAAAATATAGATCACAACAGCTTTTTAAACTTCAGCCATCTATTTAAAAAATACAAGTTCAAGTAAACCATCAGCTCAGCACAGCTCAACCATCTGCTCAATGGAATTAAGTCTTACACTAAAAAGGTAGCGATATCAACAAATAAATAAAACCAAATGAGACCAACCTGGACATTTTATATGTAAGACGGCCTGCCATCTTTAAACTATTAATTCTCAAATATCCAGACTCCAGATTAACAAAAAAATCCAGATTAACTCTTAAAATACACTCAAATATCAAACACTAATCAAAACTCAAAGCAAAAAAAGACCTGCTCTGAGACATGATCTAGTCCAGGTGAGGCAGAGTTTTTGTAGGATCCAGACACATCGTGATTGGACACTACCAGAATGTTCTGATAATTATTGACAAGCGCTTCATCCAATCAAGTCATCCAGAGCTCCTAGACAACCAAGATATTAGGGAACGACAGATATAACAATATAATTACAAACAGTAGTGTTTAAGTTGTTATCTTTAAGAATCAACTTTAATCTTTACATAATGTTTATGAAGATGTACAACAAATGGAAGATGAGAGAAAGTTTAATTATGCAATTTCTGCATACTAACTTTCTGAGTATATGTTCATGAAATTTTTGTGGCAATTAATTATTTATAGTTTTACTCAACTGCACTAACATATAAATCAAGGTTCTTAAACATATTTACACATACATCGAGCTAAATATGGAGGGAATTTACAGAAAATAGCTCACAACAGGGCCAAACAAGGCTTAACCTATTCATTTAAACTCGTAAAAGGCATCTTCCATTGACTGCTTTTAGCTCTTTCTTGCTAACTTGTGCTTGGGGAATTCATCTGTCACAGAATGGAGGGGCTTGTTTTCCACTGGGATGGCTGTAATGATTTCTGCAGCTGCATGTGCACCATGTGGATTAGAGAGAGATGTTGTGACAGTAGACTGAATTTTGAGGCATGTCCTCTGGGCCATGGAGAGAGAGGCAGAAGCTTCAATGCACTTAAGAGAGCCAAATGAGGCTGGCTGAATCCTTGCACACTCGCATACTCATACACTGAATCAATCTGTCACCAAATCCAAGCACTGAGGGCCATTACCGCCCCAACCAGCTGACAGATGGGCTCCTACCCACACACAGATCTTACGGGGTATTTGGGGGACACTGATGGGACTAAAATTACCCAAATTCCATTAGTATATAAGGATAATTATATATAATGAATAAAGTTTTTATTTATTTGAAAACAATGTAAGCTTCAAACTCTCTACTGATTGGATGCTTGGGATCAAGACTTACGATGTAATTGCAACCAATCAGCAATTAGTTTTGTTTTTGCACTTCATATTTAAAAATGTAAACTTGATCCGTAGTCCGTAGTCCCTACAATACAGATGTCCATATAAAAGTGTAAGATATTATGGAGAAAATTTTAGTGATTTATGGGTTGCATTAAAGGTAAAAAAATGACATCAGAAAATGTTATATAATATAATTGGAAAAATCTCATACTTGTGTATAGAGTCATCAACGGTCAAGTACTTTCACACATCACACACAAGCTCCCTGTAGTCGATCTGTAAGGGTACTCTGAAGGTCTCTAGAACAAAACCTAAGTAAACGATTGACGGAGCATTTTTTGTGACTGCCCATCAGCTTTCAAACAATTTGCCTCCAGACATCCATCTCGCTTCAAACATCATTATTTTTAAAACTCGACAAGTTTATTTTCATATATATATTTATTTATACACATGAAAAACACTTACTTACTTACTTACTTACTTACTTACTTAAACATGAGCTGGCACGAGTGAAACAGATGAAGAGATAAAAAATTGCTTAGAAAATAGTTTCTCTAACCTAATACTTTCTAGATCCAAAAGGTCTTTCATGACATTAACAAGATCCTGATTGAAGCTGCAGAAAAATAATCATAGCACAAAAAATATGTTGACAGAACCCAACATTTACGATGCTTAGTTAGCATTGTCTGCAATTCAGACAATGGTAACTGGTGGGTCTAAACAAGAAGTTTCTGGACTGATCTGTGACTAAGACAACATTTTACATTAATGCATTTGGAAAGCACCTTTTTGCAAAGTGGCTTACATCTGAGAAGAACAGGCAATTTGACAAAAAAATCAAAATTGTACACCTAGAAAAAAATCCTGACTAATCACCTCTACAAAGAGGACAAAGGTTTTCTACATTTACATGTTGTTGTTTTTTACCAGCCAGGGGGCAGTTTGGTTGACTGGTTGTTCTGTAAAAAAATGTGTTTGGAACCACAGTGTAGGAGAATGTGTAATATATGTATGCATCTCTGTGTTCTTTTGTGGATTTCCTTGGATTTCAGTGGAACAGGGTGTATGTGAGGTTACTGGTGAGTCTTTATTTTGCACCGTTGAGGTGGAAATGGAATGTGAACTGGTGAGTGTATTGGCAACCACATCTTGTCTTAGTAATCTGACAAGTTTGCATCTTTCATTGAATTAGTTTCTCCTTGTTAAGAATTTGTTTTGCACAAAGATTTTAGTTGTGAGATACAGATATCAGCAGAGGGTATCTGACCATCTCTGCGTGGAAGTAAAATATACACACTGTAGAAATTGATAGAATAAATTGAATCCCTGGAATAAAGAAACAGCTTCCATCCAATATCTTACTGCAGCCACTCATCTAGGGAGCTCATTAGCCTTTCCAGCTAGAATCGGATTGCTTAAACAGTTTTAACAGCTCTTATTAATTCTGCTGGCCTGCTTCACCTGATTTGAAGATTCCATGTTTTTGAGCACAGGCCTCTTCCGAGCTCTGAAAAGGGCAGATCACCCAGGTGCAGACACTTACGCTGAACAATATTCTTAAGCAGAAGAGCATGCAATTTCCGCAACATTTCATGTCGACTTCAATTAGCTCTCCATGAGTGCTCCAATCCAGCTTGATTGTTTACACTCATGTTGGCAAAGTTCATAATGTTAAATAAACACATGATATGGTGTTTGGTGCTGCAGTCAAATCAGTTAGATCGAAGAGAGTGTATCCAGAGGAAATGACAAACAGTAAAGAGATGTAAACAGTTATTCTGCTAACTGTTGAAAACAAGAAATAGAATGAAATCTTGAAGCAGGCAAATTGCTTCAAACAGATCCTTTTTTCTTTAGGTGACAGAGTACTTATCCTGGATAATTAAGTAATTTTTTAATGATTACTGATAAGATTTGTCTCATAAACACAAATCTATTCTCATGTACATAAAATTCTGCAAAGTGACTTTCAGTAAAAAAAAAAAAAAAAAAAGAATTGTCATGGTTCTCGCTGATCCCCGAGATCTGATCTCCACTTTCCTCCTTTTAACTGATCGTCTCTTACACCTGTCTTCCTAATAATAGCCGGACCAATTTTTGACCCCTCCGACACTTTCCAATAAAAATAGGTTCTTTCCTTGCTCACATGAAGAAAGTATCACTGTATTCTCTCACAATCATGTATTTGCTTACATTCGTGATTCAAATTACCTTTTAATATAATGGAGACTCATTTTATTAAAAAAGCATTAAAATTAAAGTGTCCTAAAATCAAATTGAATAAGAAAATAGTTTGAATTTTTTGTACTCTGAGCCATGCAAAAAGTCCTTTGTAAAATCAATCACAGTATTTTGATTCATGCGAACTCATGATCCCTGTAATCTTTTATCCTGGTAAGAAAACTCTTGTAAAGTTTAGTAATCTTATGTTCTAAAATGTAGGCTAGAGATGATTGCTCATTCAATCATTAAGAATGATTGACTAATGTCAAGATTGTAAAACAATATGTAAAATCTTCCTTTCTATTCATAACAAATGAATGTATAAACAACTTTACAGTGCTGTAGATCTATATATTTATTCACAAAAAAATATTTTGGATAAAAAAAAGACTTTTTATGAATGTTTTTACACTTATTTCATGACAATGTTTTTGTGTGTGTCTCCAGCGCTCATGCATGCTGCAGTCTTTGGTAATGTGACTGCCATTATCCAGCGGATGTACTCGCGCCGTTCACTCTATCACACTCGAACCAAAGACCTGAAAGATTTCATCCGTGTCCACCGGCTGCCTAAAGCCCTGGCGCAGCGCATGCTGGAGTGCTTCCAGACCACATGGTCTGTCAACAATGGCATCGACGTCAGTGAGGTAGGAATTCTACAAACATTTACAATTAATTGTGAAATGCTGAAGATTTACAGTTTATGATTACATTTACAGAAAATAACTTCTAGAGTATAAGTCTTGTGTTGTTAAAGACACCCTATACCTGTATGAACTGTACATTTTGCTCTCTGATTGGTTCTCCCACTGGGTAATTTCTGGAAAATTATTGACAAATTGTATGTATATATATATTAAAAATCTAATTAAAATCTTCCACTAACTGTACAAAAAAAGTGTACATAAGAAATGATATGTCAAGAGATAGTAAAGAATATTGTTCATATCAAGACCTGATGTCACTAACAGTAGTAGGACAGCCTGAATATTATCATTTGAAAAGCTAAGCTACAGCCCTGAAATTTTATGTTTTGACATGACAACGCTCACTTTTCTGGTAAACAGTCTTTACACATAGTTCAGCAATGAACTATGTGTAATATATTTCTATGTTATCAGTACCTGTTTTGGCCACAAACTTACATACTGCATTACTCATCCATTACTGTACCTTAGGTAGAGACATTGGATGGGAGCTTGGGGTGGTCCCTCCCAGGTCCCCATTCACTCATCATTGACACTGCAAGGATGTACATGTTTTTGGTTTGTTGGAGGACAAACATGAAAAACTCCTCTGAGAAAAACTGTTCAGAAAAGTTGTTGACAAATTCCTGTAAACAGCAATGCAATAATGTTTTATTTTACAATAAACAAAGATCATTTCATGACTGTGAAACAATTAGTGTACCTAAAGCTTTCAAACAAACTGATGTTATTGTAATATTTTGATCTATGTTATCTGTTATTTGCTGCGCTTGGAAAAAAAAAACCTTTATATTAATTATTATTATGACCCTAAAGTTATACACCTCAAGTGTTAGAACATCTTTGGTAATTAAAAAAAAAATTACATTCATTTATGCGTTTATATATTGTCCGTTAAATAACAACTCAGATGTTTGACTTTATAATTAATAATAAGCCTGGTCCTAAGACAAATAATTTTAGGCTTAAAAAAACTATTCAGGTCAAGGGGTTAAGTACATAACATAAAGTAGCATTTTTGTAATCTTGGAGTAAAGAAAGCACAGTTCTCCTTGAGAATTTCTCATCTTAACCATGGATTTCACTGATAGCGTTATCATTTCCTGAAACGTTCTTCTTATTTAGCTCATTGTTGTTCTCTGTACCACAGTTTCAAGCCTCTGTCTAAGATTTTAAACATATTGCACCATAATACACTATATCTCTCTCATTCTCTTTCCCAGTTCCTCGTCTCTTTTATCATTTGATTTACTTTACCCGCCTTTCATCCTTATCTCTAGTCTCCCATAAACAAGAGATTCCATCTTACATTCACAATACATTTAATGAGCTCGATTCAAACGTCTTGAATAACTGAAAACTCCCCATCTCTGCATCGGTATCAATATCATCTCCAATTAACGTTCAGACAGACGACTGATCGGCATGCTTTTTGCTACAAACTGTAAATCGTGTTTCCAGTGCTGTTCAAGAAGGAGAACTAAGTGTGTGTTCTTCAAATAAACTAGCTTTTTGTCCTTCAAACAGCTTCTGAAGGACTTTCCAGATGAACTCCGGGCTGACATCGCCATGCACCTGAACAAAGAGCTTCTGCAGCTGCCTCTGTTCGAGTCAGCCAGTCGCGGGTGCCTGCGCTCGCTGTCTCTCATCATCAAAACCTCTTTCTGTGCTCCGGGAGAGTTTCTGATTCGCCAGGGCGATGCTCTGCAGGCCATCTACTTCGTCTGCTCGGGCTCGATGGAAGTGCTGAAGGACAACACAGTGCTGGCCATTCTGGGTGAGATTACATACAGACAGCTCAAGGCACCGTTTTTTTTAAATCAAAACTAGGTAGATTCATTGTGAGATTACTGAAATCAAAATTTAAGCATGCATACATGTGTACAGTACTCTCTTCCGGTGCTTACATACCTCATTTGCTAGACTCTCCTATTGTATCCCACTGTTTAAAGACAAACTTGGACATGTGAGTTAATGCTATGGTATAGAATGTGATCAAATGGTGTTCTGTTCAAGTGTGTTAAATTTTAAATGATCGTATAAGGGTTTTTTTCTCCATCTTCTTCAAAGCTATTTCTTCCTTGTGCTCTCATAGGATAATAATGTGAATCCTCCATTTCACTCTGTTCACTCATGCTTACTCCCGGCCATTTCTACCTCAACTTACAAATGTCGCTGAGGTGGTTTTGTTGCCTTATTTTAAGATTTGTTAAGTCCAATACACATAAATGCAGAATGTCTTATTAACATAGCAAAGTGCACTAAAGTGGTTATTGTAACCAGTATGCCAAACACAATTGCAATATTATTAAAGCTCTGAATAAATTTGCTGCAATAGTTTTTTTAATTATTACATTTCTTGACTCACAGCTTGATGGTGCTTACTGTACAAGTGCTACCCAGGGCTAGGAAAAAATAACAAACAACTAATGAAGAAATGGATGTGTGTGTGCGTGTGTTTTTTTGTGCGCGTGTGTGTGCGCGTGCTTGTGCGTGTGCATGTGTGTTCATCAGCAGAGGTGGAAAGAATCTGATTTACTTTCACTCCTGTATTTAAGTATTTTGTTATATACATCAACTTTTTAAAATAGTTTTATTTTCTTTTTTACTTTTAATTTAGTATATTTTTGATTCAAGTAAAGTACTCCGCTACTCTTTAACTGATAAAAAATGTATTCAGTGGAAAAAGAAGAAAAAAACAGACAACTTAATTGCTCCCATACAGGAGAGGAGGATCACTGATTCAGACTAAGACGAAAGTAAAATTCTTGACCTTGCATGCTGAGCGACAAGTAAAAATTGCATCAGCTATTTTCTGCATCAAAAGCTGTTTATGTAATCTGGAAACTTGATATAAAAATTGAAGCTGCACATAGATAGTTTAGGTAAGCTTTATCTTTTCCTCCCGATGTGATCTCTTGCAAGTTGTGGCTGACTATCATAAAAATCATAATAAATATTTTGAAATCATCTTGAATAAAGAGTATACAGGGTGATTCAAAAAGAATACCACAACTTTGAAAATCGAGAACCCTGCAAAGAAGAAAAGGAGAGCTAAGCTTTTTCTGTCGTCGATTCAATTTATTTGAGAAAAAACTCTTCACGTTGATTAATTCCCCAAGGTTCCATACTGTTTCTTTGATTGTTGTGGCATTCTTTTTTAATCATTCTGTATACTTTGGGTATATGTAATGAACTACTTTTTTATTTGCCTTGAGTAGATTTTTAGTCAGATAACTTTTTATTATGCTTAAGTACATTTTCATCAAAGTAGCAGTATGTTTGTGCTCTTATGTGTACACCATTTGGCATCTGGGAGCTGTTTTCAGTCTTTCTTGACATAAAAAAATAAATGCAATGAAACACATGCAACCTATGCATTCAGATTACTAGTTGGCTGAAAATAAATATCAATATAACATTATACTCGCTACTCATTTGTATAGCTTTACATTAGTGCATCAAAACATCATGGCTTCCCGTTCCCTGTACTTTGTGTCTCTTAATGTGAGAACGATTGCAGGTTTGCAATTTCTAATTTGTCTACAGAAAATTGTTATTCAGTCACGTACTGTAGGCTTTAAGTTTGTCGTAACAATAATAACAACAACAACAATAATAATAATAATAACAATAATAATGCCTTAAAGGTATATAGTGCTTTTCCAAATGCTCAAATATGTTTTTCATAGTATGACTGCACCAGTTTAACAGAGAATAGTTCTAAATGCTGTCTAAAATGTAAAAAAAAAAAACAAAGCAACTCCACTGATACTGAAATGTGATTTGTAATACTCCAGTTGTAGTGCAAGCTGTCTGTCAGACTGGTTTGTTCAGTGTCTCTTAATTAGAATTTCACAGCAATTTCTGAATTCATTTAAATTCCTCCTACCTGTCACTATTAATTGTGCTTCCAGGAGGAGACTGAGAAAGACATATATAATAAAAACGACCCACACTTGCACACCCTCCTACCATTAACATCATTGTATATCGGGACATTAGACATTAGCTCAGAAATGTCTCTTTTAGGCAACCATAACTCACTTTACCTCGCTTACTCTTTCAAGGGAATATTCCCATGTAATTTTCAGCTCTATTGAACATTACCCCCTCCTCCCTCAGCACAGGCACAATCGCCTCATTGGTTTTATTCTCTCGTTAAATGCTTCCCTTTGTTATGCATATTAATGCATATATTATCTGTGAGATCTAGCTCTTTTTAATGACGAGGTCATGAAGGGTCGCTGAATGTGTTCACCAAATACTCATAATACCAAATTCTGCTATCCAGACGCTCCACTCTAGAAGAGCAGCAATAATTACTGTTACACTGCAGCTTTTTTAGTGAAAAAAACCGCTGTCCTTGCAGCTATCAATGTTCAAGCATTGCTTGACGATAGCTGAATGACACCATCAAAGTAAAGCCTTCCTACAATAGCCTCTCTCGGCTGCAGCTTTATTAACAGCATTACATGCTTACATTTTTTGACTAATTGTCTGACCATAAAATATACATTACTATTTTTCCCCCTTGGTCAGTAGAAAAATGAGCCCTGCATCCATTGTTTATCATAAGTTTATCATGTACAAGCTGTTTGTTACAGCACAAATCTACACCATTTGAATCTGCAAGTTCCCATGCCTAAATTTCACATAGCGTGTGCGTCAGATTTTAGACTGACAGAGAAGCACACTGTTAGTTTAAGCCCCCCACATAAAGCCACTTATGTTAAATAGCTGGATACTGGCTTTTAAATTTTTTAAATGTTTGGAATTGAGAAAATCTGACTACTATCGCTGCATCAGAAAAGGTCAGAGGATTTTATCTAATGTTGTAGTGCTTAATGAGGTAGGCAGGCTGCCCAGATACGAAACCCGGTGGAATTCTTGTGGATTTCTCATTTTTTGGCTTGTTTAGCACTCTGCAAATTGTTTAGCCTTTGGTCTGATCCAATTACAGCTGTTACCATAATGATACATTAAGAAAGAACTAATGCGTTATTTAGGGTTTTTTATTTTCTTCAGATTTTTCCTTTTAATGAACACAAAGCAGTGAATCACAGTGGATATAAAAGAATGTAACTTTAAAAAGCCATTTATTTCTCAAAATGTGTGTTTTTCTATTGTTAATTTAGATGATTGTGCTTGTTTGAAATTGTCAAAATATTCTATAATCATATTTTTTATTTAAATAGTGTCTTTGTCTTCAGTTTACATTAATTATTAACATTTTACATTTATAGATTTAAAAAAGTTTCAGTCTCGTAATTGCGATTAATCGCGATTAATTAAAAAGATTGGTACGATTAATTAGTTCATTGTTTAAAATTGATCGACAGCACTAGTTTCAATACATGGTTTTATATACAGAATAATGTAGCTAAATGCCTGCAGATCACTACGCTTTATGATCACAAATAAACAAAGGTTTGTCCAATCCCCCTCTTGTACCATTAATCTGAAAATAAATGCTCTCAAAAGGTCAGAGTAAACGAGGAGTCAGATTCCTTGCTGAGCTAAAGGTTTCCGTGTGTGTATGCACATGTATGTGTGGCTCTCTTTATCTTCAAACGGTAGGACTCTGTAGCTCTGATCAACTCAAATATTGGTGTGGTACTATGCTGCATCCATCTCTCCCTCACTTTTAATAATTGATGCTTAATGCATTATTCAAATCCTTTGACTATTAATACAGGCTGACAGATGATGGTGAGAGCCATAGATCTTTACACACAAGGAAAATAATGTGGAAGAGAGAGAAGCAGGAACTAAAAAAGGATGATGCTGTGATGAACATCACAGGACCAAAATAACATAGTTTCTTAATTTTAGAAAGTCAGGGTCTGTTCTAAAACAAAGAGAAACAAATGTTAACAGCATTATAAATTCATTATTTTACCTTTTATAAATAAAACTGTAAAATAAAAATATTATGTGTGCAGTTGGCATGGTCACCCAATAATTGCATTCAGTCCCTTTGTTTGCTTTTGCTTCACATCACTGAAAAAACTAAGATGCTGGTTGATCACTGACTTGTGCCTGTGAGCAGGGCGACATTTTTGGGTTTTTTTGCTTGAGAAGATTCAGATGTGAAGAGCCCCAGTTCATCACTGTGAATAGAGCCGCTGCGTGAGAAGCTGTGTGTCTACTCAGACCCCAGAGATCCACAAGTTTTCTCTTCCATATTGAGTAAAGAACAGTTCCTCATTTATTTAGCAGATAAAGTGTAAAAGTGAGCAATTATGCTTCAAAAAGTGAATATATGCACACCTGCAGGGAAACACAAGAGACATGTGTAAAGTACTAAACAAGCATGAGTCATTTAAAAGACTTGGGCTCCAAAGAGAGAAAATTATCAACTTTGAAATGAGAAATCACCTAACACCTTTTATTGTGCATAGAAAAAAGTTAAGTACATTTTAATATTGCTCAAAGATGAAATGATTGGATAAAAGAGTGGTAAAAAATATTTTTCACACATGCAAATAAGCACATTTCAAAAGTACATTAACCACGTATTAAACATTTTATTTGAAAGGCAAAAAATTATCCATAAGATTATTTTTCAGTGTTTACAACCTGTTGGAAACAAATAAATTGTGAGTGCAGTGCTGTGAATGGTTTCACATGTATCCGTTGGTGTGCGCATGTAGGACTTGCACGTGTTACCGTTTACTATCCCCTAACGACTTGCTTTAGTGTTTGTAAAATCTGAATTTGATGGTGGAAGCTCACCACCTGCACACACCCAAAGAAATGGCTGTTATCGATCTGACAGCTTGACTCCGCAATACACAAGAGGCTCTGGAGAATTCTGGAGGGACATAGAGAGGGAGTGGAGGGAGAAACTGACACCAAGCAAATCAGCAATGACTGATGAATAAAGAAAGCATGAAATGAAAGCAAATGATTAGTCAGGAAAGACAGCATAAACAGTTATTCTTGGAAGCAGAGGAATAAATAGACACACAGATGTCTCGGAGGCACGGTTGGACTGCGAGTGATTGTCTTAATTAAAGCGGCGATATGAAATGGCTTCCTCCACCTA
Source organism: Danionella dracula (assembly GCA_900490495.1). Classification (NCBI taxonomy): domain Eukaryota; kingdom Metazoa; phylum Chordata; class Actinopteri; order Cypriniformes; family Danionidae; genus Danionella; species Danionella dracula. Next base: position 893,535 of record UELW01000245.1, read on the forward strand.
GACTTATCATGTCACCTTGCGATGAGATTACAGCTTTTATTGCACTAGAGAGCTGCTGCTTCCTTGGGATGTGAGAGTGAACAGAGATTATACAGGAGAGACAATGAGATGGATGACGTACTGAGGGGATTCTTATTTAGGGGTATTTATTTCATTAGCTGAAGTTGCTTTCAGATAGAGTGGTCTTAGATTTGGCCGTCTCTACTCATTCCACTTTTTTGGCAACGAATGAAGGATCCGTTCGGATGACAAAAACTTGCTAGAGCGTGCTCTGCCCTCTATTAGGTTCAACTTCTTTCTTCTGGAATCAAGTAATTTGCGTTAATTTGATATTTAACTCTGAAATGACAATTGAAATTCTAAATATTCAGTGACTAAAATCAATTTAGATGATCTACTCTACTAAAAGGACAATCAATATGTATCCAATAATGTGGATAACATTTTTTAAAAAGCTATTATTTATTGGGACACTATTTCTTTATTAAAAAAAACACATTTAAAATGTGTAATAGTCTTTTAGCTTTTTCAACAATACTGGTTAATTCTGAAGTTTAAGCTGAATTGAACTTTTCAGGTAATTTGTGCATTTAAAAACATGCTTCCAAATGTTTTCAAATTCTTGCACATCTGTAGCTTTTCACCACAATAAACTGAATGCACAAGACACTCAGTTTACTTAAAGCTCAACCAGTTTCACCTTTGATCCCATTTCACTCTGACCTTTTCAAGTACACTCACTAATTATTGGCCAAGCTTAAGTGTTTCTTGTGCATTTCTGTCTTTCACAGTGTCTTCTGGAAACTAAAGCGAAAACGAGTAAATATAATAATAATCTTTTTTATTTACCGCTTACTCTCTCGAAGAACCTTCAGACATGTTGAACGAAGTGTTCTCTATTCACCCTCAGTTTATTACTATTCCAATCTACAAATTAAGAATAATTATAGTGGACAATCGTGTCAAAAATAAGGTTTGTAAGGAATTCTCTTTGTGTGCTTTTACCGTATGATTTAAAATGATCTAAAACTAGATGAAAACATGGGTAGACAATGGGTATTTTTAGTAAGGATCTGTGTAAATAATAAAAGTAAAGACGCTCTGAAGAGATAACAGGAAATTAATAGGAGTATTTGAATTGCAGAGAAACTAGGTTCCTCATGTAAACATCAGAGTACAAACACACAAACATCAGGGAACAAATGCTATCCTTCCAGGCATGTGCATAATAATCACACCTGCTTGCTTGATATAGGATGCAAATATGTTTTACAAGCCAACATTCCTCCCAGCACTGCACAGGTGAGTTTGCTCCATCTTTCATTTCCACTGATCCAGAGAATCCTTCACCGGTAGAGTGTATGATGATTGAGAACAAGCAGTTCTGGCTCATCTTCAACATTTACTAACAATTAAACTAGCTTTTCACTTTTTTTTGGAACAAGAGTCAAATGTTTGTATTAGTAAGCACTTGCGTGGAATCATCTAATTTTAATGTAGGAGACAAAGTGGAATTGCTCATAATCTTTAGTTCATTTTCTTTGTTTAGTCCATAAATGCTAATGTTGTATCTTTTTTACAAACCAATGCAAAGTTGTTTGCTTTCAGGGATATGATGTAAATATTTGTATATTATGTGTTATGAATTATGTGTTTTTCTGAAACAGGGAAAGGAGACCTGATCGGATCTGATTCACTGACTAAAGAGCAGGTTATCAAGACCAATGCAAATGTGAAAGCGCTGACGTATTGTGACCTACAGTACATCAGCCTTAAAGGACTGCGAGAAGTGCTGCGCCTCTATCCTGAATATGCACAGAAATTTGTCAGCGAAATCCAGCACGACCTCACTTATAACCTGCGAGAGGGCAGCGGGGTTGATGTAAGTTGTTCTAGCAAATACATATGGTGGAAATTCTACATCTAATTCTACATATTGGACTGTAAAGTGCATGGGTTGTGTGTATAGCTTCTTTTTTTTGCTTGAATCATGTGCATGAGGGATTGAGGCAATTACCACAGATGTGCAGGTCAAGAGTCGATACATTGCCTAGGACTGAGTTATCAATATTGTATACTTGTGCAGTGGAGCTGATTTGAGTCCTATAAATAGTGCATCGTTCAAATAGACAAACAAGATACCGGATACAGAGATACCAAGTTGGTTTCACAAGTCTGATGGTTTTTGTTTTCTGCTGCACCTGTTTTAATTCAGATTTTTTTTATCATAATCTATTCGTTTTCCTTTTTCTTTTCAGAAAACATAAGTTTATCATACTAGACGTTAGCATATTTAGGATAATTAATTCTATTAGATTGCAACATTATGGAGAATATTTTTTTTTTCCATGAGTGCAGTTGAAGTCAACTGTGGATAATTGGACAAATGAATTATTAATTCCGTGGATGGATGGAGGGATTGATGCATTTGTTTATTTGTGCATTCATGAAACTCGGATGAATGGATGGGCAAAAGACTGAATGAATTAATCACAGAATGAAATGGGGATGGAACGGTTGAAGGGATGAACTGATGAATTGATGAATGAATGAATGAATGGATGAATTAATTAATGAATGAATGAATGATGGATGGATGGGGGGTGGGTTTCTGAATGAAAAATACAAGACTCATTCAAGAAATTAATGAATATGCAACTTTGTCCAACAAAGACTAACTAACACATGTAATGAATAAATGAATAAATAAATAAATAAATGAATGATGGATGGATGAATAAATGAATAAACGGATGGATGGTTGAATGGATGAATTGATGAATGATGGATGGGGGGTGGGTTTCTGAATGAAAAATACAAGACTCATTCAAGAAATTAATGAATATGCAACTTTGACCAACAAAGATTAACTAACACATTTAATGAATAAATGAATGATGGATGGATGAATGAATGAATAGTACATGAATGATGCATGAATATATGAATGGGTGGATGGATGGATGAATGAATGAAAAGTATAGGATAGGATCATGAAAGAATGAATAATACATGAATGACGCATGAATAATGAATAAATGGTGAATGAAATAAATGAATGAGCAAATTAATGAATGAACGAATGATCGAACACACAAATTATTTTGCAAAAACCAACAACATATTAACACTGTTGTTGTTTTAAAACAATCAGTAGGTGGATGGATGAATTAATTAATTATTTAATCAATGAATGTGCAATTTTCCAAAAAACAACATACTAACACAGTAGTGGTGTCAGTTTTGAATGAATGACAGGTAGATTAATGAATCAATCAGTCAATCGATCAATTAATCAACCAATCAGTTAAGTAATAAATTATCTGAGGGTGAACGGGCCATTAATTATTTAATCAATTAACAAATGAATGAATGGTTGATGTGTTTAAAGATGGAATAAATGAATGAATAATAGAAAAAACTATGTATTGATGGTTCTAGGAATGAACAAGTGTCTGGATAGGTTGAATGGTTAAGAGTGTGGGTTGTGTGTGCTCTTTAGGTCAGAATTGATCATTACTCTTATTGGTCAGGAGCAACTTTTATCCTTTTTAATGAGACTGAACAAGACATTTAAAAATTTTATTTGCTTAAGCTTGATCTGTGCACTTGTTTTAGGTTGGATATTTTACTCACTGTCTTAATGTCACTTCTCATTTAAAAAGCGAACACTCAGTATCACAATTGCAAATCAACTCACTCATTTGCTCTTGACTTTCTTGTTCCTGACAAGAAACTATGGTGCTTTGTGTTGTAAGCTGCTGTAACCGCGGCAACTGCTGAGTTTCCTCTAAAAGCTCTGTTTATTGGCAGAGAGATACTCTGAATGTTTGATCTACCCATTTCTGTTAAATTGGTTTTGAAAGAATAATTACATCTAATAGTAATGTGTGTTTGTTTGAAAAGGCAGAGTATATTTTAAAACAATATATTTAAATAAATATATGAATTTCATCTAGCTTTATACCTTAGCTTAATACTCAATCATCCAGAAAATTTGTGTATGAGCAGTGCATAGTTACTCAATGAATTCATAAGCCTCCCGTGACCTACAGACTGAAGATATGCGAGTCTGTGTGCCGTGCTGCTCTTACTGCCCACATCCACCACCAGCCGAATACCAAACAGATCTCCATCTGCTGTCTTTGGCATCCTTTCTTGCCCTTTACACACTCAAAGTCCTTGTCCTTTCCCTGACTTAAATAAAAACACTCCCTCCTCACGTTCAGAATGCACATGTATGCCTATGCACGAGTCTCTGTACACACACACGCGCTCGCTCGCACGCACAGCCTTGAGTGTAACTTGTAAGGACAGGAATAGCAGCAGGCTGCGGTTCGGAGTGTGTGGCGATACTAAGAATAGCACAGAGGGAAGGCGGGGACTCCGAGCTGCCAGGCTACCCCGTGCCTCAAGCTAAGATTGGATCCTGGTGGATAAAAATAGCACTAAAGTGAGATGCATGGGGGGAGAGACCCCTCTGTTCTCTCCTTTATACTAGTGCTGTTGCTGCAAGATGCTGCATGGAGATTGTACTCCATTAAGAACATTAAATGCGTTTGTTGAGAAGTGTCACATGTGAATGAGTGAATAAGATGGAATTAATTGCTCAGTTGCAAGTGCACAAAATGCTGTTCAAAATGGTTATCACTGGGAGATTTTTTTGGAAGCAAAAGCTGGGTTGGAGCTTCGGAAAACACCCTAGCAACCCATCAAATGTCCTAGCAACCAGCAACAATAGCATCCTGGAAGTGACTCTCACAAATCATGAGATGGAACAGATCTGTGTTGATGCTCATTTCAAATGCACCCGAGCCTGCAATGCTCAGCGAATACCAATGACCACACTCGCACACGTGCGTTTGCACACAATGTCAAAACTAGAGAAGAGGAGTCATTCCTATGGAAGCATCCTTGAAACTCCTGATGTCTGTGCACAAAGGCTCTGAAGGGAAAAGAATTCATCATTTTTCCTCCTACTTGATTTTCTCTGCTGTGATTGACTGAATTTGGTGGCTCTGGGGACATTGAAAAGCCAGAAAAAAACTTGTGTTTCTCTGCATCTCTTAAGCGCATGAGGGAAAGAAAGTGAAAAGTTCTGTAGAAACACTCATTGAGGCATCTTGTTCACATGTGCTCAGTCCCCATTGGGCTTTGTGTTACTAAGAATGGAAGGAGATGGCTAAAAATAAATTCTGCTTAAGGAGGGGTGTGGGACTGCAGACTGAGCGTGGGGGTGGAGATCAGGAGAGGAACGAGGAAAAAAAAAAAGATGTGAAAAAGGCAGGAGGGGGGCTTGCAGATGGCGAGATTTCAGTCAAAACGAACGAAGGACAAATCAAGGCATAGCAAAAAGAAGAAGGAGAGAGCAGAAGAATATGCATGGTTTAAATTCTAATTTTGTGATTATGAAGATAGAGGCCAGTGTACATGTTTTGCTAACCTAAAACGGCAAACAGTAATTGTCACTGTGTATCGTTTTTGACAAAACAAAAATAAACATCACAGCTTCATTCTTTCTTCTTCATCTTCTACTGAAGTAGCACGGCAGTTCTCTGACAGACTATAACATTGAAGAAATCAAAGTCTGTTTATGTGTTATAATGAACAACAGAATATCTGTACACTCGAAAATTGGAAATGAAATGGTGAGTTGAGCTGGAGACACTTGTGTGAGAGGAAGTGTAATATTCTGTGTTAGTCTGCCTACCTCTGGTTAAAGCTCATCACTGCATCCTGTTTATGGGGGGAGTGTTGACACTGAAAACCAGTGAAGTACCTTTTTATCAAATATATTAAACAAATAATTTTAAAATTATATTTTATAGCTAATGTTTCAAATACCTTAATACAGTTGTTTCGTACAAATGGCAACATGTAAGGTTATCTGGGCTGTGTTAATTTTGATACAGGACATGCAAAATTAGAAGAATATCTGACAAGTTCCCCACTCTGATGAAACACTTATGAGAAAGCAAATGATAGTTTGTACTTTTGGTGATGTATAAATAATTAAATTTTATGAATAATTTACTTAATAGGTAGATGTGCCATTAACAAGTGGTACCATTTCTCTAGCTTAATGTCATTGGAGAATTAAATGGTCACTTATTGCAACACTTCCATACCTGCGCCCTGTTCTCCTATACCTCATACTGTCCTTTAGAAGTAAGTTGTAATGCTCAGAACAACTTAGAATTGTCCCTGTTCCATAAGTGGAAAATTTCTCCCAAAATTAGTCTCCAAACCATTTCATTAATGTACCCATCATTCCTTAGACAATAATGTAGAAAAAATATAGAACATTGTCTCTATAAAGACACCTTTAGGTCATCAAAGTTGTGATCAAATGTATCTAAATAACTTTAAGTTCATTACATTTTCAATACAATCTTAGTGATGTGAAGGCTAGTGTTGAGTTGCTGCTGGTTTACATAAATATTCTTGAGAGTGTGTGCATGAAAGCAGTGGGAGACTAAATCTGTTCCCGGTGCTGCTGTGTGTAGCTCTTACTCTCATTAAACACACCTGAACTAGCTAATGGTGTCCTTCGTCCTGTTTTGTGTCACAACACATTACAGGAACCAGGAGTACAGAAACAGAAATCTTTCAAGTAAATAATATGGAGGAGTAAAACTAAATTTAAAGTTGATACTCGCACTACTGTAACTGAGTGTTTTTTGTGTGCTTGTACTTCTTAAAGTAGCTTTTAAAAGGCATGCTTTTAGTCAAGTAAATTTTAACTAAAGTAAAGTGTAGTAAACTAAATTTAAAATCTGCCTTGAAATTTAGTTTAAAAATAAAAAAATAAAATGTATCCAAAATCCAATTATCAGTGCAGCAAACAAGCACTAATCTCCCGCAAAGGCTGGAAAGACTCAACCTAATGTGCTTTTCGTGTTCAGGAGGCCAGTTCAATTTTGTGCATATGTTGTTTTTTCCAGGAAAGACATGCAGACAATCCATACTGTAGATAGTGAGTCCTCAATGTGTTTATGCTTCACCCCCAAATCTGCTCTCTGGCAAGTTGTGGCTGATCTAGTCTTAATTCTGTTTAATATTTTAATTTGGACTGAAAACATTATATTACGACAGTTCTTACACACTAGCCAAAAAGGTTAGGACATGGATTGCTACATTTAATATGCATCACTGAAGCAACAGAGACGTCTCAGAGCAGCTTGGTAAAAAAAGATTACATTTATTATGATTTACTCTTACTTTAGTCGGTTTCTAGATGGGTATTTCTACTTGAGTCGTTTTTCAATGAAGTAGTGTTTTTTGTGTGTGTACTCTTTCTACCCCGGCTGGTAACATACGACGGTGAGAGATTGGAGGGAAGTGATTATAAGTGCTGCAGTATCAAGGGAACACAGGTGCGCAGACTCTAACCAGTTAAAGACAAAAGGAATCAGGTGTGATGAGTGACTGGATGAGGAGAAGCAATCCTGACATTTCAAATGTTCATACCATGCTGTTAACATTTGCCTTGTTTTTGTGCTGAAAATCTATAAATGCTTGTGGATGAAACAGTTTAATAGGTAATGGTCCATTCTGTTGCGTAGTTACATGCCAGGTAAATCATCTATTCACATTTTCATCGGCTTACATGTTAAATCTCTCCATTGTCAGGAAAAAAAAACTTGCTAGAATTTTTTTTTAAACTCCACTGCCTTTAAATCTACCTGTTCTGTCTCTCTCAGTTGGACTGGGAAAGCAACGGCAGTCTGGTGAAGAAACTTCCAGCTATTCGTGAGGATGAGGAGAATGATGAAGAGCAGGAGTCTGTGATGAGGACCCCACGGTCTCCCATCCGCCTTACTCGAGGCCTCAGTTCCCCCTTGCGCTCACCACTTCTCCCTCCACGGCCCTTTCGTCCTCCATCAGAAGGCATGCGCCCTGCTACCTTGCAGATCCCTGTGGTCAGTTTCAGCAGCGCCCCTCCAGAACTCAGTCCAAGGTACACACATCCCTCTCCCATCGGAATCTCCCTGCTGGCTCACATTGATCCATAATTTAAGAGAAAGATCTTGCTGCCATGGCAACGAGTTAAGATGGAATTGCTGCTTTGTTTCCCCTTTAGTTAATCCAGATGAAGCTTCAAGTTTCAGCTATGTTTTCAGAAAACCATATGGCCAATGAAACAATGGCTTTTGTTGTCTGCAGGTTTGTGGATGGGATTGAGACGGAGAGCAATACCAGCTCAACACAAAGATTTGAGTTTGGTTCCAGTCTGAGCGGCCCTCCATCGCCTTCCCCAGGTATCAACTGTTACTGCTACGAATGTGTTATATACAGAAATAGATTGTCTTGCACAGTCAGACTCTTTCCGCATCTTATTCTGGCCAAGAACCACCCACCTACATAAGAAGGCAGCATCTGACCAATATGCAGCTGCCAACTCTTTGAATGGAGAATTTGGAGCAGTGGTTATATGAAAGCATGGGATATTAGTTATTTGCTCAAGAAGATATCATGTATTTCTATGAGTTATGATGTAGTTTGAGGTAGTACACAATAAAGGAACCAGTAAAATGTATTTTTCCTACAATTAGCAAATTTACAGTGAATTATCCTTCCGTTCATCGTTGATGTGGTCTATTACTTACTGTAATTCAATACGTTAATGAATAAACCTACATTTATATAGAGATAAATATTGAACTAACGTGACTATTTGAGAAATGAACATCTTAAAAGAGAATTGAACGACTCTTAACCCTTAACTGCTCACCCAACCAAACAGTTGCGGGTATCTTGAATTACTGTTAAAAATCAAAGCAAATCTGTCAAATGAAAGGCGTAAATATTTAAATTGAGACCTCAATTCATAAAAATGATTCAATGCTCTAAAGTAAAAAAAAAATTCTAAATATTTTAGTAGTACAGTTCATTTTTGGGGATTTTCATATATGTGTCCAGTAATTTTACCTTAATGACTTAACCATTTGGTAGTCATTGATAATTAAAAACATAACGATTAATGGGATGTGGAAAAAACATGTGGAGTATAGTGAAATACAGAGCTAACATGTGAAGTAAAGTGAAATACAGAGCTTTTTTGTGGCAGTTTAAGGGTTAAGAGTCAATAAAATTTACAATGATTCATTGTTTTTAGTAACAAGTTCATTTCAAGGCATCAATTGCCTCTATATCAATCAATGCATTGTATTAAAAAGTTTATTAACTATTCTAAAGACCAGCAAGACTTTAGGAAAACTAAATGAATAAATGAGAGTGAATTGATGGATTGTTCTCTAAAAGATGTCCTAATATTAGGTTTTAACATTTTAAAGACCTTTAAACATTTTATCTAAGAGACTCATCAAATCTTTATCAATAAATAATTTCAGCTCTGAGCTGAATTAGCACATGCTTTATTAAAAGCACTCTCCACTCAAAATGATGTTTTATTAAGTTTCTGTAACTTTATTAAGTCTCTGCTTTATGTATTATTGGTAGATTTTAGAACCATGCTGTTAACTATTAGAGTTTTTATACAAGCTATGTATCGGGAAAAAAAAAAGAATACACTTTCTGAAAATTTGTCATAAGGGAGTGTTCTACCTGTGAGCAGCACTTGTGTTTGCCACTTGGCCTCGGCTGCTATTTGCTGTAATTACACCTGTTTGCGCTGCTGTCAATGATAAATACCTGCATGGAACATCTTTCCATGGAGCACTGAAAGCTCCAAACCTGAAATGGCATGACTTGATTCACTGATATATAGTTGAATCTGACCAATAATTCCACTAGTCACAGCGTCATTATCTGTCAGGAGACGTACATCAGTGTTGGTGGGTGATACTTGTGTGCTGGACTTCTTTGAACGAGGTGTTTTAATGAGGGCCAAACACTTAAACAACTTTTTTCAGTAGTTTTTAATAATATTTCGAGGTTTTGTGTACGTAGACAAGTAGACAACGTGCCATGTCAATAAATACTGAACGCAGTTGAGTTGTTTTTTTTTCCTGTTATTCTGATAAATGTAGTACTTTTTTTTTAAACATAATAATACTGTATTACTCTTTTGATTTCTATGTGTTTACTCCATAATAAACCTTTGGTTTCCAGTGAGATGCATGGAAGTCAAATATAACCTTTTTGTTATCTTTATGTGCAGTGTACCAGGAGAGGTTAGAGTCGAAGCAGAATATCACCAAGCTGAGTGAAGAGGTACGTGAATCACGTATCCTAATAATATTTGTATTTTAAATTAACTTTCTCACAACACCAAGGAGTTTAACAATCACATAAATTCAAACATAAACAGATAAAAAAAATTGAGCAATACATGCACAAACTTTTGTGGTAAAAAAAATCCCATACTATGACAACAACCATACATCAATATAAAAGAGCCTTGGAGGGGTTTTAGACCTCTCTGGAAGCTCACATAAGCTCAGTCATCAGGTCTGCGTTTTTCAAATCAGAAATATAAACCGCATTGGCCTGTCTCTCTCTCCCACTACTGCATCAACCGTTGTCCATGCCCTGGTCACCAGCAAACTTCATAATTGTAATGCGCTCTTTAATAGACTCCCTGAACAGACGTTACACAGGCTGCGGTTAGTTCAGAATGCTGCTGCTCTGGTGATCACACATTCTTCTCATATCACACCCATACTTCAAGAACTACTCTGGCTTCCAATAAAGCAGCAAATAAGCTTTTAAGATTCTCTTTAAAGCACTCAATAACCTGGCACCTCCCTGTCTCACGGACCTTGTCATTTTTCGCAGCACTCCACGCACTCTTCGATTCTCCTCTGCTGTTTGGCTTGATCCCCCTTGACCTCCAAAAACCATGATAGGTGGGAGAGTCTTCTCTGTCGCTGCCTCTTTGCTCTGGAATAAGCTCCCAGACTGTGTCTTTTAAAACAAACTTGAAGATGCTCGCCTACAGGCAGTACTGTATTGGTGTTATTTGGTCTGTGTATTTTATCTCAATGTACACATTTCTCAGTTTGTATTGTACCATTTAAATTGTTTTTGTTGTATGGTATTATTATTATTAACTAAGACCCATAAAAGAAGTGTGCCCTCACTCTCTGGAGTACATAAACACTTTCCAATAGAGTGAATAGGGTAGAAAAAATGTCTTATAAGAAAGTGGGTCAAGATCAAACCAAAGGAATAAGCCATAGAGGCTACACAATGATTTTAGCACTTTTATAAAGTGTCAGACAAGTGGACTATGGATTTTTGTTTAGAAAAAAAAACAAACAGTTGAAGTGCAGTCATAAGGGATCTTGTTGTCCAATGAGCACAGAATATTGTGTAGACAGATCGTTGTAGTATTTGCCCACCCAATACAATATGAGAAGATAAATGTTGAGACATTAAAAACAAGAGTTCTTTTTCTTTCCCAGGATTTTAAATTATTTATTTTGGAAAATTCAAGTGATACACCCACACAACCCCTTAGGAATGCTCCGACTGTTTGTTTTTTGTTTTTACATGAAAGGAATGTCTATTATTCTACATTTAAAATTTGTAACATACAAAGAGTAGTATTAACCTGTGTGGGGTATTCCCATTTTAAAATAAAAATTTTACTCAATAACACATTGACATATATGACTTCTCAAATTCAAACAATATAGAGAAAATATCTTGAATTATTGCAACCAGTCCCTACTAGAAAAGAATATAAACATGTAACATTTTTATTCTTGTTAAAATTAGAAATTGGTCAATTTGACCCGAAGGCCACACAATGGTTAAATAATTGTCAAAATTTTGTAGTGGTAAGATTAACATTAAAGTTTACCCAGAAAGTTTGCTAAATTATTATTAATATATTATTTCTTATCCTTTCTTAATTTGAATTATAAATTTTGTGGAAAAACAAAAAGATCTTGCTCTGAAAAAACTTGTATTATTGTCTTTCAAATAAAATGACTGAATATGAGCCTTTGCAACTATTTTATAAGGGTGTATGTAATAGAAAACCCTGACTTACCCCTTCCCAAACCAAAAAAATATTGTGAATTGTCTTAAACAGAAGACTTTCTACTGGTCTGCTACTATATGTATGAGAAATCAGGCCATGAGCCAATCAGAGACAATGAAATTAATTGGGTTTTGTAGTTTTCAGTCCCAGGATCCATCTCAGTTAAAGTTAATGGGGTATAATTCTACCAATTCTTCAGCTTAGATGCACAAAACTTTGTAATAAAATAGAGACCAAGGCCATTATCCCAGTTTTTGTACTACAAGTCAGACAAAACGAAAATTAACTATAGCCTTCCAGCAGTTCTCCCTAAAATAGTTCTTACAAATAATATTTTTAATATAGAACAAAAGCTTTCAAGTGTATTTTGCTAAATTTTAAAGGGTGTTTGTGTAAGTAGGCCTACCGAAGAAGGAAGAGGAAGCTTTTCAAACGGGGTTAAAAAGTTATGGGGCTAAGAGATTTTAACTCAAGTAAAAGTTATTATTCATGTAGTTCATAATGTAGATTGTCTTGACTTTATTCGCAGATGACCAGTCTATCCCAGCAAGTCTCTCAGCTGAGCAAAGAGCTCCAGGAAATGACACGTCTCCTTCGTCCCTTACTTGTCATGGGATCTCAACCACTCCTAACAGCTCTCAGTCCCACAATGACTCCCCCACCCAGCAGTTGCAGTGGCCCACCAATCTCCATGCCACCCACAGCACCCTCTCCCTCCCTGTTCAGGCCAGCTTGCTCCTTATTGGACAGAGCAGACACTGGGAGCATTGGCTTACCCGGTTGTCTCATCCCGACCAGCCCACCTTTAAGACCTCAAGCACAGGTACAGTTGTCTCCTTCAGGCTGTTCAAGAGGACCTTCTCTGCCTATGCTCTACTCTCCAGTCAGCCCCCAAACAGAGGGACCAGTACCCATGGTTTCTCCAGTTCAGCAAGCCAGTCAGCCCTCATCTCCGTCCTTTTCTTACTCCTTCCGCTCACAGTCTACATCCTACTCTCCCTGCCAGGGCCCCCACCGACCCGTCAGTCACAGCAGAGGGCTACTACCTCGACCTCCTTCACAGGACACCCCAACACCACCACCCTCTCATTGCTCTGCACCTCCCTCCATCAATAACTCCCCTGGAGACCAAAGGGTAAGCACAATTCCCTCATCCCCTTCCTCAGCTGCCAGTCCCTCTCAACCCCAGGCACAAGCCTGGACTCCTACTTCCTGCCCACACATTCGGGGTTCCTGCTCCCCGGACGCTCTGCCAGAAAACCAGGCCTCTCTTAGCAGCTCTTGGTCGCCGCAGACCCCTAGGCCCGGACCTGATCAGTTAGGGATTGAAATGCAGGAGTGGGCAGCAGCCGTACGTCCTAGCACAGAGCAGATCAGCTTCATTGATGAAGAAGGACCGCCACTGTGAGAGACTATATGAATACTATGACTAGATGAATTTGCTAATGAAGGGGGTGATGAATTGGGCTAACTACAATTTCTCTAGCATACCTACAGTCTGAATAACTAGAGAGCTAAAGATATGTCAAAATAATCAGAATTGTGGTGATTGAATATTGACAATTGTATTTTTTACAAAAATTCAATATTGATGTTATGAAATTCTAATGTAAACAAACTAAACCAGACATATTTTTTATGTTTGCCCACAGGCAAGGTGGTTCAAATCCTAGATTTTTGACCCTCTTTTGATGAATAGACAGCAGTCTCCCTGATTTATTTGCTTTTGGCTCAAACTGCAATTTTTGTCACTAGTACAGGATAACAAAAAGGGAGAGACATCAAGAGAGAGATTTAAAGAGAGGTTAAAAAAAAAAACATATGATCTCCACCACCACCTTAATCCACACCCTTCCACCTGTTCTTTATAGGGGTGAATTTTGGCCTCTAGTGACCACCACCATTACTACAAATGACCAGAAGTGTCCCTCTTCCCAATAACCATGAATCGACCATATTACTAACCAGCATAATATTATCTAACTTTTACAGTTAGAATTTTAGAACATTGAATTAGATGTTTAGAATGTCTTCATACTCAAAACTTTAAATTGTATTTATAATTTAAATAATTGTTATGGGCAGAACAATTCAGAACATGAAAAAACATGAAGTTTGAAACATGACAAAGAATTCTGCCACAAAAAAAGCAATTATCATAAATGTCATGTTTAATATTTGCAAAATTCAGATTAAGAAATCCATGTTCCAAACATCTTTAATTGTATATTATATAAAATTTTATTATAATTGCATTAAAGAATTTAAGACTTACAATGATTACAATTTAAGTTCTCATACTTTTGACATATCTTTAGCTTCATAAATAACAGAATAAAGTGATCCTTCCTGCTTAATGACACATGGCTTTGTTTCAAGCGGAGCTGTTTAAAGAGTGTTAAACTAGTACCCTGCAACAAAGACTAGATGCATACAGTACATATATAATCCACTAAAGCTTCAAAACCTGTAATCTATTTTTAGTATTAAAGCTATTTGTTTGGGGTAGTTGATGCACCGTACCTCTTAATTTCAGAAAAGTTTAAAACACCTTATGTGTTCATAAAAATGATATTATAAAATTTTATTTCAAGAAAGTCTTTTGCGTTTGGAATGAGGCATGGTCTATTACTAATAGAATTTGTTAATGTAGCAACTTCCTCTAATGTCTGACATTATTTAGACTCGTTTACAGTTTTAAAAGGATAATGAACTACTTTTTTTCTTTCTTTTCTATTTAGTGAGCTCTAAACATTGATCTCAGTCTTTATTAAACATATGTCTAAAGGATGTCACAATTATTTTTTAAAAGCATTTTTCAAACAAATTATCCCCTTTTCCATGTTTTTGCACGTATGTTCATTCTTATTCTCTCTAATTTGTCACATTACAGAATTTCTGCCGTCCACGTATGCACCTCTGGTATAACATAGTCTAGTGTGAGAGCAATCATTGGCTTCGCCATAAAGTGATAATGGTGAAATGAACAAAATCGGGACTAGATCACTATTGCGGTACTAAGCGCTAATCCTATTTCAAAGTGGAAAAGAGGCAAGTTTCAGAACAAAGCTAAGCTTAATTCAAGTAAAATGTGCCTTTGTTTTGTTTAATGTTTAGCCAAGCTACATGAGTAATATACGCTCACCGGCCGTTAATAAAAAAAATCTGAATAACCAAATTCCATATTTATGCAAATTTTTTACTATACAGTAAAAAAAAGAAAAGCTCTTTTTTTTGTTTCATGACCCCTTCATGAAATTATTTTAAACAAAATTTAGCTAATCATAATTTAGCTAATGCTGGCTCTGACATTCCTTAGGTTTCATGTGTTCTACCTCAATCTCCAGAAGTTCAACAATAATGTATAATACAGATGTTCTAGTTGAATGTATCTTTATACCTGTAAAAGCAGCTAACATCTCAGTTTGTGCTGAATTGTTACAGTACAAACAGGGTTAGAGTAAATCAATTAAATCTTACCCTGCGGTGCACAAAGTGTAGATTTTTTCGTGATCAATACAGCAATATTAACTAGGGTCGGTGGAGATTTGGAGAATTGGAATCAACTTTACTAGTGTATTTGACATGATTTATGGGAATTATATCAATACAAAAAAAAATCTATGAAACTAGAGTAGTCAGAATTTTTTGTAAATATTTTAACAGACATATCTGTAAATGTACAAATGACATTTTCTGTCATTTTACAGGACTTGACAAGTGAAACTACAAATTAAGATAACAGATATTTCTGAATTTTAAAATGTTTAATTTAAACAAGGAAGCAAGTAAATGAAACACTGCCAAGCTTGGGGTGCAAACTCTGATCGGGGAGTACTTGTTCCTGTACAACTGTACCATGCGTCATTAGCCAATGGTCTATTCTATAGGTTTTAACTGTATATTTATAGTTATTCAAGAGTTTAATTCAACACATAACAGTTGTGTCAGAAAAGCAGGTTTTCTAATGCAACATTTAAACTATTTAGAAACAAGTCAATATCAGGAATGTTTTATGTAACCATATAACTATGATTTTGAAACAGAGCCATTGTGATACTGAGCACTTGGAAGCTTGTGGTACTTGTTATGAACCAACCACTCTAATCTGAGACCAATTTCTTCTTTGAAGGCATTGCATCTGGCCCCTCCCAAGCATAGGATCCTAACAAGCATAGTGTGTTGGGTCAGATTGGAATTATATGACATAAATGACTGGTTTACTAGCATGGGGGGCTTTATTCATGCACTGGCATGAATTGGAATTCTCAAGGGAGGGATTGGAGCGAGGGGAGGTCATATCTCTATTACTACAGCAACATTTGATTTACAAATACAATGTTGTTAAAATAACCCCGTAGAGTATAGAATTTTGAATTTCCAGAATTGGAAGTGTATGAAGCGGTCACAGCGCATTAGCCATAACACATTTGATTCCACCAGATGGTTCCTAATTAGTTAACACAATCTTTAGAAAGAAGCATGATCTGCATATTTAGCCTGCATGGATACCCTGGGAAATATGTGTCCTCCATCTTTGCAAACAGATGAGATTTTGTATGTTTCCAGACTTCGTATTTAGAGTCGATCAAAAAATGTGCCAGCGCTAACTGAAGTGCCCATCTCCCTTGGATGCTCGACGCAAGCTCCAAAGTTATAATTTGCAACATCCAATAAAGCCATGCTTTATTTTTCTACTAGTGAAATTGCATCCTTTTAATACTTATATCTGAAGCCATTATGTCCCCTGAGCAGCAAGCCAAAATTAAACCCAAACCTTTGTTTCATCAGCATGTAAAGTTCTTAAAATTTCACATTTCTCAAAGTCTGTAAATTGTCTGATAGCCTTCGCTAAAATTACAGGATAACCAACTATCGGGGTATCTAAGCTTGTTTTCCTTAAGTCGTTTGACTACTTTCCTTAAAAATGACTTCACAAACTAGCATGTAGCCTAGCGGGTCATGTTCCCTATGTTGGTTCCATATCCTTAGAACATATCACAGCAGGCTTATCAAAGACAATCAGAAAACCAGATCAAACAATTGAATGAATTTCAAAACCACTAACACATCACTTAACATTAGCTGTGTTGCATGACAGCTAATAAAGGAATTTAGCATATCTTCAACTGAAACGAACACAACACAACACACAGCTTTAGCCATCCTGCCAGCGTGCCTTCTCATCAAACCCGGACATAAAAAATCCTACAGCACACCACATTTGTCAGCAGTCACAATACTTCTCAAACGCTGTTGGCTGTATCAGAGTAGAAAGCACTGCACTTTTATTTACTTCTATTTATTGAAACATTTATGTCTATGTATTTATCTGTCTGTGTATGTCATGTGGAACCTCGCAGATTTGTTTTCAGATGAATTGAGTCAACACAAACACCACCTCCAACACAATCACTTGAGTTGCGACAAACTGGAGGTCAAAGGATTTTCGATACTTCACTTTTGGAAGCACTGAAGAGTTGCTGAAGACACGTTGGCATGTGCTCGCCATCTTTCCGTCTTGCGTGTACTCGCTTGAGAAGCACGTTGTTTGTAACAGAACACAAAATTGTGGTTTCTATTGTCTTTATCTACAGTAGACCTGACGATTTGAACTTGAATGATGAGAAGGATTTTGGGATTGGAGTTTCTTGCATGTCCAGATATTTTGCATGAAGAATGTGCCTGCTTATGGGGGGAGGGGTTTGGGTAACAAGATCCAGGAGCTATAGGGGTTCAGATGTATTTTATTAACTGTTATGAGCTTTATGACAGATACTAACCCAGATAATAAAACAAAGGGTGACGTTTTATAAGAATAAAGACTTCTGTGGTTTTGTAACATTATGCTCAAAAGAATACAAAAAGTTGGGTTTGTTCTACCATAATGAGAATCACTTCTTTCATTGATAACATTTCACAGTAAGGTGACACAATTCATCATTAGTTTATGCATAAGTTATTCATTCATTTCTGATTAATCAACTATTAATCAACAAACCCATAAATGACTAAGATTAATTAATACAGAATTACTACCTAAATTCATTATTGGTTTTAATTAACGCATAAAAAACGCTTCTTTTTCAGGTGTTCTAAAATTTGCATGATCACCAGAGATTACTACGTGTAACAAGTTGCTTAATGTCTATAAAAGCATAAATGTCTTAAAATCCCTAAACTAGAAACAAAAAAATATGTAAATTAGACACACAAAAAAATCTACAATTACAGTAGTGTTGATGTAATGCAAGTGGATTTAATACAATCAAATGAATTAATTTAGGGTTTTCTTGGAAATTAATGCTCAGAATAATGAATTCCTTTGATTTTCAAATCAAATCTGGCAACATTAACAATGTTTTGCAATGTTGAGTATTTTCTGGCAAACCCACCAGCTACTTTTATGCCTTTTAGCATTTTTGCACGTTTTATCAATCTCATGTTTTACATTATAACATTGCAAAACAAGAATATGTGTAATCTTAAAATGAAGAATGAACTATTTTAAAACAGTTAACGCTAATTAATTAGTTCATACACAATTGAAAGAATAAAAAATAAGTAATTAATTTGCCCCTGCCGCATCATCCTGCAATTGAACTTGGCTTCCAACAGAAGTGAAGCAGGTCTGAGCCTGAATAGTATCTAGAAAGGGAGAACTCGGAGGAAACTAGGTTGCTGTGGGAAGTGGTGACAGTGAGGCCAGCAGTTTGTGCTCACTCTGTCTGGGTCGTAGCAACCCAGTGCGATGACAGTGGATTAATAACCCTCACCCCATAAAAGTGACTAGAAAAGCACTAAATATCACCAACATTTTCTTCCATTCTTGCCCTGGAAAAACCACAAACATACAATGTGCTTCATGGCGGAGGTCTGTGTATTTTTGAGTGGGCACATTCACTAGAGACCTTCCAAAACACTGGGTTAAAAATAGTTCAGTCTTCAAGTAGAGAAAAGGAGTGAACGAGGAGATGTCAGTGGATCCTTCACCCTGTGTTTGGGGTGTAATGTTTCTATCTAATGTCTGCCCAGCTTGTGCAGACAAACTCGTCAGCGTAGATTACAGAGAGTAAAATCCAAACGGCAAAAACAACCTCAAAGACTTAATTCAAGGTCCGAAAAATATATTTATATATATTTATATATATTCACGAGGTATGTTTCCACAAAAAAGGAACAAAAACAAGCAAGTTTTTTTCTAACTGTGTCTTGAAATCCCACTTAAAATAATAATAAAATTAATTAATTACAGTATCCTCATCATTATTAAATCAGCAAACCAGAAAATAAGGAGCCGAACCTACTAGAAGTGTAGTACGGAGAGCTCAGGCAGCTGTCTCCGACGGGCGTCCAAAGCACCAAAGTTTCAATCCGTCATGTGGTGCTAAAACACACTTTAAAGAACTTTTTTTCTTCGCAGTCCAACAACCAACAAAAATATATAATAATATTAATCACAACAGTTCCCAAAGTTTGTCTAAAATCAGAGCTCAGACACCCAATGCACTTTGGCTCCTCAGGGGTGTCTGATTGAGCAGGCTGTTCAGGCTCTCCACGATAAAGTGGTCTTGTGCAAGAAATCCAACAAAGAAACGTGGAGAGAAACAGGAGCGCGAGCGAGATATCCTCGTGGAGACTGAGGCCAGTGTCATGCCAGGTACTGCTGCATAGCTGTTTTAGCCCTGAGACAGAGGGAGGTTTCAGTAGTCAGAATAAAAGTTGCTCCTGTGCGAAAGAAAGTGGGTTGTGTGTGTGTGTGTGTGTGTGTGTGTGTGTGTGTGTGTGTGTGTGTGTGTGTGTGCGTGCGTGCGTGTGTGTGTGTGAGAGAGAGAGTGTCACCTGTCACTGAGACCAGGGTCCGGTGCCTGACTGAGTTTGTGAAGGATGTCCACGAACCCCATCTCCCTCAGCTTGTCTTGCCGCTCTTGAGACCCTGCAGATTAAAGATGAAGAAAGCTTTTTATCTACATCAGATTTGGATAAACAAGATAAGTAATGGCATTTATGTATTTTTGCTCTTGCAGAGTCTGAACTTACGATCCGTTTTCTTGGCCTTTTTTTTAGGAAAAAAACAATATGTACTAAATCTTTGCTAAAGACCCCGAAAAGGTGATAAAAATAAAGCAAATAGACAAGCACAGAGTTAACTGAAGGCAGGTTTTTATTCGCCATCAAAAACACAAACATGTGATGTAGGATCAGTGTAACTTTGAAGCAAAGATGACTCGGGTTTCTGTAATGATTAATCGCTCTAACAACGCATACAACAATTTTTTTTTCAATCTGTATCTCATGAATCTTGTCCTTACTGGTTAGTGACATTTTTAATCAAGTGAAGCTCGATCGATCGTTTAAAAGCTGAGTGAAAAATGTGAAAAAAAAAATGTGTTTCAAAACACTCAGCTGTGCTTGTGAATTGTGAACTGAACTCAGGCAAAAGCCAGATGAGTCCAATTGAGTTTCTGAATCGAGTGTCAATCGAGTGTCAGCAGCACCCAAACTGTTTCACTGAGGTTCGAAATGTGCAAAAGCTTTAAACTTGATAAAAAAAATTCTCATTTAATAATAGTTATGGGAATGGAAGAAAAGGGTATAATTGATAATGATCCATTAGAGAGTAGAGTATATTTATCGAAGATAGACAGCTTAAAGCTAATTCAGAAATGACTTTGTGGATGTTATACACAAAATAGAGCGGTTACGTTGATGGTAGGGTTTGAGGGAGGGGTTGGGTTTTTTAGAATGAGTGAATAGTGCCTGTGTGGTGAGGGTCATAGTATTGACTGACAGATTGTTCAGGCTAAAAGATTTGCTTTCCAAAGGACTCATTGCCGTTGACTTTATGTACCAAGTTATTGTCTTCAAGAAGGAAAAAGAACCTTAAAAAAATCCATAACAACACCTCTTTTAATCTCCTTGATCAATGGGTTATGTTCAATTTCCTATTAATATGATACTAATAAAGAGAATCTTAACATGTTGTTATTTATCGTTTTATGCAAAATTGTTAAACAAAAAACCCTTTAAAATATAATTTTTTAATTGGACGATTAAAGATTTTTAGTGCAGCTGTCCATCATAGTAGAAGTGTGTCTCCATTACTAATGCAATAGTTCTGGAGTCGATTTTCAACATGCAGCTCTTGGTGGCACAGTGTCAATATTGGTGACAATATTCCTAAACAGAGTATTAAACACCAATCACATAAGTATTGACACTTAAAAAGAAAATACATCATTAGACTATAAACTAGGGATGTGACGATATTGATACCAGTATCAGGTATCGGCCTTGATACCAAGTTTTCTAAAATTACTCGTACTCGTTAAAAGACCTCCGATACCAGGGACCGATACCACCGTGTGAGAAATATCTATGTTTGAGTGCTGTGTAAGGGGTTAATCACAGGTGCCAAGTGCCTGTTTTATAATGATTTATTCTGTAATATGTTGCATAAAACATGCTTTTCATTGTAAATAAAAGGTCTTAATTCCAAACTAGTTTCTTGGTTGTTTGTTTTTTAGTTATATGACTAAAGCTGTTACCTGTAAATGTAAACGTATCGGTATCAGCGAGTACGGAAGTACTCACGTTCATACTTGTTTTCCAAAAAGTTGGTATCGTTGCATCACTACTATGAACTAAATGAAAAGTAACTCCCAATAATATAAGAGAAACTGTAATTTCAAAATGAGGTGGCCAACAGATTGCAACGGATATACAAACATTGTGCAAAATGTTTTCTGGGATTACATATATTTCTGGGATTTCCATTTTGAAAGCAGTAAAAATTGCATTTAATGCCTGTACTTCTCATGTATCTGATGTGAAATTCGTGTTCATAATGCTAATTATGGTTTTCAAATTTAACAGTTTTGAATTTAGTTATGAGACTAGCCTTTCATAACTGTGCCTCTTACCGTCCTCCTCGTTCCAGATGAGGTTAGAGATGCAGAAAGTAGCAGCCAGCTGCAACTTTACATTAGAGTGACCCTGAAACATAAACAATGATTCTATTTCAAGAATAAACACAAGTGTGGTTAAGAAAATACAAATTAAATAAACAAACCATATAGTATTTGATTTTGTGGAGCATATCGTCATTAGTCATAATGAGTTCCTTGGCCATGTTTCCATCAGCAATGTTAGCCAATATACATAACGTCTGCAAAAGATGTAAAAATTATGCGTAATTCAAGACAGAATTGACTTTGAAAGGAAGCATTTTCAGAGGTTTTGGTTGTGTCCTGAGCAAGTGTGTGTGATCTGCTCACCTGCTCTTTGACCTCTGTGCTGTGCTCTGCCTCCAGGATGAGTGTGACTGCTTGCATTATTTGCTTTCCATGTGAGCTCATGACCTGATCTATATGCTACCAAGACAAACAGAGGCACAGGGTGAGTGTTTAACACAAAGCCTTTAATCTCTTTAGCCAATGAAAGAGAATAGATCAGACCGACACTGTTTAGACTGCACCCACAATTAAGCGTTGGCTTCCACTGTTAAGAAGGCTGTAAAATATTTAATTTTTGACCCTTTGATACCAGTCATGATGAAAAAAAATGCAGGAAATAATTGGCTGGTCAGACTGTGATCTGTATCTGATACAGTCGGAACAGCTCAATTCTTATTTTTGTTCAAATACGACCCAGGTTGCTTTCATATGTTGTCCTGATTGCGATACATATAGATTTATTTTTAACAAACAGGTTGCATTTATCAGACTTTTACATCAATGTATAGAGACAGGTGTCACATTTCGGGGGTGTTAGCGGGAAGTTTCACATCAATCATGGCTGAGGACAGAGCTAAAAGCAGTCATGGAAGGTAATAGAACTGGTATGTAATAGAACATACATATTTCTTCATTGTCATCTTGATATAATTTGGTTGAAATAATAAGGAATCCAATTGGAAATGAACTAGAATAAAGCCACAAATGTTTACTTTTGTTTTGATATTCTATTAAATTTAACGTAATTGGTAAAAAAAAAAAAAAGTTCTGAAATATTTCCCAACACACCAGAACAATCCTGTAAGAAAAAAAAACATATATGTTTATTAAAAATCTAAACTTAATCCCTGGACAAGAGAGTAATGGGATGGGAAATTGAATATGTTTTATACATAGTTTAAATTACATTTTTGAACCCTTGTTTGCCTACAGCATTAAAAGGCACAATGTTTTTACTACGGCAAGGCAAGTTTATTTGTATAGCACATTTCGTACACAGGGTAATTCAAAGTGCATTACATTGGAAACAAAGAATAAAAAGAAAGTACATAAGCCCTAATGACTTTTCTAATGTTATCGAGATGATTTCATTGATGAAAAATGAAGCAAACTCATTGCATTTATCCTCAGACAGAAGCTCATTTGGAGTCTGGTTTGGTGGGTTGGTTAACCTCTCTACTGTTGCAAAGAGAGTTCAAGTATTGTTGAGGTTGTTATTAATTAAGTTTGAGAAAAACTCTTGCCTAGCGGTGATTAATTCTGAATTAAAAGCACAAAGACTCTCTGTATCTGGTAATAGTGTTCATTATGTGCATGGGTCTGCCTAAGCGCTTTTAGAAAGTGTGATGACTGCTATAACATGCCTAATATTGTCTTGAGTGAGTGTTGCTAACCAATAGGCTTAGTGATGCTGCACATTACCCAATCAGCACTCTCTCTGGAAAAACAGAATTATGTTTTTTCAGCTCTGTGCATATTGCGTCAATTCAAATTACGATTGTGAATCGATTTTGATTAATTGCACAATCCTACTCTCTGCCAGTCATCACATCCCTTTCCAGCTCTTTCTGAGTGATGAGCCATGTCATCATACACACTAAAACAGTTGCAATTTTCAAAAATAGAGTACAAACAAAAAGATTTTCAGCACCAAAGCCACAATCCCAGCTCAACAAACTCATGACGTTTTCGTGTGATTTCAAGCTGTTTTAGAAGGGATTTATAATGTGAAATCAAAGACAAGCTTAAGGAAGTTTTAGAAATCAAACATTACAATCAGATTTTTTTTTGTTTAGTTGTAGTTTAGATCAGGATTCTATGCACTACTTTTAAAATAAAATCCTTGTTTTGTGCACAAAAAACCCCAAAAAGCTGTGAACCCATTTTCTTAAGTGGACGTTTTGACACAACGACTAGTTAAACTTGTGGCTTTTAACCCAGCAAAAGTGTTGATCAAATTTTACAGTTTTAGTACATTTTAACTAGCCTTTTATTCAGAGCATTTTACTAGTTCCACTTGTTTTATCATTCTTAATTAGTTTTATTTATGTGTGAAACACTTTAATCAGTAATTACGCTGTTTTAAGTGCTATATGAGTAAAGTGGACTTTGCTCACAAAAGCCCTAAAAGTATGACAAAACACCATGCAGAAAAGAGCACTACACAAGTATGTCTGTGAGTGTTACCGGCCGAGTGGAGAGCAGGTTCCGAAGCAGCCCAAGAGTTTTCATGAGTACATTGGGATCAGGATCAGAGAGGAGCCTGAAGAGCTGTTCAGTACCCAAAGCTCGAACGATCTCCACCTTCACTTTCTGATCGGCCTGGAACGCCATGTTCTACACGACACAATCCGCTTTCTAATCATTCTCTGCTTTTAAACTAAACCTCAGGTAATGTCATGAGTCAAAAGATCTTACCATGAGTGCCCAGATGCCATTGACCCTCAAAGCTGGACTGTCACTCTGTGTGAGGCTGCATAGTAACTCAATAACCCCCGACTCCAAGATCGGCTGAGAACAGACACATTCATAAACATTGTTTAAAAGGTATTCCAAAGGTTGAAGCACTAACGTGATGTCGGGTTCTTTACCTCTTTGCTGGGAGAAAATTCCAGCAGAAGGTTGCATAGTGTTGAAGAGGCCATAACCAGCACCTCATCGGGAGCGTTCTGTAATAACTAATCAAAACCAAAGTGCTTTCAGTCAGAGTGTGAGCAGAAATCATCTGCAACACTAAATCATCATCTAAATGTCACATTTTACCTTCATTAGTGGCTTCCATACTGCATGGTCATGGAAACTCGTCCTTAGCTGCTGTACTGACCGTGATAAACTGTGCAAGCATCTAGAGAGCAGTTTAAAGAAGTTATTTGAAACAATTGTGGTTGAAAATTATCTTTCAAAAACAATAATGAAATCACCATATTTTAACAATCATTTAACTTCAGGTATTGGGAACTTTGATTGTGATTTGCTAAGAACTCATGAGTCTCACATCCCCCTCTGGTATTTATTACCCCTTGAGGAGAGAGTTGGGCATTTGTTATCTTATCAGTTTATGTACAGCAGAGCAGCAGAGACATTCTTCTCTCCTGAAAGACACAGTTCAGCCATGATGCTTGTCTGGCTGGATGGATGATGCTTTTTAAAAACTTGACTTGATTTGATTTGCCTACTGATTTTTTAAAATAAATGTAATCATTCTAAATTCAACAAAATATTATGAATGCTTTATGAAATTGTTATAGCCCTCCGCCCTTTTAACACAGAACAAGAGACTTCAATTGCACAGTCACATGATTTCACTCAATCACACAACATGCAAGAGTTTGTTTTATGGAACCATTAGAAAAAAATACATTTACATACTTTTCATTTATTTTAAATCTAACATTCATTCAGATTAAAAAGTGCAATTCACAAGTACACATGCTTGTCAAATTAATTTCAGTTAGTTAAACATGATAACAATTCTTGTGTCTACACTCAAGTTTATCTGAGTTGTTGTTGCATTTTCCATTGATGTTTACAGTAAGTTTTTGATCATTTATTTATTAGTTTCTCTATAGGTTTCACATGCATACAAGGCTGGAAGCGCAACAAAAATATTTATGATTCTAAAAATTGTATTCTCAACATGTCAATGATTTATTACTAGTAATTATTGAAATAATATAAAATAGATAAAAGTTCTGAAAAAAAAAGAATTCCACTGAAAATTACAATGGCAATATTAGTAAAATAAATTGCTACTGGATTCATTCAAAAAATTGTGCAGCAAAATATTTCACTGAATGTGTCTGGTACTCGTGTTCATTTGCAGATATAGTAAAACAGAAGCAAAGTTTTTAAATAGTAACTTAAGTAAATAAAACTCAACAGTAACACTGTTCTATTGACTGCACACTTGCTTGAAAGCAATAGCTGAAAATAAAAGTGGTTTCTCACCTGACTGCTGCTAACCGTACTTTGATACTTGATTCTGACAGGCCGCTAACAATTCTGTCCATCATGTTTTCCGTCTCCGTAATCTGCAGAGTGAAATGGGTTTTCATTGATTTTATTACAAAGTGCTTCATTTGTAATATACACATCTCTGAGCCACTTCTTGTTGTCATGGTAGGTCTTAACTATCTAATAATAACATTTGTCAAAAATCCCCAGTCAAAAAAAAGAAATAAAGAATGGAAATTTGTCTCATTTTAAATGATCAAATTAATGTTTCTCAGTTTTTCCATTTTTTACATAGATGGCCTGCAGTCAAATTATGTCCAAAAACACAGCACATTACTAAAGTCTCACCTTTTTCCTGATGTCCTCATCATTGGAACCCAGAGAAGCATAGAGTTTAAAGGCTGCCTGTCGCAGTTCGTGTGCATGTTTCAAGTCATGGTCCAACTACAGAGAAAAAGATCATTCTCGTGTCAGCAACTATACAGAAAACCAAACTGCTACATTATTATTACACCAATTGCGCTTTTCTTGACTTATATTTCTTACGTGTCAGTACAATATTCCACCCCAAAAATACACTAACATTTCTAAATATTTTCCTCTATATTATTTTGACATAATTAAACTTCTCAAACAGATTCTCTAACAAAACTGAACTTCTTCATTTCAGTAACTTGAGACAGTCAGTACTGTTTTAGATAACAGTTTATTAAAATAATAAAGCCAAATAAAAATAACAATTTTATTCATATTCATAATGCTTGAGCATTAATGTGTGCTAAAAGAGTTGCATCCAAAACAATACTCATGGTCTAATAATCACATTAAAAGCCTCAGCTATACTGATAATGAAAAAAGCTACTAAAGCCACACAAAAAGTTAATGTTCACTCTAGTTTCTTGAGGACAATCTTATATAGAGTTTCTTAACAGAGCTTACAGTATTGCTGAAAAAATGGAAAAATGATTCTCCTGGACAAACAAAGCATTTCTAAAATATTTAACCTTTATTTGCAAGGCATGTTTAAAAATGAATCGAATAGGGGTGAATTAAAAAAAATCTTGTCATTGATGCTATGTTTAAGAAAAAAATAATCTACTTTCCAAATCCTTGACTAGAACTGTCAGAACTCTACTATAATAGGCAGGTGTTTTACTATTTGTAATTTTCTCACAGAGCTTTGACTGTGTGATGTTCTCCCCACTGGAAACAATGCTACGAGAAAGTAGGCACCTGAGAACACAAGAATCTTTTTGAAACATGAAAAACTTTTTTCAAGAAAAGTGAAAGTTGTCTGTTTCAATGAGCATCATAGTCATCATAAAAAAAGAGACTTTGGCTCTGTTAGATTGATGATATTCAACTTGTTTTAACCTGAGAATTTAGGCTTCAAACAGGATGATTTTCAATGGTCTTTTTGTGCATTTTTTATACTCTGGTAGTTATGCTTTGCCAAGAATGAAATGGCTGAATGTCTCACTACGTCTATGTTATGCTCAGTCAATAAATGAGACACTTCTGTTTGATGAATTCTGAAACTTATGAAAAAAAGCCAAACAAAACAGGATAATTTCAAGTTTAAAGAACATAGAAGACCTTTCAGAGCATACGATACGAGATAGGACTGTCAATCTGAAATACATAAAAGAGCATGTAAGCATCTAAGCACCAGGAGTACAAAGGGATTTCAGAAACAAGCCTCTGCGAAGAGCATTCAAAACAGAATAATGCACACTTAACCATTGATTCTCCATTTATGCCTTTTAGGTCTTTTGCCGACACTTACTTATTTAAGCTACTTTTTTAATCTGGGTTGCTATAAATGAGTGCAACAACATAGCTCAAGGTTTTTCTCATCAGTCAACAACTGACTACATGGAAAAAGTATTTCTAGAGCAACTGCCAAAAAGGGCCTTCATAATTACATTTTAATTGACAGATTTTCAAATTACATCCAAATATCAAAAAAAGTCTACCCCAAAAAATCCTTGTTATTTAAATTTTGTTTTACTTGTTGTAATGATTTAATTCAAGACATGCGTAGCTTGCTTTCATTCTCCTGTGTTTACTAAAAGCCAAGCCATTTTGCAGTAAATACTGAGTTGAACACAATAAAGTATTTTGCAATACAAATGTGAATCTGTTTTTACATTTTACACACTTCTTACTTATCTGTTCCATTTGGGTCAGAAGATAAAAAATAGGAACGACTTATGATTACTGGTAGATTAATCAATTATCAAAATCAACAGCTGCAGCACTAGAATGCGTTGTGCATAAAAAATGTGCATCATACAAACCTTCTCCAAGAAAGACCCTGAAACGAGTGACTTTGAGGTTTTGAAAATAAAATACATTTACCCTCTTAATGTCAGTGATGGCGCTGACCGAGCTGGGATATTTGAAGTAGTCAGCCAGCATGGAGACCAGGTGGTCTGTGACGCTGGCGATGCGCTGCAGCTCAATATCTGGCTCCATCAGATAAGCCAGCGTCTCAGCACCCTCCACTCGCTCCTCCAGCAAGCGCTCTTTACTGCACATGCGTACCAGGCATGGCAGCGTCTGCTTACACACAAACAGCCACCATTAAGATCCACACTTAAAACTACACCAACACAGATAGTGTTATACTCTTGCTACCTTTAGTACAATACATTCGTCATCTGTTCTGATTGCTCCGGCTCGACACATGTATGTTAAACTAAGAAAGAGAGAGTGAGAATAAGCTTTAGAACTTAAAAAATATAAAAAAAAAAAATAAAATAAAATAATTATAATTTTTACTCACCATTTGGCAGCAGTAAGCTGCATTTCAATGGGTTTATCCCTTTGCATCATTCTTACAAAAACCTGAGAAAGCTGTTCTCCATCTACAATCACTGAAGAACACAAAACAATAGAGAAATGCACATGAAGAGGGATAAACACAACAATCATAAATTGGGAAAATGCTGCTTATAATTTCTGAAACCTGATGTAAAAATAATAACCACCTAACAATTTAAAAACTGTTACTGTCTATTGACTATGACTATAAACTATTATTATTCTTTTAAAAATAATATTTTTAAATTTTCTGGAAGTGTTGCAAGTCTTGAAAAGCATATTTGTAATAAATTAAAGCTGTGTATCTACAAATAGCATAGTAAAACTTTAAATGGTGTTAAAAAAATAGATCTATTGGGTTCAGGCTCGATTTGGTTCTGAATACTAAAGTTTTAATAATAATTTTGTTGTGCTAATTCAAGCAAATTTTTCCACAACATTCCATAATTAATTCTAGTGTCAGTTTCAATCTTCAGAAAATCCATTAGTAGAAACTATAATATAATCAGCAAAGTGAATTTTTCTGGATAGTATTAAAACATCTTTTAATGGCAAACCAATTAATAAATGTAACAATTAGTAAAAAATAAATAAATCACATCTGCAGAATCATATTTTCACTTATTAAGCCCTCTATAATGTTTTTGTGGGTAAATGTATGTAGTAACCTGTTATTTCATTTACCTATAATCTAAGAAAAAAATATTACAAAAGGGGGGGTCCTGCTCACCGTTCACTAGTGTCATGGAGACCTGTGTGTTCTCATAGGCCAAGACAGAAAAACACTTTAACGACTGCATCTGTACCTACAGCAAGGCAGCAAAATATTATTGTCACAATCAACAAATATCCAAATATCTACTGACACAAAAACACCCAGAAATGCCATCGTTACATACCTTATAGGATGGAGAAATAAGCAGAGGAGCGATGTTCTGGATAGCGCCATGATTGAACAAGACCGTCTGATGTTCTGGTGTCTGAACAACAAATTTGAAAGGTGATCATACCCCCAAGTTTATTAAAGATTAGTCTGTGGCACCACATTTATGAAGATTTGTATTTGGTGCTTAAACGAACAACCCATTTTTATTAACATTGGCTCATTTTACATTGAGTTTATAAAGTTCAGCTGTTCTCCAGATATGGTAATTGGACCTTCTAGCATAGCTTAGCATTGATTCCAGATAAAACATGTAACATTGTAGTCTCACAGATAAAAGCAAAATTATCAAAGACTTGTAATTTTTTTCCAAGTTCATAGATGATGTCCAGTTGTCTTGGCCATGCAACCTGCATACTGTTACACTGTGATTTTAAAAACACATGCTCAGAAAGGTTCAACATTTTATTTTATCTGGTATTACACAATGCAAGAAGAGTTAAGCTTTAAATAGGGAAAAATGCAAGACTTTGATCCTTCTGCTACTAAATTCTGCTACTTGTGCCATCTGGAATCCACAATCTTTGTTAAGCTATGCTAAAAGGTTCTATGGTCATTTCTAATGCTAAACTTATTAACTTGAGGAGAGATGTAAAATTGAACTGTAAATAATTTCTTAAATATACCATCCATTGCAACATTATTATACCTAATTTACACCTGTAAACATGAATTATCTACTTGCTACTTGTAAAATCAGTTTATAGTACATAGCGATATAAATATTTGCATATTTCTTGAAATGTACATTTCTGCTCAAGTTTGGTCGCAAGGTCTGCCTGTAGCACATATTTAAACCTGTATGTTTGTTCATAGCAAATGTACTATATAAACATAAAACATCCTCATATCCCTGTACATATTGCTACATTTTACTGCTTGGCACTTCTGTTTAAATCTAAAACTGCATTTTGTTGTCTTGTACTTGTACTGACGATAAAGTATCACCGCACAACAGCATATCACCACAAAACAGAAAAAAAATTGATCGCTGTATTCTCAGTGTTACCTTGCAACAATGGGCGAATATTTGCGTGATGTACTCCTGTGTGTGCTGCGACCGACACAGCAGAGACATGAGGTGGGGGATCACAGTGGGATCCTGCAGCACATAAAAAAAACCTAGAATACACTTTTCTTTTTTCCATCTGCATGAGTCCGATTGAGACAGAGGAAATCTTACAGTGTAGAGCAGCTGGACTGGTGTGACTGAACTTATGAAAACAGTTCTTAAACACCGCAGACAGGCCTCAATGAAGATCAGCTCAGTACACAAGAGACCTGTAGCCACAGAAAGAACTTTATAGTTTAACCAAGAGAGAGAGAGAGAGACAGAGAGAGAGAGACAGAGAGAGAGAGAGAAATGGGTGGAGCACCTTGTAGCAGGGCTGGGATAATGTGACAGTCCACCAGAGACTTGATATTGTTCTCGGTACCCATGGCTAGACTGCCCAGCACCACCGCACACTCGGTTCTCAGCTCCAGACTAGATGAGGTCTGCTGAAGGAGATACAGCAGCCTGAAAGGAAACAAAACAATGGCTTTGATGCATCACTATGAAACAAAAACATTTATGTCGTTTTCTGCCATGTTATATAATTTACCAAACAAAAAATCAGTGAAGACTGGTTATAAAGAAGATGTGAAGAAACTTCTATTTAGTGTATTTACTATACAATTGGAACTGAAAAGTATTTTTATGTATTTTGATTATTTCAATTTGTATTTGAAAAGCACATAAAATCATTGAAAACCCATGCACCTGCAAATGCAGGTTCCACAAAACATCCAAAAACAAGAGCACTATAACATGACTACATGAGAGCTCTGAAAATCCCAGTTTAACAAGTTTTGACAAACACAGCCATCTTGATTCCTATGCACTGCATTAAATTACTGTGATTGTTTTTTGTTCACATAATTGAAGTTGTTTTACTTGTTCACTTGAAAATGCTTATGACACAATGAGAATAAAAAAAATGAAGACAGCGTCTGCGTCTGTGTTTGTGAATGAAAAGTTCTATCCACTCATCAGGGGCAGAATCTCTTAAACACACAACACCCCTGTCATGTTTTTCATGTTTATGTTCCATTAAATGATGAAGCAATATCTTTTACAGTGAAGAAAAGCTTTGTACACAACATGGAACACGGCATCTCAGAGGATAAATTTCTCATGCAGTGGCATGCTCTACACAAGAGCAGCACAGATCTTAGTTAAATCCTTCTCTACAGATCAAAGAAAGTATGCAGTTTTTTGTTACATTTAGGAATTATTAAAAACACTGAATAAAGAATAAAAAAACTAAAAAGAGCATTTGTGGAATCATTAATTTCTTTGTTATTTGTGCACAATCTAGCGTTGAGGAGAGGAGCTCTTCTCCCTCAAAAAATACTAAATGCACTGCCACCAATGCGTGCACCAGCTACATGGGTGTGTGGAGTTCTTAATCTGCAACATATATAATTTAATATATTTTTTAATTTAATAAACTTTCACCAATGACATCAAGTGACATAAATGGCATAAACTGCTAGCCAAAATGCAGAATAATTGCTGAAATTAGCAATATTTGACTTTCTTAATACGATAACGGACAGTTGGCAGTTATGGTCCGGTGGATAAGGAGATCGACTTGTGATCTGAAGGTCGCAGGTTCAAACCCCAGATCCACTGAGTTAAAGGTGGTGTGAGTGATGAAACACTTGCTCTCCATCTTCAACAACCACAGCTGTGGAGCTCTTGGGAAAGGCAAGGCACCAGTTTCCCTGACTGCACCCCGGGTGTGTGTTCGCGGTGTGTGTGTTCACTGCTGTGTGTGTACACTGGGATGAGTTAAATGCAGAGCACACATTCCGGGTATGGGTCACTCCATATCTGGCCAACTGGTCACTTTCACTTGAATGTACATCTGTAAAAATGTGAAAAATCTATGTTGAGGAAACTAACACAAATTTGTGGGTCCAAAAAGTTCCCCTGTGACATCGAAAACTATATATTCTCTTCAATGAATCTTACAGTCTTTAAAAAAACTGTCCTTTTTCTTTCTTCAGTTTCATTTTCTTCTTTCTATGGCGGATTGATCAGCTGATACAATTTCAAGAGTGAGCTAGTGTGAGACTTTAGAAACTGTTTAGCGGCAGACAGGAAGCTTACCTCGGAACAGCACCCAGCACAATAAGATTGGCCTTTTGTTTGTTGTTTCCAATGACCGCATTCTTCATGTCACTGTTAAAAAAGGGTGCAACACTTTTACATTCAAAGCATAAAACTTTGCTGTTGTTCATTCTAGTAGTACATGAAACATGTGAAATATTTTACAATTTACATCTTTTACAATTAGTTTAAATATATTTTTATTTAGAGACTTGTTTTCTTGTAATTGTGCGATTTAAATATGCAGGTAAAAATATTCAGATTAAACCACTTTTTAAAAAATGAAATAATCTATATTATAAAAATAAAATTATTGAGTATTACACTTTGTGTAAATTCTTTAACAGTAAAATAATATTTAGTGGACTATAAATGTGACATGGTGCCGTTTGTGACCTAAGGTACTTCAGTGGAGGGAACTTCCAAATCTGGTGTCTCTAATGTATCTCTTTTGTTTTCTTATTGTCACCCTTAATATTTCATGTGGCATATTAGGCGAAAGGATGGCTCAGTGTAGGTCGTCTTGTAACCAGAAGGTTGGCGGTTCGATCCCCACCAGGTCTATTCTGCCATTGTGGCATGTATTGCCCTGTATGGATGTGTGTGACTGGTGGGGTGTGTTTGGTGGAGGTCAGGAGGCCATAGGCGCAGAATGGCAGCCACGACCTGTCAGACTGTTCCAGGGCAGCTGAGAGCTTATAAAGGTAGCTTACCAGAGTATGAATGTGGAATGATTGAATAATGCTCTGGGAATTGTAAAGCGTCTTTGAGTGTCTAAAAAAAGCGCTATATAAATTGAAGACATTATTATTATCTTTTATTATTTCTTTTTTTTAACTCTAAAGATTTGTTAAATATTCACATTTGTCTTACACATTTAAAAATATCTTCTTTTTTTTTTAAACCTTTGTCTTTCTTTTTTATGTTGTGGCTCTTAAGGAGCAGGTCGTAACGACAATAATGACGATCTTCTAGTCTCTGAAAGGAGAAGGGTTTGTTCTGTAGGGACATCGCTGGATTGGCCTCTCCTGCTCTTAAATGGTTATTCCTTTAGCTGGGTTGCCTATTTAAATCAGTTATGCTTTCATTTGTGAGAGGCACTTCAGGAAAATCAATTCCACATTTGAAGTCTTTGCATTGTCTCCTAATTTTTTGTGTTTTGGTACCATTTGTGATTCATGTAGCTTATCTGTCATCTTTTCTTTAATGTTTAATTTTTATGTGTTTAAATACCCTCGACATGTGTTATTTTTACTTTGGTTATTCACATTAAAATACATTTTCAATAATTTCTGAACCCTTGAGTCAGTTTCCCTTTTTTAACAAGCTGGTAGTGACACCGTTTCATACCCAATCAACAGGTTCAGGGTCACAGATGTCCGAAATGACTAAAACCAGTAGGTTCCAGCAGAGTTGTTTCAGGACAAGGGTTTTCATAGGAAATGAAATACCAAATTGCATATAAAGCAACCAAATCAAGTCAATTATTTATTCACACAATTTATTCTAACAGCACTAATAAGCCAAGCTGTTGAAGATTAGAGAAACTGAAGAGAACATTCTTGTTAAATAAACCTAGAAATGTTTAAACATTATACCTCAGCAGACACATAAATAAAATTAAAAAGATATGTTAACACAGTATTTAGCGCTGTTGCATCTCAGTTAGAAGATGGATAGATCTAATTGGGAATACATTTCATTTTCTTCATGAAAGAGACCCTGTGATTGACAGAAACAACTCTGTCTTTCCTTAAAAATGAGCTTCACAATGTGGGTAATGAAAATAGATTGATGAATATATGGATGGATGACTGATCCTGTAAATTACTTAATTAGCAAAAAAAAAAAAATGTATGATATAAATCAAAACTTAGCGGACATACCGAATAGGCCTCATTTCATTTAGTTTGACAGTCTGTAGCCTATACCAATTGAATCAGCATATCAGGTTTCTTTAGCAAATACTCATGTACTTTGAGTTTTGTCTTAAGTTTTCTTATACACAGATAAATTATTAAGTCTTTTATATTCAAAAGCTCCCTGATTGGCTAGCAATTTCACATGGTATGAGAATGCATTATATGTGATGTTTTTCAGTTAAGTCACAATAATATAAGTGAGTATCATTTAAACATTCATACAGTAAGATCCGAGCAAAAGAAGGCAGTCAAGCCAACAGTAACCAGAGCTGCAGTTAAAAATAAAGATGCAGAGACCAAAGCCACAGCTACGCCGTCACCCTCACATAAACACACAGGTACAGAGCCTGACAAGCAAATGCAACACAGACTCACTTTCTGTAGACACAAAGCTACTCAGATGACAGCCACATCTTTTGCGCTCACTGTGAAGGACACAAGCAGGCATACTCACATGACTCCCTGCAGTACGTTCTGTGGGTCGGGGTCGAATAGCCGGTCAACATAGTGGCGACTGGTGGCTGTGACTTCCTGCATAGTGACAAATGAGAGTACAAGATGATTCAGCAAACTGTGCGTTAACACGCCAGACTAATACTCGCCCCATAGCCCCCTCACAAGCTCTAAGGGGTAAAACATTTCAGTCTGTTTATGTTTACTCATGGAAGTATCTAGGAGAGTTAATACATGGACTATGATAAATAATGTTTTATCCGAAAGAAAATATTTTGAGGGTATCGAAGCAACCCCAAACGAACCACAAAAAGCTACCACTAGCTAATGTTAACACATACAGATCAATCCAGCGTTCTAGATCCACTTATATAGTGTTGAAACAAGTTAAAACTTCTGTTTTCCATTATTCATGATAACTAAACTGCATCGACTGACTGCCTAGGTTGATTCCAGAATTTCCACTTAACACCTGTTAAAAATGGTCAACTTTAAAGTTGATAAAAGTATGAGGTACGGCATGGTTGAACAGCCAAAGTCCTTTAAACTATATTATTTTTTTTCATTTACAGTCGATATGTATTTTTGCTATTGCAATTTGTTGCCTTCCACAAAAATCCTACAATGAAGTTTAGATTATTTTTAATCTACATTAAATGCTCCTTGTTTATTAAGCTTCTTCAAGCTACTGCCAAAAATATTTTTTGTACAAATTTCCTTTAATTGTTCGAAACCCTGTGCACACCACACCACATTGATATATTGAGATAAACTGCCACCAGACAGAACAAATGCTCTGTATATGCGCTTGTTCAGATTGTAAGCTGCTTTTGTGTCCACAAAACAGGGTGCATAAAACATATGAAAGATTACAAAAAAGACAAAAGAAATACATAATTTAAAATTATTTTATTGTCAAATAAAAATTGGATAATGCTGTGGAGTAAACACCTTTCAATGCTAATGAGATGTGACTGGGAAAATACAAATACAAACATTAACCACACATAACACAATATATGAGCAGCATGTAGTAAATGTAATAGTGAATGAATGAATGTAGCGATGAACTGGCAACCTGTCAAAGGTGAGCGCCACCTTTTGGTCAATGTGACCTGTAGAAAGCCTTATTAGAAGCAGGAGAGCAATACCAGAAAAAAAAACTATTACTGAAATGGATGCATCTATTTTGTAATATTCAAATATAAGGCTTAACCAAACTAGTCACTAAAAACCGTAAAAGTAAAAACAAAAAACCGTTGTATTTTTTTTTTTTTTTTACTCAGTAGAGACGCAAACATGATCACAGGATTAAACGCATTCAATTGAACTCGGAGAGGACTTCTCTTATTTCATCATTCTGAACAAAGGATTGTCCCTCTGCTAGGTTGATTAGATCAGAAGTGCTAATGAACTACCTTTAAGTTAGATACCAGATCAAGAATGTAAACAACAGATTGAACAGCCCATAAAAAGCAGTCAGTGCATTTTCGTACGATTCCTTCAAAACAAGCATTTTAAGTAAACGTAAGTTTCGTCGGCTCAGCTCACCGCAGCTGGGTACCAAATCAACATGTGATGTGTCAAATACATTTGACAACTACAGAGCTGTCAAAAGGGGGGCGTTACCAAACCCCTCTGCCCATCAGTTATCCCTATTAAAATATTGTGCAGGCTACAATATCTTTTAGACACTTTAACAATGAATAAAAACAAACAAAGAAAAATATCTTTGAATTGACAATTCTGAGCATATCTTCATTTGCTGTTAGGCAGCAATAACGTGAAGCAAGTGGTCAAAATCAACACCGGTTAAATACAAACCAAACCCTAAAGTCAAGCTAATGTGCCAAGTGACCATGTGAGTCGCCCTGAATGTTAAATGGTGTGATTTTAATAAGAAAAATGAAAGAAACTTACAGATAACACGCTGATGCGTAAAGGGGCCTCCAGCAGGCACGCCATCATTCACTCAGCGGAACATTCACAGCGGCACTTTCCATACACAGTTTGACCTACCATACACAGGTTGAGTATTCTCGACAGCACTTTCTCTACAGGCTTCACTAATTTCAATATTCAAAGCAGCACTTTCCACAGCCTTTAGACTACGCTATTAGTTTTACCGTTAAAATTAAATGTGTCTCTCATACAGCAAACCGTCAGATGGACAGTCGTTAGTTTTCCTCCAAACAATAACTTAATTCTAAGAACATTATTTTCAATGTAAAACTATCTGTACATTTTCGGCAATCTGAACAGTCAGGGAATAGGGTAGGCCAAATAAAAACTCAATCATCAAAATTAAAGTCTGTAGAAGCCATGTGGAGATTTTTTGCAAAACGTCGAACATGTTTAAACGATTCCTATTACTGCTAATAGCATTTACGCACAGTGTATTAATCTCAGAAACTCAACATTTTCCCAAAAAGGAGAGCACATTTTAGAAATATTTTCATTCATTCTATGTAACAATTCGAAATTTATTAAAATAACGAAACTATTAATAAGAAAGAAAACCATTATGATGCGATCCTGTCATGTGACCAATTTGCGCATGTGCAGTCTGCTGTTTTGTGATTAACAATTGTGACCGCGGCCATCAATCGACACGTTTGTTGGAAGAATCGCATCATACCACTGTAATGTGATTTTCTTACGTTCAATTAATATGTTTTTTGTTTACTTTTAGTTTAACGGATTTGGCTCAAAAGTGAAAAAATGAAAGTGGCTGTAGAAGGGTGTTGTCATGGAGAACTGGACAAGATCTACGAGAGCATCAGTTACCTGGAGAATAAAGAAGGGGTGAAGGTAGATCTCCTGCTATGCTGCGGAGACTTCCAAGCTGTCCGAAACGAAGGAGACATGAAGTGCATGGCAGTGCCTGCCAAGTACAGGCAAATGCAAACCTTCTATAAGTAAGGGAAGAACTTATAGGGAACCAACAATAGTCCACGCTGTTCTGTTTGTGAACGTAAAAGTCAAATCATACATTTGTCTACTACATCATATTTTGAAATATATGTAATATTAATAACACTCAATACCTTGTCTTAAAATTCTATAATGATGTGCTGTTATTAGAGTTACTACATTTACTGAAGTAACGTTATGCGTAAACACTTGACAACTGAATTGTTTATGTATTCATAATTAATTTAAATAGTACAATTGCAATACTATTGTTTTTATAATTTTCTTTTTTACCCCTAAGGTATTATTCAGGAGAGAAAAAGGCTCCTGTTCTCACTATTTTCATTGGAGGAAACCACGAGGCGTCAAATCATCTACAGGAACTTCCATATGGTGGCTGGGTTGCACCCAACATTTATTATTTAGGTGAATCTTCAATAAACAGACACCTAATCAACAGATTTAGCTTTATATGCAGCTTGACTAATAATGCATGTACCAGGTATTTATATGTTCTTCCTTGCTTTGTATTATAGCATCCAAACCCTGCTATAAATTACAACAATTTTTAATCAGTTTCTAGTACAAGTGTATCGAATGATTATTAGTGTGAATATTAATAGTGTGAATTAGTGCTATTTCCCTCACAAGTTTAATGATTCATATTTTTTCCACATTCCTTAGGTTACGCTGGTGTCATACGCTACAAAGGTGTACGGATTGGTGGTCTTTCTGGAATATTTAAATCACACGATTACAAAAAAGGTGAGTTTCTAAACAGTAGCTTTTAAAGAAAGACATTTCTTTAAAACCATTTTAATGTAATTTCAGGACACTTTGAATGTCCCCCTTACAGCCCAGAGACTCTGCGTAGTGTTTATCACGTAAGGAACATTGACGTCTTCAAGCTTAAACAGGTTAGTTTGTTAAAAGAAATATACATGATTGGTCATCATTAAGAAAACGGTGTGGTAAATACATGTTATGGTTGTAATAACAGATATTATAAAGTCAAACTGTTTAAGTTAGCTTGAATGTTATTGCTTCTAATTAGGATACAAATAGTAAACAATAAAACAAATCCAGGCAGTCAATTAATAAAAATAAAAAACAAGTAAATCTATTAATAAGCAATAAGCACCCACCCCTTCCCCAAGAATAGTTTGCGGATACAACCAGCAGCAGCATTTGAAAAGTGACTGTTTCTTATTGTATTTCCAGCGGAATTTCTTTTCATAACCAACTCTAGGGTGCTACCTCCACATTTCCACTCAATAGTGGAAGAATATTTCTCCTAAAACCACTTAATTATTGATGGTGGCTTATCTTAGATCCAATTAAGCCAAACGCAATTTATGGCATTGAATAGAAGTTTGTGGGGTAGAGGTAGGCACCTAGATGTAAAGCTTGAACGGTCATGAAGGAAGAAGAACAATGGGTTATTAAGCTTAGGATACTCAAAATAAATAGTTTTTGGATGTGACTCCAAAATCTTTTCAAAGTAAAATGTGGCAATTCCAGTTTTCTTGGCACTTCGAAGGAGGATTAAACATGGGGCACGATTTTAATCCTTGTCAGTGACTTTCATGGACTTTTTTTTGAAGAGCTGTCCAATCCAGTTTTACAGATTTAGCAACATAAAGCTAATTAAATTTTTTTCAATCTAGCAAGTAATTTAGTACAGTTAAATTTTTTAGCACTTCCAAGCCCTTGATCTGAAATCTAAGCACTTTTAACCCTTTGTGCTGTGTTTAAATTTGAAATGATTTTAGGATACCATCACCTATAGGAACTCTGCCCATTAATTAAAACAAATTTGAATTAAACAGCATCCAGAAATGTTCTTAAATACTTACCTGAAAAAAGCCTCTCTGTAAATGCCTTATTTCTCCAGATCAAGATGCCCATAGACATCTTCATGACTCATGATTGGCCACGAGGCATTTACAACTATGGAGACACAAATATGCTTCTACGTAAGAAGAAGTTCCTCAGGCAGGAAGTGGAGAGTGGTTCCCTGGGAAGCCCTGCTGCAGCAGAGCTTCTGGAACATCTACAGCCCAGCTTCTGGTTCTCTGCTCATCTGCATGTCAAGTTCGCTGCTCTCATGCAGCATGAGGTGGGTTCATGTCCTCTGTCATAAAAGGGTTTGGAGTTATTTGGTCACCTGCTTCCTGTATGATTTACTTTCCATTGAAATAAGATTGAATCAATTACAATGTGTTGTGATTTTAATATGACATGTAGTTTCAGTATTTAAAACTTAATTTTATCTTCATGTTTTTTGTCCAAGGCCAAGAATAATGCTGCGCCAAAGATCACAAAATTCCTCTCTCTCGACAAATGTCTTCCCTTTAGAGACTTCCTTCAGGTAAGACATCTGCAGTTTCAGTGCTTTAAGTTCTCTCCAGTCAGCTGATTGAGCCGTTTTGATTGTGCAGATCGTCGAGGTACCAGATAGACCAGGCTCTTCTGAGGTGCTGGAGTTTGATCCTGAGTGGCTGGCTATTCTGAAAGCCACAGACGGCCTTCAAAAACCCAGCCGTAACTTCTGGAACCCCCCTCAGAACAACGGACTGCACACAAGGTAAGAATGAAGTAGAGAATGGATGGTGAGAGGTGATTTTTTTTTTCTTGACTCATTTGTCTCTAGGGTTAAAGTATCAATTCTTCTGGATCTTTCAGGTGGGATTTCAGCGCATCCGAAGAAGCCATGATGGAGGTCGTGAGCGATTTAAACGGTGACCTCTGCATCGCTGAAAACTTCAGCCTGACTGTTCCTGCCTTCGATCCCAGCCATCCCCAACCCAATACCCCACCTGCCTACTCCACAAACCCTCAGACTACAGAACTATGTGCCACCCTTGGCCTAACAGACATCTACATCATGGCAGGGCAGAGTAACAGTGAAGTAGGAGCCACTGGAACAACAGAAGAAGAGGACGATGCGGAGAGCACTGGGAGTGCCGAGGAGCCCAGCGAGTATCCTACAGACACCTCCGGCCTCTCCAGCTCATACAATCCTGATGAGATCACAATAGAAGATGAGTGGGTGGAGGAGGAAGATGAGGAAGCAGGCTTTGGTGAGGGGAAAGGGACTGATGCAGTGGTTCCAGAAAGCCAGACAGGAAGCCAGGAAAGCGACAGAGATGGTAGCCCTCAGCGTGAGATGACTAGTAGACTGGTTTTACCTCCCCCTTGTTCCACACAGGAAACGAGGGTTCCACTGCGCTCTCCGTTAGATCTTTTTCTTCCTCCCCCTTCGGGAAACCTCTCTCAGGGAAGTTCAGAGGAGGAGGGTGGGGTTACACTTGCAAGAGTGCCCAAACGCTCAAGTGGAGGGGCTACGGAGAGTTCAACAGCTCGCACTGGAGGAACTCCTCAAATCAAACGCAGAAACCAGAGCATCTACACCGCAGTAGAAGATGAGGAGAATGAGAGTTAGAATGGCGATTGGTTGTTTTTTTTATTTTAAAAAGTGATTGGTTCCTAGAGCAATTTAAAAATGCTTATATAAAAACAAAACAATTTTTTAGAATTATTGAATCTTCACATCTTACATTTTTGTTTTAATTTTTTAATTTGTATTTTTGTATTATGTTTTTGCTTTTATTGTTAAAGTTTGATGAGTTTTGATGATTTTATTTGTTTTTGGGTGGCTGTACATTGTATAAAAAGGGATGGCATTCATTTCATAAAATGAACATGAGATTTTTTTTATACATAATTTAAATAAATGTACACTGTACACATCAAGCAAACTTTACAAAGTCAATTGTGTATCAAACTTCTTGTCTGTGATTAATTTTTTGTATTGTGGTTTAAAATTGTTGAAAAAGTATGTTATATTTCGGAACTTTATTATCTTTAACAATAGTAGGCACTATTATTCCTAAAGTCCTCAATTAACTCATTCTCAATACATAACAGTAAAGTACAAACATGATAGAAGACACTCAAATGAAACAAAAATAACATTCTCCATGCAATACAAAAGATCACATACAGTAGAAATAGTAAGTAAGTATATGGCTGTTTCATGTATGCTTTAAAAATGTATCAATTTGTCTCTAAAGTTTAATATTACCACATCTTTTAATACCTCAAGGTAAACTGTTCCACTCCATAGACACTAAATATGATGTTTTTTTTTAAGTACATATGCATTTATGCAATTGGCCCACGCTTTTGTCCAAACCGACATACAGTAACTGGTGCTTTCCTGACTCGATCAGGGAGTTTGTTTCACCAGTCAATGAGAGAGAAGATCCTGCTAAGAGATTTTTTAAGAGCAATTGCTTTTAGCTTGAGGAATGACGAACTCCTTTTGTAAAAATCTAGTTTGAAAACTATTTCTCTAATCTATTTAGACTAAATAGCAAAACATTTAGGTAGACCAGCAAATGTTTTACCCATGAATAATAATAATGTGTAACTAATTTTATCATTTACTGGTAAATAAGAGAGCCTCCTGTGCGTCTCGTAAGTGCTTGAATCAAATGGACTTCTCAGCTCCTATCAAACAGCTCTTTTCGGAGCTACCTTCAGCTTTCTTCAGTCTGTTTTGTTAGATGTAGACTAAACCCCTGAAAAATGCTCCAAATGAGATTACAAGTGCATTCATAATCAAATCTAACTAAACGTAAAGGAAGAACATTTTTGTAGACCTTATGCCATTTTCTTAGTGATGCAATTGATCTGTTGTTTACACACAATTTAAACTGGCGTACTTCTAATAATATTGTTCAAACAATGAACCCATTACAGCTTTAGTTTCTGTTCATCCACTAACATTGACTTTTTTTCCTGTGTCCATAGATTTGGTTTTGCCACATTTAAAATACTAAATAAGAATTATTTAGATTTTTTTCTTAATGTGCATATTCCTTCTATCAAATAACCGAAAAAAAAAACATTTTTACAACTGTAAGTCATTAAAAGTAAATAATTTATCATCTTTGAGATATAACTGAAGGCTTAAAATATTTGTTCAAATAGTTACATTCTACAAATAGTGAACTTGCTTAAAAATAGCACTAATATTAACAAACTAATCCATGATTTATTTGTATTTCTGAAGATTTTTTTTTAAAAGAATGCAAGGGTACTTTCTTTCAAGAACATTTAAATGTTTAAAAATATTTTAGGATAAATTAATTTTGTACATCAGTATCTATCCATCCGTCCTATTCAGTATCATTTATACTATATATACGTTATATGAATACTATATGCTTGTCCATTTTTCTGCTTTAATATCTGTATGTATTTATTACATTGATTTCATGATTTTTTTTAAGGTGACTTTTGGGGGATACTGTTTATGATGTGGTGAAAAAGAGCTGCTGGTTATTGCTCCCGATCCAACAATTCATTCCTCTGATTATGGACGAACTGCTGTCATTTTAGAGAGCATAACAGAATAACATTAATTCAAAACATTAAATTAAAAATAACTTGATTTCTGTAAAAGGATCCAAGAATCTCCAGCTCATCTAGTTGTCAAATAGACTACAACTAAGAAAGATGATCATTCCTCTTTCATCACATTGCCGTCTGAGCCAAGTTCTCATAATATCATTTTAGGATGAAAATCTCTCACCAGCACTTTCTCACTCAATGCACCTGGCTGTTTGAATAATGAATACAAATTAATCTTAAAATCTTTGCTGAAACAAATTGTTAGGGGTTTTTTTTAGTTTGGATAAAAGTTAGCTTAATAGTTGTGATGGTAACACTTTTTTTTTTTTTTAGTTCTGCCAGAACTTA
Source organism: Danionella dracula (assembly GCA_900490495.1). Taxonomy (NCBI): domain Eukaryota; kingdom Metazoa; phylum Chordata; class Actinopteri; order Cypriniformes; family Danionidae; genus Danionella; species Danionella dracula. Next base: position 937,660 of record UELW01000245.1, read on the forward strand.
CCAGACTGTTACATCTAGGCTTTGCAAAAACTCAGAAACCAAATCCATGTTTCATTCATAGCTAACAGCACAACTTTATTTACATTTATTTTCACAAAGGGTTTACACAGAAATTAGAGTTTGTTCACAAAAACTGTGGACCTGAAGACACATGACAAATGAGTTCTACCGGTGCGAAACCTCGTCATGACAATCCATTCCCTAAATGACCATAAAAATGTTTTGGTAAGGTAAACCACTAGATTACAGACTAAAATAAATTTAAATAAGTAATTTACACTTCAACAAACAGCATTCATTAAAATAAAACTCCAGAAATTACTCCTTGCAATTTTTTTCCTACAGGTTATCACCTGTAACATCTGCCGACCTCAAGTAAACCCAAACCAAATAACACGCAAAAAACGGGAGTAGGCACTTCTGTTTTTTTCCCAATTTTTCTGGGGCTTTGAGGGCAAAATCCTCCTTTTCTTCTCGGTGTTAAGCAGGACACTGGCTGCGAAATCATTCATTTTGTTGCTTGAATATTTTTGTTGCTTTTCAAACATGGAGACAAGCCTTCTAGTCGTCTACTAGTCTTCTCGTTGCTTCCAATATCCCATCATTGATTGTTTATCCAACAATAGTTTACACAATGCAACACAGAGAAGGCATAGCGAGCTGTTGTTATAAACTGAACACTGAAATTCAATTCATTGAAGATCAATGTTGCCAGGGGAGGGACACTGGATAGGGAAGACAACACTGACTTTTTCTTCAATATTTTTTTGTTAAAGATGACTGAGGAGCTGTGCAAAGGTAGACCAGTTCAAAGATGTGTGTGTTTTTTAACAAGCGAAGAGGGTTATGTATTTCTGCTTCAGGGCTAGTTTAAGGTGCAGGCTACCTTCCAGTGTTAGAGTTGGGTTCCGAATGGGAGATCCCCGAGCATTCATTCAGTGCATGTTCCACTTGAGGATGTCCGACTGTTTTAGGAGATTGTTAACATCTCTGTTACTTGCAAAGCAGAGATCAATAAAGATTTGTTGGTAAATAAATCTTTCATCTGTTCTGGGTTCTACCATCTATCCTTCAACCCCCTCTCATCGGGTGACTCGCTGGTGCTTACACAAAACATATGGACAGAGGCTGATCACCTTTTAAGACTTCCTTGAACAAATCTCCGTATGGCATCACCTAGGATTTTTCCATGCTCTATTCTTCTTGGTCCTAACTTTATCTTCTCTTTCCATATTCATTATGGGAGGTGAAAGGGTAAAATGTGGGATTTTGGGGAGGAGGTGTTGGTGGTCTATTGTGACGGAGTGTTTAGTTCCCACAACAGCTTCGTGTGGAGTGTGCGTCAGGGTCCTGCAGGTTCACCCCCCTGTGCCGGGCAGCATGCGTCGGGTTTTGAGTGTCTGTTTTTGGCATCTTTTTAGCTGTAGACAAATAAGTACAAGTTGAATGCAAACACAAATATTCTACCTCACTTGACTGAACAACTCAACAGAGAAAATATTTTAAATAATCAAGTCATTTTGAAGAGGAAAGAGGAAAAAAACTACCAAATATAATAATTTAATTGATCTATTCAAGAACATAAAGATTGAACAATATTTAGACAAATGCTGTTCTTAAAATTGCTTATCAAAACTTTCACATTTAAATCCAATCAAAAAACCCAATACTTAAGGTGCTCAACTTTAAGTATTTTTTAGCCAGCTGCAGGTATAAAAGCCAGTTATTGGTGACACCTTTGTTCATTGGCACCCCTCATGTGATGGTTGTCACCCTACCTTCCTGTGCATCACCTGTGTCACACATTAACAAAGTAAACAAATGCAGAGAAATCGGCTTCTAAAGAGGGCTCAGTGGATAATTTGGAGATGATTAGAGTAATACAGAGCCGACTGAATGTTCTCAAGTAGAGCCAGACAAAATTTATGTTTTCTCTGCAGGTATTTTGTTCAATTCTGTGGAATGATTTTAAATGAAAATATGGAAATAATTCAAAATCTGATAGAAGAACGGATAGCTACAATCTGCAGCTGTCCAAACTGATAGGTAACACAAGTCCACTATTGCAGCATAACTACTCAACATTTGAATTAAGCTCCAGTGTGTATAACCAATATTTTTCCCAATTTGTGGTAAAAAAAAAACACTGAATCTCGATAGATCATTTCCATTTCATAAGGCTTTTTTTATTTTTTTTGACACATTTACCTAATCAATTGCAACTGTTTGCAGACTATATTTAAACGGCTCATAACATTTAAATTAGCTTTATAAATATGTTTAATTTAATACAAACACCAAGATTCATGGATCTCAGTGAATGATATAATAAATGACAAATAAGCAGTTCATGACCCCTTTAATTTTAATATAAAACAATAGAATTGATCACTTTTTTGTGGCTTATATAAATTGTGCCTTATATACTCATCAATGTTACTAAATAGTGTAAGAGGTCAACAGACAGCCAGAAAACTCACCAATCGCAAGAAACAACTCATTCACATTCATTGCAGTCTTTGCAGAGGTTTCCATAAAAAGCAAGCCGGTATCTTCAGCATATGTCTGGGCTTCCTGTAAAGAAAAAAAAAAAAAACAATTGGAAAACTAAAATATTTATTTTATAGACTAAATTGGCAAGGTTTAATACTGCATACAACATACTGCAATCTGCTTAAATAATTATGATATTCCATAAAGAGCTTATGGGGTTTCAAAAAAAACTATTTATTAAATATATTTGCTCATACAATTTTTTAAAGAATCTATTAAGTTAAAAGAAAATGTATGACTTTTTAAACAAAAGTATGAGAAATATAATATGGTAAAAAAAAAAGTTTGACCTCGTATTCCACAAGCCTCTTTTCAGCCAGGTCAGCTTTATTTCCTGAAAGAGCAATGACGATATTGGGACTGGCTTGCCGCTGCAGCTCTTTCACCCAAGCCTTTGCCCTCTCAAATGTTTCCTGTTAAAGCAAAACCATATAACCAAATGTTACTAAATGAAAAACACAATGTTTTTGTAGGCACTGTTCAGTTTTAAACGTACAGGCTTGGTGATGTCAAACACTACAATGGCTGCCTGTGCACCACGGTAGTACATGGGGGCCAAGCTGTGGTAGCGCTCCTGTCCAGCAGTGTCCCAGATCTCAAACTTTACTGTGGTGTCATCCAGGCAAACCGACTGCGCCAGGAATGCAGCTAAAAGTTAGCAGAAAACCCAATGATGAGTAACCTAGGACAGACTAATTGGTAACAGAGCAATAAATATGTAGACTGAAACAACTGAATTATGATTTTATTCTTCACTGAATTGGTTATTATTGATCACTTAAAATAAATCATTTGTAATTGTTCAATGTGTAATATTTCACCACTAGAGGTCACATCTTAAACAAGAATGTTCGCATGGTTATCTGAGAAGGTTTTCTACATTTCAACTAGATTTAAGGTTTTGAAGTAGAAAAGGAAAGTCAAATGTAGTATGTTAAAATAAAAGAATTGGATTTAAAATAAAATCGAAATTTATCACACACATTTTGTCAATTTCGTCAATTTTTTTGTATTGAATTTTTTACAGTGATAGAGAACCAGCATTTTAGGTTTGAATGTTCAAGGTGCATCTTCAAAACAGATTTTTAATAAGAAGAACTCTAGTATAAAGATCATTTTTATTTTAAATTAGGTGTATTTTTGTGTTTGGTGAAATTGGTTTAATAAATACTTTCTTTTATATTCATAATCCTATTACATATTTATTCATATATGAGATAGGGTCACAGTAGTCTCAGCCCCAGACCTGATACACATGGAACGTTGGCTATATGTCTGATGAGTTTTATGCAAATCTGTGACCTGATTGGTTGAATTTATCCTGATTTCCAGGAGTGCCACATTTATTTTCATTCAGCCACACGATTGAGACATAGAGCTATTGTGAAAACTGATGATAAGCACTTATAAAAATTTTTTTAAAAAACACTAGATAACAATAAGCAACTTGCTGCATGTTGGTCCATTTTTGCAACACCGATTCCATATCTGAAAACATTACACTTATGTGACATGAAATGGTATTGGCTGTTTGACATATTGACCAAACGGCATCCTGGGTAGGTCTTAGAAAAGAAAGCTGCCAAACACACTAGACCTTCCCTGAAGGTGTGGCTACACGAGACTAGAGTCACAGGGACCTGCAGAATGTCATCTCCAGCTGACGATGAGCAACAGGCAGTAATAAAACCAGTCTATAACTGTGCTGAGTTCATTCCGATGACCTGCATAATGTAAGCGGATAACCTTTAGAGAACTCTTCTCAGAATTAGGAACCTCTTGGTTGATAGCAGCACTTCAGATCACTACACTGCTCTAAATTAAACAGGACACTACAGTTCTTGAGATTATATGAATCAACGGTTGACAGGAACTTAGACAAAAAGTGCTCAGCAATTCGGAAACTCCTTAAGACTATAGGAAATGTTAGATGACTTCTTCATGGGTTTGTACCCCAGTCCGAAAAACAAAGTGTTGCATTAAAAAAAGAAAAGAAAAAAAAAACTACCCCTTTGGAGTTATTCAGACTTTTTGTAGACTACCCAAGATCATATGTGTTCATTGTTTATGTCCGCATTGAAAAGTAACGTATTAGAATTTAGGAAATAAAGGCAACCCGTTCATTTTTCATTCATGTCCTTTTTCGGATCATATGAAAGTCACTTTGATACACTAAAATATTTAGTGAAAAGATGATTTCCATAAACTGACCATCCATTTTTTTATAAGCTCATTCAATTTAATCACTCGTGTCTAACCTCCAATGGTCGTCTCCTGAAACTCATCAAACTGGCCCTTTACAAAGCGCAAGACCAGGCTTGACTTGCCGACAGCCATATCTCCCAGCAGAACCAACTTGAACTGGCAGATCTTGGTTTGCGGAAGGCTGCCATTTGCCCTGCTGGCTCCACGAGTGCTCATGATGAGGGAAGGGTTGCCGTCCTCCCTGACAGTTTCGAAAAGCAGCAACAGGTCAGCTCTCTCAAGAACAAGGAACTTCTTTTTGCCGTTGAAGACAGAAATCCTACATAAAAAGAAGGAAAAAATAATAATGAACAGAATCGTAGTGGAAGTGGATGAAACCGATTCAAAGCAGTATTTAATTTAGCCATAAGGTATTTGAAAGATCTCAAAAAAAAAAATGTGAAAAGTTATAGAGTTACAGAGATGGAAGCCAGATAACAGATCCAACATGTAACCAATTCTTGGAAAACTATAGCAAATGAAAATTGTTACCATTGCCATACTGCTCACAGTTACACTACACACAGTGTTATGGTTAATAGGTAAATGAACAGAAGTTATTATTGGTTTCATTAACATAGTAACGTTAATATGAATTATTTTCTCCTCCTAATTACCTCAATAGGTTTGCTTTATAAAAGTAATCAATGTAGACCACAATGGAGAATCAGTTCCCATCAAACTGGAGAAGCTGACAAACAAAACAACCTAACCACATTCATCAAAGCAGTCTTTGTCAAAAAGCAACAGTGAAAAAAATAGGATAAAATGATAAACACTCTTTTCCAGGTGTTTGCACAAAACATGTCTTATTTCATTGTGAACACAACCCCTTTACAAAGAATAGAAATCATGCAGGTGTTCTTTGTTAATCCACAATATTTTTTTAAAATTTGTCAAAACAGCTAGCTGTTATCACAGTAAATTAAATGTTAGTATTTTGCTTGCTGGGAAAGACAATAATCAATGCCCTGCAAGTTGGAGATGTAAAAAGGTGATGAAGTTTTGAAACTATAACCTCTTTGTGGTTTCCTTCCGTTGCCAGCACCAGTATCACTCCAATGCAGCTTTATAGCAGACCTTTACAATCTTAAAATAAATGTAAACATTTTCCTTTCACATATTTTGATCAGTTGAGATAACCTGTAAGTGTAAGTTGCTTTATATAAATGTGTCTGCATAATTCATACATGGAAATGTTAGCTGGCTATTTAATCTTGGTCAATATATACCCATCATGTCAACATAAGTGATGAGACGTTATTCCTTGTTATTTACAAATAACAAAAAAATGCCATTCTGACTAATCATGAGTTTAGTTATTAGGAGGAATGTGAATCAATCAATCAATTAATAAATCAATCAATCTTATCTATCTATCTATCTATCATTAAGAAGGAGATCATACCTGTACCATACCTAAAAACCAGGTAGGTCTGATGAACAAATAACAGAAACGTCGTCTAAGGTCTAAATATAAACTCTGATAAACAGGAGCTGCTCTTTTGAACGAATAAGCTATATGTTTGCAGAACAGAACTCTGACAGTCAGGTGACTATATTTGATGTGAAGCACTATAACAACGCATTGTAGACTCTTGTCATTAACATGATGCGTCTCGACCTAGCCAAAGGGAGTCAACAACAAACATTTCCTTAAAAACAAACCTCTTAGAGAAGCAAAGTCTATTATAAAATTAACGGAATATGTAGCAAATACCTGTCGTTGACCGTAGCAGTTGTTTAGGCAAGGATTGTTCGATTGTTGATCTCTCAGCTGGTTATTCGGCTGCGAACACTTCCTGCACTTTCGCGCATGCGCTTTCACAACAAAAGTCAACGCTGTCCAAAACGTTTATTAAGGTAGGGTTTAAATGTTTGATCTATTGCTGTTTAATCCGTTAATAAAAATTCATATACATGCATTTATCAAATGTATAACAATGTAACGTAACAAATAAATGAACACAGATTTCAGCTGAACGTAATGATAAATATACATATGTTTTAATTTTAATACCATAGGAGCATTTAAAGTTTTAGCATCAACGTGTTATCAAAGTTTTATCTTTAACCTATGCTTGAACCGACTTGAAAGCTTTTCTGGCTTTTATTTTGAAAATCAGCACAAAGGTGCTAGTTTTTTTTACGTCGCGTCATGACGTAGCATGGCGACCGCTCAGGAACAGTTTGACATATTTTTTCGTTTTAATTATGGGAAAGGAAAAATATGCGTCTGTGTTTATAACATTTTATGTTTTTTATTGTTAATGTAAATATTTATTGTGAATATTTGGTGAAACCCTGGACCCTCCAACACAGAGTAAGTGAAAAGCTGAAAACAATGATGTTTTGAGCGGCACCAACAACACACGTTCACAAAGACTGATGTAAACACGGGCTTTCTTTAAGTTTGAATAACGGTTTGATCAAATGCAAATATGCTTTTATACTTCAACGTTCCACTGCCTTATAATATTAGGGTAGCGTTAATGATGTTGAATAAAAGTACTAAGTTAACGGTCAAGCTAAGTTGCGGTTGTTTTACAGTTAAGTTAACGTTAACTTTAGCAGTTCCTTTGTTTGAGTTGACTTACAAATGTTTCAAAATCTTCTACAGTTAAAAAACGCATTTTGGATTTTTTTGTTATTTATTACTTTTTTGTTGTTATTTTTTAGCAACAATTTAGAGTTTGAAGATATTTTAACGTATCAAAGTGCTAACATAGTGTTAACAGTCATATTAATTGTAAAATTAAAGGTTAACGTTATAGATAAAAAAATTAAGTATTGTTAATGCTGAGCATCAACACAGTTTCTAACTAAGGCTCTGAAAAATGTAAGTTATGGGTTTGATTTGCTGTAAATGTAATTGAAACTTTTTCCAGTAGATAGAAAAACATTCACCAAATTCATATATTCCTTTAATTTAAACTTCACGTTAATCGCCCCTTTAAAAATAGAATATTCTGTGATTGAAAACTACAATAATATTCACACAATTTAACTCATATGTTGATAGTATACACTATAATAGGATGATCCATTCTGTAACTTTCTTGTATTTAGCTATTGATTTTGATTAGATTAGAGAATTGATTTTGAAAGCAGTGTTTGACAGTGAAACTAACAGTTAATTTGCTAAAATTACATTAGGTTGCTATCTAGGTATTTGCTTTCTTGTACTCAGTTCATCGTGGACTTCCTGTTCTGAATAATAGAAATATATGTACAACTGCATTAATCTGGCTCACTCAAATCTGAACAAATCTTTTCTATAGAAATGGACAAATACTCTGCTAATATTTGGCCGTGTCTGAAGCCCTTCCTGATTGGGGTGCTCCCTGCCACGCCTCCCAGCAAATTCTGCATGCATTATTTCCGCAAAATGGCCAGTTACGTCCGAACACGAGATGGCTGCTTCCCCAGGCTCGGTTGGCACATGTGGAGACATATCGCTTGTGGAAAACTGCAACTGGCTGAGGATCTTGCCTGGCTATATTTTGAAACCTTTAATCTGTTGACTCCTCACACAGAAGAGCAGAGCTTAGAATGGGCAGAAGCTCTTTCTCAGTGCCAAACACCCCAGGAGGTTGACCGGCAGCGATGTAAGGTATTCCTGCGGCATGATAATGGCATTCCAATTTTGGGATATTTCTATAAATCATATTGAAGAAAATCAGGTATTTAATCATATTTAGTTTTGTGTAACCAGGGGAAGCATGCTAAATGGTAACACATTCCAGGTCTAGGGGTAAAACCATAATTCAATACCTGATTATCTCGAATTAAAAATATAGAAACAACACATAACAATTGAAAGCATCAAGAAGGGAATTGTACTGTTACATAATATCAATTTTCTGCTCTTTCTAGCTATTGGTAGACACTCTGCAGTTTCTTCTTTACCTGTATTTACAACAACTGAACCGAATCTCTCTTCGCACATCAATGATTGGTGAAGAATGGCCCAGATCTCGATCTTCCTCTTCCTTCACAGAGAGAGACACCAAAACAAGGTCCCAAAATAAGGTATTAAAATATGAATAACTTTAAAGTAAATAACGAATGCATTGATGGCAATATTATGACCTGATATATGATCTGCTTTTGTTCATTATTGTGTGTTACCAGAACTGGGACTTCCAGGCCCATTTTGCCTTTATCCAAACTCACCTTCCAGAACTCTTGGAGCTTTTAGTGGAGCCAGGACAGCTGAGTAGTTCAGGGCAGGTTTTACGTGACAGTCATCTAACTTTAGAGGCTGTAGAAAGCCTCAGTCTGCTCTTGGAAGGATCTGTTGGCCAGAGGCGCAATGTGTACCCAATCCACAAGCTCCTCTGTCACTCACAGCTGCAGACCCAGGCTGGATTCTCCAAACTCACTCTTTCTTACTCTATGCAGAAATTTCAGGATTTCCTGCATCAGGCTCTCTGCCTCAACCCCTTCGCTATCTCTATCAGCTCACAGCCAAGCAAGAAACTGTTATGGGCAGTGCAAGGTAAACTGGAAGATGTTGTTATAGATGTTTTCCCATGCTTCCGCCAAATCAGAATCTTGGGATAATGTCAATCGTGTTTTTTTTATGAGTCGAAAGAAAGTCACAAATGTCAAAGTTTTAGTTTCTAAAGGTACAGTTGCATAACTATCTAATCACTTTATCTGACGTTCAAAGTATTCAATGGATTTATTTGTTTCTACTTGTATTTCATTTGGTTTTACTGAGTGATCGATCAATTCATTGTGTTGAAATACTTTGTTTCCTTTTGCAGTAGATGGAACTCTAAAACAAGCTAAAATCTTCAGAAACTCAGCTGCAGCTGGAAATCAACTTTTGCTGATGTCACATGTTTGTAAACAGACGTTGGCCAAGGATTCAGAAAAACTTGTTGACAACAACATCAAAATACACCGCTGTAGTGACTCCTTCATTTACCTTCTTTCTCCTTTACGGTGAGGACTCTCCTCATCACAAATGATTTTGTATGACAACTGTATGTAGCATGGATCATTTAGGCATTGTTGAGGGTTCCGCCATGCATCAGCATTATTGTGTTATGCGATAGTTAATTTCTTACTCCTTAAACTAGAAATACATGGTGGTCAGTGAGTGGAGGAACAAGTCAAAAGTGCTCAATTTGTGTTTTTAGTTTTTAGGAACTTTTGCAAGTACTATATTGCTGTTTAGTGAGTATATTAAATTTGGTACTGTTTTTTTTTTTGTATTATTACTAATAATTACAAGACTATAATAATGTATTATCCCTGGAAAGGTTTAATTTATTAATTTAAGCCTTTAATGATATTAAGTTATTTAAAAATATAAGTTATTACCGTATAAACATTCAATACAAATATCCAGATATCCTTAATAATATTGCCTTATGATTTGGTCATTGTTGTTATAAATTAGTTTATCATGTCTAAATCCTCAAAGAAAATGGATGAATCACATATTAATATTTTAATCTAAAATATATGTTTATTCACTGATATCAGTTGCACATATTGTGTGTATGTGTGTGCTGTTTTATGGTGTTCAATTAATCCTTTACACCTTCAAACTTTTATTATTATTCTTTGATTAAGTAAGTTGAATCTACTCAAAGTTACTTGGAAAGAAGACTCCTTTGTGGTCTGTTCTCTGTCACTATCTCAAGTCTTAAAACACTTTAAAAGAAAAGCTTGATAGTCATGTCATTGCAATACGTTTTGTTTAATTGCTTATGCACGTATGCACACACACACATACACATTATGACGTAAAACAATAAACAATCATTGTAGCGTAAAGTTGTTATCCTAAAGTCTCAAAGCATAAGTCTTTCTCTGCTAAAGTTCTGGTTGTCAATCATCAGCTGCTTCTCAGGCGTCGGAGATAAGCGCTGCATCTCCCCTCATCTGTCTAAAAACTGTGCGTCTTCATCTTGTATAACGCTTACGACGTAGTCTGAATTCGAGTTCATTGGCTTTTGCTCCAATTGCAAGTTTATGGGTTGGTCACTAAAGCCTCGTCTGTCCAGCAGGCAGTGTTACAGATGTTCAAAGCTGACCTTTCCACTAGATCTGCTTTGAATGCAGTTGAAATACATTTCTTTTCTGATAACTTTAACACACTTTGGATTTGTACTCTAATACCTGTAATATCCTTAAAATCTTCAAAAAGGAAGGAAAATTGTGAATGATTGAACTTATTGAGTGTCTTGAAGATTTAACAGTGTTTGTATGATTTGAACTCTCCATTTTAAACACATGCTTTTATTGCAGGTCTGTTACCATAGATAAGTGCAGGAACTTAACAGTAGTGCTCGGGCCGGTGAGAAGCTGTGTCCATATTCAGAACTGTGAGAGTGTTCGCGTGGTGTGTGTGACCCAACGTCTGTCCATAGGAGGCTCTTTTAACTGCACAGTTCACTTTCTAAGCCCTACTCGACCCCTTCTCTTTCCTGGAAATGTGTCGCTCACACTCGGCCCCTTTCACACACAATATCCTGCTCTAGAGGACCACATGGCTATCGTGGGCATTGCAGTTGTTCCTAATCTATGGGACCAACCACTGCTTTTTGGAGCTGAGGGTCTAACTCCTGATGCTTCCTGCTACCGTATCCAGCCCCTATCTGAGTTTTACCCGCTGGTCATACCATTCCACATGGAGGGTGATAACTGTGACATCCCTTTAGCCCTGCCGGCTGAGTACCAGAAGGCTTATGAGAGCAGAAAGAAGACTGTAGGTGAATGGCAGAAGACGGTGGAGGATGCACACTTAAACAAGTGAGTAGTCACACCTTCGATTTTATTGTATTATTATTTACTCTGGTAATGCTTTGTTGACACTGAATAGCAGAAAAGCAGGAATGGCAACATTTCATATGTAAAGTCAATGACAATACATGATTATGCATGAAAAGGAGAATAGCAGAGCTTATTTTGATTTGTTGTGATGTCGATCAGGCTTTCTTGCAGTTGCGAGAGAAGCAGAGAATCAGGGTTGCCAGATCTGAGTGACTGTTTCCAGCCCAAACTCAATGGAAAACCTGCCCACTTCAATAAAAACCAGCCCAAATCTCCAAATGGCAGCACACTTATGTAGAACATAAAAGAATAGATGCAGCCTGATAAAGAGCATGATATTATGACAAAAAAAAATTATAAACCTAATCATCTGTTTATTTCCATGTATTTAAATACATTAAACTAAATAGTATTCAGAAGATAAATGTTTCCATGTACATGTTTAACATTGCTATGTATAATATTATTCTTTCAAAAATAATTTTTGAATGTATAAAAAAAATATTAAAATGGGCCAAAATGAAATATTTTAATATTGCTTTTACAAATACATTTATATATATATATATATATATATATATATATATATATATATATATATATATAAAATTTATTTTTTACTATTTTCGTGAATATATTTCAATACATGGAAATATATTATTTATTAATTAATGAGCGTTGTCAGGGTTTCTACCTGGAACTATAGTAAACCTCTCAAGCCCCAGTGGGTGATTCACAACAGAACCATATGCCTTTAAAGTCGAGTTGTCCACTTTTGTCCATCAAACACCTTTTTACGTTCTACATAAACATCTCATAGATGCACATGGTAAACCCTTCAATATTAAATACATGTCTTTAACTTTTTTTCAGAGTTCAGAGAAGACAATTTCAAGTTTTAGTGGAGCAGAAGTTTCACGAGTGGTTACTTGATACAGGAAAAAGACAAGAGCTGGACACCCTGCTCCCTCCTGCCATCAACCCATCGACCTCTGCTGACCACTGGTACCTCAGCCAGAGGTCCGACTCTGAAGCAAACACAGTGAAGGAACCCCCAACTGAAGCTGTTTGCTGAGGAAAAAAAACTACTTCTGAAATCCCTCTTAAAAATGCTGCTCAAACAGAGCTCTTCTGGTACGAAAAGCTGTACTGGGTTCTGATTGGGACATTGTGTCCTGTCATGTAGTTCAAATGTAATGTACTATTGATGTCTAGAGAAATCTATGCTGGATTAGTTGCTGTTGGTAGTGCTGCATTTATACGCAGGGTTGCTGTTGTGTTCTGGTTTTGCTTGTTAAGGATTATTTTGCTGTCTTTTGGTTCAAACGAGTGATACCGTTTGAGTAGAGAAAAACATGAAGTGCCCACAAGAAAGAGCAGGGAGATTTGTTCAGGGATATACTGCAATCATTTACCTAACATATGGTCTTCCTCTTTATCTTTTGCAGCTACTGTTTCCTAAAGTCTAAAGACCAGATTGAAGGTTTTGTTGTTATATGTTCACAAGGCCTTGTATTCTATTTGCACTATTCCTGTAACTTCATAATACAGCTTTTTCTTATAATGTCTCTTGTCTTAAAAGACATGCAATGGCAGTCTTGTTTTTGTAGATAAAATGGTTTAATAAACATCCTCTTTTTTATCATGTTTTTTTCTTACCACCTGAAATAATACATACCGAAGCATCATTTTTCTTTAGTGAAGTTATTGACAGGGATTTGTTTAGTTTGACTTGTTGTCAGTACAATTAGCAGAAACATACAACTTTAGAACTGGCTCTTTGCAGGTTTTATAAATTCAAATGTAAGACTTTTTAAAGCATTTAAGACCTATAGCATAACATCAAACGTATGAAACTTTTTTTATATAAAGGTATGGTCAAATGAATTACCTAACCATCACTTTTATGTTTTTGAGCATCTATAAAGATTTAATTCAACGCAATTTAACACTGACTTTTAAGTTTTTGAGCAGTTATGCAAATATACACTAAGGCAAATCGTAACCATCATTTTTACCAAAAAAAAATTGCATTTTGAAGCATTTTCTCAATCTCTGGCAAATTCAAAACACATATCAGAAGAGCTTTAAATGGACATCAGAAAAATAAAATCTGTGAAAAAATATTTAAGACCATTGAATTTACTGTTAGTGAATTGGAATTTTTAAAGCCTAGAATTTTTAAAGCTCTTAAATTTGAGACTTTTTGAGATCCAATGAAAACCCTGTTAAAAGTAGTATGTTGAAAATGTTACATGTATCACCATAAATTAACTCTTGTATATTAAGAGACAGTAAAGAAACTTCATTTTAAACAATAATCCAGTTACAATACAGTCACAATGTTTACATGAAATGTTGCAGCCCTGAAAAAAATTTTATGTTCATACTTTGTGTTCTGGGGTGATATGTATCGTGATATGCATCCTCTAGCCTCTCAGTCAAACAAGTCCAGGTTAGTTTTACACAAATTTTGAATGTCTATATCTCAAAAACTTTAGATGGGAAGCTACCAAAAATGGTTTAAACTGCTTTAGTAGCATCATGTTAACATCAACTCCTTTCAATACACAAAAGCCACGTGATTGCATTATCCTCGTAGCCAAACACTCTCAACTGCGTATCAACTGTTCACAGCATGTGAGTTCTAATGACCTAGTGACTATTCTAAACTCTTCTATACTCAAACTTCAGTGCAAATTACTTGAGATGCTTTAGCTTGCTTCTCTGAGTGGATTATTCTTCACCAAAATACACTTAATCATTATGCTTTTGAATTTGAAAAGTTTAAACCACTTCATGTTTGAGGATGTGTTTGCTAATCCCACATTTTCTAGTTTATTTGGCTGATGAGTCAGTGGCTGTGTAGCTGAAAAGAGCTGAGCCAGGGTTATGAGAAGCATTCAGCATGCCATCACACGCTCCGGACTGGCAACGCTCTTGGCATCAGCTGTGCACCAGTGTGCTGTTTGTTGTGCCTCAGGATGGTCCAGTCATGGTGTCGGAGTGAATGAATGCCCTTGCCAGGCTAGTCATTATCCTTTAATCCCCTATCGCTATTCTGGAAATAAAAGTGAATAGTGGGAGAATTACTGACTCGAATTTTGGATCTCATTTTCATGACAAAGTGAATATGTGGCCCTCCCCTTCTAGTCACTTTGACATTTCATAGCTGCATATTTAAACAGCCCCATAAACATTCTCCGTGCCAAGCCTCAAAACGAAGATGGGCAAGGTGAGTTTCAGTTTCTTTAATACAATTAAAATATTACAAATTAAGAAAATGTCAGTGTCGATAGAATTGTAGTTATGGTTGTTTAATGGTTTACAACTAAAAACTTGGCATATTTTTATTTGATTTTGTTTTTCATGGATCTAGTGTTTAGGACCTTATTGTGAATATCAATGTAGATTTTAATTTGGATATTTCCTTACATTAACAATTGAGGTGGAACGTTTAAGAACAACTATTTAGCCATTTTATTACTAAGAACTGTTTGTTAGCTACAAGTTGTGATTTGTTCACCATTACAAGTTCATTTTAAGCCATTTATTTATTCATTTGTGCTTCATCCATTTTCTTTGATATGTTAACTATTTTTTATTAATAATTTACCAATTAGTCACAAATAAAACAAAATGTTTGGTTTACAGGAGTGAAGAAAAATGTAGAATGCAGAATTTACCAGTGACTGAATTTGAAAGAAAAACGTAATGTTTAGAAGGAAATCTTAAATTTCTTCTATTAGTTATTCAAATATAACAATTAAAAATGTTTAGTTAGTACAGATTGTGTTCCTGAAGTAAACAGACAATGACTTTACATATAGAAAAAAGAATCCGTCCTTATACTAAAGTGATCGTAAATAAAGATTTTGGCACAATTGTTTTTAAAACTACTGAGTTTATTTGTAAATTCAGTTTTGGAGTAACGTGAAGGAAGCTAAAAAAGAGAAATTCTGTTAGCAGTGATAAAAATAGTATTTTGGAAGGTAAATTCGGTAGCCTTTAGAATACATTGCTTACACAAAGCAAAATTTAGAGCTTTAATATTCATTGACTGATCTCTAAGATCAGAAAAACAACAAAGATAACTCAATTTATATACGGGGGATATGGTGAACTGTACAGTTTAGATCCAACCTTAACTGAACACAACTGCCCACACTAATTCAGTAATTCGAGATTGTTTAAGGTCTGTGTGTTGAATTCTAATGATAGTAAAATGCCTCCACATTTTTCTCCCTTAAAACATAATTTGTGAGTTTTTTTGTCTTAGATTGTGTTTTTCGAGGACAAGAACTTCCAGGGTCGCCGTTATGAGTGTGACAGTGACTGCTCTGACTTTCATACATATCTGAACCATTGCAACTCAATCCGTGTGGAGAGTGGAGCATGGGTGGTGTATGAACGGCCCAACTACTCGGGTAACCGCTACCTACTGACCAGAGGAGAGTATCCTGGGTACTTAGACTGGATGGGTATCAACGACTGTCTCAGCTCCTGCAAGATAATCCGCTTCGTAAGTTTTGGGGTTTTAAGATTGATTATTTTTCTTGAATATTCTAACATATCTTTAAGTTTAAACCTGTGTCAGACTGAGCAATAGGCTGAGAGTAATTGATACGAGCAAGTTATCTTCAAATCTATTCATCAGTGGTAAAATTGTTGTAAAATGATTACATAAAAAATGTGTAGGTGCAAAAGAAGAAAATGCAGCATTCAAATTGACATATTTTGTGCTTAAGAAGCTGTTAAATATTTAGCATGTATTGCTTCTGCCCCTGCTAGCTACCTCTATGGAGTTGGAGGTCAATGGATAGTTTTTGACGAAAACTAACAAAAACTAAAATCTTTATACCTATGGATTTAATTAAAGTGGTTGGATGTCCCATTTAGACTGAAACGGTAGCCATTTCAGATTAACCAATAAAAGCATCAGTATAGTGCAGTGGGTAGAGCTGCTGCCTCTCTGGTTGAGGGTTGCCAGTTTGAGGCCAGTATCTTCCAACAATGAAAAAGGGCTGCTTAAAGATTGCCATGTGGAGCTTAATGGAATTGAGATTTGTCCCATGCCTCACCTGTTTTTGGCCCAATTTGAGTTGAATAGCTATAGAACCCTGTTACAAAAAACAAACCAGGACTAAGTGGGAAAGAATTGATCGTTTGAAAATGGAGAAAGCGATCTAGTTAAGAAAGCACATTAGATTAAGTAAAATATGTGTAGAATATTGCTTAAGGTACTTTATGCCATTTCTGGGAGCCAATGTTGACTTTTGAAAGAACAAAAATTGGACCAATTGTGCTCTGTCCCTATTTTATATGCTAATTGGTAACAAGTTTGTTGTGTTACAGGACTTGACCTAACTAATGTTGATGAAAAAATCCACAAACATATCCACACATAATCTTAGCCTGTGGTTACGACCAAACAAGTACAACTAGATTTCCTGATTTCAAATTAACTATATGTTGAAATACATTTCACAAGAATGACAAGATGAATAAGACTTACAATGAGGGAAAAAAAAAAACTAAACCACAACAATAGAATAAATAAAACAATGTTACATTAAAAATAAAAAAGAAGAGAACACAAAATTTAGATTAATTAAAAAAAATGTAAATATAGGGTATAAGATGGAAATGTTTTATATAAGAATATTCTATAATTGAATTGGAACTCTACAATATTACCTAAGATGTTATCTTGGCTACAAAAAAAAAAAACAATTCTATATTTATTCCAGCAGATGGGTTTCTTAAAGGTTGTTATATTTAACAAGGTCTTTTTGAAAGATTAAAAAAAAAGCAACTACAGTAAAGTGAAAGTTATCAGTATACCATGTATGGAGTGACCCATACCCGGAATATGTGGGTAACAGTCAGGAAACTGGTGCCTTGCTCAAGAGCTCCACAGCTATGGTCGTTGAAGATGGGAGAGCAGTTTCATCACTCACACCTCCTTCAACTCGGTGGATCTGGAGATCGAACCGGTGACCTTCCAATCACAAATCGATCTCCTTATCCACCAGACCACAGCTGCTCGTCTGTACTCAGTGACCAACAAATAGATTGTAGATTAGTTCAACTTCTTCCACTTTATTCAAACATAATATTTTTTACATTAAATGTGATATATACATATCTCCTTATTAAAAATGTCTGATAACAAAGACAAATAAAGTAATTTCTGAAAAAAACTGAGGTTTTCAACTATATATTTCATTGTTCCATATAAATATGCAATGTTTTTTACATTTCAACCCATGCAGACGAGTGGAATGCAGTACAAGGTGCAGTTGTACGACAAGACTGATTTCACAGGACAAGCAATCGAGTCCATTGAAGACTGTCCATCTGTGGCAGAGCAGTTCCGTCTCCGAGAGGTCAATTCCTGCAAAGTTTTGGACGGCTACTGGATCTTCTATGAGCATCCAAACTACCGTGGCCACCAGTACTTTCTAGAGAAGGGCAACTACCGCAAACCAGTGGAGTGGGGAGCAGTATCCCCCACAGTGCAGTCTTTCCGTCGCTTCACAGAGTGATGTTTCCATGTCGTCATCCTTGAGCTTTTTAGTTGTGTTTCAAAACTCATTTTAAGCAGAAATAAAGTTGGAGACTCACTAACTTGGATTTCAGTGAATTCCTAAAATCACAAGCTAAGTATTGGTCTTAGATCCAGTGTGACAGGATGCAGATTGAGGTGGGTTCCAAATGAGAAGCAGTTTCCACCTCCGCCAATGAGCAGCATCTCAGTTTCATCAGTGTTTAGCAGCTCAGAGCAGAACGAATGCAGCATCAGAGGCCAAGGCACAGCTGACTGAAATGCAACACAATCCCAAAGTTAAAATCTAAGAAAATGCTAAATAAGGTTCTTATCTTTTTAGGTCTTGTATTGCTTTTTAAAGGAACTTTACTTTTTTCTGAAGCTAGGCTCATTATTCAACTCTCCCCAAGATATTGAGTTGTTTTTAACCATTTTGAAATTTGTTCTTCTGGTCTGCTTAAAGCACTTTTAGCATAGTTTACCATACATCATTGAATCAGATTAGGTAAGGCAATCTTATTTATATAGCACTTTTTGTATACATTGGCAA
Source organism: Danionella dracula (assembly GCA_900490495.1). Classification (NCBI taxonomy): domain Eukaryota; kingdom Metazoa; phylum Chordata; class Actinopteri; order Cypriniformes; family Danionidae; genus Danionella; species Danionella dracula. The sequence continues at coordinate 956,349 of UELW01000245.1, forward strand.
TTCAAAATATTTTACAGAAGAATGAAACAGATCAGAGATAAATAATTATACTATAAATAACAGTAATTATCTCAAGGAGAGCTGTAGAATGAAAAATGCAGAATGTTCATTTAAGCTCCAAACCATGAAAATGCATTTTATTACATTATTTTATTAAGTCTACATTGGTGGGTTTGAGACAAATACATTTGAAATATTCATTAAATATACATAACAATTTAAATATTCAAACTAAAACTTTCATATTTGGTTCATCCATAAAAACAACTGTCCATTGAAAGCCATTAAGGTTGTTAACTAGGGTAGCTTACAGTGTCCAGCTGAATCTCCACACAGGCTCCAGTGGTCAGATTCATTACACAAACTCCTGGTACTCCATCAGCCTGAAGCCAGACTCCTCCAACCACGACCAACTTCTCATTCATCACATGAGCAGAATGAGAGTACCTATAATAGAGGTTACATCTCACTTAGAGGTGGAACTCAATGAATTAGCATTTTTTTCCAACTTAAAAATAATTAAGTAAAAAATAAGTAGTGTAGCATAGCTTAGTGTAGATCAATGATTTGAGGTGGTACCAGTAGCATTGCAGTCCCAAAAGAGTAGCCGAATGATCAAGGTTTAGTGATTTTCTTATTAAAGCTATGTGACTCATTTATTTTCATTGGGTAGTAAGGCCTGTGGAAAATAAACGCTGAAACTTTCTGAGCTGCTACTGCTGAGAGTGTATTCTGTTTCAGCGTAAATCTCAAAACCTTTCAATAAATTTTTACTATTTATGGGGCTACAATGCTATGGGTTATGATTTCACCTGAAATCCATGATCTATGTTAAGCTATGCTAGCAGGTCCTATGGCCTTATCTGGTGTTTCCAAAATGTTATTACACTAAATATTAACGCGAGGGGGGATGTAAAATTAAGTCATTTTTAATAGTCTGAGCAGAATTTTTTAGTGCTCCTAAAATGTGCAAATGTGCAAAATTAAAAAGTTGAATATTTTAGAAGACACTACCTGTACTCAAAACTGTCTAACCTTCTAATCTATACATTAAAAACAACAAAAGTTGGTTTTGAACCTGGGAACTGGAGGTGGATCAAACTGCTTTTCCTCCCAGCAGAAGCCTGATGATGTAGGTCTCAGATAAAAAACATCTCCAAGAGGTGTGCCTTCTTTCCCCAAGCCTCCAAATATCACAACCCCCTCTCCATAGGAACATGCTGAATGGGAATGACGGGCTTGTGGACCTGCCCCAGTAACTGCAGCCTGATCAAAACACACAAAAGGTTCTGTAATATCACTCTTGAGATGAGAAGGCTATTAAGATTGTTAGGACTAATAAACACATTCACCAGTCCTCAAATTTTAAGTAAAATAAAGCAAAACCCACTTTCCAAAAACCTAAAAGTACAATATGCCTTTCGCTAAACACACCTACACTTCGCTTCACTAAACTTATCTACAACATGGTTGTACAACATACAAAACAGCATTTAACACGTTTCTACCTATGTATCCTTTAATATGTAAGTACTTTGAGAGCACCTGATCTGCATTTTTACTTTCGTCATCTGTCATTTCTATCACTTACTACTTCATACGTCATTCAAGCAGCATGCTCAGAGAAAATAGCAAACTTCTAATTATGTTATATTAAATTACCAACATCCTGCTTTCCCTCTCAATGTGTAATAGAAAGGGACTGAACTGCAGTTTCTTGAGTGAGCACATGAGGCTGACTCCAGAAGTGAGCAGGTTTACTTCACTCCAATGTTAAAACTGACAAACGTTGGAGCTAAATTTAAAAAAAAAAATTTCCACCCCTGGCTCTATAAGGTTTATTGATTCTAATCGCTAGCTTTAACATTCATGACACTCGTGAGGGGTTTAATTATTTTTTTTTATTTGTTTGTTTAAGATGTATTAAAATTTAAACCTTCAGCCAACCAGAGGTCTTCACTATGGTCATTTCCCACCTCCGTGGATGTGTTTTTGATTACTGGCTATGCCCACTCTGAGCCTCTTTTAACTTTGCCAGAAACCCATGAGTGACATTGTGGAAACTACGTCCATGTTATCTACAATCAATGCTTTCACTACACAAGTAAAATATAGCTCACAATCACAGAATTAAGACACAAGTAAGTTAGTTTCATTCTAAAAACAAGAAGGCAAATCTACTGATACAATATATTATCAGGAAGAGAGTCTCACCAAGAATTCTCCTGCTTCTCATGATGGCCAACTGTGAAGTAACTTCACATCAAAGTAAAAAAAATTCACCAAATTTGAACCCTTACCTCAGTCCAACGCTTGTCTTCCAGTAAAAGGAAATGGGCATCGCTTAAAACTCGATCCTTTTCACTACGTCCTCCAAACACAAAGAGACAGGTCTTACCTGGAAGGATAGTTTTACAAGTAAAGCTTCTGATAACAACATAGCATAAATAGTCTAAATATAATTGAATAAATCTCACCATCAAAACCGATCAAAGTTGATGTGTGTCGCCACCTTGGTTTTGGACCAGCACCAGAACAAACTACTCTCTGAAAAGACAGTTGTGCAGCTGCAGGGTCAAAAGTCACCCAAACAACGCTGCCTAATGGGTTTAGTGGAGAGGTTCTGCCTCCAAACAGTACCACACCTCTCTCTGGCACAGACGTTAATGTGTGATAGAGGCTCACCACTGCAGAGAATAAGAGAATGTGAGCTAGCTCATAACTTGTGAAGTAGGGTTAAATAATAATTTTGTGAGGAGCTCTCTTTACCTCTATCTCCAACAACCTCTAAACAAGCGCATTTCCAACACCCCTGCTCTTTGACTAGTACCCTCGCTGGGGTGTCTCGTCCATTTCTTCCACAGCCTCCCATAAGAAGGATGAATCCAGGGGCCAAAATGGCTGAAGCTATACCAACTGCCTCCACAGATGGAGAGCCACACATGGGCTGAATGACCAGAGCAGGGTGGTGGTGTCTATTAGGGGTAAGGTGAGGAATAGAGGACCCTAGGAATACAGTGAGAGTCTTCACCTCATTCCATCGATCACACATGACACAATCTCATGATTGTTACCTTTGGGTGGGATTAGAGGTGCATGCTTCATCAAACAGCCTTTGGAAGCCGTAAGAATGAAGTAGTGAGAACACTTCTGATGCCACTCCTGAATTTTAACAGACAAATAAACACAAGTTTGGAACATGACCATGGATTTGATTCATCTTCTTGGAAATGAATTTCCTCACCTCAAACTCATCAAAAAGTTCCAACCCCTCAATCCTCTGCCTCTCTTCTTCAGGAAGAAGGTCAAAGTAGAACTGGTTCATATCAAGACAGACACAGCTTTCCCAACCCTTTGTCATGAACAGATTATAAAGTATCGTGAGGCTAAAAATATATTTCTTTGGTGGTGAAATTAACTACATAGGTCAGATCTGATTTGCTCAATAAAATGCTATACTGAATGGATAATAACAAACTATATTGTCAAAATTAAAATACTGTGAGCCTAAAAAATTATATATGAATATATTTTAAGTATTTATTGGTTCTGCAAAATAAATTGAGTTTAAAGAGATATTAAATGATTGACCTGCCTAAAGAGTAAGGTACAGTTACCCACTCCATCTCATTGAGTATCTTTTTAAACAACAGAGATTCTTTTTTGAGGTAATTTTCTGTGTTCATTTCTTTTAGAAGTTAAATTGCTTAAGGAGAACTTGGTCAGTTGGAAACCGATGTATTGCAATACAAACCTGTAGCCAATCAGCAGGAGCTATCAACATTATAAGACATTACTGGCCTGGCATCATGCCTGTTTTAGTAATTAAAAAACATCAAGATAACCCTATGCCACATAGCACTTTTAGATCACATCGTGTTAGAACTACAGCTGAACTTCCTTACAATTTAACCCAAAACAGCACTTCAGTCATAAATTCAGAATTAAAATCAGATGACCTGCTTCCTCTGATGAGATCCTGAGCAGTGAAAGTAAAAGTATGCAGTTGGCCAGATATGGAGTGACCCATACCCGGAATTTGCGCTCTGCATTTTAACCCGGAGCAGTGAGCAGCCATGGCTGCGACATCCGGGAGCAGTCGGGAAACTGATGCCTTATTCAAGGGCACCACAGCTATGGTTGTTGAAGATGGTATTGTATTTTATTACTATTAATACAATAGTATCATATGCCACTACTTTGACTATTTTCATAATCTCACTTACAGTATGTCAGGTTACAAACTAGGTGAGTTTTAGTGTCACCCCGTTGACAACAGCAGTTTACATGTCTATCAGGTTCCCACCATTACTGCCTTAATGATAATCTCTTCACTAACTACTGTAAAGGTTATAATGGTAAGAAACCAATACAGTCATCAACAGTATTGTGTATTATTTTTTATGAATTAAGAATTATACTTTACACCACAATGTTTTTTCTTAAGTAAAGAACTTGATATTTTTTCTGTTTATTAAATTGTTCACAAATGTTAAACACTCTATTACTTTAAAACCATGTATACAACTACAATGATTAACTTGTGATTATTAGTTAAATACATTTAAAAACATATAATTTTGGCTTCCCAGTGACTTGGCTGGGTAGCCAAGTCACTGGGAAGCCAAAATTATATGTTTTTAAATGTATTTAACTAATAATCACAAGTTAATCATTGTAGTTGTATACATGGTTTTAAAGTAATAGAGTGTTTAACATTTGTGAACAATTTAATAAACAGAAAAAATATCAAGTTCTTTACTTAAGAAAAACCATTGTGGTGTAAAGTATAATTCATGTACAATAGAATATTTTTACCATTAAAATGCTAACTAATAACAGCATTTGGTCTCTTTTCAAATGTATATAGTGGTATTAAATGCAGTACAAAATAAAATGTTACAATAAAGGTGTTAACATGGTTTGTATAACATGTCTTAATTATTATCAGTGTAATAAAATCAAATGCCATTGAATAAATCAAATAACACTTGGAAAGTGCTTAAAACGCTACCCAAAGAATTACGGTGTGAAATTTTTTTTTGACAAAATAAAACAATGTTAAGTTTCTGTGCATAAATGGTAGGCAAATCTCACAAGGTAGCTACATCTAATAGAACAGCAGTAGCTTGCACTGTACTGTAAATGGTATATAGATTGAAGCATTTACTATTATAAATCTTTTTATTTTAACATTATAATTGCTTTACTCTGTTAGTCGATGCATACCTTCTGCAGGAATCTATGTGTTTGAGCCAGAGTGTCTGGATATTGTTTGAGAGAGTGTATTGTAGAATTGAGCTTCAGGAAATGGTTCTGCATGACTCTACCGAATGGGTCATCTGGACGGATCTGTTCATACATCACAAACAATGACTGTGGGAGGACCCTGGCAGCCCAGCCAATCACTGCATCTGACCTGAATAGAGAGAGAACAACACACACAAATAAGGACAAATGTTAATAATATACAAAGCCATTTCAGGGGTGTCCTTACCATTGTGTTTCCATATAAGTCAGTACCACTTCCGACAAGATGAGTGTTGGAACATCCCAATCTAGTCCGGCTGCACTAAGAGTTGCCTCAAAATCCAGCTCCTTTCTGACATCAACTCCAATCAGTTTATACTGAGCACTTCTGATAAATACAGCCTCTGCACAAAAACAAACAGTTTTAACAGTGTTTGGAACACAGACACAAACACAGAAGAGTGACACTGTACTTAAAAACAAGACTAATAAGAAGGTAATGTTTAGCTCCTAATAGTTTAAGTTATTTTAATCCTTGAAGGCTTCTTTTATCTGAATATAATCCACAAATGTTTTGTTATAAAAATCAGATATGAAAATCCCTTACTAGTCGATTGAATTGAAGTAGTTTCCAAATCTGGAACCAAATCCAACACATTCCCCAAGCAGGGATTTGTACTGATCAAATCGGCTTTACGGCGAGCAACCTCTGGAAAGTCTGCTTCAAAAACTGTGACACCTCCTAGAGCTTCCTCCATATGCAGTCGGAAAAACAAGGAGTCAAACCCTGCTCCAAGTGACAGAATCTGAGATAAAAAATAAAGTTTAAGAGTTACATTTTTTATCATAGGAACACATGAAACCCAGTAAAAACACATTTCATCCCACCTGTCTACTTGAGCAGGAACTTGTCACTTGCAGAAAACGCTTCAGACAATAATCGACTGCCCTCCAGCGAACGTAATAACCTCTGAAAAACAAATCCACACATCACAGCTATAGCATGTGCTGTATGGGCATATTACATAAAAAAGACCAAAACTGTTACCTATTTATCAGTGGAGCTCTTCTTGACAGCTTGCATACAAAATACTTGAGGAAGTCATCATGGAAGTAACCCTGTTCTGCTGCTGACACTTTACTGACCACACTGCTATCATTTGTTCCTTGCACCTGAGAAACAATAAAAAGTTGAAACACAACCCCAAAACTCTTTAACTGTGTCCCCTCAGGTTCAACAATAACTTTACTGTTTGTTTTTATATTTTATGGACCAAGAGTTAAATACTAATATATACATATATACACATATATATATATATATATATATATATATATATATATATATATATATATATATATATATATATATATATATATATGTTTACCGGTTTAGCTGTAAATATGTTAAATGTGTGTACATATCAAATTCAACATTTTATACACTAACGTTCAATGAGGGGAAACATTTGACAGTTTATCTCCTTCAATGAGTTGATTCTGTTGGCTTTAATACATTTCCTAATGTTTTTGAATTTGAAACCATCTACTTTAAATATACCCAAGCGGACAAAAACACAGGGTCACTCACAGCAGCATCTTTCCCAAGTTCTTTTTTCTTGTTTATTGGCATCCTCAACACATGGACGCTTCTCTGAAATCAACCGGTAAATTTTACCGGAAGTGACGTTAAAAACCATAAGAAAAGCCACCCGAATATATTTGGAAATGTGAAAATAAAATATTTATCTATTTTCATATTAATTTATGAAGGATATTGTATATTATTTTGTCTTATTTTATTATTTACTTCAGATTATATTAAAATACACGACCATTTACTATTTTCAAGGACTTTTCATCAATATTTTTATTTTTACGTCATTTCCGCTAATCCTTAGCGTGTGTTATGTGCTGCTGAACCACAAACTTGTTCAGAACAAGTGAGGGTGGTATGCTAAAGGTAATATTGGTCTTAACAATATTATGGTTTATTTTACGAGAATGTCTATCATTTAAAATTCGTGTCGCAACACAGTTGTTTGAAAATTCTCTAACATTAGCTCAATTTATTCAGGCAGCTCATTTGTAAAACGTAACGTTGGTTATTTATTTCTTGGCAGAAATCAGTTGGCATTAATCGATGTAATTTAATTGAACTTAGTTTTATCTGTAGCGTTACAATTAGCGATTATATGAGTAAAAGTTTTAATCTTAGATTTCTGGCTAAATTTGCCAAGTTATACACCACCATAAACCTCCAGGAGAGCCTATCAGCCAACTAATAAACTTAAATTAACGTTAATATTGTATTGCGTGCCAAAATTTAATTAGTGGTTTACAAACACGTTAAGAGGAGACAAACTTTTTCTTGCTATGGTTCTTCAGGTTTTAGTCTCAAGTTAGATGCAAACAAGTTAAACAGACCTAGTTTTTCGTCTTCAAGTTGAAGCCAAACCTCATAACGTTATATATATTTATATCGATATCTATCTTAGTATAGATGTATATCTGAAACCGATTTCGTAGTTGAACCATGACTGTTGCATTTTATTTTATTTTTTTTTACAGCAGGTCTTTCTTAGATCGTATTACAATCCAATTATTTTCACAAAAACAAGTATTGGTACTTGACTTGTGTATTTCATCATTTATACTAGTTATGTTACGTTCATGTAACCATAACTAATGTCAAAATCCCCATTGGTGCAACACTAATTTAATAATATTATCCTTGTATGATAAAAACTCATCTGATCAAGTTTTTCTTTTACTTTTTGCAGGTTTTTTCTTCAGAAATCCCAGAATCATCCACCCCTCTTGAATTTCTTTCTGTCCAATTTGATTGACTACTCCTTAATTTTATACAGTTAAGACCTTTTCTTTTTCTTAATTTCTCTTGTACTTTTGTACAATGACTGAGCCAGAACTGCTCACAGAGGTGCCTGCCTCTCTCAAACGACTGGCCAAGCAGGTTGTGAGGGGCTTCTATGGCGTTGAGCATGCTCTCGCCTTAGATGTGCTGATTCGAAACCCCTGCGTTCGAGAAGAGGACATGCTGGAGCTGCTCAAGTTTGACCGCAAACAGCTGCGGTCAGTTCTGAACACTCTAAAGGCTGACAAGTTTGTCAAATGTCGCATGCGTGTGGAGACTGCCCCAGATGGAAAGACTACGCGACATAATTACTATTTCATTAATTATAGACTGCTTGTGAATGTAGTTAAGTACAAGCTGGACCACATGCGGAGGCGCATTGAGACGGACGAACGCGACTCAACAAACCGAGCCTCGTTCCGCTGCCCATGCTGCACTAATACGTTCACTGATCTAGAGGCCAACCAGCTCTTTGACCCCATGACTGGTGAGTAAGGGCTATTTAGTTTTTGTATAGTATTTAGTTACTACAAGTTAATCACAAATTTCTCAAAAGCAACTTGCTTGAAAATAATTAGGATTTTATTGATGTGGCGCATTTTTTCATTAATAAAGAAACATTTGTATTCATTGTTAGGTTTAGATTTCCAAAATAATAGTAAAAAATGAATAATTGTACAAAAGTTTTCAGTAAAGAATAAGAAATTACGTTTTTTTAATGAGAAATACATTATTTGACCCCTTTACAAAACATGAACATGAATTTTCCTCTTAGGAGGAATTTTTTTTGGGGAGATTCTCTTTTTTTAACCGCTGTTGTTTGGCAGATCACACTTTAGCTCCCTTCATAAGTGTATTTTAATTAAGTTTATATTGCTGGGTGGGTTGATTTTACACGCTGCTAAAGAACTTATGCTGAACTCATCTTAACTGTGTATTGACTGCTGAGCTCTGCCTGATCCTCCAAAATTAGGCGCCAGTGCTCATCTGTCATCTAGGAAATTATTTTTGATGTTTTGAGAGACATTTTAAAGGGTCCTTTCTGATCAACATGATGATTTTCTGAAAGTTTTTCCATCTCCGAGCAAAAAAAAAGTTTAGTATACAAGGCCAAATATATCTGTATTTTCAAGTTCTCCTACAATTTCCTGCCTGAGTAACCAGATTAATTAGAAACAAAATGGCCCAACAACAATGCAACCCCCCATGCTCTATACAAAAACAAGGAATAAAGGTTTCTTTTTATAGCTCAATATACAACTTAATATCTTTTTTTATTTAAGAAAAGTAACTAGGGGTCACAAACTGATTTTTTTGCTCTTGAAGATGCTGTTTAAAATCATTCTAATCTTTTGAATCCTTTTTTTAAGTATTGGTGCAGTATTTATCTTTGTTTCCCCCCATATTATTTCTGTTAACTTTCATGTGTGAAGTGTTTTAGTACTGATGTCAGTGAAATGGTTTTATGCATGCTGTATCAGAACTTTATGAACGCTAGATGGCAGCAGAGACGAACCGCTGAACTTATCCATTACTCTGCATTGAGCATCTCTTGGGGAGACTGATTCATCACCTGCGTCAGCTCGAAGACCATAATCACAGATAGGAAAAGGAAGTAAACTATTTTCAAAGGTTTAAAAATAAGCAGGCTGTAATCACACAGAGGGGGATGTAAGGTTTTGCGTCATTGATATTAGAATGCTTTTTAGCTTCTTTTCCCACACTTTTACAGCTCATTTGATTCATGTGAAGTGATTTTGAACATTTTCTGTTTAGAAGATCTCTAATGCAATACGACTTGCTTTAACAGTCCAAAACCAGGTCATGGACTGTGATGGTTTTTCAAATCCCCTCCTGTGTTTCTGTGTTTTTCAAATCTACTAAATAAAATAAATCTAAAACATTGTATTTTGGACACAATTTGTGTATTTTAGTTTGATGCTTGTTTTTTCATTATTTAATTGCATCACATTGTTTCGACCTTCATAGAAAAAAAAAGAAGTTACATGTAACCGAGCTAATGCAGACAGGAAAAAGAAACTGAACATGCAGGCAAATCCGTAAAAAAAAACATTTATGCTTCTGAACATGGAAGGGGTTTCTTTTTGTGTAATAACTTTTGAAAATAGTTTTTTTTTATCTGTTTTAAATTTTTCAGGACCTTGATATGGATTTTAAAATGGACCTTAATGTTGTTCTTTGTAAAGAGAATAAAATAGCTATAAAATGTAAATTGAAATGCAATTTTGGAATTCAAAATGTAATGAAGCCAATTATTTTTTTGTACAAGATGAAAACTACATGTTTCAAACTCGGGCCTCTAGTAAAAATGCCACAACCTTTAAGTGAAATAAATGATTCAGGGATCATGCATTTGAGTGTTTTCAAATTAAATTCTTCTGCGTAAATCAGTAGTGTCCTGTTCGTTTACTATTACCAGGGCCAGACCGAACAGAACTGTTGGTGATATCTATGCCGATTTTGAAGTAAAATTTTTTAATAATTTTAAATCATTCATAAGCGTTTTCAATGTAGAGGAGAACAAATGTATGTAAAATATAAATAACAGGTAGAGCAATGTTTGTAACTGCTTCAGTGTAAAATCTCATTAGTTTCGGCAGAAAGCAAATGTGGCTCATAATATTATGCTGTTTCTTGGCTGGCAAAAGTATCTGAAGTGAACTAAAAGATGTGATTCAGTAGATTAAAAATGGTGACTGAGACTTCAGGGCTATAGAATGGCTCTAATGTAGCCTTGTCCTTAATTGTGCAAAACTTAAACGTTTACATTTATGCATTCATCAAACTCTTTGTATCCAGACAACTTATGCTAGGTGTAGAGACAATATGCAAGTCTAACTTAAAATATATAAAACCTTTGAAAACAGGTTTTCCTCAGACAACTGAAGTATCAGAGTCTCTTCCTACAACACATCGAGAGAGAAAGCCCAATGTTGCTCCTTTTTCAGAATGTTTGTTTATTTAAGTTGTTAAGAGCGATCCCCGAATAAAGGGTTATATTCAAACTTTAAAGTCTTATGGGGTTCTTCCTCAATAACAAAATAAATAAAACAGCCGAGGTTTTTAGACTGTAACCATTGTTTTAAACTGGTATGAAGCTTGGTACAGATTGATGGATGAGTGAGCGGATCTAAAAGGGACAGGCGATGGTGAAAAATGACTGGTGCTGATAGAGGGCAGCTCTTACCATGCCAGGGGTGAGTGATGAGTATTAGAGGATCAGAAAGCCAGGTAAAAGAGCGCATGAAGGCACGTGTTCACCCTCACCTCTGCTCAAAGCAAATTGGCTGGCAGGGAGGCAAAACTGTTGCTAGGATACGCATCAGGAGGATAGGCGAGGATGAAGCAGAATGGAATGGCTGATGATGAAGCACCCTACTCTGTGTAGACAATGCCATTATACACACAATGATTTCCCATGTTCACTTCTGGACTCCTGAAAGGATTTAAACAAGAATTTAATGACAGATCATGTTCTTTGTTCTATGAGGAGGCGTAATTGTGGATGTTTTGTGATTGGCCCTTTTTTAACCATGTTCAGCTGTTGATCTTGGGTGGCTTAGGTTTGGATTAGAATAGGCGAATGTATTGATCTGATTGGTCAAGCGCATCAAGGTCCGCTCTTGTTGAACAAAAAATTGATTCATGAAAATCTCTTTGATTGGTGGGGTGTTAGGGGGTTTGGAAAGTGATAAGTCACTTGTTGGTTCTATCAAAGCATTCCATCACCGCATCTCTTTCTTCTGAAATGTCTTGCTTTCATATGTCTGCAGGTTTGTTTAGGTCTGTGTTTGTAATTCTAACCTAAACCACTAAATATTTTGGATCAAAGAGTCAGTTTTTCTCCCAAAAATCCATTGATTCTGCAATCAATAATCAGTCATGCAGTCTGTTTTCATTTCTTTTGATTGACAAGTAACAGCTTTCCATTGACTATGTATAAACAATCATTGATAGACAATTTGCTTCTTGCCTTCTTCATTACTGGAATAAATTGTGTACATATGATTTAACTTTGTGTGAAGCTACATATGTCTTATTTTTAGTAACTGTTTAGTGCAGAAAAATACTAAATAGATTTAAAAGGGGAATTGTTTTTAGTTTTTTTTAGATAATTTTATTTATGGTGATTTTGTTTAACAGTTGTTGTCTTTTCTTGATAAAATCATATGTTAAGCAACGTATATCGTACATGCTTAGATTTGAAAGTGTCTGGAATTTAATTCTTCAAACTTTGCCTAATATCCGATCTGGATGTTTGGTTCACTTTTTGCCGATTCTGCTATGACTTATATGCTCCGGACTTGTGTAAGCAAGAGAAAAAAATAGGCTTCTGTACTCCTGAGTTATGGAATGCAATGAGCGACACTCACTTCCAAGGACTGAAAGCAGTCCTAATGCGGGCTTGAGGGGGTGAGGGTGGTGCAGGAATCAATTTTCAGTGGCTCATTTCTCTAATAGGAGTATGCAATGAGCTCCTGACAGTCACTCAAGTTCTAGGGATCCTCTCAGCTGATGGAGATTAATGTTTCACTCCTTGAATCACCATGGTTCCTGAAGAATTTTGAGGTTTTGGCATCTGGACCCTTTTATAGCTTTTAGCTTTTTTTTTATTGAAATGAACAGTTTGAATACACTATAACTTGCTCATGCTTTGTTCCAAGTTGGTGGGGAACAAAAGAAAACCTAAACAATATATGTTGTATCAAGTATACTGTGTATAAAAAGTTGTGCGAGTGCATTACAAAAAAATAGAATAGTCCATTTATTTCCATAACTCAAAAAATAAAAAAATTAAACTTTTCACACAATGTGAAAGTCTTAATGTGTTTAAAGTTAGTTATTCTTTTAATATGCATATGTTTCGTACATGTTTGCTGAATTTAATTCACAATCTTGTTAGTTAGCTCATTTTATTTAGCTGTTACAGCGAATTTCATAAATAACCTCTTTTGTCATGACTAAATTTGACTTCCAAATTAGTTATAGAATGTGTAGTAATCAAGCTTGCCCATTGGTTCTATTCCTATGATAACCATAATAGTAATACATTTTTTTCTTCTTTATTTTAAACTATAGGTATGGTGCTCACTCACAATTCTACATCTTTGTACTTTTTCCTTCGTATAGTCTATAACTCTATAACTTTTTCCTTCCTTCCGTTAACTCTGCTGCAAGATGAACCATCATTGTAGATCTGCCTCTGTTTTTTAAAACCCCTCTTAACAAGTTTGATCTCACGAATCCTGAAATGATGCTGGATTCATCTTTAATTGGTTATTCACAAAAATGCTTTTGTTCTTTGGCATAGACGACAAAACAATACGCTGTCCTGCTTTCAAAAGAGCTCTGAATCACTGAAGAGAGTACTATGTAATTTAAACCAGACCTATTCAAATCTCATAGATAATATAAAATCTATCAACACAAAGACACCAGCCCACTCTCTCTCTCAACAGAAGGCTGAAATAGGCTTGAGCACTAAAAGCACCATGTCAGGTCACTGCAAAACATGGGTGTCAATGCAGGCCACCACTTGCGTTGATTTGACTCTGTGAACATGCTATAATTTTTAAGGGGTTAGAAAGGGGTGGCTATTATGGTTTGAACCCCCTATTAAATTGTGTGGAATTTATTTAATATCTTGAATTGCTTTTATATTAACGTCTTTACTTTTAATTCTTGCTATAATAGTCCTGGAAAGGAAAGGCAAGCCTTATCTGTAGCTGCTAACACTTGTTCAGTTTAGAGTGCAACTAAAAGCTTTCTTTGTGAACTTAAACATCTCATTATTTGAGCTTTAAACAAGATGTGGTTTTGTGTTTTTTTATGTGCTGTTTGCCATTTGTGGTTTGGGTTTGTACAATGTTTATCTCTGGCAAGGAACATTTAATTTCGGTTGTTTTAAAAATAATGTTAATAGCAAATGGCACAAATCACAAAATAATAAAGAAAGAAATGAAAGTGGCTTACAAATTTTGATCCATATGTTTACTATTAAAGTTCATTATTCATTGTTTTAAACACATACCTTATAGCTTATCACAATGTAGCCAATGTACAATAAACACTCATACACCGTGCCCTGCTGTGTTGTTCTTGTCATGAGGCTGTAAATAACTGCAGCAGCAGATGGCAAACCAGACCAGACCAGTTGCTGTGGAACCACCAGTGAAAGCAGAGCCTGGTTTTTGTGCCTGTTATTTTTCTTTCACTTCCCTTTCTCAAGAGCAACTGTTTCTCAGCAATTTAGATTTGGTACCATTTTACAAGCTTCAGAACGGAGTTCCACAATGTTTGTCAGAATGAACTATGTTAAAACCATCCAAAAAACTGGTTCTTCCCCAGCTTGGGTATACATTATGAAAAGTTACAGTTAGTCCATTAAAGTGACTGAAATCATATTTAATGGGACTGCTTTGTTCTTAGTTTGACATCTCTGCAGGACATCTCCTGAGCTATCACGTTAGTGGCTTCTGGTGTGAGATCAGCAAGTTTAAACCCTTGAGCCAAGTGTTCCTAGCTAATTGGAATCCCTGCAGAAATAGGTTCATTTCCAGATTTTTGGGCAATATTATTTTAAAACTTAGCATGAAATCAGATTTCTAAACAGAAAAATTTAAACATTAGAAGAATTTGTCTGCTTATTGTTAGAAATTGGGGCAAAGTTATCCAAATATGATGTAAGAGTTTTGATGTGATTAACAAAAGGGAAAATGTAGGTTTTTAACTGAACCCATGGTGCTTTTTTACACAGGAACCTTCCGTTGCACCTTCTGCCAAACAGAAGTAGAGGAAGACGAATCGGCTGTGCCAAAGAAAGATGCTCGTACATTGGTTGCTCGATTTAATGAACAAATCGAGCCCATCTATGTGTTGCTACGAGAAACGGAGGACATCAACTTGTCCCATGATCTTCTGGAGCCAGAACCTTCTGAAATCCCTGCCTTAAAACAAAGGTCAGTAAAACTAATTTATGTCTTCAAAGGTGTTTCATTAACTCAGAATAACCTATGATTTGAGGAAAGTTTGTATGATGGCATGCTCTGTCAGCATAATACTGGAAATCTCCCTCTGCCTCTTACCCTAGTCGAGAACGGGCCGCGCAGGCTGCTGCTGGAGCAGGAGGACCTGTCAAAGAAGTTTGGAGAAAAGGCACATCGTATGATCTCTACACACAGAATGTGGTCATCAGTATGGAAGATCAAGAGCCTGCGTCTGGCCAGTCTGCTGAAGGCAAAGCTCCTAAAGAGAGGCCTGTATGGCTGACCGAAAGCACGGTGCAGGGAGCCTACAGCGAGCCGGATTCATTGAAGAATGGTGCGTCGCTATAATGCATTTAATTTTATTTGTTTTACCTAATTTTGTGAACTGTGTGTATCTATTGCTCTGACTTTTTCCTCAGTGCTTCACATTGTGACATAAATCCTTTTAGTGAATCCAGCATTTTATTAACGTAGATTTATGCAATTTGTCACCAGGAAAATTTAGGGAACAGATCCCGCATCTGAAACAACTTCTGCCACTTTTTCCGAGAGCCTTCATTAGCTTTCTTTTCATCTTCGCTCTCCCTCTGAGCATCCTGTTGGCGCTCGTGATTGGTGAACCAGAAGTAAATTCTACAGACCGGAAGTTGATTTATTTTATTTATTTATTTATTTTTTTTTGTAAAAGATTAATTAGATTAACTGTTGCAGTCCTAGAACACAGCAAAAGGTACTCCTGAGGTTAGGAGGAAAAATATGTAGCTTGAGCACTGATTTCTCAAAGCCTCTAAGAAAGTAAAGCTTCCTCTCCATGAGATGACCATAATCCACAAAGTAGAGCTGTTATGTCGATGTTGGAGGGAGGAGTTAGCTTTCCTTGCATAAATGAATGGTGGAGGTGGTATAGACTGACATTAGTTCGGGCTTAAAAAACTCCTCTGCCATTGACTGTGATGAGGCATGGACAGAAAGTGGGGTAGACCTTTTTTGTAATCACTCACATATTTTTTTCACAACTTTCAATGAAGGCTGCATTGTAACTTGTGTTACTGAGCATGTAGCTAGTTACTTTTTGCAGAAAAAATTAAGATTGATGTTACACTACTGCACTACTCCTAAATGTTATGTTACTTTTGTAATGTGTTACTCCTAACTCTTTATATACTTCATCAATAGCAATTTGGAACTCCTGTGAGTATTTAAGAAGTTAATAAAATAAAAAACTTCTGTAACACTAATCATTTTGTTCCTGGCTCGTTTTTGTCACACACCAGCTGGCGAGGACACTCTGATGGCCCAGGAGGGAGTTTCTGGAAGGGGAGGCGGACAGGATGAGAATGAAGAGGTGATGCAGGCCCTGCTCATTCATGAGAAGAGGAGTGGCGCTGCTCCAGGAGCTTCTGTCGTCTCCAGACCAACGGGACCTGCCGCAAATGCCAGCGATTCCGAGAGCGAAACCAGCGAATCAGATGAGGACTCTCCACCCCAGGCTGCAGCCCACATGCTACGCAACACACCAGCCATGCAGCAAGGAAAACACGAGGAGGATGATGATGAAGATGAGTTTGAGGAGGTCGGGGATGACCCTGTGGTAATGGTAGGGGGAAGAGCCTTCCCTTACAGGGAAGTGAGCCAAAGACCAGAGCTGGTGGAGCAAATGAGCGCTCAAGAGAAAGAGGCGTACATTGAGATGGGACAAAACCTGTTCCAGGACATGTATTTCTGAGGTTAATCACAGTCATCCTGTCTGACTTTTTTTATTACAGTTATTTACAGTATACTGCTGCAGTGCTTTTGCACAGTTTATTTCAAATGATGTTGTGTGGTGTCTCAGAGCTGAGACATGTGTTATCCTTCCTTCTTACTCACTTACATGTTAAAAACTGTGCCAATGATGCAACAATATCGCAGTTTAAACAAGCTCATATCTTTACCTTTTCACATTATTTGTGGTTTCGTCACATGCTTAGACTTCTAAATAAATAACTGAGTTTCTACAGTGAACTCTGGGATGTGGAAACTATGCAGATGCTTTTGCCAACAGTATTGAACAGTACTTTACAGTTTAAAAGGAAAGACCATCACCATGTGGTTGATTTCCGTAACTTGATATTGAATGCAATATGTAGAGGAGTGTTTGTTTTGTGGGAAAAATATTTTTGTTTTCAGTTGCAGTTTATAGTAATAAAAGATTACATGTGAAAGTCTATAAGCTTCCAGGTTCATGAAAGATTGTGTACTCCATTGATGTTTCTCACAGATGCTTTTAGTGGAATGGTTTTGTTGTTTTGGCTGTGACTTTTCTGTAACAAATTGTGAATGTGTGTGATGGTTTAATTGGATTTTGATGATGGTTTCCAGGGGTACAGCTGTGAATGCATTGGAGCTGGTATGAGGAGGTGCCAAAGGATTATTGACCTTTGAGTTGGGTTAGTGTGAGCATCTACATGGAGGTAACCTTTCTAACCTTGTGGTCAGGAAAGTGCTCCTCAGTCTCCTGAATAATTAACTGTTCCATAATTGAAAAATATTCTCAAAAGAAAGGCATTCTAAATATAGTTATTGTTTAGCTAGGTTATTTTCATCCCTTTATTAACTACATCCTAAAACTAAATTGATTATCATTTTTTAACCTTGAGTATAATTGAATCCAATTTCTCAGAAGGGAACTGCTGTAAGCTTCTAATTCTCACTTTAAGGTCAAGGTGTTTTTGACTTGTCTCCTAAAGTGTTAATGTCAAAGTAACCTGGCATGACCTTTTCATAATGTACACCCAACCTTCTTTACCACTGTTAAATGGTAAATATGAAGGAAATGTATTTAACCAATTTAAGAAAGTTTTGTTCTGCAGAATTTAAGAAAGGTGTACAAAGTTGAATCCCTTTTTCTGTAATAAAAAATACTTCATTTTGTACAAAAGATAATCCAGATTGTGTTTACTTGCAGTGTATGCAAGTTCACAAACTATTTGTATAGAGAATTGAGATCTATATACATTGGACATTTTGTAGTATAGTTTTTTAGGTTGAATTGAAGCTTTTTTTGGTAGATGTGAAGCTCCTTACCCATTATAGGAAAAACTGAAATCATGTGTACCTTGTATAAAAAGCACTTTAAACTAGCAATAAGTACTGGAGCATTAATATTGTGGGGCTAATCTGACATTTGGGTCTTAAATGTCATAACACTTCCCTTAACCACCTCAGCGTATTTAGTGTTTTTTGAGAAAATTTAACAGTTTATTATGCTGTTTATTTTTATGCCTGGTCACTAGAGGGATTAGTGCGCTTGTAGGCTTCTAACATAAGGTTTGAAAAACAATTACTTTTCAATTATGTACCTGCAAGCTTGTGTGGGAGATACGAATTTGTGATTACTGCTATAAAGTATTGTTTAAGGTACAAAGCCATTTGAATGTGGTCAGTTGATGAAGTCAGGTTCATATATTTATATACCTGGACGACTATGTTTATCATTCAATTAAATTGAACATTAAACCATTGTTCTGATATAAAATTAAATCAGTAAATCAAGAAAAATACTGTTTTGTTGAAAATAACGTTCTGTATAAACAATAAAAAACTATGTTTTAATTTGAATAAATGATATTGGAAATGTAATGACCTTGTTTTCATGTAACAGGCTTTAATACAAGCTTTCTTAGCTTCCCATGTTGGAAATGTTAATTAATGTGTTTGAGGGTAAATGGATAGAGACGTAAACAATAGAACATCACTAATGACCAAATGCTTGAGAATAAATGAGCAGCATGTTGATATTGGACACAGCAGAAGCAGCCACAGGAGATACTAATGTCTTATAAATGGTCGACAGATGACACACTGCACTTTTATAACCCAATAGAGAATCCCACCAGATACAAAAATAACCCTCATCATCGCATAGCTTGTGTCCTGTGTTTATTATTACACACATACTTGCACAAACACATGAGGCATAGTTTATAACATATAGAAAGAACCTTATATGCAAAAGAAGAAAAGATTGTTGGTGAAAGGAAATGCTAACTTTTTATCTGGAATAAATTATGTGCTGTCTTAAATCCTCTAAAATGTAACGCTAAGGTACTAGATAAATGTTGTGTTACAAGTTTTGTCCATGTTATAAAATATAAAACTTACCAAATGTTATGACACCCCTATAGTGAAGTATGGTTGTGGCAGAGTCATGGTGTAGGACTCCAACCTACTCTAATTATTTCTATTGTAAATGTAATGACCACAAAAACTAAACTTGACCAGAGTTTGATCTCTCTCTCTCTCTCTCTCTCTTGCAGCAAAAAAGCAAATGTGAAAGGTCACATTTCAGGTTTGCTCTGTTTGGATCTAATCTTCCCACCCTCATTAAGGTCTAATTGATGTCAGTGTGCAATTATGGGAGTCGGAGGAACGGTGCTCATGTTGAGAGGATCTGGAAGACTTTTGATGTCAAAGCCAATCTCGCCGCTGAATCTATCTGAAAGCACTAGCTGCCTGTTGCTCAGCCATGCTAATTGTTTTGATGCTTCCTGTCGGGCTCATACCTGCTGTGTTTGAGAGATAGAAAGACTGGAAGAGAAGCATATTTGTGATGGATGTAGTTGATATTTCATCCTTGATTATATCCTTTACATAGATCAGAAAGATAAGACCACACAAAATATGAGTATGAATCAAAAGAAATGCACAAAGAAATACTGCTTACATGTGTCTGTCTTCTGTGTGACTAAAGCAGGATAGAATTATGTTCCTGCTATAAAAATACAAGTTCTAATTCTCCCCAAAATATGACTATTTAGTCAAACACATTCAACACTGCATTGAGCTGATGGTAAACTTATTAAAGTGTAAGCATTTGTTTAAAAATTGGTTACTGTTAAATGCTATGTGCTTGTATCTTCCGATCATTTATTTAGTACCTCTGATTCAATGCTCAGCTAATTAAAGTTCTGTACTGATTATATGCCCGCGTCTCAAATGAAATAAAACCAGATCTTTTATTGTGTGTTGTTGCCTTATGTTTTCATCTCAGACTGAGCTGGATTAAATCATAAATTAAACAAGACGTGCAGAAATTTGTTGCTGATGGCACATGTAAACATTATCATCTGATTTAAGGTGGGGCAATTGAAGGTGGTGCTACAGTTTGTGTGATTTATATTTTCTCATAACTAGTTAGATCTTAGCCAAGCTGAACATCTATTCTGGAGTCTTGGCTGTTAACAATGTAGTCTAATAAGGTAAATAATTACTATTTTTTAAATATGTATATATATTTTATTCAGCATGTCAAGACCACTTATCTGGAATGTTGCTGGTGATCATTAACTCTCAATTAGCGCTAATGTGTTGATGCATATGCTGCATGCACTCACATTCTTGACCCCTCCCATTGGTGACATAAACAACCTAATAAGTGCTATTACAGTTTTACACAGATTTTTTCCTTTTGTTGCCTTTTAACATAACTCAAAATTATTAATATAATTATTATGCCAAAAATCAATAAAAAAATTAAAAATATCAAAAATCAATAAAAAAAACACAAAGACAATCAACATTTCCGTTCATTAAATTAAAAAGACAGCTAAAAATCACATTTGATGGGCACATATCTTTTTGGGTGGTTCTGGTAGGTTAATGACTATTAAAGGTTTTTCATAAGCTACTGTTTCTTTTCATTGATCCTGGATGTTTAACTACAAAAAAATGTGTTTTCTATCAAGTGTTATGTATTGTTTGATATATCTGAACAACACAACATGATGTCGTGTCACAGGAGAAAGCTCAGAAGGAACTGGAATGATTCGTTTTTGATTAATATTGTAATAACGTTGCCTTATTTTTCCACTGTATAAAAGATTGTTTATTTATATGTTAGCATTGTGTGAGGGACAGGAAGTAATTCAATAACACATAAATAACAATGTTAGAAAAGTGTTAATCTGATAAATGTCTGCTTTCAAGCAAGTCAAATAAAAGACAAGGAAATTTTCTTTTATACGCTAAATCACAAACTTTTGATTTTAGAGAGTGGAGCTGACACTGCAATTTTTCAAAAGAGTAGATAAGTGGCCCTTTAATATATTTTTAAGAAATAGAAAAAGTCTTGTGGGGTTGGACCTGATCATTTAAGTGCATCAACTATTGCATCTCATGTCACTTGACCATGTAGGCTGTTTGGATGTACAAACAGTTGCTATTTAATAATATGAAAAAATATATTTTACCTTATGTAAATTGATATATGTATATAGAGATAAGATTCCAGTTTGTTATGACCATCCTTTTCTGTTGAGTTGATTTCTAATCTGAACGCAATGCTGCATGTCAAGTTCATTGACTGCTGTTTATTCTATGGTAAATTAAAGAATGTGATTAGCTGACTGTGAAGATTGAGATGTTCATCCATGTTATAACAAGCAGAAAATACAAAAGAGCATCAATTATAATCAGCCATCTGCCATATGAGAATTAATTTCTGCCCAATGAATAGAACTTGATTTTTTTAAAGAAGTAAAAAAACTGTTTAGAATATCATAACCTCTATAGATTTTAGAGATTTAGAAATTTTAGAGAAAAAAAAACACAGAAGAAAACTTTTGAGGGTTTTTTTTGGAGTTGTAGTAATACATTGGCTGGCTTGTAATTTGCACAAATGGGACTGTTTTGTTGGAATGTGAAGTGTCTTCTTTTGTATGCCAGTACAACTCATCCTAAATCCCATTGTGTAATCCAGGCAATCTCGCTCTCGGCAGACTCAAGAGTGAGAAAACTGAAATGGAAAGAGGGAGGGCTTGTATGGATCTGCTGTAGCTTCGTTCCACTGTCATGTTGATTTTTCTCTCCAGTAATTCAATTCAAATATCAAATGTACCAAAGGATATAACAATAACAGATGTCCTCATTTTCCTCCATCTCCATGTAATCTTTTGCTAAAATCTCACTCTCTGGGACAGAAGCCATCTATAATTAGCATGATTATGTTGATGATTATGTTAATAATGGCATGGGTGAAGATAATAATGTTGTCGGATGATGATAGGAGTATTATGATTGGTACTCTGTCTATATCATATTCATGTCATAGTAGGACAGAAAGTTGAATGGAAATGGCACCCCTGTGCTGCTGGGATGATGCACTCTCCATGTATTCAAATAAAATCTTTGCAAGATTGTCTTCTTCCATTGCCTTCATTGTGCCAGAGGTGATTCCCTTCATAAATCTAGTGTGTTTGCAGAGATGTTCAGAAAGGTGATGCACTAATGATATGGTATAATCGCCAATTCACCTAATGAATTATGAGTTCCAGATACTGGATGATCAAATCAGTTTTGCGCTTACTTATAATTGCCTAGTATTGCATGCATTGGTGGCAAGTAATTGGAGAAGCTTACTAGGCGAGATTAGGAAGCGACCTAAGTGGGGAGCGTGTGGAAGGAGAGATATCTTGCGCAACATTGATGCTGTCCCTTCGATCACATGTAACTGGTAGGTGGGACCATATGATGAGATGATCCATTATCGCACAAGTTTCTCCCAAAATTGTGTTCCTTGAATGATGGATGCCCTTAAAACTCAGTTTTAGGACACTGCTGAATTTTTGTAGACTTAGATCACCACAACTTTATCTTCAAATCTGAAAGACTGAAATTTAATATGCAATTGCTTTTCAGTCGTGACCTGTATAGTATGTAAACTGTGTTCTTACATGCTTGAATCCTACAGCAAAATGAATAGTGTTTGATAAGCAACTACCACTGAAATTAAGTAATTCACTTAAATGGAGATCCTGATTGCCTCTCAGTATACTAAATAACAGAAGTATGTGGATTTAAAAAAGACGTTTGCTAATAATTCAAAACGGTGCTGTGTTGCTTGAGTCCTAGTCACTTTAAAAACGAAGCCATTTCGTCCCCTTGAAGGTAAACAGTTGTATCTGTGTTCAGATGTTTTTTAATGAAAAAGTCAAAACATGTAAATAACTTTACAAAACACATCACTTATAGTAAATAAGATTTAAAAGAATCTGAATGCTTAAAAAACTTCATATAAAAAACTAATGCTTACTGTATATCCATTTCAATAATCCAACCCATGACTGATTTTCCACTGAAGCAAAGCAGAGAGGAGTTGCTAGAACCTGGATAGGAGCCCTGATGGGGAAAAATATATGTGATAAGTGGTGTGACCTGCAGGGGGTGTTCACCCTGTGGTCTGTGCGGCTCCTGCTGTCCCATTGCAGAGACAAAGTTGTCCCAAAGCAGTACTATGGGTAACCATCTTTAAACTGAGGATCTGACTGTTGTCATTAAATATCCTTGGAAGTTTTAACTGAAAGAGTAGAGGTATAATCCTGCTTTTCAGGCCGATATGTTCTCCCCTTCTGATCAAAAGTGAAACAAACTTGAGTGAAATTGTTGTGGTCTGATGAAACCCAAATTAAGCTATTTGGGAGAAGCTTTATCATGAACAGTCTGCATTTAACATAATTAGCAATATCATTAACAGGTTTGAGTATCTATGACAGGTTTTTTGCAAACCTCAAGCTCAAATAAAAAAAAAAAAGTTCTATCCAGACACTACAACCTGCCTGTAAGAGTTTTCTGGACAGTTTTTTTCTTGTTCTCACTGTTGAACTAAATAAAAAATCTTCAGGGGAACAAATGCTTATTACTTAAACTGCCCTAACAAAATATGTTTAAGCTGCCTTGAAGAAAAAAAGATTATGTAATGAAAAATAATTATATAAATATATCTGACATAAAACACCTCGCTATACCACATTAATCGGTTAGTTACCTGCATCAAACCATCAAGGAGTAAAAAATCTCAAGAAAAGTAATTTGATCTAAATTGTTACTCTGGGTTAACTTATTTGCAACACCCCAGAATAAATTACGTTAGAGTTGCATCAGTTCTGTTGGATTTGGAACAGGTTTCATTATTTCTGAGGGACTTTGCAAAGATGCATCCCATGAATGTCATAATGTTGGAACTCTTGACAGTGGAGAAGTCCACCAGTGACTCCTACAAAGAACAGAGACATCTTGTGGGAGTTGTAACTCATCTTTACTGATGTCAAAACTGTCTCCTAATGGATAATTGCCCTTGGCTGGCTATGATTATATTGAGCCCCCTAACTCTGTATTCTCCTTGCTTGTGGTCACTTCCGTACTTCCTTGAGGAAAAAACAACTTTGTTTACATGAGCTAATTCAGTTCCCCTCTACTACAGCAGCAATAGAGACTAAATAATTAAATGCACTCACACACACACACGCACACACACACCCACGCACACACACGCACACGCACACACACTCGCACACGCACGTACACGCACACGGACCAATCAGCCACATGGCCATTACATTCTCCATAAAGCCAAACTGAATTTTATACATTGAAGGCTGTGAGTCACAGAATTCAAATGACAGGGGCACAAAAAGCAGTAGTCTTGGAATAGATTTGCCAAAATGAGCCATTTCCTCCTACTTTCTGAATTACAGATTTGTTTGTGATTTTCCACAGAAACCGACGCTTCATATGAAAAGCATAAGCAGTCTGCATGCTTTATACTCTATTCTGTAGAATAGATAAAGCTACGAAATGTTATGTGTTAATTCATAATCTTGTTTTGAAGGCAGTTATTCTAGGTATTCAACCTTTAAATGTGGTTTTTAGTCATTTATCATACCCTTTAAATGAGAAATATGTCTTTCTTATGCACCTGTTCCCCAAATGTGTTGTTGCATTGGAATGGAAAGCAAGCTTCCATTTTAATTGAAATGGGGCAGGTGCTCATTACCCTCTCCTCTCAGCAATTCATGCGGCTGATAATGGCAGCCCCCCCCCCCCCTTCCCCCCCCCACACACACACACACACATTTATATGCAAATCGTAGAATTCCCTGATGACATTTATGAGTAGATTGTCTCAAAGTCACACACATTGTCACTTTCTCAATTACTGGTGTAACCTATGTAAATACTCAGTCAATTACAACTGGCCTGTATCTGTCTATGCGCCGGACTTCTACTGTCGAGGACAAATGGGAAATTTATTAGTTGTCAAACTTATGCTCTGTAAACCCTACAGTAATACTGTGTTTGCCTACTACTACTACTACTACTTCTACTACTACTTCTACTACTACTACTAAAACTACTACTTCGATTTCTACAACTACTACTACTATTACTACTACTGCTACTACTACTACTACTGCTACTACTACTACTACTATTACTTCTACTACTACTACTACTACTACTACTAATAATAATAATAATAATAATAATTTACGATTGACAATTTAGTTTTATTTTGCTAATAAATGAATAATCTTTTTAAGATGCTCATCTGGTCCTTCGGCCTAATTTGTCGTTCGATAGCCGATCTTTCAATGGTCGAGAGCCAATCACGCCGAGGGTGGCTGCCGTTTGCGTCACAAGCAGAGGGCGGTCCCAACCAATCGAACCAGCCCTGGTAAGCCGACCGCCATAAAACAAAACAAAGGAAAATGTTTGTGCTGAAACTTTTCCCATGCTGGAAAAAGATCGTTGAATACATACATGTGTTGATTTGTCGACGTCAAAGTTTTGGAAAAGGACGCATTTAAAACGTAAGCAATGCTTTTCTGTACTTCTCGTCCATGAAACGGACCTTTATCGATTGTAACGTAACTTTTTTAACGTAAACCTTTTTTATTCATCATAATCACAATGAGTTTGTATTAAGTCACGAGGCTTGTTAAACTGTTGTTTAACTTTAGGAGAGATTTAACATTAAATGTTGTTTAACTTTAGGAGAGATTTAACATTAAATGTTGTTTAACTTTAGGAGAGATTGATGTGTTATTTACAAGGGGTCTGTCTGTGATTTAAATTACAGATACACATAATAATAAATGAGAAAAATAAAAATTCTGTAAAACAAAATAAAAACAAAGACCAGCATTACATAAACTGCCTTCTACTTATTACCAAAATAGATGTTTACAGAATCTAAAAGTTGTAAAAATAAAAGTTTTTATATCAATGAAAGGGTATAAAAAGAAAGACAGTGATTGAAGAAAATAAAGTTTGTGGCTAAAATCCATTGTTAATAATTAAAAACATGTTCTTCCTCATTTGATCGATAGACTTTCTTGTTTGTTAACGTTACTTGATGTTTACTATGACTCTACCTTAATGAAACGAAGCTGGTGTTGTTTTACCTCTTTGTGATTATTTCTCATTTCAATATTTCTTTCATTCTAATCATTTAACATTTTGAAACCAATAAGCACATTAAAACTCTGACGCTGTTACTAAACTTACACTTCTCATTAAAGCGTACTGTATATTCACACACAACACTCATATGTTGATCAGTTTCAGTGGATGAAGCAATGTGAGATCCATGCCAGCATCTCAATGTTGTTTATCAAAGACTTAATTTGAAACAGTGAAATATGAAACGGCACTTACAGCACTGCAAAGAAAACTTTACACTTTTAAAACTTGTACTTTATATTCTTGGATAACACCAAAGAGCCTGTTTTGTTTAACGTAAACTGAATTTTATAATTAGCTATATGATCACAAAACATTTATTTTTAAGAAAATGCAATACATTCAAGTAAATGGTTGATGTTATTATCATGTAATAGACTGGGCCGTTTTTGTTTATATTTGTGAAAAGTTACTTATAAAACCAATGTTGTAACTCAATGCACACATTCTTCTTCTCAGTAGGGACTTGAATCCATCCTGCTCACTGACTTGGACCGACTTCAGATCAGCTCCATCTGCACTAAAGTCCGTCATCAGGCCACCTTTAATTTTGATGATGGTAAACACTTTTTAAAAATTAGAATTACTATTACTAAAGCATCTACTCCTTGTTTGCTTTGCTGTCGTGGTAGCCCTTAAATAATTGTTTTTTATGAGGTTGCATTTTGTATGTTTACATGTTTAACGTTTAGATAAATAGAAAGACTTTGATACATTTTCAAATCTTTGACTGTTGCACCATCTTCAATTCTGTGAGAAACTCCAGTCTTGCTATGCTCTCTGTGTGTATTTCAAGCTATTGCAACATCTTGTCAACAAAAAAAACATTTTATTTCAACAGGATGACCCTGAGGCAGTAAAGCTTGCGGGACCTTCAACTTTGGTGTTTCTACCAGGGGATATGAGCAAGACATTACCTTTGCATGACCAAAAGTGGATTTACAGCACCTTGTTTTCTGCTGGCAAACTGAGGCCAGACTTGAAGCTCTGGTATGAGCCTCCTATACAAGAACATATGCACAACCAGACACCCACTCCTGACATGTTTTTCACCCATCGGTTGATGGTGTGGATGCCCTACCACCTTTGGAAGGTGAAGGTGTCCTGCCCTTCTTGTGGCAAGATCCTGACAGAGATTAGTGTGCACGATAAGGTTAGAAAGGTCTTGGATGTGGATAGATATTATCTGATGGTCACAGAGACGCTCAGGTGCACTGTGTGCTCTCTCAGTTATCTGTCCACAAGCCAGACTGTCCGTAACCAGTTAGACCTTCCTCACCAGCAGATGTTCCGGTTGATCCTGACCCGCAAGTGAGTAAAAATTTGAACATAGAGAGATTGTGAAAATGTGCATTGCTTACATATCCTTCAAATGAACATGTAACTTAACTATGCAAAAATTATGTTTCAGGTATGCCTGTGACAATCGTGTCATCAGGCTGCTTCGGGAGCAGAGATTATGGAAGAACCCGGCTCTGTTGTTGAAGCAGCTGAAGGAGAGCCATGGGGAGGAGTGGATAAATCAGTTGGCACTCTATTTAGGGGAATGTGCTACTTTTGTCAACCGACCTAGCCTCCTTCCAGTTTTCTGCCAAGAGCCACCTGAGCCCCTTGATATCCCAACTTGTAGATGTCTGTTGTCTGTTTTTGGAAAAGATATTCTCAGCAGGCTGGATCACATAAAGGCGAGCATCACATCCATTTTTGGCAGCATTTTAAAGATTGATTCCACTAAAGAGGTAATGCACGGATTAATTTTCGAATTTTGATCAGTGTTTCTTTTTATTTTCAGTGATTAATTATTGCTTATTGTTTTTGTATATCACAAAGACCACAAAGAAACTGGCTGGCCATGGGCAGGGGGCATCTGTTTGGATGACCTCGGTTGGCAATGAGTTTGGTCAGATTGTCACAAGTGTCCTGTCAGTGAAGGAAGAGTTTGGTCTGGAGAGAATGGTGGCTGGTATTATGGAACGTTACTACCAAGCAGCAGTCCCCCCTCCAGTGCTTTTGTATGTAGATTGCGGTTGCTGTCTGAGTGAACGAGGAAGCAGCGAGCGACAGACAAGTTTTCTTAAGTGGCCAGACTTGAAGATACGGCTGGATGTCTCCCATTTTATGAGGAGGCTTGCTGTGGGCTGCACTTCAGATGCACACCCCCTTTACCCAGCCTTCATGGGATCCTTAACTGCCTGCATCTTTGAGTGGGATTACGGAGACCTTAGCCTCTTGCGGCAGGCTAAAAGAAGGCAGCTGATACTGGAGGGTGTGCCAGATGTTACAGATCTCCTGGTGGACAGGAGCATCAGTAAAAAAGAGCTCAGCCTTTACTGTCGCAGGAGGACTCGTGGTGAGGAGAAAACCGTTTTCCTCATCGAGAGGTTGCTCCAGGAGCTAGGGGGGACAAACAGAAGGGACAAATCTGGGATTCCACTTCTGGATGAAGTTCGCATGGAACAGATTTGGCATGAGCAAAAGCACCACGTCAAATGCATCCAGGATGTGCCAGGGGTGTCACTCTACACTGAAGTTGGCTACTTCACGACGGCTGGTGTCATACTTACTAAATATAGATGTGCCAGGGGGTCAACATCCTTGGAGTTGTTTCATTCCCATCTAAACAGATTTATTCCAGGTTGGTAATTTGTAGGGCTGCCCGCTTTTTGGTCGATGAATCAATAGTTGACTAGAACATGCTCGTTAATCCTGCGGACGAGGTAAATATACCAGCCGTCATCTCGAAAAGAAAGTGTGGTAGCATTTTGAAAAGTTAAAAGAAGGCCAAAAAATTTGTCTGCAAGCTGTGCAATAAGTACTAAAGCAGTAAACAAAGCAGTTATTGAAAGTTGTAATAATAACTAATGGACTTAGTATCAACATGTTTTGATTAAAATACATAAAATACAAAGCAATAAACATATTTTTAAATTCATTCTTCTTTCAGAAATGAATTCCTCTGTCATACATTCATCAAATTAAATTAATATTTAAATAATTTAAAGTTTATTCACTGTAACACATTAAATACAAAGGAATGCACTTTGTTTTCAGGTAATTCCTCATCCACAAATCCTTCATCATTGTCTGTATAAACAGGCTTCCCTCAGGCTTGTAGGGGTTGCTGTCACCAGCACTTCATGATTTAGTGATGATTCCTGCCTTTATAGATTCTCTAAAGCTCGGACAACACTTGACTGATATGGTACGCGTGTCTCTTTGCTGGTGCCATTTAAAGATAAAATAACTGTTAAACTGCGTGTCATGTTATTCTGTGCGTGCCGAAGTGCATTTTGTATTCCTCTGCAAAGTGCCCGCAGTGATACCACAACTATCCATTCAGCTATGCGGCTTCGAGGCGTTCCAAAATCGTTAGAAAACATTCAGATTTTGCATTTCAGCGACCAGCATTCATACATAAGCCGCACTGTATTATAAGATGGACTGACACTTCTTTGAGAAAAAGAAGGATTTTAAATGTGTTGCATAATGTGGAAAATACAGTAATAACAACATGTCGACTATTGGCTTTAATGTACAACTAATAGTTGACCAGGAAAATCTTTAGTCGAGGGCAGCCCAAGTAATTTGGATGCTTTTGTTATAAGTTAATAATAATTATGATGTGTTGAAGTTTTATACTGTTGAGAATGGTATTAAATGTTGTGTATTTTGTTCAGGAGTCAGTGCAAATGCACTGAATTTCCAGCTGTACTTCCTGGAATGCCTGAATAGGTGGAATCAGGATCATGGGACTCCAGCTGGGACAAGCAAGCAGCCTTCCTATCTAACTTACTTTGGGAAGATGGTCCATTCCATCAACACCAGCAGCCTTAAAGTATTTGGCAGGGCATTTGTCCCAAATTTTAGGCCACCTACAAAATACACTGGTAAGTTTTAGATTTAGATGTTCAACTTCCGAACCAAATAATAAGAAACTTTAGCTTGTACTTTTAATACCTTTAAATTTGTCTACTATTATCACTGTAGTGTGTATGTGTGCATTTTCATAGGAGAACTGCTTGGTGTTGACTACCTGTTAAGTCAGATTAGTCAGCCACTTGTGCTAGATCCTGACTCAGAGGAGACAGAGGACATGCTGGAGAATATAAATGAATGTGACTATGATGAAGATGATGGCTTTGGGGAAGACAAAGCACTTGACATTACATTGTCAAGTCTCTCGGATGCCGCAACCTTCTCTTGTTCCATCCATTTACTGGCTGAGGATCATCCTTCCTCTTCCACTACCTATTCAGAAATTACATCTGCCTCTACTATGCCAACCTATACATTCTTTGATCAGTCATCTGCCTCTGCAACGTCAACTATCTTTGATTGGTCACTTTCCTCCAACTCTGACCAATCACTTGCAACCATTGTGCCAATTACTGCTATCATTGACTGCCCAACATCCAAAACCAAGCCAACTTCCACCACCACCAACGAATCATCTGCCTCCACTAAGCCAACTCTAGTTATCAACAAGCCAAATAGCTTCACCAAGGCAAATTTTGTGTACACCAGCCAACCCCCTGCCTCCACCCCACCAAAGATTCCCATAACTAAACATTCACCTGCCTCAATCCATCCAACTTCTGCCATCGCCAACAAGCCAAATGGCTTCACTAACGCAACTTCTGTCTACACTGACCAACTACTTGCCGTCACCACACCCACGCTTCCCATCACTAAACAGTCACCTAACTCCAAAATGTCAAACCCTGCTTACAGTGACCAGTCACATGCGTCTACCGAGCCAACTTCTGCCATCACTGACCAGCAACTTATCTCCACGACATCTACTATTACCTACACTGATGAATCATTTGCATCCATTGCGTCAATTCCAGCCACCCCCAATCAGTTAACTGTTTTTACTATGCTAACTCCAGCCTACAGTGACCAGGCATCTGCCTGTTCCAACCTGGCTGTTCCCATCATACTGCCTGATACCTCCTCAAACTTGAACACTCCACTCACCATAGCTCAGCCACCTACATTTCTTGCCTACACTGACCAACCAAATTCCTTCACCCTGTCAACATCTGCCACTACCGACCAGCCACCTACCTCCTCTGCAGCAACTTTTGCCAACATCGACCAGCCCCCTACTTCTTCCACCCTGGATGTCTCCTTCAATTTGCTGGATGATTCTTCAACCTCCAGCGCTCCATCCACCAGCGATCAGCCTTCTACCTCCACCGATCCAACTGCTGCAATTGTCAACCAATCACTTGCCTTCACTGCACAAAATCTTGCCTACACAGATCAACCCCCTGCCTCTACCCCACCAACTCCTGCCATTGCTGGCCAGTCCCATGCCTCCACCACACCAACTCTTGCCAGCACAGATCAGTCACCTGCCTCCACCACACCAACTCCTGCCATTGCTGGCCAGTCCCATGTCTCCACCACACCAACCCTTGCCAGCAAAGATCAGTCACCTGCCTCCACCAAACCAAATATTGCCTATAAAGACCATTCACCTGCCTCAAAAACACCACTTCCTGGCTCTATCAACCAACCCCCTTCCTCTACCATGCCAACTCCTGCCATTGCTGGCCAGTCCCATGCCTCCACCACACCAAATCCTGCCATTGCTGGCCAGTCCCATGTCTCCACCACACCAACCCTTGCCAGCACAGATCAGTCACCTGCCTCCACCAAACCAAATATTGCCTATAAAGACCATTCACCTGCCTCAAAAACACCACTTCCTGGCTCTATCAACCAACCCCCTTCCTCTACCATGCCAACTCCTGCAATTGCCAGTCTGTCACCTGCCTCTACCACATCAGCTCTTGTCTACACAGACCAGCCACCTGCCTCCCCTACACCAACTCCTACCAGAGTCAAACAATCACCTGCCTCCACAGCACAAATTCTTTCCGGCACAGATCAGCCTTCTGCCTCAACCACACTAACTGCTGCCATTGTCCTCCAGTCACCTGCCTATACTGCACAAAATCTTGCCTACACAGATCAGCCCCCTGCCTCTATCCCACCAACTCCTGCTAATGCTGGCCAGTCCCATGCCTCTACCACACTAACTCTTGCCAGCACAGATCAGTCTCCTGCCTCTACCAAACCAACCCTTGCCTATATAGAACATCCACCAGCCTCAACAACACCAACTCCTGGCTCTATCGACCAACCCCCTTCCTCCACCATGCAAACTCCTGCTATTGCCAATCTGTCACCTGCCTCTACCACACCAGCTCTTGCCTACACAGACCAGCCACCCTCCTCCACTACACCAACTCCTACCAGAGTCAACCAATCACCTGCCTCCACAGCACAAATTCTTTCCTGCACAGATCAGCCTTTTACCTCCACCACACCAACTCCTGCCATTGTCAACCAGTCACCTGCCTATACTGCACAAAGTCTTGCCTACACAGATCCGCCCCCTGCCTCTGCCTCTACCCCACCAACTCCTGCTAATGCTGGCCAGTCCCATGCCTCTACCACACCAACTCTTGGCAGAACAGATCAGTCTCCTGCCTCCACCAAACCAACCCTTGCCTATATAGAACATCAACGGGCCTCAACAACACCAACTTTTGACTCTATCGACCAACCCCCTTCCTCCAGCGTGCCAACTCCTGCCATTGCCAATCAGTCATCTGCCTCTACCACACCAGCTCTTGCCTACACAGACCAGCCACCTGCCTCCCCTACACCAACTCCTACCAGAGTAAACCAATCACCTGCCTCTACAGCACAAATTCTTTCCTGCACAGATCAGCCTTCTGCCTCTATCCCACCAACTCCTGCTAATGCTTGCCAGTCACCTGCCTCCACCAAACCAACTCTTGCCTACATAGACCAGCCACCTGCCTCCACCACAACAAGTCCTGACATTGGCAACCAGCCACCTGCATCCACCACACCAACTCCTGCCATTGGCAACCAGCCACCTGCCTCCACCTCACAAACTCTTGGCTATACAGATCAGTTCCCTGCCTCTACCACACAAACACTTGCCTACACAGATCAGCCCTCTGCCTCCCCCACACAAACACTTGCCTACACAGATCAGCCCTCTGCCTCCACCACACCAACCCTTGCCATTGCCAACCAATCACCTGCCTCCACCACACAAAATTTTGCCTACACAGATCAGCCCCTTGACTTCACCACTCCAACTTCTGCCATTGTAAACCAGTCACCTGCCTCCAACACACAAACTCTTGCCAACACAGATCAGCCTCTTGCTTCCTCAAGCATTTCAACTGCTCCTTCCTCTCTCCTACCTGCTTTTACCATGGTTCTGCAACCTGTCTCCTCTACCCCAACTAGTACCGTCTCAGTCCAGCTAGCTCCCTCATCATCTCCAGAGGGGCCTGGGGTATGTTAATATATTTTATTTGTGTTTGTGAGTTACATTCCTTCACTGTCTTCATCTAAGATGCTCATATTGGTTTTATTTTTCAGGCTGTGGATAACTCTGGATTGTCAGGCATACAGAGAGTTGACAGTCTTGCTGATTATCTTGTGGAACTCCGGGTCCAGTCCTCTTTGACCCTCACCAAGCAACAGGTCAGTAACTACTTTTTTCCCACCACCTTCCTTTGTGACATGTATGCTTTGTGTTTCATTCATTTTTGCTCCCTTCTTTTAGGTTTGTGATATTGTTGCTCTCTGGCAGAACTTGCTGGATTATGATAAAAAGAGAGTGGTGCTGTCTGCCAGACACCAGAGCAAGCTGGAGACGACGAGATTCAAGTCTCCAAAGAAGAGACAGAAGTTCAATGAAGAGGAGAGCCGTAAAAGATCCTCACTGACCACTGTCCCACTTGCCCAGGGGCCAGAGTGTTGTCGTCTAGTTGAGAGAATCTTTGTCAGACTCTGTGCCATCCATTGTTGTCTTAAACAGGAAGATACTAGCACAGTGTCCAGATGGGACCTTATCATTGATGACTACAGGAAAATCAGACGGTGCATTCTGGCAAATTCATCTGTCATGCAGCAGATGTCAATGCAACTGGTGGATGTCAGCCATGCCACCTTGGTTCAGTGGCATCGTAAGAGAATGAAAAGCTTGGAAAATGCATTGCAGAGCCACTTTTCTTTACAGAATGACCCTCTAATCCCTTCTAATATTCACCCCCAATCCTCACTAGCAAAATCTAGCTTTGTGCTTCATTACAACAAGCCCATGATTAAAGAGGAAATCCCAGTGAAGAGAGAGAAAAAAGAGCTGGAACTGCAGCAACCAATTTTTATAACTGATGATCCTCTGTTCATTCCTAATGTACAACCGTTATCTCCACCACCAAATCCAGACCTAGTGCATCATTACAAGACTCGCAAGAGCACCATGGGACAGGTCCAAGCGAAAAGGAAGAACACTCCTTCACCCAAGGAAGCTTTCCCAAAGGTGGCAGAGATTCAAACTAGAAGGAACACTTCCTGACAACCCCACCAGGCCTTTCTTTAGCCCAGGAGGTTTTTCCAAAGGTGACGGAGAGTCAAACTGCAAGGAAACTTTTACCGTCTCCCCCACCTGCACTAATGATGCTCACTCCAGTGTCACCTGTTTTGATGACCCTATCCTCACCTGCCCTTGTACCTGGGCGATGAAAACTGACACGTCATGCATTATTCAACCGATGCAAACAATGTGGTCAGTTCAGGACAGCTGAGACTGGACACAGTCAATACAAGGGCATCATCTACTGCCCTACAGTAGAATCACTACCAAAAGACGAGTAGCTGGAGAATCAAAAAAAGGAAAGAGAAGTAAACCATCCTGACTTAAGAATTTGCTGCATATACTTTTTTATTATAATGTACATTTTTTTTAATTCAATCGATATCTGTGATTTACTGAATAAAAAGAGTTGGTTCTATGTGAACGTGTTTTGCTTTCATAAAAAAACAAAACCATAGATTCATAAATCAAGGCATTGCCTATTTTATTGTTCTAAAATAACATGACTGTTTAACATGACCAAACTGCATTACTTTCTTCCTGGTCACTTGGAATGTATAATTTGCAAATCTATCATTTTAACCAGGAAATTATAAATTATCTATTTATATTTGGAAAAACCTTGAGTAAAAATGTTTTTGTTCATGCTCTTTGAAGAATTTGTTTAGGGTATAGTTATGTTTATAAATATATTTGAATAATTTCAATTACATGAAATAAGTAATTTTTTTTTTAGATCATTTTTAGATTTAAAGTGGTAAAAAGAGGAAATATGCTAATGCACACAAATCCAGTTGTTCATGTGCTTATCTTATGCTCTGGGGATTAATTTGACTAAAATAATGACAAATTTTGTTGAGACGGAGAAGATGTTTACCCTCAGCACCCAAATGAGGCTGTGGAAAATATACCATCTATACCATCTTAAATGTTAATAATTAGTGTCACTGGGGTTAGCAGGATTACATAACCATGATTGTTGGGTGTCACTTTTTTTCTAAAGTATTGTGCAAAATTTCAGTAATGATGAGCTTTGTCTTATTTTTGCAAGAATGTTGTTCCACAAATTATTCTATACTTAAGAGCCCATATAACAGTCCCATATAATGCTTACATTCACACAAAAACATAGGTCCAAATCATTTGAGCAATTTGTTTAGCTAACCTATATTATAATCCTTCAGATCTGGGGGCAGGTATGTAATTATTAGGGGTCTTTTGTCTTCTACTTGTTCTTCAAAGAGGTCTATGTAAAAAAAACAAACAACAACATGAGTTTATGACATGATGTGTTATGTGACTGTTCACAACAACCTATACGCAGAAAGAGGACACTTTGAGTGCTTAGGGTTTGAAATAGTCCATTGTGTTTTATGTGAAGGTGGATAACCAAAAGAAATCTTTGCCGTCAGCATTGCCATTCTCTCAGACGTTAGGTGTGCTTTTTTTCCTGTTGATGAAAGCAGCTGATGTGAATGAATAGATATTTTTACTTTTCCTGAGGTGAGTGTGGTTTATTTTTCTTCTGACAGGCAGTGAGTAACATAATAGGTTTATGACTACAATTCCTCTCACAAACCAGATTAATACTTTATGTATCCTCTATATTAAGATTAAACAAGTAATAAAACTGGTTTGTAATTTTCTTCAACTTTCTTTTTATTCATAGCAGTATTTATATGACTTTAAATAAGAACATTTTTATAAATTAAAGTTCAGACTTTTGCCAAGCAATAAGGGACAGTTACACAATGCTCAAGGACTAAAATATCACTATTCGATGTAATAATTTGATTTACAATTTATATAGGATAATCAACAAGTTCCTTCATGATCCTGGAATGGAAGAAATATTAATTGTGGGGCTAATTTACTTAAACAGTTTAAATGAATCTGAGAAACCTGATGTTTTTAACATCACACGCAAGTTACTGAGTGCTAAAATTTTAGTTGATTTAGATGTTAGGCGTTAAATAGTTTGCCTTAGTCATTTGTATCTAGGCACTCTCTGAGGAGTGTCTGAAGGGTTTAAACTTGTTCCGGTACTTGTTAACCTTTACATTCTTAGATTCCATTCCACTTGTATGCAGATTAACTCAATTATCCTTGCCTCTAAAGAGTGACACGGATAAGGTTTTTCAGTGTCTACTATACTATGTGAACAAGCTGAAGATTTGGCAAGCTGATCAATTTCTAACCCTCAATGAAAGTAGGAAAGAAATAATTTTACTTATCTGGTGAATGTGATGCAAATGATTGACACTTTGTCATCTCATAACACCACCTGTGTCAGGAATCTACAGTGTTATGGTAGAAAGCAACTTCAAATTAGATTGTTTAGGTAATTTATTCTCTGTGTCTATAGACAAAATAGTCTTTGCCCACCAGCTAGCCTTATATAACAACTAGGATTACAGAAGTGAACAAAATAATCCAGTTCTGATTTCCTTTCCATGGCGTTTGATTCACTTGATGTAGTAATCGTGCCTAAACTTTCCACTTTCTATTTCTAAGTTTCCATTGCCCAAACACATTTTCTCACTCATCTCACCTAGTATGCTTCTTTATGTGATGACCTATTATGCTTGGGATATGAAGTAGGTTCCATGTATGAGCGAACCTATGAAATGCTTTCTTTTGGAGTTGACAGTCCTCATTAGTGAGTATGATAGTTCTCATTACATTTGGTTACATCGGGCTATCGGTTTTGCTCTTACCAAACATTATACAAAATACAAAATTGGTGAATTTTCATGTTAAAAAAAATTGATTAACAACACTGTTCCATTAGAATGTTTAAACTTTCTTATTTGTATCCTTGCAGTTTAGCTTAAAGGTTAAAGAGCTTACAGTGCAGTTATTTTATGCATATTTATCCCCAGAGACATATGGTATCAAGCACCTTTATCAAGGGCATGTCCATGATAAGGATCTCCATATCCCATATGTCACTTTGACCAGGGATAACATATGATGCACTTATCTTTGCTAACTAAAACATCACCCCACCCTTTAGGAGAGCAAGTTAATGCAAATGTAGTATCTGTGGATACTTTGCCAAACACCTGCTTCACGAATGATGCCTCATATCATATTTTAATCAGTGTGAAACCAAGCCAGAACTCCCCAACTGCATTGCACTATGGGATACTTGACGTGTTCTTGTTCCCTAATCCATGTCTGCAGGTTCGAGCAGGGAGATTAACGCAGCGGCCCTGTCGTGCAGCACACACCCCGTGCCGTTGTCTTGGCAGCTGTGTTATCTTGGATGCTGTTTACCCAGAGGGAGCGATGAGGGGGATTATTTGGATTTTTTTCAGTCACCCTCACTCAAATACTCTCCACAAAGGGTTTTCTTCTGCAATACACCCAGCTAGCACCAGAGGGAGAAGGTCCTTGATGAGTTTTTGTAAGCAACAAAACACCACCATACATACCGCTACTAGCTGTGATAGGCCACATGAAAAAATTAACTGTAAGATGGGTCAGATGGTTCTCACAGGAAAATACCCATCTGGTGTAATGGTTGGTGTTTTAAGATTATCATCATTGTGGGTAACAGCGAGATAAAGAATGAACGTGAGCATTTGCCATCTGGTTATTTGAAAATGTTAAAGTTCAAACTTTAAGAATCGATCATACTCAAAGATCTTATCTTGGTGTCAGCCACTAAAGAGGTCTTGGCATTAATGATGAAAGGTATATTTAATGAAGAGATTTTATAAAGCAAACACATGTGGCAGCCTACTGAGCCTGCAGGCTGTTTAATTGGAGAGAAAGGGCCTGATCTATAATTTCATAAAATGTACAGTCAAAGCAATAGATTTCTGAAATGTCAAGATAAAAATACCAGAAAGCACAACCTTATAATCAAGATAAATTTAGTTAAATTGACTCTGTTAGGGATCTGTTTGGTTATTCTTTACATAGTTACATTAACACTGAGGCTCAAAATAATATGAAAAAGATATTAAAGTCAAATGAAGTTAAACTCTTTTTTTACATTGGGATAGGAACAAAAAGATTTGTAAGTTTCATATAGTGAAATACTAAAGTTTATCATAAAGTACAAAGTTTCAGGGAGGAATTGCAGTTAGTTTCATATATATTTTCATTACGTGTGAGTGTTATTTCTGCTCTGTTCAGAGTGTATTTGGTCCTAATTTGGGTTTTACATAGTTAAATATTTGGGTTGTTTCTTAATGAGACGTGAAGTGAATAAGTACTTTTACATATACATGTACAGGGAATGAAGTAATATTTGACCACTGACAAAGAAATTAAAAGTATATTGGCTTAATACTTATTCAACAGTTCAACAGTATTCAACAGTAAAAAAAAAACTATGGTCAGGTTCTGTCACTGTCTTTATGCTATGCTTCTTGTTTGAGTTTGCTATTTTGTGTTTTATGTTTGAGTTAAATATCATAGATTCATAGTCTGTTTATGTAACAATTGTTTTCTCTTTGTTTATTGAGTTAAAGATAGGCTCAAGTTCAAACAAAAAAGGAGGACAGCATGATCTTTAAAACACAAACATTTGAGTTTTTTTGTTTAAATAGCTTTTCTTTTACATAAAATTTATTCAATTTGTCTAATATAAGGTGTACACTCAAAAAGATGTTGAAACCAAAAATCAACTCAAACCAAAACTAATAGCCAAACAAAATACAAAAAAATAAGAACAAGCACAAAAGTCAAGGTTGAGCTGGAAAACCAAGAGAGAAACTGATGTCAGAGATCCACATACACAAGGTGTTGAAGATTCAGGTGTTACTTGTTCCCTTATAGAGCTTTCGACCTCACACCCCTGCCTTATTCATTAAGATGAGTTAAGGACCCATCACAGTATGCTTTGGTTTCCTCAGCCGTTCATTATTCTGTGTAGTCTCCCCATTAGCTCCACTACAACTGTGTACCATTAGCTTGTTATCTCATTGTTCAATCACCTCCATCACTCTTCCCCTTTATAGGCCTCCATCTCCCAACACTCACATGTCTGGCAAGCATTGGTCTTTTCTGCATGGCATACCCAAGTCTTGTTTCCAATCTTCACCTGATACCCACCATCTGGATCCCCCATCGTCATTGTTGTTTTCACACATGCTTCACTTCATTTAAGGAAAGTCATTACTTGTCCCGTTTACTAACAGAAACATTAGTGCTTATATTACATTATTTGGGAGAAACCTTGTTATTAAACACAAAGGTCTGACATTTCTTGTAGTTGGCCACAAGAGCAATGTTAATACTTGTTCTACTTCCTTTACAATCGTAAGTTAATTGTGGAGTTTAGCTTGGTCAAATGTTTTGGTCAGGAGACTACCAAATTCACTCCAGGACATTGGTATGGCTTTTTAAGCCACTCTTTCTTTGCTCTGGACCTGTGTGTTTGTTCATTTTCATGTTGAAGCTGCCTTGAGATCAGTGACAAGATACTCCTGGATTCAGCCATTTTATAAATCACTTTAATTTCACGATATTGGATGCTGCTACATAAATCGCCGTAATGACGCATGGAAGCCAGGTATTCTGCACAATGATACCAGTAAGTCCAAGTATAATTGTTTGACTTGTAAGTGCAACTTGGATTATAACCTTTTCAAATCTGTATTCACGCTCACTGGCCACATTATTAGGTGCACCTTGCTAGTACCGGGTTGAATCTCTTTTGCCTTCAGAACTGCCTTAATCCTTGATGGCATGAGTTTAACAAGAAACATTCCTCAGGGAGTGTGGTTCAGATTGACATGATGACATCATACAGTTCCTGCAGATTTGTCAGTTGCACATTTATAACGGGAATTGCACCATTCCGCTCTACTTGATTGAGATCTGGCGACTGTGGAGGCCATTTTGAGTACAGCGACATTCTCATGAGATCAGAAACCTGTCTAAGATGATTTGCGCCTCATTACATTGTGTTTTGCTACTGGAAGTTGCCATTAGAAGATGGGCACGATGTGGAGATAAAGGGATGGACAATACTCAGTGAAGCTGTGACATTGACACAATCCTCAATCGGTACTAATTGGCCCTGGCAAAAAATCTTTCACACCAAAGGCAGGATGCATTCATGCTTTCATGTGGTAGACACCAAATTCTGACTGTGCAATCTGAATGTCGCAGCACAAATCAAATCTCATCAGACCATTCATTCATTCATCTTCATGTCGGCTTTATTCCCTTTCGGGGTCGCCACAGCGGAATGAACCGCCAACTCTCTGGCATATGTTTTACGCAGCGGATGCCCTTCCCTGCCGCAACCCATTGCTGGGAAACATTCACACACACATTCACACTTTAACACTATGGGCAATTGTTCTTATTCAATTCACTTATTCCGCATGTCTTTGGACTTGTGGGGAAACCGGAGCACCCGGAGAAAACCCACGCGATCACGGGGAGAACATGCAAACTCCACACAGAAATGCCACCTGCCCCAGCCGAGCCTAGAACCAGCGACCTTCTTGCTGTGAGACGACCGTGCTAACCACTGCGCCACCGTGACGCCACCTCATCAGACCAGGAAATGTTTATTCTCCTCTGAGAATTTGGCGTCAACAATGATTTTGTACCCACAGAACTTTCGCTCACTGGATATTTAATCTTTTTTGGGCCCTTCTCTGTAAACCCTAGAGATGGTTGTGCATGAAAATCCAAGAAAATCAGCAGTTTTCGAAAAACTCAGATCAGCTCGTCTGGCAACACACAACCATGCTACAAATCACATAAACCACCTTTATTCTCCATTCTGATGCTCGATTTGAACTGCAGGATATCATCTTGACCATGCCTAAAAACATTAAGTTGCTGCCATGCGATTGGCTGATTAGAAATTTGCTTTAACAAGCAGTTGGACAGGTGTATTTAATAAAGTGGCTGGTCTGTTATGTTGATGTCCTGTTTCTCACTCTTCAAAGTCCTAAAAGCTATAATCACATAAATATATACACAGATTTTTTTTTTGTTTGTGGGCAAACACACTAAATCTAAACTAAATAGCAAACTAGTGAAATCCAAAGATTGTCATACTTTTCCCTCTCTATATCATCTATTACTCTGTTATTTTAGAACAAAGCAAGAAAAACTTTATAATAAAGGTTATGAGAATTCGATTTTTATTATATTAAAAATAATTTCATTTTTCCACTGATGTTTTACTTTATCTATATTCATAAAACAATTCTTGAAATAATATCAAATTTTCTTCTATGAATGCAATGTTTCAGCGAATTTTAATATTTCCGTATTCACAGGAGAATTAGTTCTTACGGAGCTGGTACCAAAACAAGAGCAGATTTGAGAAGAAAAGGCTGAATGGAATAAGCTGCCGAGGGGAGAGATGATGTAAGCGTTTATGTAATCCACATCTGTGAAATGTACATCACAGCGCCCCCTGGAGGCCGGCAATGACTCAGAAAACACATGCAGCCTGCTCGTGTACCACCCGTTAAACATCACTTTTCCATTTAGCAAAAAAATATCCCATTTGAACTCGCGTTGGCGCTTTTTATATGAGTTAAACATCGGAGCTTTTAGCTAAAGTGTTACTGTTTTGATGTCCTGAAACTGGTGCGTTAGCTTCTCAACAATTTCAGTCAATGCTAACGGGAAAGTATTTCGTCCTAGCATTTCAAATAAATGCCTTTGCTGGAGAAAAGATACTTTTAAATATTAAAACATTGTGTTACCTTAGTCGGTTGTATCAACACTATTAATAAGTTTAACAATAATGGCGTAAAAAAAATCCAGCATTTCGTTGTTTCTGCTTTCTGAAGCACATGATCCAATCGTTGCCTTTGGTGGGCGGGCATTATGGCAGAGTTGTGGCACATGGCCCAATGAGAAGAGCGAGGGAACCGACTCTCTGTGGTCTGCGTTTCAGTACCCAGGACAGCAGCTTTCTCTCGACTGCGGAAGAGATTCAGGGAGAGGGACGAGACTGCTCGCTTAATTTTCTGACTGATAACTTAACAGAAAAAAACGGAGAATATCGCTGTACAATACATCCATACATGTTGAATTTTCCTCTCGCTTGGCGAATGTTTAGCAGTTATTTTCGACGCTAGCTCATCGTTTTAAGCTGACTCTCTGCGGCGTGTTTCTGCCTCTGGGGTTCTAAACGACAAGCGTTCAGTTAGCGTGAGTTTTGATTTCTTCATCTTTTAAAATTTGTAAAACTCGACAGTAGCATTCGCCTCGACAGAAGCATTCGCCAAACTCTGTCTTTGTTAATTTAGTTTGGCAAGTCAGCACACGATGTTGGCCAGTTGGATGCAATACCGTCCTGCGTAAGCCATGAAGTTTCTTGGTACATCTCCAGCCTGGTTCAGGCTTTAGCGTGGACTTCTTCCCTCCCCGTCACTCAAACTTCTTCTCTTTGCGACAAACAATCACATGAAAATGAGGTTCTTTTGTGACTTTTTGTGCACATAAAATTCGGAAAAGGAGAAGAAAAGCGGAGCCCAAATTCCTGCCGTGAAGCCGCATCTTCTTCTATGCTGTTCAAGCATCTCAAAGTCATCTTCTGAGAGAGTGTTAGAGAAGAGTTGTTTTACAAGCACACGTTTAAAGATGAAGAAGTTCAGGAAGGTTTTGGACGGCTTGACCACTTCCTCACCTGTCAACCCTGGTGGATCCCCCGTTTGCGGGAGTGCTGCAGGTACCCCAAGTGCTGCACCTACCCCGCGGGAGCTGGAGATCCAGGAGAGCCTGATGTCGGAGCACTTCCAGATCAGTAAGGTGGGTGTCCCTTTCTTCTCTGTCCTTGCAGCAGAGACGTGCAGGGTGTCTTGGCAAAGAGGCCTGTGCTTATCAATGACTAGACAATATAAATTGCAGTGCACCTACAGCAGACACAATAAATAAAGCCACATGTGGTAAAGCTCTTAAAAAGATTGTTTTAAAACATGGAAAACTTTTGCTTTGAAAACTTTTTCACTTTTTCACACACATCAGTCACACTAGTTATGTTGAAGCACATTTCATCATATGGTTTTAAATTGATTAATGTCTTTTTTTAATGATAACTAAATCTTTTTATT
Source organism: Danionella dracula (assembly GCA_900490495.1). Lineage (NCBI taxonomy): Eukaryota > Metazoa > Chordata > Actinopteri > Cypriniformes > Danionidae > Danionella > Danionella dracula. The sequence goes on from UELW01000245.1 coordinate 1,000,245, forward strand.
TTTTATTTAGTTACATGTAAGAGTGGTGCAATTTGAGAGTTAGAAAAAAGAAAGAAGATGCAATTGATAGGCTTTACTTTTATAATCCTTTTTTTAAATTTTTTTTTACAAAAGTTAATAAAACAAAAACACTGGTAAACCAGCTACTTGATCATGAACAATCAAAATTTGTTTCTCTCACTTGTCCGTAATCCATAAAAATGTACTCAACTCGACTCGATTTGTAAAAATGTTTCCTTTAATAATTAGTGTATGTGTATTAGTATAATGTATGTTATATCCATCCAAAAAGCCACTTACCCATTCACCCACCCATTCACCACCCACCAGCCTATTCACACACCCACTGACCGACCCCCCATCCATCCATCCATCCATCCATCCATCCATCCATCCATTATTCTCTGTTTTAGGCATTTTTTGTACTTTTTTGAAGAAATCAAGTAATGGGACAGATGACATAACTTTAGGTGTTTTCGCTTACATAAAAATTGAAAGAGGCTGCTGTAGTTTCTGGACTTGTGTGATGCTTCCTGTAGCTATTTTTAGGAACCAAGCTATTGCAGCCGGTCTTTATGGCAGAAGCTGACTGCAGTGCCATCATCTGTGCTTGAATCAGTTAGGGTTGAGCTTGAAATTTGATGTAAATAATTCACAATGAAGCAATTTGAGGACTGCTACTCGTTCTCCTACAAAGCAACCATATATCAGTGTTAGGAGAGTTTCCTTCTGAATGGGCGCTCAGTAATGTGTCACGTGTAGAAAACGCAGTTTATGAAGACGCTTGTGAAATATTCCCAGCGCAGCAGCTCATTCATTCACAGCCGACAGGCACACGCCTTGCCTTCCCCTTGTAAGGTGGGGAGAGTGCGGTGTTGCGGTGCATATTTCTCCTGAGAAGAGTCTTAACAGTCCCTAGAGCCATTCTATCTTCAATAAGTCCTTCAGCTCATGCGTACATCCAAATTGACTAGCAAACGATTGACAACATCTGAAGAAGCTTAGCAAATAGCCGGTTTAGCAGATGATAATCTAATAATCCTCTGGAAAAATGAATGAAGTCCAGCACATCTGGAGTCATTAGTTTGCTTTGGAGGAGCTTGTTGTTTCTGTGAAAGACAACTTTCTTTGATAATGATAAAATAATTTGATTACATCATTTTATCGAAATAAACAAATAGAAAGATGCAATTTTTTTGTCTTTTTTGGGACCAGACAGTGTGTAAATGTGTATTTTAAATAAATGTACTAATTGGTTTTATTTATTTATTTATTTATTTATTTATTTATGTTGTAAGTTAAGCAGGACGGATCTCGTGGGCTGAAAATTAAACATGGTTGTAACAATTTTCATACATGTAATATAACAATCTACACTAAATGATTGATGTGCAAACTTTTCACATCTATACTCTCTAATTATTTTACATAGTTTCACCATCAGATGTCACCAATTCAAAACTCTCGAATGTATTTAATAGTCAAGCTCCGAAGTTTTCTTAGTATTGTGCACATTCTTGTATCAAGTTGTGTCTTAACGCCGATTCACAGAAACTCTAGTGTAAAGCATCATACAAGGGACACATGACACAAGTCTACTGCTATCATCTGCTGAAATATTTAGTGTTCTGTTCGCATTTTTTTTTTTTAATTTTGGTCAAAAGTGGCTGTTTCGGTACAAATTGTATTCTTATTTAGACTAGAGACTGCTGGAAATATGGTGGCAACTGGCTGCAACCATGCTAGGTGTAGATGTAGATTGCAAACATTCCTCTTGTCAGATTGGTACATATTTCAGAGTGTATTGGTGTGTCCTGTAAGTCAGTATCCCTGATGAAGACGCAAACCCTCTAAAGGAGAAAAAGGTAGTTACGGCTCATGTAAGTGTAAAATTGTGGAAAACAAACATAAAAATAATATATAATTTTTAAATATTTTATTGTGTAAAAACTCCTATAATGATTTGCAGTGGAAGAGGCTAAATGTAGTGGGCACAAATGAGTAGTGAGGGGGTTGAGTCAATATCCTGTAATAATTTAATTAATTCAGGTATAAACATTCCTCACTAAACACTAGATTAACAAGACATTTATGAGCTCATTTTAGTATTGTTTAATAAAATATGAATTAAGCTAAATATAATTAGAATAACTTATACTTAAAATATAAACTAAGTATTCACATATATTTAGATATATAGTTTTTTTCTTCAGTTAATAAAAATGGTCCACTTGATTTTGTAATGACTTAAAATGTGTAATACAATCACATCCCTTCAATGCAACTTGATCGTAGCGTAATTCACACACTTGCTGTGGATCTGAAAAGAAGTCATAAGAGACCATGAACTAAAGCCACATTGCAAGCACAGCCACAAAACAAAGCAGATATATACAGTATATAAATGATGCATGAGAAATGTGTAAATTTAGAGACAAAGATGGTTTGTCGAGCTCAGAGTTCTTTGTGATGTTGACAGTGCTTGAAGACAGCGAGACAGTGATCTGAAATAGACTACCGGACACCCTCTCATGTGTTCAAGAATGCACTGTGACACCCATTTCTAGTATGATCACTGAGCTGAATCATGAGCTTTGACAACAGCTCCTGTCATGGGCTGTCATGTTTCATGTGTGCAAGAAAGAAGATCTCTCTCTCCCCCTCTCAGTTGTCCTTGGGATGATTCCTGCATCCACTCTGTAATTCCAGGGTCAAGGCATTGAGCAAGAAGTAGAATTTGTGCACCATAGTAATGGAAGAAATAAATGGTATAAATTGCTAAGTTATTTGTTAGTCAATCATGACATTGAAGGAGAATAAGCTAAATGCAACAGCATGACGTTATGCCCTGTCAACTTGAGAGCATGGTGGCACAGCCTGTGCTCTCAAGCAGATCGTTCCGTCTTCATGCTTCTTCGTCTCTCAACAGGGAAGCTGTGTTCTCTGGACCAGAGAAAAACAAGTATGATTTGTATTGCACAGCCTTTACTCTTGAAAGATATTTGATCATTAAAATTTGTAGATCTAGAGGCTCTACATGTTGAACTTAAGTACTTGATATTGCCACTTAAAAAAAAAAACAGGACAAGGTGACTGTTTCATGGGGTTTTGGTTAATTGAAAAAAAGTGCCGTTGAAGAGAAATTATTCAAAAGTAAATACATAAAATGGAATTAATACATAAAATTAATTAATTTACTGCGTAAAGTAGGCAAATAGTGTTAACATAGTCGCTAGCAAATAAATAGAAGTGTTCTGTATTTAAAAATATATCTAAATGGACAAATTGTTATGGCTCAAAATGCAACAGGGAACGAATCACCCTGAATTTTGTTTAAATATAAAATCACATTAAGTTCGGCATATTGGGTTGACTTTATGATCAAATACCTGTACCGTAACTGCACTAAAAAAAGAATTAATAATTTGAGTGAAATTGTCATTTTAAAAAGAAAAATGTATTATTTTATAGTTGTGCAAGTGAGGGAAGGGGCTTGAATGAGGCAGATACATATTTATGGATGGTTAATGCATAAAATAATCATTTTTTTCCCTTCATCATCTGATCAACGAATGGACAAATTACCTCCAAAAATGCTCTAATAGTTTGTTGGACCACTTTTCAGCATATGCTGTGGCATTGTATTGACAACTTATGCAATATCACAGGATTTATTTTTATACAGTGTTGCATACATTTTTGACCAGGATTGATGATGCTAGAATCTGATTCATGGCTGTTTCACGACGGCATAGTCGCATAATTAGGCCTTGGTTGTGCAAGTAAAATAGGGATGTAAAAACACACATACCAGACGAGCTGTCCTAAGGAGGGCTTTGGGTTCTGAAAGCATCCGAAGCCCAGACCCACCGCTTTGATTAGTGTGTTGAAGGGGTGGTGGAGGGTTTTTGTTGAATATCAGAAAAACTGAGCATGCTGATGGTTTATTTGGGAGAACTAACAAGCACAATAAATGGACCCAATGACTGTAAAAAAAATATGGATACCAGCTCCTACCGTCAAGTTGTTTGAAGTCGAAGTGAGCGAGATTTGCCGTCGCCATTACAGACAGACAGAACTGCACATGAGCAGAAGTGAAAAGGGTGATGACATATTTCTCCTCTCTCATAACGCGATGATGGCAGACAACCGGTGCAGTACAGTGATTGGTTCAGTGTAGCTGTCAATCACATAACCACGCCTCGATTTTTTAGGAGAAAGGAGCCATACGAAAACATACTCCTATAGATTAGGAGCAGATTATGCTTCGTAAATAATCAAAACCGTTATTTTAAACAACTTCATTTCCGAGAAATTTTGTTTCATAGTTTGATTCCTATCTCATTCACTTTACATTAACAGGGCAGAGTAAAAAAAAGATACTTCAACCATACTCAGGGGGGTGATCCAGAGCTGTGAAATTAACTTGCAGAGACACCTCGGTGTCTGCACATGCTACTTTCAAAACTTGTTTGTAAACTTAATCAATGACTTACAAAAGTACTTAATAAATGAGAAGCAACTCAATACACCAAAATGGGGTTAAATAACTTGTTGCCAGCTAAAAGATAAACACCCCTGCAGTAATTATCCAATTGGAGGCTCATTTGCTTAGTTACATGTAGGCGGCAACATTTTTTTTTACCAGGCAGCGTAACAGCTGCTCTCACCTTTTGCCTAGTGTTGTATTGCTACAGCACCACCTATTATTACTAGCAATGTTCCTGTTGTTTTTATCAGTGTGCCTGTCTTGTTTTTCAGTATGCCTATTAATAAACTTACATAAGACTTTGTTATTAGTATAACCCCTTTAACAAATACGCTTATTTGTGATTGGAGTCTTCCGTAGCTTCTTCCATCAATGACTCCAGTGCTGAAGAGCCTCTCTTCCTCTGGATTGGTCTGTGACAGCTGATTCGTCTTGATACAGAAATCCAGTTAGGCACGTGCACATCCATGCTCAAGTACACAATGGCTTGTAAGCTCAGTAATTGCATTGCAACTCTCGCTCTTAGCACAGCTTGATGCCCGCAGCATAAACAGCAGCAGGGTTCAAACAGACTGCGCCCTCTTATTCTGTTCAAGTGATGTTAAGATAAATATTAAGCACCCTTCATACACCAGCTTGAACAAACACTATAGGCAGATGAGCTATTTAACACGGTCTTTGTCATTCAAAAGATGAGTCCTCTCCAGCGTCTTTCGTGTTTCCTGGCTCTTCCTAGACTTTGGGGTGATTTGTGTCTAAATCTGCGCTGTTTGTATGGTATGATCATCTTTGTTCATAACTGATTTTTAAAATGGGCTGTTTGCCCTCATGTGGCTTCACCGGTCGATGACATACTTATTGACCCAATAAAACAGCCTTATTTCTTTTATCTGTAACCCTCCCTTCCTCCCCCAACACTGGCTGCTATCTTCATTCTATATTTACTCAATTGTTTTAACTTTATTTGTTGGAAATCAAGATGCAGTTTAATTTATTTTAATCATAATTTAAGATCAATTGAACTTGATTGAGCTTAAAATGGACTGGAAGAGAATCTTCATCTTTTCTTTAATTGGTGATGTATATCTTGAAAATGTCTCATGGTAATGTTGTCAGTTTATCATAAGGTTTATGATACCTGTTGATTGTGTTTGACTAAACAATAATAAGATACTGTAAGTGATGTATCTGAAAATGAATTAACAATAGAATAAAATAATTAAATATTTTCACATTTTTAACATGGATTCTCGATACACAATGGCCCTGTCATTTTTTATACTTCATTTCTCTTTTCCACATATTCAACAAGTTCAACAGTGTTTCAGCAGGTTTTTGAAAATGCCAGCACGGTTGTTTGAACAGTGTAACCAGAGTTGACATACATTTATCAATCACTGTTCATAGGTGTTTGATTTGCCTACATGATTTTATATTATTTAGGCATATAGTAAGTTGGCATGGTGTTGACGCAGGATTTTCAAAAGAATTGAATAAACTTTTTTTTTGTCCACGTAGACAAGACTTATATTTTCATTAATCTGCTGGCCACAGAGATATATCTTAAAGGTCTTATATCATGCCCTATATTAGCGCTGCACTGTTAATAACTTTCAAAATGCAATATTTTTCGTAAAAACGTCTATGTATCACCTCATATTTTTGGCCAGGCGAAATGCACTGTTTACACCGGTCCCTCCCACAGATGTACTTTCGACACGCCCCTACAGACCAGCACTCTCAAGTTAGTCCAGTGTTATTGTTTTAAAACATTATAATTGACAGACAATGACTATGCGTCATGTAACAGCACCTTTTATGCATGAACCAGACTCTAAAAGGAATTCGAGTCCACAGAATGAAACAGAAATCGCAGGAAAAAGGATCCTCAACAGCATGTTTACAGGTAAATCAGTGTGTAACATTAGTAACATCCTGTAGTGTCTGTTCCAGACGATTGTTGAATCTTGTAGTTTGTGCATGTTTAGAATATGAGGGAAGATAAAATGCAAAGAGTCTCCGTGTGTGTGCTGAAACCAGATTTTGTTAAACTCCAACATCCGTGAAATAATCTGAATAAGACTTGGGGTATGTTTTTGATGAGGGAACAATACTTCAAGATGCCAGGAATGTCCGAAAATTCACATTATTAAATAAACAAGCAAGCAACAAAGTTTGCATAGCTTTTTTCACTTGTAAGTTATAAGCCTATTTTTACATCATGGGCTCAAGGTTAATCTCCATCTCGTGGAATAAAAACCTACACTGTAGCTATGGAATTTGCCAGATTGAGGTCAGAAAAGTCAGCAGCACTTTTCCTTTATTCTGGCTCTACATCACTGGTCCTCTGTTTGCTCAGGGAAAACATGGCTGTGGTTGAGATTCAAGATGTCCAGTGTGAGGTTTCTGTTCCATTCAGAAACCCTTCAGGTTTCCTGAAGAAGTCATGGTTCCCCCTTTTGTGATGACTACCTGTTCCTCTGAGCAGGGTTGTTGCTATTTGTACTTTTGTTTTTTACATCCCCACAGGCATGGCTCTTCTTGAACAATGTAAAGTTAAGTGATTTCCTGAATGAGGCAGACCTCAAGACTGTCTGTTTCCCATCACCAAATAACACTTCTTTAAAAGAACGAGCTCTAAACCATCCTTCGGGATCCCAGGCAGTGAACCTATAATAGCCTAGAAAGTAACAATACAGTCTCCAACAACCAGACCTGGTCTTTGTCCAGTAATTTATTGAGCTTCCATTTATCTTTGTTTCAATTAGAATGTATTGATCTGAACTCATAGTAATGTCTACAAAAAGCAGTATATAATCAGAAGGAAACAATAGTACTTGGGTAATGAGGTATTTTTTTGTATTTAAATGTCACAACCGAAGACTTTCAGAGCGGTGTAAAATCCAATAGCAATACAAGTCTGTTGCTTCAGCAAAAACAAAGCTAATCATGGATTCATTCAGAATTCCTCTGAGATAAAACTAGTCAATATGAGAAGGGGGTGAATGTTGCTCTACGCATGTGAGTCATTCATGTGATCAAGAGCCAAGCTGGAAGCATCACTTCCTGGGTTCATGGGCCGTCTGTAGGAAATTAACATGGAAAAGTATTTTGTTATTTGCTGTTGTTAGCACAGTTATGTTTTTTAGAAGCTAGAAAAACACATAATGAGTTCAGATACAAAACACTGTAGGTGCTGTGTTAAATAATACAAAATAAAAGGTTTCTTTCCCAGGTTCTGGAAGATTGTTTCAGTAATTTAACATACATTCTTTTAATTCTCTCTAAAGTTGACGATGATAATAATAGGACTTAGAAACAAATACCATTTTTGGAAGAAGATTTGAGGGTTTTTGTGTCTGAATTTTGAAAGTAGAGATAATTTCATTCAATAATAAATGGACCATTCATGCTGAGGTTCATCCCACTGATAATTAAAGAATAAATGTAAAAACTGTTTACATTTTTAAATGTTTTAAAAATATCATTTATTTTCAGTGTTTATTTAATCAACAAAAACAATAATAAATACATTTCACATCAAAAGTGGTTCATCATCCAAATAATTTATTGAAAAACTTACAGGGTTTAAAATATTTTTTATTATATATTCATCATGTTTTTATCTACAATTGGAGGTTTTCAACTTCATTCTACAGTTAGCACCAACCCATAAATACAGCTTAGTGTCGCATTTTCTAACCAAATCCTCACAGCTTTCATTTATGCCAAACACATAACATATTAGGCATGTAAATCATGGAATTATGTGGATACAACAATCTATCCCAGATTATTTGAAAGAACGTATGGTAATACCTGTTGTTTCATTGAAGCACTAGAATGAGCATGCTAGTGAGAGACAGTAAAAGAGAGACGAAGAGAGAGAGAGAGGGAGATCTGCAGTTTTGTGCACAGAGTGGTGCATGGAAGCCTGGTTGCATGGTCTATTTATAGAATGGGGTCTAGACTCGACTGCTCTCCCTTCAGAAAGAACAGGCTAAGTGAATGAGCGAGAGAGAGGGTTCACTGTGTGTGTATGCATTTGTCTGTAAGTGTGTGTTGGAATATTTGTAACAATGGAGAAAGAGTGCTTTGCAATGTAATTAGAAAGAGAGAGATTGAGCGAGAGACCCTAGCTCAGTGCACTGGAAAATACCATGAAATTACGGTTCGCCAGGTCTCTGTAATACTCTTGCTTCTTCTCTTTTTCAGAATAAAGTATAAACTAAGAGCCAAAATTAGAAGTGAAGACCATAGATATAGATTGAGAGAGAGAGAGAGAGAGAGAGAAGAGAGAGAGAGAATAAAAAGTGGTCATGAAATATTTATGAGGCTTTAAAGATTGGGGCCAGTAGATGTATTTTTCTTCCTCTCGCTGTACTATGTATATTTAATGTCAAATGACTCTCTTCGCTGCATGGGGCCTGTTTTTACCCCCTCCCACTCTTTGCATGTATACAGGGACTCGGGGAGGTCCCAGGAGAACCATGTCTGCTTCCTGCCACAGGTCGCATGACCCTGCTGGGATAGACAGGAGGTCAGTGCCCCCTGAGCATCAAGCTCTTCTCCAGCCTGTGATTAAAGGCTCCAGAGCTGACCCCCCACCCTTACTCCACCTACGGGGAACCTATATCTATTTGCGAGTCTGATTATGTGTATGTGGATCATTATTGAAATATTCTTTAAGCTGTGTTAAACTAATGTCCGTTCCTCACATCTATATCATCATGCCCTTGAGTCTGAAAGATATTGGTTAAGAGACTTTTTTTGTTTTCATAAACAGAACGTATCAGTTTCAGGTTGTAAACTACTTTATAAAAATTATTATGTATAATTCAAAGTTTAAATTAATACAAATGTACTTCATTCATTAAATTTAACTGGTTTTCCAATAGATTATTATTTTTTTAATTAAGATCTCAGTGCTGCTGCATTTTTGACTGGATCAGGGAGCACTGGCGAGTGAGAGAGAAAGTTCTGTTAAGGAATTTTCTGTCTTTCTGAGAAGGAACCACTGTGAAGAGCTTTAGAGGGAGTGATGTCAACGTTTCTTGGTACATTTACTTTTTTATTCCATAAAAAAACTGCTGAAGGTATATTTAACCCTCATCAACACTCATCTACAACTTTATGGAGTGAGTGCTACAGCAAATAGAAAACTTCTGTTTTGAAGAGATACACATTTTATTTTGTGTCTTGTATTTTTGCTCTAAATTGTGTCTTTTCTAAAGTGGTGGTATACATAGAAAATAAAAATTGCCCAATATTTTAACATTTAACCTCCGGTGCCAATTTAAGAATCAGTTGAATTAGTTTTTAGGGCATATATGTAAACCCTGTAACAATGTATGTTTATATTTCTGGTTTTGTAAAAATATATATGTTTTTTACCTCAATAAAACCGATTCCGGTAAAAAACTAGCTGTTTTGGGCGATGCGCCAAATGATTTCGCTCAGCCTTCACCCCCAATCCGCAATTGTGATTTAATTTCGGTATATATTTATTTAACTTAAAATAATACACTTACTTTCCCAGCGATGGGTTGCGGCTGGAAGGGCTGTCTGAAGCAAAATGTCTTGAGCAAACAAGGGTTTTGGTAAATCTCCTGATGTATTTCCTTCATAAATAAACTTTAGTCACTCAGTCCTTAAAGGTTACTGTGATGGGTGTAAGTCAGCACAGTTGTATACTTATTTATATCTCAAAATATCGCAGACCTTTGAAGGCCATGATTGGATCTGAGTTGCAGAACTGGAAATTTGCCATCACCCGTAGTGATACGCTGTCCACTCTCTGTAGTACTAACTCTGTTAGTCATATAAGCTAAACAAAATAGAGATGGTACTCACAGTTATACAAGACTGAAATCAGCCTGTTAAGATAAAGATGAGGTGTTAAAGACTCAGTGCAGAGGATCAAGCTATTGAAGCAGTTTATCTTCCAACTAGTGACTAGTAATCATCTTAATTTATCATTTGACTGGATGTGCTGATGGCACACAAGCAGATAGAATGTGTATAAATGAAAGAGGTTAATTTGGGGTTTGCTCCTTAGCTGGCACAAAAAGCATGCTTTGGCTCACTCAGACGTTTATCATATGCGATTGTGACCTGATTCATTGCATTAACACATAACATTTTCAGGGTTGTGGCAGCTTAATATTTGGTGTGGCAACATTTAATTCTACAGGATTACTTTTGCGGAATGGCTGAGGGCTTCTGAGAATCATCAGATGTTTTTTGAAAAGTTGAAAGCCAAAGTGTTTTTTTTACTCTTACTCAAGAGCTCTCCAAAGATGTCCTTCCTTGGCTCTTCTTTGGAGTTTTTTTTGCCATAAACAAATCACCTTTAGAGTCCAAAGAACTATAAAAGTATAAATTTTTCTGAGGTTCTTTGAGTTTTTTTTTTTTTTACAGCGTCATCCATGTAAAAAAGCAGTTTTTAAAATCATGGAGGGTTTTAAATAGCAATTTTGAAGGTCAGTTCTAAACAGAGCCTTTGGAGACTGGAGCTTAATGGCATGAAACAAGGTCCCCTTAAAATTACAAGTCAAAGAACCAGGTTTGTTTAGAATGTACTGTTTATTTGTTTTTCATAAGGACATTATAGAATTTTTTATCCCAAAACTCTTATATTTTTTTTGTTGAACTGCCCCTTTAAGAGTTCTGGAAGTGAATGAGGCAAAGACGATAGTGAATTCTTAAATGTGGAGCCCCATCACTACAACAAAGTCTCTGAGAGTTAGAGGGAGAGAAGACCAGGGATGAACAGCAAATGAAAGAGAGGACGCTTAAATAGTCTGCAATAAACCAGAGCACTGAATGAAAATCTATATGGCAAGGCACTCATTAGCCCTCCTTTGATTAATAGAGAAGATAAGGCCACACTTATTCATGCACACACACTGAAAAAGAGCTCAGCCACACCCATGCCTAACAGACCAATCAGATTCACTTTCTGTTTAACACACAACTTGCAGGCAGAGTCACTGGTTGCTAATATTTCCCCTAGGCCTGTTACTGCTTAATACATGCAGATATAACACTCATCACATCTTCCTTTCTCTGACTCTTTACTTGGCTTGTTTTCTGATCAGACAATCCTGCTCATTCATCCTCTACTTGCTTGCATGAGTCCGGAGCCATGCAGATGAATTATTGATGAACGTACCTTCATAAGTGAGTCAAACAAATGGGGGAAGTGAGTGAGAGAGAGTGGATGAAAAATGCTTTTTTTTTATCATCCTAAAACCATGAGGGACAGGAGCTCAAACGAAATCTTACAGAGTATGACAAAGTGTCAATATTTATAAAACGTAGAGACACTTCTAAATAATGGGATTTTAATCAAAATATACTTGAAATAGGTAAATTTGAAATTGCAAAAAAGCTAGCAGCCATGTTTTATTGTTATTTTTTAAATTGTATCCAACTTGATAGAAATAGTTTAAATTTGTATTATAACATTTTCCAACACTAGAGGTCACATTTCTGAAATAATCGTCAACACATAGTGGTCATGAGATTTCTGGCAACAATTCATTCACTTGCAACACTGAAAGTTCAAGTCATTGTGATGAGATGAAAAATTGAACTGGATACATCACATCACATGAATGGAGAAGTGAGCGTTAAATATTCGTTTTTTTAATACAAACTGCCTTTTGGGTGAGATCTTAATTGTCGCATATTCGCAGAGTATTCCAGATCTCTCAAAAGCCTGTGCAACCGTACCATAAGGCTGTATTTTAACTCTGCATTTACAATCTGGCTCAAGCATGTGTTCTATGAGTAAAAAAATGCAAGATACAAGACAGCAATCTGCAATCAACAGCCAGGCCAAGTCTCCTGTAGCAATGTCCTAATACACTACCTTGAACCAACCTCTATAAATTGAACACCACTTAATTCATTCAAAGAACACCACATAATAATTCAAATATAGCATACCAATTTTGTAAAAAAAAAAATAAAAATTCTAAGTCACTGGCAAAATAGAGCCTACAAATATGGATTTCACATGACTTTGAGTGGGACATTTCAGATTTCAGTTCAGTATATAACAGAACTATCAGAACATACAAGCTGACTTTAGATATGCCTTTAAAAACTTTGATATCAGCAGCAACATGTTCCGTTCCACTGTACCAAGGGATTTTTTACACGTTTTATTTCTCTTGTCAAAAACATGCCTCAAGTCATATTCAGATTGATTCATACATGTTTGTTTAGTAAAATGTTCTTTTTCAGGGAGCTCAAAACAGCTCGATGGCTGTAGTGTCACTCATTGACTATAGCACCGCCCACTAACCAATCAGATCAATTTCATATGCATCTCATGAATAAAAGACACACGACTAACCTGGAAGTGAAATTTAGCAGAAGCGCATTTGGTAAACACTGAAAAGAGTGTGCCTTTGGATGTCCTGGGCCAAAAGTTTTTATTTTGCTTACCAAAAGATAAATGTATTTGTCAGAAATGGGAGGCTTGTCTGTGTGCCAACGAGCAAAACCCAACAGGGGGAGTGGTTGTAGTGGGAGGAACAGTTAGTACACAGCTTGTTTTGCAGAGCACATCCATTCGATGTGATTCAAAGACATTGTTTATGATAAATACTGCCTTTTGAAATATATTAAGGGTGCGGTGATAGTCCAGACCAGTCAAATATTTATTATAAATGATTTAAAACAAGCATGGTGTGGCACTTTCAAACATGTATAGTCCTAAAAGAAATCTTTCTATACAGTTGTTAGGTTCTTCTCCTTATTTGTTTGTCAGTTTGGGTGAAAGCGTCTGCTAAATGATGAATTGTAAAGTAAATGATTATTTTGGGTAATAACAGCGCTTGGAAGCCTTGTGTGTGGTGGATGTTCACAGCGTCTGTGCTGGCGCAAACTCTTTTCTCAAGCCTGCAGGCTGTGAAGTGCTTGCAGTGGCTCTGGGCAGCACCTGCGTTCACAGCCTGGACACTTTCTGAATTTTTTCATGTACAGCCAGAGCTGTGCAATTTAAATCTGTTGTCCATCAAATTGAATTGATTACTCTAATTGCAAACATTTGCTGCAAAATGTAACTAGGTAAATGTTTATTGTGCAATTATATATACAAGGTTTGGAAATGCTTTGTTTGCTGCATTGCCAGTTGCCACTTGTCACCAGGTGTGAAAGGCACAAATATTTTTACACAGTTAATGTCTACTGCAACTAAAATTAACTCTCAGAAATATATACTTAATCCTGCTTGTGTATGTTTTCTTTGTGATCCAACTATAACACAAACATCCCATGATACAGTTTGCATAAACAAAATTTCTAATTCATTTATTACTCTTATCAAAAGTGTTCTTGTCTGCTGATGACGTATTCAGTTGATGTTGGGTGAAAATGTGGGAGGATTGATAATTTCTGCAAAAACAATTATCACACATTGGAAGTACATTTTTTTAACCATAGATTTTATTAACTGAACTAGTATTCTATTAGCACGGTGAACCCGTGTGTGCAGGTGTGTCAGCAAGAACAGATTAAAAGATGGGAAATCATCAGGGGTGTCACTGCTATGTCCTTGACCAAAGCCCTACAGCCAGCGATGTTCCACAGGGGCCATCTGAACAGTTCTCAGGCTTCTAATACCAGATAACACAGTCTTGTCTTTGATTTGTGCAGAGGTCTAATGTGTGAAACAATTTTCAGGTTAAATGCAGCATGACGATCAAGAAAGTTAAAAGAATCATGGTCTTTGTGTTTCAAGAGCAATTTCTTGCAAGCCTTTGAAATCTTGTTTTTTTCCTTTGACTTTTTTGTTGCTTATTTTTACCTTTCCTTTTTTTAGTTTTTTTTTCTAGCTCAATCAGGGCCACATGTGTTCATTGTTTGGTCATTTGGAATCACTTTAACTCGTAACAATAACATTTTTTTGAGTACTCGGCTGGTAAAGTGGTTGCTTGCTTGCCTTGATACCTTTATTGTTTATCACCCATTCTGAATGAATTGCAAATGCAAACAGCTAAATTTCATCAGTCTAGGGATTATTAACCTAGACCAAAAGTTAGTGGTCATGACAAACAGTGATAAATCGCTCAACCAACATTAAGCATCTTCCTGCAAATAAAGGCCAAAAGTCTACAGTTAATCTTAAAGTGAAATAATGAGTTTTGTGAAGAGTATGAATGCAGACTTAACTTACTTGCTTAACAGGTTAAGGTTATTGGTTAAAACAAGTGTAACAACAAAAATGGTTAAATTCATCAAGTTGCTACACAACTTTTCAGATGACCAATCAAAACGTTCCTTAGCCCTTTCAATTCAATTCAGGAAACTTCAGATACTTCAGATATGTATCTATTATAATAAGAATACATGCATGTGCATATTCAAATTGTAATCTTATACTGTGTGTATTTTAATTCTAGACACTAATACTTAGTGTGGGTCTGTTTTTCCATTTTGTTTGCATTTATCAAAGCTTTGGTTTTGCATATTAATGTTTGAGGAAATGTTTGAAGCTCTTTGAAATTGAACTGAAAGTGAGATGAGAAGAAAACACATCTGAGAAAACATCCGAACAAATATCTGGTTACTGCAGCCGTGCAGTATATAATTTATTTGTACTATTTTGGAGTCCATTTTGGTGGACTTTTGGCTGTTTGTTAGTTATGATGAGTATGTTTTTGAGAGTTGTGTGACCTTCTGATGAAGTTCAGCTTGAGTGGTCAGCAAGGTGCCATAAAGCCATGCTGAGATCTTTGCAGAGAGCCAGAGACGTGGAGAGAAATGAGATGGAAAGTGGAGGGTTTCCAGCATGGGAGCAGCATGAAGTATCATTTGATTCGTTGGGTCATTTAAGTAACATTATTATGGTTATCATTGATCAGATATGATTATATGATGCCAGATCAGTATGCATATCAGTGAATCGAGGTAGATTCTCCCACTGCCTTTCCCTTGCCTTTGAAGTGTCTGAATCTATAAACCTAAGAAATGGAAGACACCAAACTGGTTGCTGGAAATCCTTATTGTAGGTTACTATTAACTGCTATGCAATGCATGTGATGGAAGATGGTTCATAGAAGCAGGAATAGAGGTATCTTTTCAACATTATCAAACATGATATAGGAGATTTTGTATTTGGGCTAGCTGTAGTTAAAAACGTGTAGCATCAACAACGGAAAACTGTTGGCTATATTACTGGTAGCCATTAAGAAATCTGTCATGAGGAGAGGCAATTGCTAAAAGTAGAACCACTGATGCAGTTAATGATATGGATAAGATATCCTTTTCCCTGAAAATTGAAAAAGACAAGATTTATAACATCTGGACCAAATGTATTGATTGTGTCCATAAACCCATTAGATCAGATTTAATTTATGTATGCTTCATTTGTGTTATTTGTAATGTTTTAAATATTTAA